>JAOWCC010001368.1:977777-1669954 GCA_030867875.1 Actinernus sp. WN-2022 | reverse complement strand
TAACGGATATATGGGGCAGTCAAACGAGAGAGTCTCTAGCTCTAGAGTAAAGAGCTACTCGCAATAAAGAGTGTAACACCGAACTACCATTTGAGTCAATTCCCCGGTTGTGTCGCCAAGGGAGCGCATAACAGTATTAAACAGAAACAGAAACCATGAAGTATGTTCTTATGCTTATGTCGCAAGTGTGCAATGTTATTAGCAATAATAATAATAATGTCTTTATTTCTCAACCGGTAAAATACGTACCGAGTCTTACAGTCATAATAATACAAGAAATATTAGTAATACAATAAGTCATAAGTATAGTAAATATAAATGTAACAATTGTCTATAATTAAAGGGCCAAGTTATACCTAAAGATTAATCTATTTACAAACGACTTCTTGAAGCGAGAGGTGTTTATTTTAGGCCAAAGGGAGGATTGTTTTCTGAGGTTCCTGGAAGTTTAATTTTAGGTATAAGCTGAGTCAGAGGTAGGCTCGGTTTCAGCCGTTGGGGTGTCGTTTCTCCAAAGCCTCCCCCCACTAACGGCTGGGCGCGCGGTCAACACACCGTGTCCGTGACGTCATCTGATTAACTTCAATATTATTTGTTTATTTGCGTGTAGCGTAGGTTCGATTCCGCGTAAACTTTCAAAACACATTGGAATTCTTTAAACTAAAACTCCAAGTGTGAAATTAATTCGACGTAGGTAAAGTTTTATTTAATACCTGTTATTATTAGCTCTCATGTTCACAGTCCAAGTTTTCAAGGAAAGGCCGGCTGTTGTTGAGACACTCTCGCTGACAGAAATTTATACAGGGTAAAAATTAAGTTCAGATGTTATCTCGGAACTCTGAGCTAGAGTCGAGTATTCCCGCTTAGTACTTGTGTAGAGTATGTCTTGGAGACATAAATTGTACAAACTTAGTACATAGGACTTGACGAATTGTAAAACTCATTTGATGCAGCGATTTTCAAGTGAATCGGTGATTGCAGAGTTAAACGCGTAAACATGGCCTGCGTCAGACGTGATTTCCTCTCTTCTATAAACTCTTTTAATATGGAGTCGTCAGTCTTTTCTTCGCCGATAAAGGCAGCACTAATTTTCTTTGAAGTAAGAATAGCCGGGCTACCTTGGTCTTGCATCGGTAAGGTTAAATGAGAAATGACTCAACATTACGAGCTGCGACCTTTGAGCTGACGGTTTCCCAAGTGACTTCCAGAGCCAGTGCGTTTACTGACAAAGTGTCTTCACCCGAAAACTAACTCTATTACTGCTTCTTTGTGTGAATCCTTGAATTCTTCGAAACCAAACTTTTTCAGAGCAAATTTAAACGCATTTTCGAACAGCAATCGAAAGTCTTTGGTCCGGCTTTCAAAAGTTTACAATGTAAATTATGCAAATCAATTTAGCGACAGGATTTGAGTGGCAAGTTTGTGATTGGCTAAAACCCGACAATGTCTCAGCTCGCGCGCCCAGCCGTGAGTGGGGAGAGGATCGCGGGCTCACCGAAACCCTCACGGCTGGAAACCGAGCCTAAGTCAGAGGGTGATTAGAATTATTACGGACTTTACTGAAAATCTGTCTGTCACACCTCTGGAGTAATTCTCTGATTCGTAAGTGACTAGTAGTGTATTTTCTCTTTAAAACATCTGTCTAGAAAACACTGGATGATAGATAAGTCAGGCTCAGAAGAGCCGTATACAGGTAAGGTACTATTATAGATTTTAAAAAGTGGTCGATTTCTGACTGGTTCAATCCTTCTTTTCTTAGGGATCTAAGGATAAAAAGACATTTGCTCGCCTCTGTAAGTTTCTTTTTTACATGAGCAGAGAATTTACAGTCCTGCTGGAAAGTAACACCTAGGATTTTAAGTTCAATGCATTGCGGAATATTTCCAACTCTGAGATATTGTTTAACCTGATGTCCTTTCTTGTGAAATATGAGCTCTTTACATTTAGATGGGTTACACGACATGGCATTATCATTGGACCAGTATCTAAAATATTTGACGCAGTCACCTGTAATATCAGTAGCGTCTTTCCAAACTGGTACAATTATAGTAGATTTGACTAAAGCGGAGTCTACGCCAGGTTTACAGCAGAGGTCATTAAGAAATATAATAAATAGGTAGGGGCCACTGACGCTCCCTTGTACAGTCCCTTTATTAACATCAATCCAATCGCAATTCAGACCATTTGAGACAACTCTTCGTTTCCTGTTACTAAGGAAGCTCAGATACCAATTTATTATATACGGGTTCAGTTTTAGCAATGAACAATCCAACGTCATTGTCATAACTATTCAAGCCTGACGAAGGAACAAGCGCTCGAAAAGTCTGCAGCAAACTCGCTTCCCATGTCACAGTTTAGTAAATCACTAATTTGTACAAGCAGTATTGCAGATGTCTCTATTTTAGAATTTTTTCTTTGGGTGGATCCCCTTCTCAGATTATAGCACAGACATAATTAAAACACTTTATAGAGTTTGGGTCTTATATATGTACATGAACTCATTCACATCTTAATCAGTTTGGAATTAATCGAAGCCATTAGCTTGTCAGAGCTACTCTGAAATTCTAGGGTAAATAAAGTTTATGTATGTATGTATGTATGTATGTATGTTACTAAGTGACAACATACACGCCGTTTATAATCGTGCCGCGTTTGTATATTCGGTGGATCAGATCCTCTGTCAGCACACGAGGGGTTATTTTGTGATCATTATATACTTAATTCCCGCCGGGTTCAGCTTAAAACACGTTCAATCGGTACTCAAAACAGTCCTGTGTTTTTTTGTTCTGTTGAAAATGTGTTGGCTTTCGCTGCAATGTCAAAGAGTAGCCAGTTTAATAAGAAACAGAGATCCGAGTATAATGACAAAACATGATCGTTTTGGAGGTATGGATAATAGTACGAGATTCAAACGAGTGCCGAGTCTACTGCTCTCTCTAAATTTCTAACGGGACCTGAAACAACCCTAAAGTCTGGCTAATTAATCCACATTTAGCGTGTTGGTTTTTGTGGAGGGAGGAAAACCGGCACGGAGGACCCGAAGAAAACCCTTGGAGCAAGGGCGAGATACCATCAAACGAACCCGAATCGTTACCGATGCCTTATATGTATATACATTTAAAGGACGAGTCAGGACTGACATACCTCTTCATGATCGACGACGAGAAGGCTAGATTCCATCCGCCAGGACGCAATCCCAAAATGCACTGCACTAAAATACTTCATTGAGAGCAGGAACTGGTGTCTAATGAAGTAACGCCTGCTATAATGCTCTGTTTGTGTTTTAAATTATAAGGGTTTGTATGAGATTTTTAACGAGTATTTGGTTGTATCCGTTAGGCCAGAAATACTGAAATAAAATCAATGAAAACTCCCCTGAAGTCTTTATCTGTTCTTCATTGGGCTCTGTATGCAATTTCAGCGAATTCTGTTGAAATTTTACCCCTCGACCTCTCCAACTAAGAAAGAAGGCAGGGCTCGTTAAAAATCTCATACAAACCCTTATAATTTAAAACACAAACAGAGCTTGGGTTTCCTGTGCTATAATCAATAAAAGTTCTAAAAATGCGGTTGTTAACAACAGACCCTCGGCCTCGTGTCGTAAGGGAGTGATGGTTAGGGTTTCGGTTAATAGATGGGATAGGGTTTCGGTTAATAGATGGGATAGGGTTTCGGTTAATAGATGGGACAGGGTTTCGGTTAATAGATGGGATAGGGTTTCGGTTAATAGATGGGATAGGGTTTCGGTTAATAGATGGGATAGGGTTTCGGTTAATAGATGGGTTAGGGTTTTCGGTTAATAGACGGGTTAGGGTTTCGGTTCGAGTCTTCGTGGAGCCGATATTTTTTATATAGTCGAGGGATCGTCTAAATTTCTAAGTGCCGCTTTAGTTTGTACCCTAGAAATATATATATCATCGAGAAAATAGCGCAGTGCATTGCAATTCAAACTTCTGGCGGATGGAATCTAGCTGCGACCAGAACAACGTAAATTCGACCCGGTTAGGTTGTAAGCAGGGTTCAGTGCTTCGCCTCTCACCTATGGTCCTTGGGGTGACGTGGGGATGAAACCAACCACAGGAAGCCCAAGCACTTAGTGATGCGAGTGGAATAGCAGTATTTCTAAATCATGGTAAGTATTCGCTAGGCCCTTCGTCTCTCTGAGATCTAAAAAACGGTGTTTTAGAGGGATTTTATTATCAACCCGCCCTATAGTGTGCACATTTTAGTATCGAGACATATCAATGTATGAAAGAAAGAAACAAATTAAACACTTTTCCGGCTAGTAAATCAGTATATATTAGAGAATATCAAGGTCATTTTCCGTGTTTACTTATTATCATAATTAGATAAAAACAGATGTATTTAATTATGCAAGGTCCAAATAAAGTAATCTATGTAAAGTCTAGGTCTGTAAATGTCTAGGTCTGTCTATCTGTAAAACTGTCGAATTGCGGGTTATAGACGATTCAGAATAATCAAACACGGAGAGGGGGGACTGGGAGGTTTCCCCGAAAACTGGGGAGCCTGGGGGGATTTGGTGGAGAGTCTAGGGGGGGAGCTGGGGGGGGGGGGGGTTTGGTGACGAGTCTAGGGGGTGGCCTGGGGGGGGGGGACCCCTCCGGGGGTGTGGGCGCAGCGGGACTGCCGAGCCCCCAGCGGCCGAACCGAAAGCGCGCCGGCCCCCCCTACAATGACAAAATTCCCAGTTAGAGCTGCCTATGACAACAAATATACCAGTAAATATGAAGGGTCAAAACAGGCTCCCCCATTAACGACTATGCCTACGACGATCTTAAACCTCCCTCTAGAGATTACTATACTATAGCGCATTTTTTGGCCAGGGCTACCGCAGTTTCGGCTACCATTTTTGGGATACTACCGGACCCATTTGGTGGACCACCCGCACCAACACGCAGACCACCATAGACAAACGCAACCCATAGACGAACGCAACCGGATAGCAGGGGCACACAAGCACGCAGACCCCATAGACGAACGCAACCCATAGCAGGGGCACACAAGCACGCAGACCCCCATAGACAAACGCAACCCATAGCAGGGGCACACAATAACGCAGACCACCATAGACAGACGCAACCCATAGACAAACGCAGCCCATACTCTGAGACAAACGCAATCCATATAGACAAACGCAACCCATAGACAAACGCCGACATACCAACGCAATACACCTGTGCGACGTGCTTGCGCCAGTTCTAGAAAAAAGCCGAGCTAGACAGCCACGCGAAAAGACGAACCCCATGCCGGCCGCCAACACACACATCCCCCGACCGTGGGAAAGGCTATGCGAGCTACCAAACTTTGTGGCGACACGGCAAAACATGCCAGCCCACCCGACCCCCTAGCCCAGATACCGGAACGCCCGCCCACCCAAGCGCCAACGAAACCGGCGGGGCCCTGCCCAACAAAGAAGCCCGAGAGGAGCCGCCGCCAGGGCCGAGCGACCCACCAACCGACACCCTCACCAAAAAGGCCGACCGCGACAATATAGCGGGAGAGCTGCGGAAAGCCCGGGCCGAAAACAAACATCTGCGGGCGACCCTGGAGGAAAGCCAGCAACGACACGAAGCAGATACAGCCCGCCTTGCCGAGCTAGAGGCCGAATACGACAACCTCGCGGAACTACAGCACCCGACAATTCGAAA
Source organism: Actinernus sp. WN-2022 (assembly GCA_030867875.1). Lineage (NCBI taxonomy): Eukaryota > Metazoa > Cnidaria > Anthozoa > Actiniaria > Actinernidae > Actinernus > Actinernus sp. WN-2022. The sequence continues at coordinate 1,664,285 of JAOWCC010001368.1, read as the reverse complement.
ACTCTTGGAGTGGAAGGTCGAGGCGGACAGGGTAGACAAAGACACCGCAACCGCCCTCCAAGAGGCCAAAGCCGAAGTAGAGCAAGCACGAGCCGAAGCAACACAAGCCCGGGAGCAAGCACGAGCCGAAGCAGCCAACGCCGAAGCCCCCCAAAAGGGAACAAGCAACAAAAGAGCGCGCAAGAAGAGGAGGTAGGCCCGCCCCGATACCTTTTTGGGGTTGTACAAAACTTCCATTTGGACAAATAGTAGCCCAAGACATACAGATCAATCGAAGCTACACCCAGCACGCTAGAACTACCACGATGGCAGTAATATCAACTTTCCAAAGCATGGGTCTGCGGTCCGAGAAAGCCGTGGCCGTCCACCTTCTCCTAGAGAACACGCACGAAAGGAATCTCGTGCCAGACATCGCCCGGGTCGACTATCTGGCCGTCAACCTGGGCCGCACCCACCTGCGCCCTCTCGAAGGGCTTCCAACGTTCGTCGACGACGTATACGAATTCGGCTACCTGCGCCGCGAAGACTGCGTAGCACGTGGCGGGCGCCTCTCCTGTACGATAGGGGAGGACAGCGCCGCAAAAAAACATAGTCGCGCGGATATCCACCGCCGTGCGCGAGAGCATGGGGAAGGCCCCCGACGGCACCAGCCGCGGCCACATACAGACCAACATTGTCCACACCCTCGCACCCGAGAGAACACCGAAGGTAGTGCTATCCGGGAGACGGTCGCCCGGATCGAGTTCGACACCGACAACAGGGCGCGGAGGAATTGGCAAGAGATATACCCCGTGATCGAGCCGGCAGGCCTCTTTGTGGCAAAGGTAGACGTGTCCGAGATTCCTATGGACGAGCTCCAAGCCTCTCTGCCAGCCTTAGAACGCCAGCTTCTGGCCCATGGCTACGGTCTCTACTCCATCGACTACACGCGAGACTTCTCTGGGGTCCTCGACCGGGAGACGTTAGTGGAGCACCCTTTGCGCGTTCGAAGGGTTCCGCGAGCAAGGCGACCTAGCTGCCGCCGACAGCGTGGGGAAGCACGTCTGTACCTGGGTGCACACGAGCGAAGCCGGCTACACGGTCCGCACGAAGCTCTACTACAACAAGGTTGTGTCGAACTTCGAGGCGGGCGAGGTCCGCGAGCCCATTGGCGGGCACTTGGCCGACTATGCCGACTGCCCGAACCAGCACTTGCGCCGCACCTTCTTCCAGACGCCCAGGCGCGCGGAGGTACCCGTATCGAGGTCTCTCTGTATGCCTGCCGCGGGCGGCACCTCTCGGCCGACACTGCTGCCGAGGTAGTGGAAGAGGCCTTGGCCCCTGGTTTCGCCCACGGACCTGCCGGAAGAAGAAGGCTTGTTTGTGGTCCAGCCGCCCCCCAAGCAGTGGGATAACCTGGCCGCCGCTGGCAGAGAGGCTTGGAGCTCGTCCATAGGAATCTCGGACACGTCCACCTTTGCCACAAAGTGTCGAACTCGATCCGGGCGACCGTCTCCCGGATAGCACTACCTTCGAGGGTTGCGAGGCTGTGGACAATGTTGGTTTGTATGTGGCCGCGGCTGGTGCCGTCGAGGGCCTTCCCCATGCTCTCGCGCACGGCGGTGGATATCCGTGCGGCGCTGTCCTCCCCTGTCGTACAGGAGTGGCGCCCGCCACGGGCTACGCAGTCTTCGCGGCGCAGGTAGCCGAATACGTATACGTCGTCGACGAACGTTGGAAGCCCTTCGAGAAGGCGCAGGTGGGTGCGGCCCAGGTTGCCGGCCAGATAGTCGACCCGGGCGATGTCTGGCACGAGATTGCTTTCGTGCGTGTTCTCTAGGAGAAGGTGGGCGGCCACGGCTTTCTCGGACCGCAGACCCATGCTTTGGAAAGTTGCTTGTACTGCCATCGTGGTAGCTCTAGCGTGCTGGATGTAGCTTCGGTAGATATGTATGTCTTGGGCTACTATTTGTCCAAATGGAAGTTTTGGGCAACCCCAAAAAGGTATCGGGGCGGGCCTACCTCCTCTTCTTGCGCGCTTTTTTGTTGCGTGTTCCCTTTTGGGGGTCTTCGGCGTTGGCTGCTTCGGCTCGTGCTTGCTCCCGGGCTTGTGTTGCTTCGGCTCGTGCTTGCTCTACTTCGGCTTGGGCCTCTTGGAGGGCGGTTGCGGTGTCTTTGTCTACCCTGTCCGCCTCGACCTTCCACTCCAAGAGTTTTCGAATTGTCGCGCGCTGTAGTTCCGCGAGGTTGTCGTATTCGGCCTCTAGCTCGGCAAGGCGGGCTGTATCTGCTTCGTGTCGTTGCTGGCTTTCCTCCAGGGTCGCCCGCAGATGTTTGTTTTCGGCCCGGGCTTTCTGCAGCTCTCCCGCTATATTGTCGCGGTCGGCCTTTTTGGTGAGGGTGTCGGTTGATGGGTCCCTCGGCCCTGTCGGCGGCTCCTCTCGGGCTTCTTTGTTGGGCAGGGCCCCGCGCTTAGGTGGGCGGGCGTTCCGGTATCTGGGCTAGGGGGTCGGGCGGTTTGGCATGTTTTGCCGTGTCGCCACAAAGTTTGGTAGTTCGCATAGTCCCACGGTCGGGGCATGTGTGTGTTGGCGGCCGGCATGGGGTTCGTCTTTTCGCGTGGCGGTGTAGCTCGGATTTTCTCTGGAACTGGCGCGAGCACGTCGCGCAGGTTTGTTGCGTTGGCATGTCGGCGTTTGTCTATGAGTTGCGTTTGTCTATATGGGTTGCGTTTGTCTAAGAGTTGCGTCTGTCTATGGTGGTCTGCGTGCTTGTGTGCCCATGCTATGGGTTGCGTTTGTCTATGGTGGTCTGCGTGCTTGTGTCCCTGCTATGGGTTGCGTTCGTCTATGGGTTGCGTTTGTCTATGGTGGTCTGCGTTGGTGCGGGTGGTCCTCCAAATGGGTCCGGAGGTATACCAAAAATGGTAACCGAAACTGCGGTAGCCCTGGCCAAAAAATGCGCTATAGTATAGTAATCTCTAGAGGTTCAAGATCGTCGCAGGCAGTCGTTAATGGGGGGAGCCTGTTTTGACCCTTCATATTTACTGGTATATTCGTTGTCATAGGCAGCTCTAACTGGGAATTTTGACATAGTAGGGGGGTCGGCGCGCTTTCGGTTCGGCCGCTGGGGGGCACGGCAGTCCCACTGCGCCCACACCCCCCGGGGGGTTCCTCCCCAGACCATCTCCCTGCCACAGGCCACCCCCCCCCTAAACTCGCCACCAAACCTCCCCCAGCCCCCCCCCCCCCCCCGTTTTCGGGGAAACCTCCCAGTCCTCCCCCCGCGGAGAAAATCCGGGTTCGTTTTTACAATAACAATCCGGGTTTTGTTGCAATTTTTTCTCGTAAAACCGGGTCCAATTCTACCTCTAAAGCCAAAGTCAGCGAGAAGCGAAGCGATAAGGCGGGAGAACCTCTGGGCACCCCAAGTATGAATCATACTTCCACGCCAGACTAATCCCCTTTGCTTGACATCTGAGAAACCAGTGAAGTGTGCGGTTTTGACCACGTACCTCTAAAGGTAAAGTAACACGGGCAACAATGTGTGCGGTTTTGACCACGTACCTCTAAAGGTGAAGTAACACGGGCAACAATGTCTTGCAACCTGCCGCACAACAATGTTGCGTTGCGAGTTGCAGCGCAATGTTGGTCGTGTTACCACCCGCGCGTGCAACTAGTCGCGCAACAAATTTCCATCAAAGACAAACCCCCGTGGTCTTCCATCGACCTAAAAACTAAACTTGCCCGATCGTACTTCGCTGATCTGCTAGCCCGTTGGTCAAGTAAAACAGTTCACAAGTGAATGTCAGAGTACTGACGTTTTATTACGAAACCATTCTAGTTTTACTGCGTATCGATTACATTATTCCAGACAAAATGTTCTAAAGCTGTCCCAACTTTTAGAAGTAAAAGATTTACGTTATTCCTTTACATTAAATGAAATTATCACCGATAATCTACGAAACGAACACCCAAACGTCAATTAACACAATGCGCGTGCACCCAAAGTCTTGTCTTGATCTTATAGACTTTACTTTTGTGTAAAGAGATATGTCAGAACACTGATTTAGGTACATTTCTTGTTCATAAAATGCTAAAATATTTAACTATTTCAGCACAAAGACATGATGCCCGATGATTCCAATTTCAGTTCTTCACAACCCGTATTGTAATAACTATGTAGTTAATTTTACGTGGGCAACATTTCATAAGAATTGTACAGATGAATATTTTCCCATCAAGCGGGATCGGTCCAGTAGACGATTTTTCACTAGAAAAAAAATAAGACGTTGAGGTGTTTATTGTGGAATTTTCGGCTCAATCCCGGTTTCTGGGAAACTACCCACCCACCCTCCCTTGGATATGCATCGTTCTATTAATGACTAACCATTAAAGGTTAGGGTGAAGTGTGGGGGAGGGGTTAGGTTAGGGTTAGGTCCCCACCCACCCCTCCCTTGGATATGCATCGTTCTATTAATGACTAACCATTAAAGGTTAGGGTGAAGTGTGGGGGAGGGGTTAGGTTAGGGTTAGGTCCCCACCCACCCCTCCCTTGGATATGCATCGTTCTATTAATGACTAACCATTAAAGGTTAGGGTGAAGTGTGGGGGAGGGGTTAGGTTAGGGTTAGGTCCCCACCCACCCCTCCCTTGGATATGCATCGTTCTATTAATGACTAACCATTAAAGGTTAGGGTGAAGTGTGGGGGAGGGGTTAGGTTAGGGTTAGGTCCCCACCCACCCCTCCCTTGGATATGCATCGTTCTATTAATGACTAACCATTAAAGGTTAGGGTGAAGTGTGGGGGAGGGGTGGGGGTTTCCCAGAAACCGTGATTGAACCGAATTTTCTGTCCTCGCTCAGTCGCTCTCCTCGATTTCTCTCATCAATTCTCACGGATGATTACAGTTTGGAGTCCAGTGGATTTTCTTTCTCATCTCGGTCGTCAGCTGTGTCGATGTGAACGTACTTAGCAGTGTTCTCAGAGTGGATGTAGTCCGGTAAAGGCTTGCCGCGGGTCTCTGGAAGGAAGATGGTGATCAAACCAGCCGAGAGGGACGCTGCTCCAAACACGATAGCGGGCGCGATCAGTGGGGTGCTGTCCTGTAGAGGAACAACAATCAGATTATTAAATTACCACAACAACAACAACGCGACAGTCCCACATTCCTTTGCGCCGCTACGCAGTCTACGTGATGACTGCAAACTAAAATCAGAACAAGTAACATTGAAGGCAAAATATGCAGCGAATATCCAAAAGTAAGATCATCGCGTACTTGGTATGTCGATCTACTCTGTAGATATCAGTTCTAAATATGTTTAACGACGGACGCTTTCTTACCACGACGTACGGAGCTGCCATTCCTCCAATGCGACCACAGAGAGACGCGAACCCAAGACCAGCGGTCCTATAACGTACGTACACAGAGAGCAATGCCGCATTAGAACTGAACTTTTACCAACCAACGCTTTGTTTAGCTCATTTCACCTCCTCCAATGATAGGAACGATAGGCTGAAGGATGACAGCGAAATCAATTTTACGCCAGTCTTCAATAGTCTTATTAATAGATACAATATTATATTATTATTTGAAGGAGGTAACAACAATACCTACATTGTGGCGTCGATATATGCCCTGATATTTGTCCTTGGACATTATCTGATCCTTATCTGATCCTTATCTGATCCTTATCTGATCCTTATCTGATCCTTATCTGATCCTTGTCTGATCCTTGTCTGATCCTTGTCTGATCCTTGTCTGATCCTTATCTGATCATCGAAGCTCGCTGTTCTCTTCTAGGATCAGATAATGTCTGCGGACGAAATATCCTGACAGGGCATATTTCGACGCCACAAATAGTTTATTGTATTTATATTTCTTTCTAAGACACGTGAAGATATCAATTTTGAAAATATGACTGGCTTTTAAAAAATTCTAGCCTTTTTAGTTAAGAGATGAAACTGGCATTTCATTGATAATTATATATTAAACAGAATATTACATGACAACTTGGAGATACGAATTTTATCTTCGTGTTGATGAAATATTCATCAACGCTCAAAGATAAACTCCGCGCGGCATGTAATCCTCTATGTTTAGAGTGTACGAATCAAGCGACACTATATACAAGTAATAGGAACCTTGTTAATAATAAGAATGGCCATATTTATATAGCGCCATATCAACCACAGTTTCATGGCGCTTTACATATGGCTGACATATCCCGTCAGTGAATTATTTCGGACTGCTTCACGGCGCTAATAGCTGCCACGCAGTTTACAATGTCGAGTGTGTGGTTAGTGCAATGGCCAGGCTGCTGTACCGGGTGACAATCCCCTGCTCTTTTTCGAGTAGTACAACAGGTTCTTTCACGTCCCCTTCAAATACTGATTAGAAGTAGGAGACAAGGCCAACGGCTTATAAACGTCCCTGCCCAAGGACGCGGCTGGGATTCGAACCCCCGACTTCCCGCACTCTAGACCGTGCACTACCAACTGAGCTAACCACTGAACCCCTGACCTCCCGCACTCTAGACCGTGCTCTACCAACTGAGCTAACCACTGAACCCCTGACCTCCCGCACTCTAGACCGTGCTCTACCAACTGAGCTAACCACTGAACCCCTGACCTCCCGCACTCTAGACCGTGCTCTACCAACTGAGCTAACCACTGAACCCCTGACCTCCCGCACTCTAGACCGTGCTCTACCAACTGAGCTAACCACTGAACCCCTGACCTCCCGCACTCTAGACCGTGCTCTACCAACTGAGCTAACCACTGAACCCCTGACCTCCCGCACTCTAGACCGTGCACTACCAACTGAGCTAACCACTGAACCCCTGACCTCCCGCACTCTAGACCGTGCTCTACCAACTGAGCTAACCACTGAACCCCTGACCTCCCGCACTCTAGACCGTGCACTACCAACTGAGCTAACCAGAGCTAATCAGTTTCAGTCCGTGCAGACAAGGATCTGGTAACCATGGTATCAGAGCGAGGCCAGTTGTACCAAAGATCGCAAAACTGTAGTCGGTCAGAAATGTCTTAGTTCGGCAGAGTGGATGTAGACTTGGTAGTAAGCATCCTAACCTAACACCCCCTCCCCCACAGTACATGACTCCCCCTCCACAGGCCCTTGATAGTAGATACTTCCCGGGTATTATACATGGCATTCTACAGTATGTCCCCACCTGATGACTGTAGGGTAGAGTTCAGCAGAGTGGATGTAGACTTGGTAGTAAGCACCCTAACCTAACACCCCCTCCCCCACAGTACATGATACCCCCTCCACAGGCCCTTGATAGTGGATACTCCCCGGGTATTATACATGGGATTCTACAGTATGTTCCCACCTGATGACTGTAGGGTAGAGTTCAGCAGAGTGGATGTAGACTTGGTAGTAAGCAGCAGAAATGGTGAACTTGCCGATCAGCGCCAGCGTCATCACGACAGCTGATAATTCCTCATGTTTACCTGAGACAGACAATTGCATGTCAAAAATACATGCTCTTCATACACCTCAATAAATGGGAAGAATAGACAGACAGACAGAAGAGGTTTATTGGCACTTTGCAGACATTAATGTGTACATCAGTGTTGAATCCAATAATAATATAAGATGACTAAATAGATGAATACTAAGTCTTGTTGTAGGGTAATATATATGACATTAATTTATTGTGGAAACAGGTGGCAAGTTACTTATAATGTGGGATCTAATTGTAAGGCAATCAGATATGTATTTGGCTGCTCTTCTTGCAATTTTGGTATCTGGCTTAAGTATAAGGGTTAAAATTTGGTCATTGTTTTCTTTAGAGATCTTTTCAATGTATTTTCCAATGAAGCATAGAATTCCTTTCTCGGCACTTGGTAGTATGTGCATCTAATTATAAAGTGCCGTTCATCCTCAACTTCGGCTTTACAAAGAGGACAAAGCCTCTCGTTGGGTGGTTTGTATGGGCGCTCATATATGCCCCTCTCAATTTGTAGCTCATGATTACTTATTCTCAACTTCGTTAGCGCAATTCGATGCTTCACGTTCTTAATATTTAACAGATAATTTTCAAGTTCGTGTTTATATTTGAATGTTCGGTAAAATCTTAATTTGTTACCTTGGTTGTTTTTTCGGTTATTATCGTTGAATAGCTCACTATGCCAATTTTGGATTTGAATATCTACTAGTCTTTGTTTTAAATTATTAATAATTATGTTTGGGTGTTCGAATTCTTCCTGGAAAAACCAGACTTCACCGAAACCTAGTCGAAACAGATGTTTTTTTACTCTTTGGCAACACATTGTGGGCTTCCCTATCTGTCTCGATTCAGCTACAGCGTCTTGCGCTAATTCAGTGATATTTTGATTTTGTTTTTTTAGCCAGTATTTTAGGCTTCTTAGGGTGGAGTCCATGCTTATTGGTAATTTACCTAATTCGGCCCGACAAGCATTATTAGTGGCGGTCCTGCTTACACCCAGTAACCATTTACAGAATTTTAACTGTACACTTTCTATTGGGTCCTTGTTTGGTACTTTATCCATACCCCATATTTCACTACCGTAAAGAAGTATGGGTTTGATTAGACTATCGAATAGTTTGAGCGTAAGTTTAACATCAGTCCTAAAATGACAACCCATTGTTTTCCGTAATTTGTAAAGTGCTTTTAATGCGACTTTTTTTAGCTCGATCTTTGCCGTAGTAAAGTTACCATAAGTGCTGAAACAGAGGCCTAGATATTTAAATACTCGCATATTTTCTATTGGTTGGTTAGAATAAGTGAAGAATAGAGGCGGGAACTCACCAGGGGAGGGAGTCTCCTATATAAAAGTGCCGGTGACGCTAGTTGGAATCAAATCATACGGGCGTAGTTCAAATTTGTTTTTACCCCAAGTGCAATTCACTGAAAAGACATATGCTTCACCAGTTAGAATAAATGATATGCTTCACCAGTTAGAATAAATGATATGCTTCACCACTTAGAAGATATGCTTCACCAGTTAGAAGATATGCTTCACCAGTTAGAAGATATGCTTCACCAGTTAGGATGGAAATCGCTTCAAGCACGCTGCACTATGCAATTGTAATGGTCCAGAGTTTTTTAGTCAATATTATGATAAGACCTCTCATGCCCACAACACTAGAAGAAATGGCCTGGATCTCATAATTCCTAAAGTTAAGACAGAAATTGCAAAGAAAGGCTGTTTTTACTCAGGGGCAAAAGATTTTAATGATCTACCAACAGAACTTGAAGAAACATCATCATTGTTAGTTTTTAAAACAAAATTAGGAGATATTTTTTATATTTTTAAATGTTTAAATTTTTTAAATGTAGTTATTTTTTAATTAATTATAGCATAACTTTGTACATATACTTTTACTGTATTATTGTCTGATATTTTTATATTTTGTTATTTACATTATTTTGATCTCCCAGGGCACCCACTGATAACAGCATTGGCTGAATGGTTTACCCTGGTTAAAGCATATATTATTATTATTATTATTACTCGGGCTGCCTGTGGCAGCACCGAGTCTTAAAATGCAAGTCGTTATTTTTTTTTTTTTTGTTGGGTGTCGCAAAATTTCTGCGCATGCGTTAAAGGTCAAATTCACACCAATCAGATTGCACTGTGCTGGTCACGCAACAATAACCAGGTTAATTTATTTACATAATTTAATACAGTAAAGCAAGATGGCGGAAGACCCGCGAGGAACTTTCTCTCTAGTTTGGAGTCTCATCTCTCAAATGTAAGCCAGTTTAATGTTTTATTTAACTTCACTCGTGCGAAAGCCTTCCAACAGGCTTAGGATATTTCAACTGGCGCTATTGACGGAGCCGAAGGACCGCGTTTTTTACCCAGATGGCCAGTGATACGACACGTACGACGACCTGAAGCCAGTGAACTGGGGCCAGGATCCGGAAAGCTAAAATTCGAAGAAATAGATATTGGAATCTATAAGCCATCGGCTCGCTGTGCTGCATTTAAAACATCCGAGGAAAACATCTTATTTTGGGTGAAGGCACTTCAAGACCAATATTACGAGTCTCTTAAAAACTGTCAGAGATTTAAATTTACCGTAAGTTGGATCAGAGAGTATTGAGATCAAGTTATTTCGTTCCAGCGAGGATATTGACCTAGCGGAAACGGTACAAGCTGTCGAAGGATTTTACTTATAATCATCCACGTCTACTTAACAACAAGAATAGTTATGTGCCAAGGCATGGGCAAAGATTGAGTTTCCCAGATTACAGATGAAAGTAGACAACTTAATGAATGAAGAAACAGAGGTCACGCGCGACATGCTTGAGAACATGAACATGTTCAACACTTTATATTATACTAAGAAAACAAAACAAATTACAGAGCCTGCAAGTTCACAAGTCAATGAAAAACCCCAAGTGCCTGTAGTTTTGGATCAACATATCCTTGAAACTCCAAAAGCAACATACACATGAGTCAAATTCAAACCGGAAGAGACGGAATTCTTTAGATTATTCACGAGGATAAATTTGTTAGCCCGCAATAAGGACCAAGGTCTCAATGTTCCGAGACTACCCAACCTACTGAAGCTTATCAGTTTGTTCAAGAGCCATCTTTCGTACATGACAACCCGATCCCTATTCATCAGAATACATTTTCTATGCTAAATGACGAGAGTTTACAATCACCTGACCGACAACTCACTACTAAAGAAAGGGACCATGAAGTACGGTAGTACGGTTAATTCTCGGGTTCAAAACAATGAATATATGCCTACTCAAATGCAGTGTGTTAAACGAATAAGTAGTGTTTAAATTAAAAGGTCAACATACGAGAAAAACAAAACTATTAAATTACATATATACTAGAGGAGCAGAGAATGAAAGTCACCGCGCTACCGGCCACTTCTAAAGACTGCTAAATTCAGCTAATAATTCTTCCCTTTGGTTATTACTAAGAGGATTTCAAATGAAAGTGTATTACATCTTCAATCTCATGTGGCCCGAGTGAAAGCCCAGATGGGCTCTTGTTATTATTATTATTACATAAAGCCAGGCCAAGAGATCAGTAAGCATTAATTTTATTTTCAGATTAATTACTTTTATAAATTAATTTTATTTTCTGATTTTTTTTTCCGCTGCGGTCCCGGGTTCGATTCCCGGCCCGGGCACCATATGTGAGTTGGGTTTGTTGTTGATTCCTTATCTGCATTCAAGGGTTTTTCTCCGGGTTCTCCGATTTTCATCCCTCCGTAAAAATCAACCGTAGTCGAGTGTAGTAAATAGAATGCAAGCAACCGTGGACGACAATCTGGATCAGTGATTGATCTAATCGGCTGGACACATGAAACTAAGAGTAGCAAAGCCGACACAACGTATATTTTCGAGGTTTATATAACGATATTTCGGCTGGCCAAACCAGCCTTCTTCAGGTAATATGAAGAAATGTTATTACATTGGCGAACGTGACTAACTAGAAATATGGGTTACGAAATATAGGAAATAGATGACAAATGATTGACACTATTAATATAGAAATAATAAGATAAAGAAGTTATATATATACCAGCTAGTATGACTCGTCACCGGGATGTTAAGACCATAAGGCACGAGTGTTCTAGCTTGTGTCATAAGAGTAGCTTCTCTGGCCTTACGAATTGAGTCTCTATTAGATAATTTTTTTTCGATAGGGTTAGTTGCATGTCATCAGCAATGTGATTCGGTGTCGAGAGAAAATGTTCAGCAGCTGTTGTAGGTTTAGATATATTATTAGACTTGTCTACGGTCCGTCGATGTTCGTTAAATCTGTCTTTCAAACGTCGTTTTGTCTCACCTATGTATTGTAAATTGCAAAGGTTGCATTGAATCATGTAGATTAGATTGTTGGTGTTACACGTCAAATTAGTTCTGATAGAGCGTGTTTCACCGGTAGAGAAGAAAATCTACGTTGTGTCTCCAAGTTGTCATGTAGTGCGTCTAAAACGTCTAAAATGTAGTGGGAACTGTGTGAGGAGTAAAAGCAGGGCCCCACCAGCTGTAAGCTGTAATATTCAGCCTGCTATAACAAATAAAATATTAATTACTCGGGCTGCCTGTTAGCCTGCGTTGCGGCTCTGGAGTATCGGAGCTCAGCGAGCGGAGATTAGGGGGATTGGGGCGAAGAAAAAAGAGAGGGGGGAGGGGGTGGGGAGGAAAGGAAGAGAGAGCCTGCCGTTAACCCATGGTTATTTTGATATCCACAAAATTTTGATATCCATAAAATTAGTAAGTCATTCGACCGATTCGTCCAATCATCATGCGGCGGAAGTGTCTGTCAAACTCACGCGTGGAATATCAAGGAATCTCAACTCAAGCGTAAAATTCAAAACAAAAAATATACGAACTTGGAGAATGTCAGCTGAAACTCCGAAAAAACATGTTAAGACAGGGCCTAAACCCAAACCTGTAAATGTCAACGACTTTTGCAGGATATGTAATGTATGCTTTAAGCTAGCGTTTGGGAATTCAAATATTTCCACGGCGAGAATCTGTTCAAGACTTCAGAAAGAAAAGAGAGCCGAAGCTTTAAATAATTCTAGCTGGTGCCTTCAAAAGTATTGGTCTTCATATTCCGAAATCTGCTGCTCTATCAGAGCGAGTCTGTCGTTCCTGAGGAGGGAAGATTCGAAATGCAGTAGAGAACTACACCTATGTTCGTGAAGGTTTGCAGGATAAAGATAACTAAGATAAAGAGAACTCGTTGCCGCTGAATATAAAGTCGCCACCAAATCAGTAAAGAACACTGCCGACACAATAACGTCGGAACGAAGTACTGCCAAAAGAAGCGCTAAAAACCATCCACGCAGCGGTACGAAATCATCAAAGCAGCTCGTGTTTTCGGAAGCACAAGCTTGTTCCTCGAACACACCGTCCATGTTTCAACCGTGTGCGTTTCGTCGAGCAAGACGCTTGTGGAGTTCCGATACAGGGTTCTTCAGCTTCATCGCGAAATTCGATCTCATTACCAAAGATCTGTAATTCTTTCTTTAAATTCATCGCTGAAGGAATTCTCGGTATGTTTGTCGCCATACTAATTGGTTTCTGCTCTTATCGCATGCCAATGATTTATGTCAATCACGCATTTTAGCCAATAGCAATACGCGGCCTTCTGAGGCCGAGAGTTATCAAAATAACCATGGGTTTGCCGGCAGGCTCTCTCTTCCTCTCCCCCCGTCCCTCCCTTTTTTCCTCGCCCCAATCCCCCTAATCTCCGCTCGCTGCGGAGCAACGCGTTCTCGAGGTTAAAAACAATGATTATCATTATTTGTCAAATCGCTTTAAAATAATGATAATCATTATTCTAAGACAAACCCTAACCATCGGACGAGTTCACGGGTAAACGACGAGTTCTCACTCACCTAGAGCTAGGGTTCACAGGTAAACAAAAAGAGAAGGTAAACGAGAGAATTTTTTTTTTTGAGCGCTCCTACTCGGGCTCGAACTCGTAACCGTTTGCGTGTAGTGCTTGGTAGTACCGACGTCATGACCACTACGCTAAGCGCGTCTACCGCCGTTCGGAATTTGACAATTGTTTATCTTTATCCTTGACTGGTTTTAAGAATAATGATTATCATTGTTTTGAAGTGATTTGACAATTAATGATAATCATTGTTTTAACCTCGAGGTTGTGTTGTTCAGAGCCGCAACGCAGGCTAGCTGCCTGTGGGCAGGCCCGAGTCTTAAATCGCAAGTGTTTATTACAGGCAGCCCGTATTTTTGTTTTGTTTTATGCAGCAAAATTTCTGCGCATGCGTTAAATTATGCATTATTTGTGCGCGCGCACCTCGTGGCGCTAATAGATTTCTCTCCAGTCGCCATCTTGAGACGGACGGCTGTACACAGGCTAGTTTGAGGTACGTTTCGTAGGTTTTATGCCACATTTCAGTTTACAGTTGGTCATTATACATACCAGCGCAAACACTGTGATCGGTAGGCCAACACTAAAATAGTTTTGACCGTGTTTTTGGCTGGTTTACCGATCTCGTATCGAGACCTGTGTACGTTATACTATACAGGTATACTGAATAGCTGATTTATAGCGAAATATTGCGATTTACTAGCAATATATATACTGTGGTTGAGCAGTTATGGGTTACTCTCCTCTGTCGAAGTCTGAAGACATCTGAACTCCTGAACTGTGAGAGCAACACCGTTACTCGCCAACACGAAGCCAGAAATTATACACACTCAGCACTGTCAGATTTATGATGAGCCAAGCAATATTCAACTCTCAAGGTAAACTTAAACACGAATCTCTCACGGCCGAGGTTTTGCTTCGAGAAATTAAAGGCTTCCAACAATTCCCTTTATAGTTCTGTAATATAATGAGCAGACTGAGGTTTTGGGAATACGGGTAAAGCTTTTAATTGGAGATAACCAACAGGCATTTCAGTTAATAATCTTTAATCGAACAGAATACCAATATGGACGGCGTAATGGACTCGTCAAGAACAGCAGCTAAAGTTACAAAGACTGAAAGAGGCACACAAATTGATCACGAATACAATTAACATGACTTCCAGAGGTTTTATAGACAGAACAGACGCCGCGGAGAAAGAGCCGCTAGGCGGCGATCAGCGAACTTGACTGAAAGAGCCACAGGGTAGAAAGAACAGTAGTGAAATATAGTGATAGCTCCATCACTGGATGGATAGGATACAACTTATTATATGGTACAAATATAAACATACATTTGAGACAATCATCTATTAGTACTCGGAACCTGCAGTATAACAGAACAGCAGACTAAATTGCAAACGTGTGTTACATGAATAAGTAGTGTTTACAGTAAAAGGTCAACTAATGTACATATCATGAAAACCAAAAATATTAAATTACATACATATACTAGGGGAACAGAGAGCAGAAAGTCATTGCGACTGATAACTCCCCTACCCCACTCCTAATAAATAATAGGAGTGGAGTACCACCCCTCCCCTGTGACCACGCCTTAGAATGGAATGTCTGGAATGTAAAAAAGGTAGAAAATAAAAAATGGTAACGCTTATGTGTATACAGCCCGAGTTAAGGCTGTACCCAGCCTCTTGTTATTTTTATTGTCCAAGTCGAGGTATTTCGCCCCGAACCAATCAGCTCACACTGTTCAAGTCGTTCAAGTGCGCATACTTGAACACCGCGCCGCCCTGGCGCTGCATAATGTCGAAAAGGTCAACCGGAAGCCAAAGACTAGCCTTCTTATGATCTTCAGGTGCCTAGATGTTGTAAGTGTAGAGTTGCGTCACAAAACTACCTTTGTTAACTATGAAATTTGGGACTTAGAATATTTCCCGAGCACCCGTAGCCTAATTTTCAGACGGTACGAGGTCGTCCGCTCTGAAAATCAGGCTAGAGCACCCGAAGCGGCACTTATAAATTTTACAAGGAATTGGGGAGCCTCTACTTAAAATTTTTTTTACTGCGCTCAGCGTAGGAATCGAATCCAAAAAATCAATCGTCACAACTAACGGAGCATCAATATAAAACTAGAAATCGTACAACGATATACTCGCTAAAGTGTTCTAGTGATCTTAGTTAGATTTTAGGGTTCAATACAAGGCACAACTTTGGCGACAAGTAACGTAACATGAACGGGATACAAGCGTGTTCTTTTAATCTCTAATCTGAACATTGCCAAACGCGCTCAGTGCTGGAGGTGTTAACAGATATCTGAAGTGGCCGGCATGTCCTAAGCGCGTTTCGCATCCGCTTGTCGAGATTATTGGCGCATGCTTAACTTTCGTTAGAGCTGTTAAACGAGAATCCTCTCACGAGCGAGGCCGTTTGGTTCGAGAAAGGCTTCGAACAGTTCCATTTATAGCTGAAGTTTTGTGAATGAAGGTAAAGCTTTTAATTAGAGATAACCAACATGCATTTCAGTTATGAACACAGCAGATAAAGTTATATACAGATGCACACGATTTGACCACGAATACAATTAACATGACTGTGGAAAGAACAGTAGTGAAATATAGTGGCAGCTTTATCGGCAGGATGGACAGGATACAACTTATGATATGGGATAAATATAAACATTGAGACAATCATATTTTAGTACTCGGTACCTGCAGCACAACAGAACAGCAGACTAAATTGTAGACGTGTGTTACATGAATAAGTAGTGTTTACATTAAAAGGTCAACTCCTTTAATTTACATACGAGAAAAACTAATGTTCATATGATGCATGAAAAACAAAAATCTTAAATTGCATAAATATACTAGGGGAGCAGAGAGCGGAAAGTCGCTGCTACTGTAACTCCCCTACTCTACCCCTAATAAATAACAGGAGTGGAGTACCACCCCTCCCACGTGATCACGCCTTAGAATGGAATGTCTGGAATGTAAAAAAATGTAGAAAATTTAAATAGAAAATGGTGACGATTATGTGTATACAGCCCGAGTTAAGGCTGTACCCAGCCTCTTGTTTATTTAGTAATATCCTAAAAGGTACCACGATAGCCACAACTGTGGAGGTTTCAAATTGCACACCCTAAGTGGTACCAAACTACGCATTTGAACCCCTAAAAAGGTACAATCATCCCTGTCAGTGCCATATAGGGACCCCTCCCAAGGGAACTCATAATCCACTAACATGGATCACCATATCCAGGGAGTGTCATATGCATTGCAACATATTTCATGAAAACTAGAGCAATACAATACTTTATTTAAATTCAAAGAATGAGGATCGAGTATTACAAAAAATGACCTATTTCATAGAGGTAAGAAATAACTTATAATAAATAGGATGTTAAATAAAGTGGTTAAGTTAAGTTGTTCTTAAACTCATGAATAATTAATGAGAATATTACAAAGAAAATCACAAGCATGAAGGAGTTTGGATATGTGATGAAACACTTGCATAAATTATCCAAACTTTCTTCTCCGTTTTCTCTTCAATGGTAAATTCGTTGGAGAAGCCATATACAACACTGTCAGCCGTGTTGTATCACATATCCAAACACCTCGAACTGAGTTTAAAAAACTCCGCTTCGCGTTGTTTTTCAAGTTCAGTTCTCAGTGTTTGGATATGTGATACAACACGGCTGACAGTGTTGTATATATTACTTAAAATATCATAAATATATAATTACTTATAGGTAATTGATTAATACAGTAGTAATTAGTATTATTAACATTATTTATGATATAAAGTTCACTAAAAAGATGACACACATAATGATGATAGTGATGGCAAATAAATATGTTATGTCATATTTAATATACTGTATTAATATATTGAACAGCCTTCTTTTTCGTGAAACTGCAATGCAAAAAAATTTCCATAAGCCAACCGCTGCACCGTGTAACACTCCTGAGTCGTGAAACTGTCTCACAACGCCGTAGTATATGCAAGTTTCCCGAAAATGTTTCACTGTGTAACAGGGCCTTTACTGGAGTCTTGCACACATGCTTGAAATAGACCTTACCCAGTACTTGTATGGGAAGAATGCACAGGAGCGCCACACCACCAAATACAAAATAGCCAATGAGAGGAAGCCTTCTTCCAACACTATTAAGACAACAAATCAATGTCAAGCAAAATAATTTGAAGAATTATTTTTGGTTAGGGCTCAAATTTAGCCTTGTGCATTCGCAAAATGTGAGTAGATTTTTAGAAATGAGTAAAATCTCACGACACTATTACTAAAACTGTTAAGAGTAAAATCTTGCTGAACTTATATTATATTCATTAATTGCTACTGGATCAGACCATGTTGCAACTAGTAAAAAATAGTGATAAGTAGCATAATAACAGTTGCTAATGGTACATCAAACTCTATCATTGTTATGTGACATATATGTTTGACAAGTTATACGATAAACTGTGAAACACATGCCCTGATTGGTTGATAGCCATCAGTTGTTAGGGTGCAGATGTACATATGATGTCACGTTTATACAATAAACAGTATGAAACACATGCTCTGATTGGTCTATAGCTATGATCTATTAGAGTACATATGACATACGTTTATACAATAAATAGTGTGAAACACATGCTCTGATTGGTCTATAGCTATGATCTATTAGAGTACATATGACATACGTTTATACAATAAACAGTGTGAAACACATGCTCTGATTGGTCTATAGCTATGATCTATTAGAGTACAGATGACATACGTTTATACAATAAACAGTGTGAAACACATGCTCTGATTGGTCTATAGCTATGATCTATTAGAGTACATATGACATACGTTTATACAATAAACAGTGTGAAACACATGCTCTGATTGGTCTATAGCTATGATCTATTAGAGTACAGATGACATACGTTTATACAATAAACAGTGTGAAACACATGCTCTGATTGGTCTATAGCTATGATCTATTAGAGTACATATGACATACGTTTATACAATAAACAGTGTGAAACACATGCTCTGATTGGTCTATAGCTATGATCTATTAGAGTACAGATGACATACGTTTATACAATAAACAGTGTGAAACACATGCTCTGATTGGTCTATAGCTATGATCTATTAGAGTACATATGATGTCACGTTTATACAATAAACAGTGTGAAACACATGCTCCAATTGGTCCATTATTAACCATGTGTTATTAGGGTGCACATCTGATATGTCACGTTTTGCACAAAATCACTTTATCATAGTTGTTTTGCTAATTATTATTGTATACAACGAATACATGTCATTTTGCCGTGGGTCTGTCTGGGCTTGTAAAAATACTGCAGGACTCATAAAAACACTAAGCTGTCTAAATTAATTATAAGACATACATCTATTGATCATGAGACAAGAGACATGTAGTAGTAGTACAGTACTGGCCGGCCCCATTATAACAAAGTGCCAGGGAGCCCAAAAATAGGTTCGTTATTTTGGGACTTCATTATAACCCACCAGGTTCATTATAACGTAGAGGGTTCCACTGTACCAAAAACCAGCCCATTAGAAAACTATCATCAGGATAAACTCCAATGCATATGCAGCCACATTTTAAGGATCATTAATTACCAGAAAATCATGATGTTTATAGTCTTTATAAATCTAAAGAAACTCCAGTGGCTATTGGAACAAATTGCTGTTAAATTGTTGGCAAAATGGACTACATTGGAAATGTAAAAAAATGAAAATCTTTTAGGTTTTGAAAAAATTGGATACAAGTTAGTATATAAAGCCATATATATGTTGGGTTTTGAATTTTGTCCATCTTGGATTTGATGACATTTCACGGCAGTCACTAATTATTACATGACAACAGATCTATTATTGTTTTCTGATAACAGTACGGTGAAATGCCATCAGATCCAACATGGCAGAGCCCATGAAATTCAAAGCCTAAATTGGCTTCTACTAATAATATTAATCCTTTTTAAAAAATGAAATAATATTTTTTCCCCAATTTTTTTCAACAAATTTCCAATTTAGTTCATATTGCCAACAATTTAATGGCAATTTGTTCCAACAGCTGGAGTTTTCTTTAAGAAATGTACCGGTCCACTAGACATGCAGCCAGTAGGTAGGCAGGAATCTCCACCAATCCTGATGCAGCAAAGTTAAGATAAAAGTCCCCTGACAGGTTACCAGAGTTAAAGCCTAGTCCATAATATACACCACTTGCGACCAACCTATAATGGAAAATTGTCAAATAATTTGGTCTTAGAAGGGGATAAACAAGATTTAAAATGTTGGTTCAACAAGGACAGAAGGGATGAAATTATGAACAAGTCAAGGGTAGATGGTGAGGATGTGGCTGTTTATGGCTGTCTATGTGGGGGTAGGGGGCAAGGATGTCTGTGTATGTGCAGGTAGAGGGCGATGATGTGGCTGCATGTGATGTACAGAGTGAGGATGTGGCTCAATATGTAGGGGTAGAGGGTTAGGCTGTGTATGTGGGGGTAGGGAGTGAGTATGTGGGGTGGAGAGTGAGCAGATATGGCTGTTTATGTGGGGGTAGGGGGCAAGGATGTGTATGTGGTGGTAGAGAATGTGGCTGTGCATGTGATGTAGAGGGTGAGAATGTGGCTCACAGTGTATGTGGGGGTAGGGGGCAAGGATGTGTATGTGGTGGTAGAGAATGTGGCTGTGCATGTGATGTAGAGGGTGAGGATGTGGCTGTTTATGTGGGGGTAGGGGGCAAGGATGTGTATGTGGTGGTAGAGGGTGAGGATGTGGCTGTGCATGTGATGTAGAGAGTAAGGATGTGGCTGTTTATGTGGGGGTAGGGGGCAAGGATGTGTATGTGGTGGTAGAGGGTGAGGATGTGGCTGTGCATGTGATGTAGAGAGTAAGGATGTGGCTGTTTATGTGGGGGTAGGAGGCAAGGATGTGTATGTGGTGGTAGAGGGTGAGGATGTGGCTGTGCATGTGATGTAGAGAGTAAGGATGTGGCTGTTTATGTGGGGGTAGGGGGCAAGGATGTGAATGTGGTGGTAGAGGGTGAGGATGTGGCTGTGCATGTGATGTAGAGAGTGAGGATGTGGCTGAATATGTAGGGGTAGAGGGTGAGGCTCATTGTGTATGTGAGATGTGGCTGTGTATGAAGATGTGTATGTTGGGGTGAGGCTATAAGGAAATCAGAAAATGTTGCCCATTGAAACCCTCTCACCATGACCAGCCCTCGATAAGAGTGATCTTCACCAGATATCTGGTGCTAAATAAATGCCATAGATAGTAGGTTTTGCTATTTCCTTGCTCCTCCTCCTTGTTCTTGATCTCCTGCAGTGCTCCCTCTTTATATTCATGGCCATTAGCGATGGCTATTTTATGTAGGATTATTTCTGCCTCTTTAATTCTCCCACGTGCAGCCAGCCAGCGAGGGGATTCAGGAATAAACCTAAAGTACATCAAGTTACTGAATTAACCTTAGATCTAGTCATTTCCCTTTTGTTATGTCACTGCCCCTGATTAGCAAATACATGCATGCCCACACATTATTACATTGTCTAACTATAAAGTAGAAAAGTCATTATTTTATAAAATGATTGTCACTGGTTGCCAAGATATGAGATGTGCAAACATGTTTTCCATTTCTGAGGTACATGTATGCAGAGATTAACAACTGCATCACCTACAGGAGTTGGGTGCCTGGGACATGCATCCAAGGGCTTAAAAAGGGATGCACAAAGCCCCAAGATGGAATACAGTCCCTGCAATGAGCCCCCCACACCACCCAGGCACCATCACAATGAATACAGTGGAATGGAAACAAGAGAAATTATTAAGGGGAGGGGAAGGGAAATTTAGGAATAACTACTGGCTGCAGCATGCCAAACACACCACCGAAACACACCGCTACACAATAATGCAGTTAGACGGCATGCGTTCTGCTTGAGCACATTTCTCAGGAGGTGACTGCTGACCACCCTGGAAGTTGACTGCAGACTGCTATGCAAACACCGCGCTAACATACCCACTAACTTATATACCGCTAGCAATCCAGCGGTTCTAATGCTTGATTTAACCACAAGTGCTCTTTGTTGTTATGTTAACTTGGTTAAATGTCATGCATTTAACTGCATCAAATCTTGTTCTGAGAAAGAAAACATACAACTTACAAGATATACTCTAACATCATGTTCACATACCAATAATAGAGAGCAAATAACACATTTGGTAAGGTTATGAAAAGGCTGAAGTGTTTCCAGTCCCTGAAGAAGTAAGCTGCAAGGGCTTCAAGTGCAATCCCAACACCATATGCAGACTGTACCAGGCAGTTGGCCCAGTTACGCCGGTTAGGGGCCACCATCTCAGCCATTAAGGTGAAGGCAGCAATCAGTGTTCCTAAAATTATAATTAAATTGACCAACAAGTGTAAATAAAAAATGAAGGCCCAATAATTTGAAGAATGAAATTATACAAAGAAGTGATTATACATGTTTTTATTTGTAACCTATTGGTTGTAAATTTGATGTGTAGCTTAGTATCATCATTAACATCATCATCAATAGCCTGACATCATCTGATAATAATAATCATTAACATCCTCATCTACATCATCTACGTGATCGTCATCATCTACGTCATCAACACCATCTACGTCATCAACACCATCTACGTCATCAACACCATCTACGTCATCAACACCATCTACGTCATCAACACCATCTACGTCATCACCATCATCTACGTCATCAACACCATCTACGTCATCAACACCATCTACGTCATCATCACCATCTACGTCATCACCATCATCTACGTCATCAACACCATCTACGTCATCAACACCATCTACGTCATCAACACCATCTACGTCATCAACACCATCTATGTCATCAACACCATCTATGTCATCAACACCATCTATGTCATCAACACCATCTATGTCATCACCATCATCTACATCATCACCATCATCTATGTCATCAACACCATCTATGTCATCATCACCATCTACGTCATCACCATCATCTATGTCATCAACACCATCTACGTCATCATCACCATCTACGTCATCACCATCATCTATGTCATCAACACATCTATGTCATCATCACCATCTACGTCATTGTTACCATCTATGTCATCATCACCATCTACGTCATCATCATCTACGTCACCATCTACATCATTGTTACCATCTACATCATTGTTACCATCTACATCATCATTACCATCTACATCATTGTTACCATCTGCATCATTGTTAACATCTATGTCATCATCACCATCTACGTCATTGTTAACATCTATGTCATCATCACCATCTACATCATCATCATCTAAGTCATTCTCATCATCTACGTAATCATCTATGTTGTCATCATCATTGTGAAGATTAAATAACCTCAACATATTAATATACATGCCATTTAAATTAATGTACCAGTAATTACAACAATACAAGTCAGTATATAATAGTGCATTAATGAGTTTTTCTATTGAAGTTCCACACTCTGATTGGCTGGTGCCCAAACATACTGGCTATTCCCATTTTTTTGACAAGATTCTTATGTAAATCTATACCCTACCACTGAACACATTGTGTTGAAAGCCTTGTAAAGGGGGGAAACTGCAGAAAAATGCCTTGGTCTTCAAAGTACTGACCTCGGCCTGCGTCATCAGTCAGTACATTCAGTTAAGACCCTGGGCATTAAGTTTGTTTTTCTAATACAGACCTCCCAGCTGGTAATTAAATAACTCATACTATTTCATATAATATTCACTATATATAATATACTATACACACACACCCCGGAATAATTTCTTACTCACCGCCACTGCATATTCCAATCGGCACTCTAAGAATGACATACATGGTGAAGTTCACAGAAAAGCATTCTATTAGTGACATCACAAACTGGATAAACATGGTGGACAGCAGAGTGACTCGACGACCAAAGCGATCAGACACCCAGCCAAACAGGTAAGCACCAACCAACTTCCCAGCATAAAAAATGGTCTTGGTGAGTGGAATGTACTTCTTGGCATCATCACAAATCAGGTTCCACTGGAAAACGAAATAAAAACACAAACTTGTTATCACCTCTTAGGCTGAGGCTCTAAATGAGTTCAGATTAATATATATATATATACCAGTAAACATTTAATAATGAGCATGTAATCTGAACCAGTGATATGACCTCAACCAGGGCACCCCTCATTAAGTTTTTAATCAGCTGTAACGTGTACATGTATTTGTGCAACCGTACCATAAATTATGGCCATGTAAGGCCATGTTCAGAGGGCGGGGCCATAACAGCACCTAGAACATCCAGTGAGCTCAGCCATGACATGTGTTATGGGTAATGGCCCTTAATGACAAGTCTGCCAACCTCTCCAAAGTGGTCCTAATGCACAAGTCCATGACAGGAAATTAAAACTGTGCTTCCTTCAGTTGGACCCAAGATTGTGATCTAGTAGCTGGTATCCAACTTACAACAATTGCAATTGATGTGAAGTCTGTATTGTACTTGATGTCACATTTAAGTTCCATAATTTGTGCCAGCTAGCTTAGATCACACACAGAACCACAACATACAGAGAAGTTTTGAGTTTCAATATGCTTTTTTCAGTTTTTCATGTTGATCAAATCTGGAAATTATGAAAGGATTTGGGATGGGGGATGTCCAGTGATTACAGAGCCACCCAATGGGTTATAGGGACACCCAATGGATATTTTATAGCAACACCCAATGGATTATAGGTACACCCAATGGGATATAGGGACACCCAATGGGTCTGCTCCCAATTCATGACAGCTCAAGCATCATTTTAACCACCCAAGTTAATTAAGTCAGACTATCAATATTTGATTAAATAATATTTCTTATTAATTAGTCATCAGGGACTCTGTAAGCTGGTCAAGAAACTTATCAACATAATATTATGTACTGTATCATCTTACATCAGTTGCAACTGAAGTAAAGTCTGTATTGTACTTGATGTCACAAGTTCCATTGTGCCATGCATCACAGAGTTCTTTCCCTGTGATGTTAGGGTTGTTACCACAGAACATTTGGGGTTCCTTGACCTTTTGGGCAGCAAATGCTGGCATGTAGGTGTACCATGCTTGTGGAATGACAGCAATGAACAAGAGAGTCCACTGAATGTACTGGAACTTGGAGAAATCTCCAATCTTCTTGAGCAAGCCATCAAACTCAGTTCTCTTGTGAATGCAACTGGATGAGTCAAGGTCCTCATGTTTTCCATTCTTGTCATCAGTCATCATTAGTTGAAATTTGAGTCTGCAGGAGTAGTATGAAGATAAACATGCTCTTTAGCTGACTTTATACATTATACTTCAATACCAACTCCGGTTGATCGGGTAATGGCTTCCTGTGTCTTTGACCTAAAATAAGCCATATATTTCTTTAAACTATACTGGGCCCGGTTGTTCCAAGCAAGGGTAACTTTATCCCTAGGATAGTACTAAATCTGTAATTGTAATCTGTACAGTTTACCCTTGGGTTAGTGATTTATCCCTGGGATAGCACTAAATCTGTAATTGTAATTTTTACCCTTGGGTTAGTGATTTATCCCTGGGATAGCACTAAATCTGTAATTGTAATCTGTACAGTTTACCCTTGGGTTAGAGATTTATCCCTAGGATAGTACTAAATCTGTAATAATTTCTGTACAGTTTACCCTTGGGTTAGTGATTTATCCCTAGGATAGTACTAAATCTGTAATTGTAATCTGCACAGATAGTACTATATATCTGTAATTGTATTCTGTACAGTTTACCCTCGGGTTAGTGATTTATCCCTAGGATAGTACTAAATCTGTAATTGTAATCTGCACAGTTTACCCTAGGGTTAGTGATTTATCCCTGGGATAGCACTAAATCTGTAATTGTAATTTTTACCCTTGGGTTAGTGATTTATCCCTGGGATAGCACTAAATCTGTAATTGTAATCTGTACAGTTTACCCTTGGGTTAGAGATTTATCCCTAGGATAGTACTAAATCTGTAATAATTTCTGTACAGTTTACCCTTGGGTTAGTGATTTATCCCTAGGATAGTACTAAATCTGTAATTGTAATCTGCACAGATAGTACTATATATCTGTAATTGTATTCTGTACAGTTTACCCTCGGGTTAGTGATTTATCCCTAGGATAGTACTAAATCTGTAATTGTAATCTGCACAGTTTACCCTTGGGTTAGTGATTTATCCCTAGGATAGTACTAAATCTGTAATTGTAATCTGTACAGTTTACCCTTGGGTTAGTGATTTATCCCCAGGGTAGTGCTTATGTATACCCTTGCTTTGAACCCTGGAGGTCATGGATTCTATTGTGGGGTTAGGGTTCTTTGTATTTCAGGGTATTGTTTTGCTGTAGTTCATTCCTGGGGGGGGGGGGGATGTGCCACTGGATGGGGTCAGGATTTTATGGCCTTGTGGATCTGAGATGGGGTCCCATTTTTGCTCCTTTTGGTCTGAGATGGGGTATACTTTTTTGTTACTTTTACCAGGTTTTCAACCTTTGATGCAGTGCTTATAATATTGATCATGCAATGCTGATCAATAATTGGTCTACGTAATAAGACCTATTAGTATAAACCAACTAGTGGACTATTACAAATCCTGCATTCTGATTGGCTACCCTACTATAGGTCTATTTGTGATAGCCCATGGCAGAGAAAAACCGCACGCATTTTCACGACATAATAACATTTTTTCAACTTCAATTTGTTTCTTTCTATTATTTCTACTGTCCGACTAGTTAGTTTATACTAAAACAATTAGACCTCTCGCCCTCATGGGCTACGAGTTAAATAGCCCATTCGGCTGCGCCTCATGGGCTATTGACTCGTAGCCCATTCGGGCTGCGGGTCTAATTGTTAATTAGTATAAACCAACTAGTGGACTATTACAAATCCTGCATTCTGATTGGCTACCCTACTATAGGTCTATTTGTGATAGCCCATGGTAGAGAAAAACCGCACGCATTTTCACAAAATAATAAATATTTTCAACTTAAATTTGTTTCTTTCTATTATTTCTACTGTCCGACTAGTTAGTTTATACTAAAACAATTAGACATCTCGCCCTCATGGGCTACGAGTTAAATAGCCCATTCGGCTGTGCCTCATGGGCTATTGACTTGTTACAGCCCATTTGGCCTGTGGGTCTAATTCTGAATTATTCCATTGTCCCGGCTTTTAGTCTGAGATTGTGTATCAATTTTCAATTAACATTTGGTCTGAGATGGTGTAGGGAGAATGCCATATTTGGTCTGAAACGGGGTAGGGGTTTTGAACTACCAGCGGACCACCCCCACCTAAAACACATTCAAGTACCCCCCCCCCCCACGGGAATTCATTGTCATTGATACACATAAAAAGAGCCAAAATTTTGTTCAACTGCAAGCTGGTCATGCATGCCTTGTGGTGCCAGAAGAAAATTGTGGAGGTAGAAGCAGAGAGAAAAATATCAACTATAATTCATGCAATCCTGCCACCAATAATCTATGGTCCATCCATAAAACGTACATCCCTAAAACTGTTTATTTTTACCTTCACTGCAGGGAATAGACCCTTCCACTGTTTTTTGAACTTTTGACATATACGTATAACAGCAAAACCGTTGATACTGCTGAAAAGAGCACCTCGAAGTTTGTCCAAATCCCAAATTTGAGAGTTATATCTTGAATAGGAGCAAAGTTATAGGCCCGCAAACTCGGAACTTTTACAGACGTTTGTATGGAAATTTCGACTGGGGGGCACAAACTTGCCCCCAATCAAAATTTCCATACAAACGTCTGTAAAATTTCCCGAAATTTTCCAAGTTTGCGGGCCTGTATCTTTGCTCCTATTCAAGATATAACTCTCAAATTTGGGATTTGGACTAACTTCGAGGTGCTCTTTTTAGCAGTATCGACGGTTTGCCGTTATATGTATATATCAAAAGTTCAAAAAACCGTGGAAGGGTCTATTTACATAACACAGCGTGTACGTTTTAACCTTTCACCTCTGAATTTCCTTCCCATAATTCGTAAGCTTGTTATTTAAAATGCTATTAAATCAACGTGCAGTTACAGTCTACATAATTTTAACAGTAAGTTATACAACGAAACACAAAAAAGTGAAGTGAATTCAGAACATGTGAACTGTGTGCAAAGTGCAAAAATATCATGACAGTAAATAATGGCGCTAGCGGAGAAGTACCAAAGCTCCATTCCGCGTTATCTGGAAGGTTCGTTACTTGTGTTTGTTAACAAAAGCATTACCAGCTGAGTTAACAAACTAGAATGAATGTTCCGTAATTCAGAACTGAGATATATAAACTTACGTTGGACGTTGGTCATCTATCTTAGTATCTACATGGTTTCCCGCCCTTAATTTGACCTCTATTTTTCTCAAATATCCAATAGACCTAATATGTAGTATAAAATTAAATTCAATGACTATAATCAAACCTGTACAACATTGCAAATACTTACCTTCAACCACATACATTCTTCTCTTGCTTTGTAAAGGCTGACTATGATCATGGCTTGACTATCGTCTGTAGTAGTTTGGGACAAAGCGACGAGCCAGGAGGGGATCGGGGGGAGTGGGAAACCCCGGCCGGGGAATTTTGCGTGGGGTGTCAATTTTGTATCAGGCTTTTCTCTGCCTAAAATTATTTTTAACCCCGTCCCCCGGGCCAAAAATGTTGTTCAAATTCCCCACCCCATCGTCGTATTAGGCGATCATATGCCCCTACCCCCGGGACATAGTGGTTTACACCGCATAATTATTTTTTTGACAGTTGTAGCACAGCCTTTATTTTGCGATGCGACTTGTTCCTTGTTGAATCAAAGTTCTAAAAAGGATAGAGACAAACTGCTGTTTCAATATAGATTTTATTTTACTTACATGAAACCTAGCCGACCAATACGTACTCAACAAACGTTTGATTCCAAAACCTTTTTGTTAAATAGCAACAACATAGCAATCATCTCCCCGGCCCCGGCCAAAAAACACTAGGTTCCTGTTAAAAAAAACATTAAAATTGCATACCGTTATCAATGAATATCTGAGATATGTTTTGAGCAGTTCGCAATCCATACAGGGATAAGTTGATCGCTACGATCACTGGAGAATGGTTTACATTTAAATGCATGATCGCTACATTCGCCTATATACTAATTCAGAGCTCTGAAAATGTAAAACTCCAGGCTATTTAAACGAATCAGTTCTATGCTCAAAACTGTGCCCTGTTAGAGCACGTACATTTACTTCTCCCTCTGTAGCTATACGTAGATTGTCTCCAGGCGTTAATTCCCCTGGCCAATCCAAAGAAAGCGAGGTGCTAAAGAGGTTTGCCACCGCCTTAAGGTGATGTTACACGAGACGATTTTTAACGACGATTTTTCGTGCAACATTGTTGCGCGAAAAGTCAACATAGTGTAACATGGCGCGCTGGACGATTTTTAACGCAATCTTCGTTGCGGCAACATGTTGCAAGTTTTGAATTACCTTAAAAAACCTGCAACATTTTGTTGGAGTTGCTTCGTGTAACACCCTCGCCGTTGACTTTTCGCGCAACGTCGTCCCAGAAACCTGTTCGCTACGCCCACGGAAACGAGGCTACGTCAACAAACAAAGACTTCACTTGTCAGCCATGTTTCTAAACGAGGGTGTCGGAGTGGGAGCCTAGGTGCTAGCTAGATGTTGCGCTAAAAATCGTCCCGTGTGCATGTAACATACCCGTTGCCGCAACAATGTTGCGCTAAAAGTTGTCTCGTGTAACATGCATTAAAAATCGTCGCGAAAAATCGTCGTTAAAAATCGTCTCGTGTAACATCACCTTTAGGCCCGGTTAACCCCACTACTGAAGTCGCGGGGGTCGGTGGTTTGGGTTCAATCCCGGAGTTCAATTGACTGATGCGTAAATCGAACGTTGCAGAACTTTATACAATTTGTACTTTTGTAGTATCTCGAAATCTTTTTCAAAGTGCTTTGGGCGTTAGTTTATAAGTACGGTACAACATGTTTTTTTAACCCGTTTCCTAGCATGGCTTGCCCACTTGCGGTACACGCATGTACGAACTTAATGACTACTTAGCTATAATGCAGTAGAATCTGGGGGAGTTCGCGAGAAGTTCTCCGCGAAGTAACAAATAAAGGAGGTAAGAGAACGAATCCTCATGTCCCATGATAATTATTTAAAATCTATTTTTAGTTTCACAACACGTGATGTAAATTTTTATCTCGTTCTGGGTTGGTTCACCTCGTTAGTTACCCATTGTTTGTATCCCCTGGGTCCTCATAGCCAGCATCGTTAAAATAATAATAATATTTAATTTATATTGCGCGCATTACATGTGAATATGTTCATGCGCGCATTACATATACGTCTAAATAAATAATAAATAAATATATACAAACTATAGATCAAAGGCTAGTTTAAACAAGTAAGTCTTAAGTTGAGATTTAAAGCTTGGCAGGTTACTTACATTACGTAGTTCGGAGGGTAATTTGTTCCACAGCTTAGGTGCGGCAGCCTTAAATGAACGATCACCATGTGTGATTTTAGACTTGGCGCTTGCCGGCACTAAACGCAGAGCGTTACCAGAGCGTAGGTTGTATCCAGTAGGAGTAGATATATATACAAGTTCAGATAAATACAAGGGTGCTAGGCCATATAATAAACATTTAAACGTAATAATCAAAATCTTAAACTGAATACGATATACAACAGGTAGCGTTTAATAAACTTAATGTCCAAAGAAGGCGTTCCATTGTCTACACTACGTTGTTTCGGTTAATACGACGATACGTTGTCAGTACGTTATTACTTTTTCACAGTTCCGAAGGTCATTCGAAAATAGCAGTACTGACGGGAGAGTGAGTGAGCCGACTAAAATGTCTTCGTGCATGAACAATTTCGGATGGAGTTGATTTCAATGCTTTATATTTTTTGAAGTTTTCCCATCACCAAGAGAACTTGGACTAGCGTCTGCCGTAACAATTAAAGCAAGGATGGCTCTACAGGATATTTGGAGAATGAAGAAGTTTGACTGGGACGATCCTTTGCCGGATGAGATGCATAATTTAAGCTATGGCAAAAGCTGTTCAGGGAGATCGAGAGGCTCAAGGATATTGAGTTTCCGAGATGTATAAAACCAAATGATGCTTCTGGCCCATCTGAGTTGCATGTATTTGCCGATGCAAGTGCATTAGCATACGGAGCAGTAGCCTATATTTTGTGGCCAATGCCGAGCCGGAGGTCCAGAAGTTCGTTTAATTTCTGCAAATGATTGTGAAACTAGTAGATTTTAGGAAGCAGTTGCATTTATTAGTCTATACACCATTTATACCATTTGTATTAGCATTATTAATTTCATTGATGAACTCTTGTAATTTCATGTTTTGCAGAATCAGTCAGTCAGTCATACAGTCAGTCAGTCAATCGATTCATGATCATGCAGTAAATTCGGGCAGAATACTGCGGTAATAAATTAAAACTGATTAAAAGAAATCCCTGTGTGTCAAGTCAGTTGTTCTCGGACTTACCCACCAAAATTCTGAAGATTAAGGAGGCCTCATCGCAAGTGCCGATCAAGTGTTGTTGCAGGTTACATAATGGTATTCGATTTCTATAGATAGCATGCACTTACTCGCCTATATAAACCCTACTGCTGTAAATAACCATTTTTTTTTTTTATTTTTTTTAACTGAAGAAGACCTAAGGTCGAAACGTTTTTAAGAAAATATTGGACCCGTCAGAAGTTGCCTGCTCTTTCATTTGCTGCCTGATATACGTCTTATAATATTGAAGAGCAGACTGTGAATCAACTTCGGATCCTTACTGGAAGCTTATCGTTGGTACTACCATATATTATTCATTCCTATATATACAGTCAATGCCAAAAAGGTTGTCCAGCAGAACATAATATAATACTATAATATCCATTGTTTTGGCCTATTGTCTTGGTCTAGACAATAGCCCAAAACAATGGATATTATAGTATTATATTATCTTCTGCTGGACAACCTTTTTGGCATTGACTGTATATATATATACCCGTTTGCAAAAACACTGCTCTGAGATATATATATATACATTTTGTTCTCCATTGTTTTAGCTGTCAAATTTGACAAGAAGGTATATATCTATTTGCAGGGCAATGTTTTTGAAAACGGGTGTGTGTATATATATATATAACTCTTTATATACCATATAAGGATTATAATATACATATATTGCTCTTTATATACCATATAAGGATTATAATATACATATATAACTCTTTATATACCGTATAAGGATTATAATATACATATATAACTCTTTATATACCGTATAAGGATTATAATATACATATATAACTCTTTATATACCGTATAAGGATTATAATATACATATATAACTCTTTATATACCATATAAGGATTATAATATACATATATAACTCTTAACAGGCACATACCGTGATTTTAAAATTTCTGCTTAAAGTGAACTGTTTTGTCAAAAAATAAGAAAACTACTTAAAATATAATAGAAAAAATATAAGCATATACCGTGAACAAATATCCTGTAAAAATACGTTGGATCCGAAGTGAGGACCTATGCAGCCACAAATATGAAAAATAACGAATGAAAAGTCAGAAGACTACAGCAAAGCTGATATACAACGTAAAATTCCAACACAAAGCACTACGGTTAGCTAGGCCTGACATGAAAAGCGCTCGGACTAGATTGCAGCCATAGACAGCTGTTTCGTTCTTATTAGAACTCGTCAGTATGGCATAGCAAACAGAACACAGGCGTCGGTGCCAATGCGCTACCAACCCGG
Organism: Actinernus sp. WN-2022; assembly: GCA_030867875.1. NCBI lineage: Eukaryota > Metazoa > Cnidaria > Anthozoa > Actiniaria > Actinernidae > Actinernus > Actinernus sp. WN-2022. Next base: position 1,632,086 of record JAOWCC010001368.1, on the reverse strand, counting down.
GACTGCGCTAAGAAGCATCTAGTTTCGAGCGACATAAATGTTTGGTCAGTCGGGTCACACGTTATATAATACGTGTGGCGAAAAGCCAAAAACCAAACAAATCCGAACCTAACATGTCAGTGCCTTGTGAGAAATAATTATACTGGCCAGACCAGCTTTATAAATGATGAAAATAACAGGAATATTCGGATCCATATAAGACCTACGGTACAAAAATCCATAATAAAAAAAATATTAACTACTTATTAACCGAGCGTGAGGTCTGTACAGAGAAATATCAGACCGCGGTTTTTCTGTACAGACAGAGGCTTTGCGAGGTCTGTACAGAAAAACCAAGGTCTGATATTTCTCTGTACAGACCGAGCAAGCGAGGTTAATAAGGTGTTTATTATATGGCATATTTTGTTTAAACTTTTTAAGTTTTAATTCGACCGATTCGTGTACACAAACACTGCAGCAGGAAAATCCGTATTGCCCGTGGGCATTACGGGAGAATTCCGCCCGCTAAACGGCCAATCAGCGCGCGCCATTTGACCGGAAGTAGCTCCTGTCATATAATAAAAGCATATACCGTAAACAAACATCCTGTAAAAACACGTTGGATCCGAAGTGAGGACCTATGCAGCCAAAAATATGAAAAATAACGAATGAAAAGTCCGAAGACTACAGCAAAGCTGATATACAACGTAAAATTCCAACACAAAGCACTACGGTTAGCTAGGCCTGACATGAAAAGCGCTCGGACTAGATTGCAGCCATAGACAGTGTTTCGTTCTTATTAGAACTCGTCAGTATGGCATAGCAAACAGAACACAGGCGTCGGTGCCAATGCGCTACCAACCCGGGACTGCTCTAAGAAGCATCTAGTTTCTAGGTCTTATATGGATCCGAATATTAATTCCTGTTATTTTCATCATTTATAAAGCTGGTCTGGCCAGTATAATTATTTCTCACAAGGCACTAACATGTTAGGTTCGGATTTGTTTGGTTTTTGGCTTTTCGCCACACGTATTATGTAACGTGTGACCCGATAACCAAACATTTCTGTCGCTCGAAACTAGATGCTTCTTACCGCAGTCCCGGGTTGGTAGCGCATTGGCACCGACGCCTGTGTTCTGTTTGCTATGCCATACTGACGAGTTCTAATAAGAACGAAACAGCTGTCTATGGCTGCAATCTAGTCCGAGCGCTTTTCATGTCAGGCCTAGCTAACCGTAGTGCTTTGTGTTGGAATTTTACGTTGTATATCAGCTTTGCTGTAGTCTTCGGACTTTTCATTCGTTATTTAAAATATAAGCCTAAGATTTTAACAGGTTGAAGTTTTCTTAATTTGTAATTCACTGTGAGTTTACTAAGTTATAAAATTATTTACTAAAAAAGTTAAAGCCCTCGGTAATTTGTATTTGATAGCAGAGCCTTCGTTCTTTCGGCCAGCGGAGCATACCGTTTTGCCGCGGTGCACACAGCGGTCAAACGTCTGCGCGTGCGTATTACGGTCAGTCTGGTGGGCGGCTGCGCGAATTTTCCGCGCAAAATTTACCTTAACCACATATTACAGTGAACTTCTACCCCCGAAAGTTAAGAAAAATACGTGAAAGTTAAGCTTTTTATTTTCACAGTCGACGGGAAATTGAACAAACTTCAAACTGAGTTTACCAATTTGTTTCGTAATTTAGCAAACAAGTTCTCAAGGTTTGAAAACGGGTGTGTGAACAGTGACGGCCGCCGGCTCGCTTTGAATTTGTTTTGGAATATGTTGTTGTTGTTGCAAGACTTGACGCAGGCGCAGACGTTTGACCGCTGTGTGGCATAGGATAATATAATAATAATAATATAATATATTTATATAGCGCAAATAGCATATCTGTTCTATGCGCTTTACAATAATGTATAAATAACAAATTAATTAATTATTATCTACTAACGTAACGAGTAATAAGTAAACTATGTAGCAATGTAGTACATATCGGTAATAATAATTCATAGCTAGTTCAGATTATAAGCAGAGCAAAAAAGATAAGACTTGAGCTTAGATTTAAAGATATTCACATTCGGGCTGGATCTTATTTCTACAGGTAGGCTATTCCAGATTTGAGGTGCTGATATAGAAAACGCGCGTTGACCATAGGTTTTAAGTCTAGGCATCGGTTGAGTCAAGCGAAGTGTGTCAGATGACGAGCGGAGCATTCTGTTAGGTTTGTAGATGTGCAATAAATTTCTTAAGTAGACAGGTGCTTGGTTATTAAGGGCTTATAAGTAAGTAGAAGAATCTTAAATGTGATGCGCTCGTTTACAGGTAGCCAGTGCAGTTCCTTTAAAGTAGGTGTGACATGATGAGAGCAAAAATTGCACGACTTCCGGTTTCCCTCGTGCCCGACTGCCCCGACGCGCACCGCGGTCGAGCACGCGCGACGTGCCTGAAGTGGTCCTGCATCATCTGGTTAATGGGGAGCTCCGCTTATAGGCTTGCCTATGTGTATATATTAAAACAACATGTTTATAATACCATATAAGGATTATAATATACATATGTGTATATATTAAAACAACATGTTTAAATGTGTTTATAATAATAATACCATATAAGGATTATAATATACATATGTGTATACATTAAAACAACATGTTTATAATAATAATACCATATAAGGATTATAATATACATATGTGTATATATTAAAACAACATGTTTAAATTTGTTTATAATAATAATAATAAAGTCTTTATTTCATGAGGGTAGCACATAATAGTTAAAAACCAACAAACCTGTGGCCCTCTATAGCTAATAAATTATATAAATATACTTATTACAATAGAATATTAATAATATAAATACATGGATCATAGATGAAAAACTTTAAAAATAAATAATTATGATAAGCAAAACAATTGTTTAAAATTCAAATTGAAATCCTAACAACAAAATAGTAGTACATGATAAAAATTTGATAAAATCGAATAAAACTGGTCACACTTAAACTAAAAAATGATTTAAAAACTGCTGTTCCTTAAATAACACGTTCCGGCCGATAATGGCTTTTAAATGTAGCATAAGAGTTAATATTTCTACTTTCTAAATAGGCACTTGGTCTTTTAAACGTTTACTGATATGCTAACCACTTAAGACTATTAAAAAGTTGGACGCTAGGAGCCCGCTAGGTCAGTTTATAATGACTCTCGCTGCCCTTTTCTGCAGCTTCAGAATCCTACCTAAACTTTCTTTGCTGTCCAATACAGTCTTAGCCTGAATTTCAGCCGTCTCCTTTGGTTCGTTCCTCCCGAGAGAAACGAACCAGAGGAGACGTATACAGTCTTTCCCTTGGATTCATTGGTTATTGAAGTGATATATCAGCACGTGACTGTTTCCTGCGTGCAAAAGGCCTATTAACTATTGCTGCCTGGCTCCTAAGCCCTTGCAATAAATGCAAATGTTTACATAAAGAACTACACAGACACGTAACGGGGCTTTGCGTTGACTGGTAGACGATTTGGTTCGTACAACAAGAAAATCTAACGAGGGTCTAGCCTGAAGTCGGGTTAGGTAAGTTCGTATTACGTACCATATAATTGAGTCACATCTGATGTGCCAGTTTGATGGCGTGATACTATAAGATGCAGTTCCTGGTCTTCGTTCAACTACAAACCTAATATTAATCTTATCTGCGTGTAGAATAAATTCATAGATCACGATAATATAGCACCAAGGGTATTTATTCGAACACAATGTCAGTATACGTTACATACCAGCTTCTTGACTGAACTAAATACCTCCGACACGGGCAGTCTGGTGTATGCGTTCAGTATTATATAGATCAATGCTGATGTAAGTAAGCTAACGACCGTTGCATCGGTAAAATGTTGAAAGGAAAGACATGATCAGCCCCCGGATCAGCCGCCTCACATCGGGCGCCGCCCGATATTCGCCGGCTGCCACAGGATGTATATATAATAATTGAGTTGCTAGCCGGGATAGATGGTCCAAAGTACTTATTATTGCTGATGTAACCACCACAATATTGTGATAGTCAATATCGTATTAATAATATTGCCTCGATCTCAACAAAGCCATGCAGTTACATTTTAAGTCATGATTAAGGCAGAATACGACAAAAGCTACATCTGGGAGTGGTAGTGTATAACTCTATGTATCATGATTTGAATATATAATGAGAGAGATTGTAAGTCAGGTAAGTCAGAGTCACGAAGTCGAAAGCAAATCTGTCCTGTTACGAATCCCTACAATTCAAACTGATTTCACGCTCTTTTCATACATCAAGAATAAAAATGATCAAACACATCTGAATATTGCGTGATGTCCACTGAATACTGATTCCATGATAATAACACAATGAATGAATAAAGCTAAAGAGACGCTTTGAATAACTTATAAAGTGACCTCAAGGTTAAACAAAAACAATGTCGCGTCAAAAGTTTTAGGGTGGGTTCGATTGACAGCATTCCGGAATAAGAATACACAGAATGATCGCTACAAACTGAACGCTTATAAAGGTCGTGATTTTTTAGCCACGGGAATACTTAATTATCCTGAATATCAAGCATTTGTAGCTTACAGCTAGTGCAAAATGTGTCTCAACCAGTGTTCGCGGCTCTTTCTCCGCGGCTGTTCTCTCTAGAAAACCTCTGAAACCAGGGTAGTGATTTCCAGAGACTGTTCCATCTATTCTTATTCTGGAATACGGTCAATCTAACGCGTCCTAAGTCAGTCCATCTAATGTAAAACGCACAGGGAGCGTCGGTTACTCATCAACGTGTCCACAATCGAATCTCTAGCACACTTGTCGTCTATGGTACTTGGAGTCACACAAACGGATACTAGGACATCCACGTTACTTCTCTTCTATCTCAGGGTATTATTTTTGTAGTTTTGTTTTAAAGAAACTTGAAGGTGCAATTCGATCATAGTGATTCGATTGACTTTAAGCTATGAAAATGTAGTGCTTCTCGGTGGGAGGGCAAAGCCTTATTATACCTCTCGGATGTACATACAATATGCCTAATCTGATCAGACAGCACACGTACACAAGAAGCCGGTGACTACAACCTCTAGCTCACCGTCGGCATAGATGTAATTCTCACTTTTGGGTGCATGCACGGGATCACACAACGCTACGTTTTTATGAAGTTTTACCGTTGGGTTCCCATCTGATAAGCGAGGCATAGTTTTAACGGATCTCTTGTGGTAGAGATGCTTGTATTGGACGTCACTCGTAGTACTAATAAAACGTTTTAAACTGCAGGGCCAATACCCCCCGGGGAGGGGGGTACTCCCATATATAGGCTATACGGGTACGTGCCGCTCGACAGGGTATGGTGTCTGGAACCGGGTATATAAATCACTGTTTTGGTCTGGAACAGGGTCGTAATTTTTTGGAAGGGCGTCAGTACGGCTTGAGTTATTCACGGTCCCTTGCCGCTGCAAACGCAGAGTCAGTTGTTCTGTTTATGATTCGAGTGGCGAGTGGAGCACAACGTCTCGCACGTATCATGTCGGGCGCTAGCCGGTTCAGACTTCGGAACACACATGCATTGAATGTATTTCGAAACAGGATATCTTTTTGCCATTTTGCCTGGAACAGGGTACCTTTTTTGCCATTTTGTCTGGAACAGAGTCGCAAAAATACAATTTCTTGGTCTGTAGGGTCGATTTAATTGAGGTCAATATTTCGACTAGAAAATCTAGTCTTCCAGTGAGGGCCAAGCTGATGTAATGAGGATATTTTACTGCAAGGACTCGAATTTAGCATTACTCCATAGTTTATTTATATTAATGCATTATGCACGTTTTAGACTATCGCTATTATCACTTTGTATCTTAGTAGAGTGGAGAGGACGTGAAATCTCACTCCTCCCTATTTTTTTTCCGACATTTCTCCCTCCTCCCTAGCGAGTTTTAAAATTTCTCTCTAGAGCATGTATGTAGATCCCATTTTCTCCCCCCTCCCTGTATGTTAAATTCTTCCTCCTCCCTAATTTTTCTGGACATTCCCTGTTTTTTTGTTGCCAATTCTCCCTCCTCCCTGTTCTGTTCCTCCACCCTCTTAGTACAGCAGGTCCACATCAGCTATGTAGCTGCCATTAATTTAACCTGCTTAAACAAATAAAGTATGTATGTGTGTATGTATGTATGTTAATTACTAAGTTTGAAAACGCAATAAATATGAAATATCATTGAGTTTGATACGTCACGAAATATGCCATATGAAGTATAAACAGTTGTTGCTATAGGCAGGAGCCCATAGGCTAATGTCATGATACGTAATGCAAGATATTAGTGGAGCTGAAGGTGTATGTTGTTGTGCCATCTTCAATGAATGGTACGGCAACCGGGTTTGAAGTTGAAAGATGATTTGGGATAGTCATGACTAAGCCACATTCTTTCTGTTTGACGTGGATTTGAGCGACCATCATCTCATATACGCTGTTATGAAGACTTACTCCTCCAGATCCTGCCCTAGAACTGTTGTAAAGAGGCGTTTTAAAAACTTTGATTGAGTTGTTCTCGGCTGATATCAGCACCCCCTCCCCCTCCAAGTAGGGGGAAGGGAGGAGAAAGGAAAAAAGTCCTTTATTGTCCTCGCCCCATTCTTCCCTCATTAATATATATCGCGGTTTCCCAAATAGAACGCCTACCTTGGAGGCTAGCATGTTGCTTATGATCCTGCAGTTGTGGAAGCAGTAATGAATTAATAATGAACTAAATGTTGCCTGTAAGCGATTTTAAAACAACAAGCTTATACTTAACCCTGATAAATGTAAGGCCCGTCCTGGTTCTTCCGAACAACTCAGTGCTCTTCTGAAATGAGATTAAGTTAGTGTTATTAAATGGAGTACTGATTCCTTCTGTTGATCACCTTCAACTGTTAGGTGTAGTTATTGAAAATTCCTTGCATTTTGACAAACATATAACTAAGATCACTAAGAATTGGATGTGTTAAACAGGCTTAAAAGGATGAACCAAACACGTTGCATGGCACTACCCAACACACGCTATGACGTAGCTAGCGTCTAATACGCATGCTCACATCTTATTACCGGTAGAGTGGCAACCATGTACAGCTGTTTCGTCCTTTTCATCAAAAATGTGCTTCAGTCTAAAAATCATTTATAAATATAATGTCACACTTTACCTACTGCTCCTCCGTATGGCAACACTGATAAGCTAATGAAAGAGCCTTATTAGATATTTATAGATATCAGTCCTCAGATTTCAATACTGATCGTTAATTGCGGCTATACTCTAGCTGATCGACACATACAGGATATGCTTATTATATTTAAGGCACTTCAAGTAATAACAATCTGCCTGCATATATTAAGATTATGTTCAGAGTCAGAACTAATATTAAGAATTTTAGGGGTGTGCACAAGCTGGTGATACCGCACGTCAATACCACTCGTTAGGCTGTGAAATCGGTAGTTTATACAGCTACTAAAGCATGGAACTCTCTGCCAGATGAATTCCGTATTATGACTTCTTTTAAGTCTTTTAAAGCTGCGGTACGGAAGTTGTCTCTTCTATAGCATTTTATAAATATTTATATAGCATTTTATAATTATATATAAGCTTACAATTTACAATTAATTAGTATCATTATTGATATAATGTATTACGCTATTGGTACTATGTTATGCAATTACGCAATTATTGGTTATTCAGTAGTAAGTAATTAGAAATTAGTAATTAATAATTAGTATAAGAAATCAGAATTAATAATAAGTATATATATGCAATTAGAGTAATTTTAATTACTTAAAGGGGAACTGAACCCTAAAATCAACCCAATGTCTATACAAACATCTTTTCGAAATAAATAGGTTCTGCTATTTAATGTTTCTGTGTTGCGCGTGTAGGAAGAGAAAATCCGAAAACCTTACTCACAGCCTCCGCTATGTACAGACGGCTCAAGTCTTGTAATTTGTGACGTATATATGGGGAATAAATTAGTTTTACCATGCTGTCTCCAACATTGAATAGCAGGACTAACAGCTTCTAATTGCGGACCATTGTGCTTTCTTTGTGCTAGAGGTGTGATCGTTCTTCCTTGGTATGTGTGACGTACGTTATGGGGAAATTTGCACTGAATTGAGCCGCCACACAATATAGATTTTTCAGCGGAAAATCGAACTTGGAGACTGATTTTCTCCTCATAGACGCGCAACACAGAAAAATAAAATAGCAGAACTTATTTCTTTCGAATACATCTTTGCAAAGACGTTGGGTTGATTTTAGGGTTCAGTTCCCCTTTAAAAGTAAACTAACGTAGAGTAACAATTAGCTTAAGGTATGAGCACCGCCAATTTTTGAGGTTCTCAGAACAAAGCCATATTTAGCTGTAAGATCAATTATTAGTAGTAATTTGGTTTTATAATGTTTTTTTTTCATTCCGCTACATTGTGCATTTTATCAGGCCTTTGAAAATTGCGTATTTTCGCGGGAAATTCCACTGGCCGTGTTAGGAGACTGGCCCGGTTGCTAATGAAAGTAATCGAGCCTGCAAATTATCAGCGGAGTCACCTCATTCGCACGAGGACGCACTCAGAAGTGCAAATATGGCAGCGTTCAAAGCCACGCTTGAACTCGCGCTTGAGGCAATCAATCAATCAATCAATCAGTCAGTCAACTAATCTATCTATCTATCTATCCATCTATCTATCTATCCATCCACCCATCTATCTATCCATTCATCTATCTATCTATCTACTTACTACGAAAATGATTTAATATATTTTTCTTTAATTTTTCTATATCTTTTATATTTTGAACAGTGATGGACGAGGACCTCTCATCCAGTCGTATTCACAAGAGAACCGAGTTCGATGGCTTGCTCAAGAAGATTGGAGATTTCTCCAAGTTCCAGTACATTCAGTGGACTCTCTTGTTCATTGCTGTCATTCCACAAGCATGGTACACCTACATGCCAGCATTTGCTGCCAAAAAGGTCAAGGAACCCCACATGTTCTGTGGTAACAACCCTAACATCACAGGGAAAGGACTCTGTGATGCATGGCACAATAGAACTTGTGACGTCAAGTACAATACAGACTTTACTTCAGTCGCAACTGATGTAAGATGGTACAGTATTAAACATTATCAAGAGCATTGCTGTAGATAAGTTTAATTTATTGACCTCACAGAGTCCCCAATGCCATCAATTCCCAATGACTGTAATTAAACGTAACTTAAATGTTGATAGTCTGGTATAATAATCTTGGATGACTAGAATAATTACGGAGTTTAACCTGTGTGAATCTGAGGGCTTAATTATGAGCAGTTTTTGAGGGTGTACTGATAGTTATGATGAAGTGCGAAGGGGATGAGCTGGTCTGTGGTTGCATGTATAATTCAGAGTCTGCAGGCTAAGAATATCCGATATCAATAACAGCGAGCAAAAGTGTCGTTTTGAACTTCTCGCGGCCTCTTCCATATTAGGAAAATTCCATATTCCATATTTGGAAGAGCTGCCATAACATTGAAAATGGCGGTTTCTATATCAACACTCGTTGTTTGATATGCGGCCACCGTACCGAAAAAAATGGCGGATTGTACTTTTACCCACAATCCTTTGCGCGCGAAAACCTTTAAACCCGTTATAAAATCGCGGAAGAGAGTTTTAAAATCTCAAAAACAAGTAAGTACAAATGCTGTTGCCAACACACTGTCATTGCAGATAATAGAGCATTTCTACGTGTGTTTTACCGTTTTAGGTTCGCAAGGGATTGTGGTCAAACGTGCACCCGCCATCTTTTTCGGTTCGGTGGATTAATACCAAGTTTGTATTTTTATTTCGTTTTTCAGTGGGACATAATCTGTGATGATGCCAAGAAGTACATTCCACTCACCAAGACCATTTTTTATGCTGGGAAGTTGATTGGTGCTTATCTGTTTGGCTGGGTGTCTGATCGCTATGGTCGTCGAGTCACTCTGCTGTCCACCATGTTTATCCAGTTTGTGATGTCACTAATAGAATGCTTTTCTGTGAACTTCACCATGTATGTCATTCTTAGAGTGCCGATTGGAATATGCAGTGGCGGTGAGTTTAATGATCTTTAGTGTTGTTTTCTAAAAGAAGACTTTGTGTGCCATGGGGCGGACTTAGTAGGAGTCAACAAGACTCATTTATTAACCGCGAGGACAGAACCTGAACCTCTCGAATCTAGCTGGTAACTATGTCATAGAGCAGATTTCGTATGAGTGGGACAAACTACAGCACTGACTACAGCACGGTTACCGTACGGCATGCCATGACGTTGACATGGTTTCCTGTTTTTGTCCTGCTGATCCAATCAAATTATAGAAATACGGCACAGCACGGTTCAGCACGGTTCAGCACGGTTTCGGAAATGCCGTAGTTTGTCCCACTCATACGAAATCTGCTCTATGTTAGCGTGAAACGCGTCACGTGTGAGGCATAGGTCTCGATACAAATCAAGAGTTATGACGCTAATGGAGAATAATCCTCAGTATTTCCAGTCAGAAATTGGTATCAGAACTAGGAGAGAGTTATCAGGGAACAAGGTCAGGGGTACACACCAAAATACACGGTGGTCTATGCCTTCTACAGAAGGAGGCCACGCGATTTTATTTAGTGTGTGCCTTTTAAAGCAATGTTCTCATTGTTGTCCATAATTTCCATGTTTAATTGTTGGTATCTTTTGCACTATTTGATGATGATGATTCTGATTCTGTTCTGATTCAGTTTAATATCTCGTATGTACCTAAGCTGTGGTTAGTATCAGTAATGGCGGCCCATCCGTGTACGGTATAAACTATTGTTAGAACGGCACTCAACCTACTTTCGTGAGTGAAAAACAATGGTATCCATGCATGTTTCTTTTATGAACACAAAATTGGTTCTCCTATTAGAACAAAGGCTTTCATGTTTCGGACCAATCATAGTTGCTGGTGTAATTAGGTACAATGCGCTTGGCTATCGATGGGTAATTAGGTGCAATACGCTTGGCTATCGATGGGTAATTAGGTGCAATACGCTTGGCTATCGATGGGTAATTAGGTGCAATACGCTTGGCTATCGATGGGTAATTAGGTGCAATACGCTTGGCTATCGATGGGTAATTAGGTGCAATACGCTTGGCTATCGATGGGTAATTAGGTGCAATACGCTTGGCTATCGATGGGTAATTAGGTGCAATACGCTTGGCTATCGATGGGTAATTAGGTGCAATACGCTTGGCTATCGATGGGTAATTAGGTGCAATACGCTTGGCTATCGATGGGTAATTAGGTGCAATACGCTTGGCTATCGATGGGTAATTAGGTGCAATACGCTTGGCTATCGATGGGTAATTAGGTGCAATGCGCTTGGCTATTGAGTTGGCGAGAATCATTTTCTAAAAATAGATTATATCGTAAACTGATGGGCCAAGACCTAGAATGGTAGATTGAGAATTGTGGTATTCTCACCAGGTACGTTTATTGCTGCATTTGCGTTAATGGCCGAGATGGTGGCCCCTAACCGGCGTAACTGGGCCAACTGCCTGGTACAGTCCTCATATGGTGTTGGGATTGCACTTGAAGCCCTTCTGGCCTATCTCATCAGGGACTGGAGACACTTCAGCCTTGTAGTAACTGTACCAAATGTGTTATTTGTTGTCTACTTCTGGTACGTACCACATTGACGCGTTCTTGGGATATATTCCATGAAGGTTGGGACATATTCCATGTAGGACTCGTTCTTGGGACATATTCCATTCTTGGGACTTGGGACATTTTCTTTATAGGACGCGTCTTGGCACATATTCCGGGTTTTCTTAAAAAGCCAAATAGCCAAATTAAATCCTAGCGAAAGAGGAAAAAAAACAATTACAATAATTACAAAAGAATCACAGGGAATATATCTATTTTAGTTTTCTTCGCTAAATTACAATGTATAATTATTTATACAAAATTTTATAACAGTTATAACATTTCACGGAAAAGAAAATATGCGCATACATGTAAGACAGACGACATATCAGCATCGTATTTCCTTTGTCACTTGCGTTGATTCTATCTCTAGTTTGTGTCTCAAGAGGCGTAAAAGTGCATAGAAAAACTGAGAAGGCATCATTGCCAAGTACACTTTGCCGACAATTAGGCAGTAATTTATGTCAAAACAATCTCCTCTTACCGGCTCATATCAGTAAATTATATCATTTTCCAGTATTGTCTCTTTATTTCCATTTTTAAGTTCTCACCATATCTCATCTTTTTCCAAAATGTCTTTACATACTTGCAGTCAACAAAGAGACGAAATAGGTCCTGTATCTCAGAGCACAAGAAGCACTTGTCATCATCTAATCCTTGGTTTTCACGTCAGTAACGTCATCAAAAACCTAAAATCTAAACTATAAGTCCTACAAATCTGTTCTTTGTATATGTTCTAGACATCGACATCGTTCTAGACACAGAAAGTTTCACATCGATGGGGTGTATCAGTTGTTCCGGCGGAATAAATAAAATTTGAATTTTATGACAGAACGACCCATCGTGTTTTGCGGAAGGCATAAAAATCCATGTAATTGCGACTATTTCTTTTTTTAACTCGATAAAAAGAGTTTTGAAGTGAAACCCAATGATTTTGATGGGAAGTTAAGCTTTATTTGTATTTTCGTTTTATGGCCGCCATGTTTGTGTCCTAGAGAGATGACGTCCGCATACAATAAGTACTGTAAATTTGTCATAGATTCATTGGCCCACAGATCCGTTAGGAAATAATCTAATGTTCCAAAATGTGGATTATAAGTGTATTTTCTACAAGGACCAAGATGTTTTATTTGATTTTATCAATGCAAGCCAATTTTGCGATCGTGTGTCATGACGATAAACAACACCAATATTGTTCAAACACAAAAATATATCTCAAAGGACGCGGTACTAAAAGAAGCGACTACTTTCTCAGTACATATGTGGAGGATTTCGAGGTATTATAATTTCTAGCCGTAATATACATACAAGTAAAAAAAAACGCACCCGTAATGTCATGGTTATCATTTTCATAATTATTATTATTATTTATGTATTGTGTGCAGTAGGGGACCTTTATACAGTTTATAAAATTTGAGCTCCTTTTATGAGAATATTACTAAGATGAAAGTTCAAAGGCGGTTATATTTTCAAACTGACTGCAGAAACAGCGGAAACAAATCGACAAGGCGGCGAGTAGTTCTGTTAACGTGAGGTGAACAAATCCTAATTTGGGAAGTAAAAGAAAGTCAAACTGGATTTTAAAATTTGATTTTATATATAAGCTTATCGGTAAAACGTATTTACGTAAACTTATTATTTTCTTTCAGGTTTATTCCTGAATCCCCTCGCTGGCTGGCTGCACGTGGGAGAATTAAAGAGGCAGAAATAATCCTTCATAAAATAGCCAAAACTAATGGCAATGAGTATAAAGAGGGAGCACTGCAGGAGATCAAGAGCAAGGAGAAAGAGGAAGACAATAGCAAAACCTACTATCTATGGCATTTATTTAGCACCAGATATCTGGTGAAGATCACTCTTATCGAGGGCTGGTCATGGTGAGAATTTCTGTATGCTAATAAATAATTATGTAGCTATGTCTTGTTACTTGTATGGTTGGTATATAGTTAGGATGTTAGGAGAAGCTCTTACCTTTTGACTTATAGTTAATATAGCGAACTCAGGATCGTAACGAGGTATATTTTTTCTCTAGTGATCCCGTATTTTTACCCAGAACTTTGATCCCTGATTCCGATCCTGATCCCGATTTTCCTAATTTGTGATCCATGATCCGGCCAAAAATAAATGATCCTGCATGCTCATCCCTGATTCAGTCGAGCCCTCTGATCCCGATCCCATGCCTGCGATCCCCGATCCCGAGTCTTTGATCCCTGATCCCGGATCTGTCTGTGGTCCATGACCCCACATACCTCGTTATGACCCTGCGAACTGGTTTATTGACAAGACGATCGCCAACAACCGGAGCGACGGTAGGAGCAAAGGTCACTGACTCACCCAGCTCTCGCCGGAAAATGGCGTTAGGGTAGTCGAAGCACTAAATCCGAGCACAGCCAGAGTGCACCTGTCTGTGCAGTGACTTCTGATCCTAATGATTGTGAGTCACTAACACGTGATCATCTTCAATACACCGTACGCGCGTACCGAAAAAGATTGTACTTTTACCCACAATCCTTCGCGCGCGAACAACTTTAAATCTTTAAAACAAAACAGTACAGGTGATGTTGTCATTTAAGAGAATAGAGGATTTCTACGTGTTATTTTGACTGTTAGGTTCGCAAAGGATTGTGGTCTGTACAGCCGCCATCGTTTCTGGAACGGTGGATTGGAGGTGGGGCGTGGCATCATCGCGGTGTTCACGTGACCAATTATATTACTATAGATCTAGACAGTTGTTGCTGTTTGAATTGAAGCGACCAGACGTTAATTCCGGCGCACAAGTTTAATACGACAAGGTTTATAACAGTGATAAAAATGTTGAGTTTCATCAGGAGCCCATTACCAGGAGCGTGCATCTCCATATTAGGTCATTACCAGGAGCGTGCATCTCCATATTAGGTCATTACCAGGAGAGTACATCTCCATATTAGGTCATTACCAGGAGAGTGCATCTCCCAGATTAGGTCTGTCCAGCAGCAGAACAGATGATGTATCTATTTTTAGTTTTGTGTTTCCCGCGAGAAAAAACAAAGGCCGTCACTTTTAACCAATCAGGATGCACTGAAAAACTGTAATTAAGACGGTTCAAACTGCTAAAAATACTAAAGCGCAAGAGAACAAAAGATAACGTAATCGCATACCAGAACTTCGCGACTATAAATAGCCACATCGTCTACTGTGCTGTGGGCGCTACCCATCACATAGGTACGCTCCTGGTAATGTAGTCCAGTCAATCTGTGGATTAAGTTCAAACTAATTGCAACAAAAGCTTTTTCAGCGAAATATGAAGCATCTAAATGACCTTTTTAACATATCAAAAGTTCCACAAGATTCCATGGTCGGAACACCTTGAAATTCGGAATTATTTATTTTTGCTATTTTACCACAGGGTTCCCGCGTATCGCACTATAGAAAAAACGCATAAATTGAACAATTTAAAGTTTTTTCTTCGTGTAACTAAACCTAGAGGCGCTGAATTCGCTTGGATTTCATTCGGGATACGATTAATGGCTACTATTTAGATTTTTAGTAGATAATTTTACTATTGTAGACTAACCACAGGGAGCCCAACCCAAGAAATAATAAAATACTGCAAAATTCTTACTGTTGTTTCATATTTACTGCTACTTTATACTTAAAAGCCTTTTTATCATACAAGTATGGTTAACTTTATTCTCTTTAAATGTTGGATGTCCTGGATTCATTAAAGCTTCGCGCTATTCAGCTAAATATTCATCAAAACGGGTCAAAGATTATACTTCAATAGTTTCTAAAAAATCCTCTTCCTCGGTCAGATCAGACTCTGGTGCGTTTGTGCAGTTAGCTCCTTTGCACCCGCTACATGCTGCAGAGCACTTCAAGTTGTTCTTCCGACAAGAGCATCTGTTGTTCCTGCAGTCACCCTTGCAGCCACAACGAATCATCTCCAGTAAAGAGGCGTGTGCTGGAGGCAAACTGGTGCGCTCTGGGGTGAATTTTCCATTTTTCAGCTGCCAGCCCCATTCGAGAGGTGGCAAATCTATGCCTTTCCATTGTTGGACTTGGAGGAACACTCGCTGGCTGTGGTAACTGGCAGCAGCTGATGTTGGTGGAAGGTTCTCTGGCTGCAAAACAGCATTGCCCGTTGAAACTTTCTGGCAAAATCGCGAATAACGTAGCGTATTTAAGCTCTCATCTTTTTCGCCGCTGTACAGACACACCAGTGCCCTTTCTCCTGCTGCAATCACGTCCTCTTTGCTAACAGCATTTGCATCCCCGGAGAACAATCTTGCCTGGTCTTTGAAATACGCACTTGCCTTGAACTTCTTCAGTCCGGTCGCCTTCCCAAGACCATGAATGCGCGATGTTGTGTCGCATCCTAGCAGGGCATGTATGAAGAGAATGTTGCTGCAGATATCAGGACCTAATGCTGACTTTGTTTCCCTCACATTCCACACCCTGCTGGTCTTGCTGCGTTGTCTGGGCTCCGGTCTGAAGAAGAGGTCTTTACCATCGATGTCACCATGGTAAATCATAAGGTGACTAGAAGGTCAGTGTCATCCCCAACTAAGACTGTGCTGTTCGACTTTGCTGATTCGACCGCGGTTTTAACAATCAGGAGGTCAGCATCATCAGGAGCCTGGATTACATTGCAGCCAGCGTTCAGGAGCTTCTCTGACAAGAGATTGATGAACTTTTGTTTGTTTTCCTCATTTGCTAGGAAATCTTTCTTCTTCAATGGTACTATCATGTCACTCTGGAATAACACAGGTGGCGAGCACGAACTTCCCCGTCTCTGGTGCGTGCAGTCCTTCGTGCTGGGACCATTTCCATACCCATCAAAAACAACCGTGGGCGATCCGTACCTCCTCTGGATGTACTGGATATAGAGTGAGCACACGTCGTCGTAGATTGTACCACGTGGCCAAGTTACTCGGTGGATAAGAGCGCCGCCATCAAGAACATAGTGGGCTTCCCTGAGGCATGGAGTTTGCACGCTTTCGGTCATCTTCCAGAGAGCGTCGGCTAATGCTGGCTTGTCAGCTTTTCTCAGTAGCAAAGAAGTGTCAAACAACGCTGCAGGGTAGCTAGACATTACATGTTCAAAAAATGAACCAGGGTTGTCATACTGGCCGCTTGTCGCCAACACACTGAGCATTTGGAAAAGCAGCTGTGGGTCAATTTGAATGCTGCCATCTTTGAGGTGAACGGATGTTTTGCATGCAAGGGTTTTCACCTGATATTTCTTCTGAAATGAGTGTTCATGTACATCTTTACCCGCCATTTTCTTGATTATCGAGTCGCCCACTTCTTTTGCCTTCTCGCAATTCACTCCGTCTTCGGCTACGACACCAGTTGCAATGTTTCGCAATGATGGGTCTGCGCAGAACGGGTCTCTTTGGGTGAAGAAACCAACTATCTTCTGAAGGTCGCTGTGGTCGCGTTCCATTCTTGCGCGGGTAGCTTCCTTATGAGGTCCACTACTGGTATGTTGGTCGCTTGTATGGAAAGAACTTCCGGTAAGATTTTGCATTGACTGATTTATATCTGCGCAGGCTGGCATTGACATGACCCAAGTCAAACGTTGAGTTTCACTCCAGACGACCCCGCACCGCTATCGCCCAATCGTCGTTCCGTTCCTTGCACAGTCTACCAATGGATTCTTGGAACTCTATTGTTCTCACGCTTATCATGACGTCGAGCCCTTTTTTCTTGCCATCGTACTTTGCAGGCTGACCGCAAAATAAACAATGCTCTGAAGAGCTGAAGGATAGGTGGGTTGAGCGCCGCCTGACTGAGCTTGCATTTTCCTCGCATTTCGTATCAGATGATTTCCCACGTGGTCTCAGCAGATCGAGCCGGCATTTCTTGTGAACTTTTAGGCCAGGCTTTGCATTAACTGCAGGATTGATTTGATTAATTTTTAGGCATCCCTTCTCAGTTAGCTTGGAAAATAAGCTCTCATCCTTCCCCACGTCTTCACCACAGATGCAGCAGCTGGATTCTATTCCCAAACGGGACAACTTCCAAACTTCAACTAAAAGTGACCGAACAAAGATGTGATTTTGCCGCTTTAAATACATTATCACTCAAAATTGTGCATGGAAAAATACAGAAAAAGCTTAAATGAACTTACCTTCAGCAATTACATGCCCAATTAACAAAGAAAGAAGGAAAAAACGCCATAAAAAGTAATAATATGCTGTTGGAATTTCCATTCATAGCTATCAAGCCAGTACCTCGTTCGATTGTGTAAGGCGTTCCTCGCAGAAACGAACAGTCCTGGATATCAATTTTAGATAGTTTTAGCACCTTATTCACTAGATTTTGTGCTGCTTTAGAACATATTTTGACTGTGATAGCTTTGTTTCACAATTTCAATCGTGAATACTAAAAAATCCTTTTTTAAAATAGTGATAAACAAATTAACTTAATTTCCGCCGGATGGGATACCTGTGGATAAATCGTTTTTTGCTTTAAAAAGCTCAAATTGTGCAAAACGCGCGAGGAAAAGAGTAACAAGTTTACAGGACAGTACAAACAATGTTTTCAACATGATAAAAACTATTTCTATTTCCACGTAATAATAGAAACCCGTTATTTGTTATTTTTACAATGCGTGGGTACCCTGTGGTACACGGGAAAAAATTAAACGCCATTTTAACCTTGTTCCGACACGAGAATTTTGTGGAACTTTTAGTATGATGTTTATGAAGGTAAAAGTAAGCCAAAACCGCCTTAAAAGCTTTTGTTGCAATTAGTTTGAACTTGGGCTACAAAAATTCATAGATTGACTGGACTAATGGGCTCCTGGTTTCATTAACGTTGTTACATTCAGAGGAATTGGCTTCAATTGCACCGTAATACCATCAAAATTGGACGAGTTCCCACATTTGCAGTCTTAGTATAAGTCGCTGTAAGGAGCTGAATGTATTAATGTATTAATGCCAATTAATGTATTAAACTATTTTTCAGTACCGTCAACTCGTGCGAAGCCAGAAAACTGAGAAAATATCAGGGGCTGGAAATAATTCTTACACGCCTGAATGCATCGCTGCTGCGACATGTGTATTTGATGTGCTTCTCTTTTCCAGGTTTGTCACAAGTGGCGTGTATTATGGGCTGAGCTTCAACTCCGGTAACCTGTCAGGGAACTTTTACGTTAACTTTGCTGCGTCGGGATTGGTGGAGATTCCTGCCTACATACTAGCTGCATATCTAGTGGACCGGTAAGAGTTCAAAAGATTTGGCGTGTGCTGTGTGACACTCACACTACTAAAACATGCCATTTAATGTCACTCTAACGGGGATGGGTGGGGGGATTGACAAGACGCATCAACCGCGCGGCAAAATTATATTGTAGCAACAAAGTATATTTTACACTACTGACCGCCACTTGTGTTCTACCAGTGCCATGCGTACAAAAAAAAAAGACATTTTGAGGATCTGAACATTCTTGTTCCCAGTGCCTCCTCAACTGAACTGACGAGGAGGCACTGGGAACGAGAATGAGGAACTCAATCGTTCGATGAAGTTTGAAAAACGTTTTCAGTATAATAATGTGGGATGCGTTTTCTTGATCAACAGGATTGGTAGGAGAATTCCACTCATTGGATATTACTTTCTCGGTGGCACCGCCCTTCTTTGTATTCTACCAATACAAGCAGTCGGTAAGTAAAATATCACTCGGCTGCGGCTCGACGTTACATAACAAGAGCCCATCTGGGCTTTCACTCGGGCCACATGAGATTGAAGATGAAATACACTTTCATTTGAAATCCTCTTAGTAATAACCAAAGGGAAGAATTATTAGCTGAATTTAGCAGTCTTTAGGAGTGGCCGGTAGCGCGGTGACTTTCATTCTCTGCTCCCCTAGTATATATGTAATTTAATAGTTTTGTTTTTCTCGTATGTTGACCTTTTAATTTAAACACTACTTATTCGTTTAACACACTGCATTTGAGCAGGCATATATTCATTGTTTTGAACCCGAGAATTAACCGTACTACCGTACTTCATGGTCCCTTTCTTTAGTAGTGGGTTGTCGGTCAGGTGATTGTAAACTCTCGTCATTTAGCACAGAAAATGTATTCTGATGAATAGGGATCGGGTTGTCATGTAAGAAAGATGGCTCTTGAACAAACTGATAAGCTTCAGTAGGTTGGGTAGTCTCGGAACACTGGAGACCTTGGTCTTTCATTGTCTTCTTTTTTGTATTCTTGATTGTTTTTTTAAAGCTAGCTTTATTATATCCGCTTTCAACTCGCCATTTTCAACTTCTAGGTCAATAATATATTCGTGATGACAGCATCTTGATTTCGGTCTTGTATATATTATCTTGCTGCACTAATGTGTCTTCCAAATGACTGAGTTTGGTTTCTTGATTCGTGTTTTGATGTGACGAGAGTAAGAATTCATTACGCATATCAGTTAGGTCAGCCTCCATGTTACAAATCAAGGTCATTAAAGCAACGAGAGAGTTCTTATTGCGGGCTAACAATCCTCGTGAAGAATCTAAAGAATTCCGTCTCTTCCGGTTTGAATTTGACTCATGTGTATGTTGCTTTTGGAGTTTCAAGGATATGTTGATCCAAAACTACAGGCTCTTGGAGTTTTTCATTGACTTGTGAACTTGCAGGCTCTGTAATTTGTTTTCTTTTCTTAGTATAACATGAAGTGTTGAACATGTTCATGTTCTCAAGCATGTCGCGCGTGACCTCTGTTTCTTCATTCATTAAGTTCTCTACTTTCATCTGTAATCTGGGAAACTCAATCTTTGCCCATGCCTTGGCACATAACTATTCCTGTTGTTAAGTAGACGTGGATTATTATAAGTAAAATCCTTCGACAGCTTGTACCGTTTCCGCTAGGTCAATATCCTCGCTGGAACGAAATAACTTGATCTCAATACTCTCTGATCCAACTTACGGTAAATTTAAATATCTGACAGTTTTTAAGAGACTCATAATATTGGTCTTGAAGTGCCTTCACCCAAAATAAGATGTTCTCCTCGGATGTTTTATATGCAGCACAGCGAGCCGATGGCTTATAGATTCCAATATCTATTTCTTCGAATTTTAGCTTTCCGGATCCTGGTCCCTTCACTGGCTTCAGGTCGTCGTACGTGTCGTATATAAAATCACTGGCCATCTGGGTAAAAAACGCGGTCCTTCGGCTCCGACAATAGCGCCAGTTGAAATATCCTGAGCCTGTTGGAAGGCTTTCGCACGAGTGAAGTTAAATAAAACATTAAACTGGCTTACATTTGAGAGATGAGACTCCAAATTAGTGAGAAAGTTCCTCGCGGGTCCTCCGCCATCTTGCTTTACTGTATTAAATTATGTAAATAAATTAAACTGGCGATTGTTGCGTGACCAGCACAGTGCAATCTGATTGGTGTGAATTTGACCTTTAACGCATGCGCAGAAATTTTGCGACACCCAAAAAATTAAAATAAAATAACGACTTGCATTTGTGGCAGCACCGAGTCATAATGATCTTCTCAGTTGTGTAGTTGGAATGAACCGCTGATAGTAACTTTTCGGTATTCGATTAATATTTTAGGTAAACATGAGGAGCTATCAGCCGTGGTGACGACGCTGGCACTGATTGGAAAGTTCACCATTTCTGCTGCTTACTACCAGGTCTACATCCACTCTGCTGAACTCTACCCTACAGTCATCAGGTGGGGACATACTGTAGAATCCCATGTATAATACCCGGGGACTATCCACTATCAAGGGCCTGTGGAGGGGGGTGTTATATACTGTGGGGGAGGGGGTATATTATGCACGGTTAGTAAAAAGAAGAAAAACAGCCAACATTCACTATCTATTTCCAAACATACGACATTTTTTTATATTGGTATGTGAAGTCATATGAAACAAAACCACCAGGAGTCTGTTGTTTCTATTCGACAACAGAGCAGGGTTTTATCTAGTAGAGTTGAGGGGCGAAGCTTCCCCCCCCTCCAAAAAAACAAAAACAGCCCGGATTCTCCCCCAAAAAAGTTGTGATCATTATAGTTTATATAAATAATATATCACTCAGGTTAGTGTACATGGGTAACAAGGTAATAGAAGTAATGAGGGTTATAGTTGGTAACAAGGTAAATGATGAGGTAAAAAGGTAGCAATGTTGTCTCAAAATGCACCAGATTGCATCTCAGCACAATTTTACACGAGGAGGTGATTATTTACAGGGGAGGGCTATACGTGAGATTATATACGGTATTACGTAGCGTTTGCATAATTATCTGTGTTACTATGGTAACCAATCATGGTTATCAGCCAAAATAATTTATGGAACAGCGTTAAAGTAAGGGTTTTAGTAATGAGTATCCTAATATGTGATAACGACACACCGCACTGTTTGGTTAAAGTAGGGTGATTGAAGGCGGAGGGCCATTAATCAGTTAAAAAGCTTGCTATTTTATTTGTTTACTTAGTAACTGTTGTTGTTGTAATGTACAGGACGGCTGGTATTGGTTTTGCCTCCCTGTGCGCTCGGGTGGGAGCCATGGGAGCACCCTATGTTTCGGTAAGTGACCCTCTCTGTATGTTTCGGTAAGTGTCCATCTCTGTGCGCTCGGATGATGTTATGGGAGCACCCTATGTTGTGCTAAATGTCATTTCTGTGCGCTAGGGTGGCAGCCATGGAAGCACCTTATGTTACAGTAAGTGTCGTTTCTGTGTGCTCGGGTGGGTGTAATGGGAGTACCCTATGTTGGGGAAAGTGTCCCTGGTCAGTGTCCCTCTCTTCGCGATCGGGTGGGTGCCATGGGAGTACCCAAGGGTGGCAGCCATGGAAGCACCTTATGTTACATGTGTCATTTCTGTGCGCTCGGGTGGATGTAATGGGAGCACCCTATGTTGGGGTAAGTGTCCCTCTCTATACGTCGCAGTCAGTGTCCCTCTCTGTGCGCTCTGGTGGGTCACATGGGAGCACCCTATGTTGAGTGTCCATGCATGCATCTCAGTCTGTGCGCTCGGGTAGGTGTAATGGGAACACCCTATGTTGGAGTAAGTGTCCCTCTCTATACGTCGCAGTCAGTGTCCCTCTCTGTGCGCTCTGGTGGGTCACATGGGAGCACCCTATGTTGAGTGTCCATGCATCTCTGTGCGCTCGGGTGGGAGCCATGGGAACAGTATGTTGCGGCATGTCTCATACACGTATCCTCCGAGCTCAAATATATCCAAATGATGAGATTGTGCAAAATGAATATATTAATCTGAATCAAATAACGAATAAAACACCCTATCTGACGAAAACTCAAAGTATCGATGTTGAACTTCGGGTGAAAAAGACTTCAAAGTCAACAGTGCCACATTTATCCCGTTATTTATAGGGACCTTTACCTTAAGGCGCAATATAACGATCTCCAGTTACCACAAAAACTGTTTGATGGACTGGATTATTATTAAACTTCGTCAGCCAATAAGAGAGGAAATAATAATAATTTAGCTGTGGTTTTTCAATCTAGACCTTTTTATGTATAAATCTCAGTATTCTAAGTATGGATCAAATCACACGTGCCGCCTTGCTGTTCAGTACTTGTCAGTTATTTTGTTTTATAATTTTGTTAACTGACCGATGGTACCATGTTCTCTACTCACAGGACAGTACTCCACTCATCGCGCCTGCCATCATTTTTGGTGGACTGTCAATCACAGCTGGTGTGGTCACTTTCTTGCTTCCCGAAACCCGCGGGAAACCCTTACCGGACTACATACACCCTGTAGACGAAAACATCGACATTGAGATGAAAGACGATGTTGATGTGGGCAAAGCAAAGGAGACCGATGACATCATGCCTAAAGCTTGAACTGAGAACAAGACGCGTATGGAGGGTAGAGACTTGACCATCCTTGATCGCTAGACAACCATGAATATGAAAATACACGTTTGTTCGTGAAAATTGCATTTTCAAAACCAATACTGGAAGGAGCCCATATATTACCAGGAGCGTCCATATCTCCTATATAGCTGTCATAGCGTTTTCACAAGTTGGGCTATTTTTAGATCACTTTCCCCGCCAATTAGTGAATTGACCAGTGACGGAACAAACGATGCCTCATTAGCTAGTTTTGTAATACCAACAACATGACTGCTACGCTTTTGTTATTTTATTCCCTTAGGAATGATTGCAATCCAAGAATAGCGAAAAACCGTTCTATTAAAAATAACCTAACTTGTGAAAACGCTGTGACAAAGGCCTAGTATGCGGGATGGACGCTCCTGGTTATGTGTTCCTGTACTGGTTGGTCATCCAGACCCCCTGAAACACCCCATGAAATTGGTCAAACTTTCATGGGTTTTTCATGGGACTGACGAGCAGCGGTGATTAGTAACCTTTTAATAAACATCTGTGCTATATTTGTAGATCAATGATTTACCATTCACAATGAGAACGAAAGTTTTATGTAAAGTGCGCGGCAAAAGCTGTTTGGAAACAGATCCAAGTAACAATAAACAGAGAAAATAAATTTCTCCCAGATTAGTTCGCTTCCTCGGAGAGAGATGTATTACGATGACATTTCGGGAGATTAGTTACTGAGGCACTGTTTATATGAAGGAAAGTTGGCACGGGGGGGGGGGGGGGGGGGGGGGGGGGGGGGGGGGGGGGGGGGAGGGTCACCCTCCCTCCCGAGCCAACTTTGCCGAGCGTTTATATGGAAGAAAGTTGTCCCGGGTGCCCGAGACAACTTTGTCTTGAGCGAGTCTGGGCACGTAATATTGGATTACGCATGCTAGACGAGCCAAAGTGTTTATATGAGAAAAAGTTGGCTCGCCCCCCAGGGTCACCCTACCTTGTGAACCGAGTGCCTCGGGGAGGAGGGTCACCCGCCCCGAGCCAAGTTTGCGGTTTCTCATGTAGACGGTTGACTTCGTTTTATAAAGAAATGTATGAAAAGTTGGCTCGCCCAGGGTAGCTAAGGAGGGGAGGGCGACCCATCAAAATTGGGTCCCGCCAGAGTACCATTGTTTTGGCCTCTTCCCTTAATGTAGAATCGATTTTAACGATAAAAATAGTTGATCGAATGGGTACATGTAATCTTGGTTCATTTATAGGGGAGCAGCGTGCGTCCGTCTAGCGTCCGCGCGCGGGCCTGGCACCTCTAATATTTGTATCAAATTTTCCCATCCAGAAAATTGATCATGCCTTGATAGCTCAGATCGGGGGTTCGAGTTCAGAGGTGGACAATGTTTTTAAATTTATTTTTTTACTGGACAGCATTTCCTTTAACTCTCCTTTCCTCGTTTTGGTATTTTTCTTTCTTACCAAATTATCAGTTTAATAATAACCAAAAAATATCAGCCTTTCAAAGTGATCGAGCGAAAAACTTGCTTCAACCCCTGTCCTGTCAGAAATCTCTCAGCTTGTCAATAAACCACAACTCCTAGAAATCAGCCCAGAAATAATTGGAGCTCCGCCTATAGACCGTTTGCACGTGACGTCATGGCCGCCATGTTGGTGTACAGGTAACAATAGATTCCTCGCTAGCTTCTTTTGTTCTGTACACCAACATGGCCGCCATGCCCTTTGTCATTTGAATCTCTGGGGATTGAGTGCAACCATCTATAGACCCTTTGCACGTGACTTTTTAGCCGCCATGTTGGTCTACAGTTAACAATAGATTCTTCGTTAGCTTCTTTTGTTCTGTACACCAACATGGCCGCCATGCCCTTTGAATCTCTGGGCTGATTGAGTGCAAACCATCTATAGGCTTGCCTATATACGTATACTTGAAGCTGGGTGTGCAGTGCAGTATGGGATAAATACTGGGAGCAGCCTACTTGTTTGATTGGTATTATGGAATGACCCTGTTTGATGTTTAGAATGATTTAGAATCTTGTAAACAAATATAATAACCCAGGTTTTATAAACATATTGATAACAAAACTGATTAAAGAAAACGAAGGATCGATCCCTCCACAACAAACGTATGGAAACGTTTCTGGGCCACAACCAACTTCTTCCAAAGACCGGGTCTTCATGTAATTTCAAAACACTAATATGGCTTGTAAAGATTGGCAATTTTTTTTCTTTTTTTTCTTACAATGTTTAAAGTGGAACCATCAAGTTTCTTTCAAACTACAAAATAACACCCCGAGATCGAAGAGAAATACCATGTGATGTCCTGATATGGTTTACAAACGTTTTCGATAGAGGATGGCAAAGATTAGAGTGGATTATAAAGCTTATTTTAGAAACTTGATTTCGATAACAGCGAATCAGCTATTTCAAGTTGTTCTAAATTCCTTTTAAAGGAGCTGGGTCACGGTGAGGGACACGCCTTTATATTCCGGGCCGGAACAAATTCATTTTCAGTACTTTTCACATAAACCGACTATCCAAGCATGTGTGGGATGGAGGAAATTAAAGTCAATGTGCAAAAATGATTAACAAACTGTGCATAGATCTCGTCTTCAAGGAAAACATTGCATATCCTTTCAGTCAAGCATTGCGGGGACTTTCTGTTTGAAGCCAATTAACAGCCACTAATCGAACATCGATTTCAGACATGCGCAAAACCATGACACAGCGCCTTTATCAGCAGAATTTTTCATCCACTCAATCTTTACCATCCTTCATCAAAATTCTCTCATATTTTCTCCAGTACACCTGGAAAGCATTCTCTGCTAAACTGAGTAGTTATTTTTGTTTTTCGTCATGAGATAGTTTATCATTTTGGGGTTGACATAACTGCTCCATTAAACTTACAAATATAAAATAATAAGAAAGTTTGGGTGCTGAGTAAGGCAAGCCCACCCACCATACATTCGAACTTTGTTAGCTTGTAACTTTGTTAGTATCTAAACTATCTGATCAAAACTCTGCAGTTGGTAATTTGCTCTTTAGCCATGTCTTTAGTTTTGTCTCCAATAAATTTTCAAATTACCTGCAAACCCGCCATTATACATTTTAAATTAACGCTGCACCCTGTTACCTTTGTGTACATTGATGGCTAATTATTCTGCCACCATACAGGAAAAAGTTCCTGTTGTGAGAACTTGGACTTAATGAGGGTTGATTCATTATATACCTGTTCAATTTAAGTGCTATACAAATGGTGGGATCAAGGTTTTCTTTAAACAGCATGCACTACCTATTACATGTACTAGTAAACATCGTTAAAATAATGTTCTACTTTTGTTTGTGGAGTATGCTGGTTATATTGAGTGAAAAGACAAAGAACTATAATAATTTTAGATAAAAGCATCAAACAAACAAACACGCACTAGATTTTAACAAATTTCATCAATGAAATTATGGAATTAGATTTACTGAAGAAAGATTGGCAAGAAATATGCCCTTTGCAGCTAACAGTCACGTGCTGATATACTTCATTAGAAAATAAATTGAGCTTGTGATCTCCATGGGAAAAGCGTTGCCATGGATGCTGGAGAGCAAGCTATCTTTAAAAACGCTGTTTTAGAAAGATCGATAATCGATTGGAGGTGGAAAATAGCATTTACAAACAGGATTTGTTAATAATACTACCGATTTCGTACAAGGCCTTTGAATAAATGAAGTCAGGAGCCCATTACCAGGAGCGTCCATCTCCCATACTAGGTCTCTGAGTTAGCGTATGACTGGATTGAGCTATATTTAGAACAGATCTCACCGGAGTTCACGTGCCCACACTTTGGGAATCCAATCAAACCATAGTCAGGACAATGCAGCGTTAGTAAAATCACCTCAAAGAACAATAGATCATTCTTAATCTTGATAATTACAGCAAGCATATGCATGATCGCAGCAGAGTCAGAAGGCAGTTACCCGGGAAACGTGTTCTAAAAATAGCTCAAACCGGTCGTACGCTGACTCACGGGTATAGTATGTATGGACGCTCCTGATAATGCCTCCTGATGAAGTAAGATATTTTTTTCTCTCCCCTTTGCAGCTAACAAATCATGGTGTTGTACTGCCTATTGAATAGACCCTTTCAGCTTGCCTGTTTGTTGCCCCATTTCAGACCACAGGACTTTCCTTGAATAATGCTTTTTCGTTTTTCTGTATCCCAAGAGGAAATGTAAGAATTTCTATACCGGTAATTGGAGCAAGGAATCCTCTGGAGAACTATCAGTCTGAAATGGAGCAACAAACTGCTGAAAAGGTCTATTACTCCATGTAACAGAACTAAGAAAATATTTTTTTCTATTCTTGTTCACAGGAACATGTATTCGTTGAACTGTTCTTATGCTTTTACAGCGAGACTACTTTAACGGGCAGGGCCCAATTAGACTCATTCAAAAGACTTCATATTGAAGCTAGAGCAAGTTGAAATGCTGTTATCTTGTAATTAACACTGATTGACTCAAGTAACCGTAAGTTGGAATGCTTTGTTTTCCTTCTGCAATGTGATTGGTTCTCATTGTCTTAGTGGTTCAATGTGATTGGTTCTCATTGTCTTAGTGGTTCAATGTGATTGGTTCTCATTGTCTTAGTGGTTCAATGTGATTGGTTCTCATTGTCTTAGTGGTTCAATGTGATTGGTTCTCATTGTCTTAGTGGTCCAATGTGATTGGTTCTCATTGTCTTAGTGGTCCAATGTGATTGGTTCTCATTGTCTTAGTGGTTCAATGTGATTGGTTCTCATTGTCTTAGTGGTTCAATGTGATTGGTTCTCATTGTCTTAGTGGTCCAATGTGATTGGTTCTCATTGTCTTAGTGGTCCAATGTGATTGGTTCTCATTGTCTTAATGGTCCAATGTGATTGGTTCTCATTGTCTTAGTGGTTCAATGTGATTGGTTCTCATTGTCTTAGTGGTTCAATGTGATTGGTTCTCATTGTCTTAGTGGTTCAATGTGATTGGTTCTCATTGTCTTAGTGGTTCAATGTGATTGGTTCTCATTGTCTTAGTGGTCCAATGTGATTGGTTCTCATTGTCTTAGTGGTTCAATGTGATTGGTTCTCATTGTCTTAGTGGTCCAATGTGATTGGTTCTCATTGTCTTAGTGGTCCTGGTTTCAGTAGTTGCACTATAACACGAAAAACTACTGTACAACTACCCTGGATGTCTTTTATGCATACACAATAATAAATAACTTGTTCTTCCATTTTAAATGCTTTCTTTCAACGAAAAATCTTTTGTGAAAATCTCCAATAAAATTGTCAAATTTGATGTTGCATTCTAGAATGGTCTGATGGGCTAGTTGCAATATTTACTTCCAAGAAAATGTGAAAACAGAAGTGAGCAGAAGTGTGTTCATAGGTGCTCCTCTTCCTATCCCCAATCCTCCTCTTCTTCCCTCCTCTCCCCTTGCGCTGCTACACTGGCATTCCCATTCAAAATATTGCAAATTTACTGCTATTTTCAAATGACCATGAACTATGAAAGAAGTAATGTGTTCTATGTTGCACAACATAGCATTGTTGCCAATAAAATGCATTGCTCTACACAATAGACTGCCAACTTGGATTCAGTAGAATGCCACATTGTAGACATTTGACATATTGGTCTGAAGATCTGTGTGAAAATGTTTGCTTCTCATTTGTTTAAATTAGGTTTTAAATATAGAAACATGTTTCTGAAGTTTCTTAAACGTAATATTTGAAGAACAGTATGTTTTCATTAAGATATTCCTAAACTTGAAACCTAATTTATACGAGTGAGAAGCAAAATTTTCCAGATATTTTCAGACTGAAAACAAAAAGGCATTTCTGCAGTTTTCAAATGTCAGAAATGTCCACAGAATGTGGCATTCTACTGTCAACAACAAGGCTTTCTATTGTCCATGATGCATTTTATAGGCAAAAACGCTATATTGTCTCAGTTACAATATGTTGTACAATGCACAACACAACATTAATTCTTGCACAATTCAAGGTCATTCAAAAATATCAGCAATGGAATAGATATAATTAATAAACAACTATAGCAAATAAAAACTGAACACATGGCAGCAAATAAAAAGTGTGGTATTATCGATGATATAATATTACATTTACAATTAATGAACAACATAGGATATTATTGATTTCAGCATATCTTTGTAATGAGTACAACACAACAGAAGTCTTGTTTACAAGTGAAAGCTTACAAACACAATGTATTCAAGTAGAATGTTCTGGTACCACAGTTCTCTCAATGAGTTGGGCTTCTCTCTTTCCTTCACCTATTTTCAACCATTGTTTTTTTTTCATCTTTGCTATGTGCTATCCATAGAGGAAATCACATGAACACAAGTGCTATATGGGATTAATTATAGGCAGAGTGATATTTCGATAATTGCACGAACCTGTCGGCAAGTGCAATTTGAGAACTTTCAAAACATCACTCTGCACCTTAAATCAAGTATAACAAGAGTGGTTCATGTGATGTTTATAATATACTGAGCAAACATTTACTAAGAGCATGCGACTGTCCACTCAATAACATTTGATGCACTCGTTATTGAGAATCCAGATATTTTGTTAAGTATATTATAATCTAAAATACTAAGCATGACAACCTCCCAAAGTGTTGTCCAGTTTAATCACATGGAAATGAAAATATTTTCTTTTGGTGATAAAAAAGCAGTTCTAAGATTGAGTGACCATGTCACCAAACTGCTGGTAAAAAAACAACAAACAATTTATGCTAATATTAAGACAAATAAATTTAAAAAAACATCTAGACATCAAAATCTTGAATTTTGTTATAAAGGCCTAAATCATAAATATAAACTCAGTTACCCTGAATACTTCTGCAAATGATTAAATATTAAAGCTTGACATCCAATATTCAGTGAGTTTTCGTATTAATCAAATAGACCTTGTAATAAGATCTAAGCATTGCAATGACTATCTTATTGTTAGAGGCATATCCTACATTGCACTGAAGAGAAATAGAAACCCAACTTACTGGAGCTACTAAGTGGATGTGATTCACAAGAAAGAGCACACTACATCAGGTGAACTTAAATTCTTGGCAACTTCCCTACGCCAGGCCATGCATTTAACTGCTGTGACCCCTGCACTTGGAAACCATGCTCACCCACCACACACTAATCACACTGAAACAGAAGAATAGCAAATTAGAGAGGAAAAAAGACATCACGCATCAGTATTTAAATTATTTAAAAGGCCAGTGCTATGACAATGATTACAGCTTATGGTGAATTTTAACTACTCAACAGGGAGGAATAATTAGGAATTTAAGATAGAAAAGTATTGTACCGTACTTATTGACAGGCCTGGAAATTATTGTTCTTACTTGGCAGGACATGCGTTATTCCAAACCTTTCTTTTGATCTGACATATATCAAAATTGGTCGCACATTAATTAGCATAATGTAATTTGCATACAAAAATAATAATAAAAACGGTTCCCAATGCATTATAGGGCAATTTTCAAACAACTGTCTTTTTTAACTAGCATAATCCTTTTAGAAGAAAACCAAACAACAGACCAATCCAAGGTCATTTCCACCATATTGTAGGGGGTGCAAACATGATGCGAAATACAATGTTTGTATGGGAATCCCATGCCAAATAAATGTTCCTGTGTTGTTACACACAAATGGGAAACTAAAAACACGATTGCACTCTTACCAGCACAGCTACATCCCTCAAATTTCGATCAGTTAATCCTTTACCTGGTATCTTAAGTTTGTATCTGAAGAATATTTCATAAATTAGATTTTACGGAAATGATTTGGCATTGGATTCCCATACAAACACTGTATTTCGCACCATGTTTGCACCCCTACAAGATGGTGGAAATTACCTCGGATTGAATGGCTGTACTATTGATTCAAATTTTGTTTTGGGAAACATGTTATTGGTTCAAGCTTAGTCATTTTTTTGCTCGGACATGAAAAAAAATGGGCTCGGCCACCATATCTGAGCAAATAGTAAAATTGATCGGACATTTGCCAAATTTGGTTAGACATTTGTCCAATGTCTGGCAGTTATTTCCAGCCCTGTATTAAGTACATACATAGTCCAATACATGGTAAGTACAAGATTAGACTGTAATACATGACATCATCTGTTATCCACTAATATTATTCATGCTGCTGCTTTAAACATTCCACCTGCTACCACATGGCTTACGAAATAATGACATGAGGTGATTTGTATGAATACTGATGATCTACAGGATAATCTGGTTGAATGTGAGGCAAAAGGAAAACGAATTTATTCATTATTTTTAGATGACCATTGTTAATGATTTGATCGACACACAGGACGACCATACATCAACAGATTTATGGACAAACACTGGAAGATATAAAATATATTTTATCAATATGACTTCTTGGTTTGTATGGCAAACACTAGCAAAGTCCCCCCTCGTGATCTCACCTACAGCACTTTATAAAATCAATCTTAATTATTTTTATTAAACCTAATTTTATTCCCAAAACCCATAAGGAAACTGGAATGTTGAAATGAAAGCTTCAATAATGTGACAGTACTTGGCTTACTCCCCTTTGACTACTTAGTATGAAGCTCCTATTTACATGAAATGGATTGAGGGGTCAATCTGATCGAAAACTCAAGCCAACCGAGATTTTCAAATCAACCCTCTAGTTTTTCTTTATAGGATTTACATGAAGCAGATTGAAATTTCGTCAATCTGATTTGTTTCAAATCTCAAGTCAAATATAGAGTCGAGTCATTTCACTACAGTTTCAGTTTGCTGTCAGATTGACATGAAAATGTTCCAGTAGCTTCATGTGAACATGTAAAACCACTCAATCTGCTGCATGTATAGAGGGTCTAGTATGCAATACATAGACTGAACAAATACAATAACACAGAATATTTTCGGTCTGTAAGTACATTTTTAGTAAGTTGTTTACCTCACCATTCTGAAATGTGTTGACTCAGCAAGAAAATATATTATTGGCCGAATCGGCTCAAAAGGAATAACACAACACAATAACATACTAACCATTACAATTCATATCTTTGTCTGGTTCCTTTGTCAACACTAATAATAAAAGAAAATAAATTCGGAAAAAGGCCTAAAATGCAAAACTTGGATCCCAAGTGCCACAAGACTAAAGTAACAAAGCTACACGAATACCCACTGGGCATTCATGTTACACTTTGCTCAACAGCCGCATGTAAAATTTAAAACTACCATAGTTCGATACCCCAAACTTTGATTTCCTCACTGTTTACCAGAGCTGTAGAGGCTCAGTACTCGAACATACCATCATACATGCCTTTTGGTTTGCCCATGTGTGTGTGAGGTAGATGCGAGTGGTGCTCAGGTTTCTTATGTACTGGTGTTCCTGCAACTGCTGTTGCCGTCGATGTTGCAGTTGCTTGAGCAGCTTTCTGCTTCAACATCGTCCAGTCAAATATATAGTCATACTGGTAGTTCAGAGTACGAAATAAGATTCTGAAGAGCTGTCGGAGGTACATGTAGTCGGGGGCTTCCTCGAAGCGTAAACCTCTGCAGTAGTTCAAATACATGGCGAACTCGGCAGGAAAACCTTTACAAAGCACCTCAACAGGGGTAGACATCTTTTTCTCGCTGATTTTCTCGTACTTCTGTTTCTTTGTGGCGGCCTTAAGGCCTTGCCATGGCAAGCTAGTGCGGTTAAAATACATAAGGACATAGCCAAGCGACTCCATGTCGTCTCTCCTCGACTGTTCGATTCCGAGATGAGCATTAATACTAGCATAGCGAGCCGTACCTGTCAAGTTCTTGTCCTCTCGGTAAGGGATGTGTTGTTTCGATCTGCTGTCACGATATTTTTTGGCCAGACCAAAATCGATCAAATACAGCTTATTGCAGTTCTTTCCTACTCCCATCAGAAAGTTATCAGGCTTGACATCTCGATGAATAAAGTTCTTATTATGAACGTATTCGATACGACTAATCATTTGGTCCGCTAGCATCAAAACTGTCTTCATTGTAAAACGACGCGAACAAAAGTTAAACAAATCCTCCAAACTTGGCCCCAAAAGTTCCATCACAAGAACATTATAATCCCTCTCTTGTCCATACCAACGTACTGCAGGAATTCCTACACCTCCTTGTAGGATTTTATAGAGTTTTGACTCATACAAAAGCTGAGGATGGCGAGCTTTTTGTGACTCCAATTTCACAGCGACTTCTTCGCCATTGGTTAGGTTGACGGCGAGGTAGATATCTCCAAAAGAGCCGCTTCCAATCTTTCGAACAAGACGATATTTTCCACCCACTATAAACTCCGACCTATTTCCACTACTACTGCTGCTAGCCATGTTGTTTTAAATTGAATAGAGCGAGGAAGAGGTCGTTAAATGAGAGATGTTCAACGCAGTATGAATTCAAGGTGCGCCATTCTCGAAACAACCCGACTCTTCCAACAAACAACACCGTGACGTGTGGCCAAGGTCGCCTCCCCGCAATGCAGTATGGGATGCACGCATCGACCGGAAACCGCCTGTCACGTTTATTGACCTTCTTTGTTTATCGAAAAAATACATTCTTACAAATGGTTTGTTTCACGTTGAGATGGCTTACGTTTAGTATTATATTGTATTTTATGGCTTTAATGCTACAGATTTTGCTCGAATGTAAGAATTTCTCGAATTTAAAGACGTAATTTAAAGCGATTAACGAGCACACGTTCAAGTCATATGCCGTACGTGCATGCGTTCACGTCACTTAGTGTACTCGCTAGAAGCCAACTATAAACATAAACATTATTCCCAAAGGTTAACCATCACGTGGATGGTGACAGCGGTTTACACTATAGTTTACATACAATATTTAAGTTAATAAATACGTAAGTAAATAAATACATGTACTACTGAACACACTAGATGTCGGCCCCTAGATGTCATTATGTAAAGAGTTCACAGTTATTATCAGTAAGTACAGCATTACTCGAAGAAGAAAATACATTATAATTTCTTCCAGTATAATTCCATTATTTGTCTCAGACTAATTTAAAAAAAATTGCTTTTAATATGGTTCTATCCTTTGTGGATACGGCATCCCGTATTTTTGTCGTGTAAATTATGGAAATGTCATGAGTATGTTCCGGGTGCGCGTCAACGTCCATCCACGTAGGCTAAGCTAAGATTTTCGGGCAGGCTGGAAAAGCT
This sequence comes from Actinernus sp. WN-2022, assembly GCA_030867875.1. Classification (NCBI taxonomy): domain Eukaryota; kingdom Metazoa; phylum Cnidaria; class Anthozoa; order Actiniaria; family Actinernidae; genus Actinernus; species Actinernus sp. WN-2022. The sequence continues at coordinate 1,597,400 of JAOWCC010001368.1, read as the reverse complement.
ACGGGTGTTGAGACCCGAGAAAGGGGCCGTGCCCAAAACGCTTAAAAAAGGCTTAGGATAAAAGGAAGAGAAGATGACAATAAATCGATTGAATCGTCCCTAGCTAACCAATGTGGCTTCTCAGTACTCTCAAGACGGTTAGGGAGCGCGTCCAAATATCGGCATCGGTCCTGACCGATTCCAATCATTCGGTAATAGATCCGATTCCGATGTCACTGAAGGTCCACCTGATTGAATCGGTGCCGATTGAATGGGAATCGGAAATAAGTACAGTATCGGTACCGAAAGACTCGGAATCGGAAATAAGTATCGCGTATCGGTACCGATCCTAAACTTTGGCTTAGAGAGGGCATAGAACCTCTGGCACCCAGGGTAGGCTTTTCGGGGCTTTACGACGAAAATTTACACGAACCGAAATTTCGGCGATGAAAATTCGTTAAGCTTTTTGTTTAATCTGTGCGACATTTCGCAGTCCTCTGCGACAGTTTAGCACGAAAATTCGCTGCACTCTACGAAATATCGTGCGAAATTTCGTTTGGTACACTGCGAATATTCGCACGAAACTTCACTTCTTCGAAATGTCGCTTCGAAATTTCGATCCTTGCCCGTCCAAGATCAAGTTACTTTTTCCGGCTCACTCGGTCAATTCGACCAACCTGAGTTGTAAACTTTATTCGGACTTTGACTAACTGAACTTTTCGGCTCATTTTCGAATGGTACAGGAGGACAACTGTAGAGTTTACTTCAGTTCAGTCAGTATAATAAGGCTAAGAATAGAAATCTGATGCTTTGAACCCGGTGTCACAGCGATTTCGCCCCCCCAGTGAATACTCGTAATTCTTATTGAAATCGCCCCGACTCGCGTATTTTTTAATAAAATGAAGTGTAAGACCCCTACTACTACTGACTACAAAAATACGCGAGTCGGTAACACTCCTTTTCTTCGGAAAGTCATTTCAAATTCTTCCCGGATTTGAATTAATTGTACTGCTAGAACTGTACTGCAAAACTTACAGCCGTTTTATCTTCTCATTAGTTAATAAGCTGTTTATCCAGAAAGGTTTTCCAAGTTAGAACTGATCTAATTACCGAATTAACAAGCGCCGTTAGCTCAATTGAAATAGAACAAAGCACGCGAGTCGGTAAGGCTCCTTCAAAGTTCTTTCGAAATAGATGGATCGACGCGAGCATTAACGGGTTATCAAAATCTTACATAGCACGATAATTAAGACAACTCGCACGTCCCAACTTCGGAAGTGTTCAATTTTGTAAAGGTTATCCGTATATCCACAATAATATTCAGATCCGTCAGACTTCCAGATCTTTGTAAAAGTCATTGCATGAAGTTTTCAAGTAAATTCGGACCATGCAGTTATCGAAATATCGTGAGCCGTAAAATAAACAAAACAACGGCTGCGGTGCGTGGCCCGCTTTAAAGCTTGACTCACTCGCGGAGCACAAAGCATAACACCAAATAAACTTTTGCTTCAGTGTAGTTTCACATTTACGGCAGATCCTTGTCTTGTTACTAGTATTAAAAGATTTCGGCAGAAATCATTGTAAATGTTTGCGTATAAAAATCTCAACTCTTCTTGGAGTCTAAATTTCCATGTGCAATCAGTCAGGCGTGAACGTGTCAGTCTGATTTTTTACAGAACATCAACAGAGTTTTTGAAGCAACGTTTGTCATATTGAAAGACGTGCAAAAACTTCTATACTCTTACCAGAAAACTTCTACTGGGAAAGTGCAATTCCTTAAAGAGCTTTAATGCATCGGATCGGATCGGATCAGATCAGTCAGTTTCGCGTAAATGGAAATGAGACACGCGTCTGGCTGACAGTTCACGATTGACGGGGACTTTTATTATAAGAATCTTGACTTTTTGACGCCTCTGGTACGCAGGGTATTTTAAAACCAAAACTTTGTAAAACTGTTTGTCATGAATTCGAATTTGTCACGCGTTAATCCTGGTGAAAGAAATGCAATGTAATGTCCGTTGCTCTATCGGGTCGAATAAAAATGTAGTTCTTCATGTCTGTCTTGTACGGTGGCTAGTAAGTGCCATGTGTTTTGCAACGTTTACTTAGTCAGTAACTGGCAATTGCCACTTAGCCGGTAACTGGCAATTGCCACTTAGCTGGTAACTGGCAATATTGCCACTTAGCTGGTAACTGGCAATTGCCACTTAGCCCGTAACTGGCAATATTGCCACTTAGCTGGTAACTGGAAATTGCCACTTAGCCCGTAACTGGCAATATTGCCACTTAGCCCGTAACTGGCAAGTTGCCATTTAGCTCGTAACTGGCAATTGCCACTTAGCCCGTGACTGGCAATTGCCACTCAGCCCGTAACTGGCAATTGCCACTTAGCCGGTAACTGGCAAGTTGCCACTTAGCCCGTAACTGGCAATTGCCACTTAGCCCGTAACTGGCATTTTTTTTACCACGCATGCGTAACAGCACTGACAATGAAAGCACATCCATGCGACAGATCTAGAGTACTACATGAAGAGTTAAGGGCTGTAGACTAGATTTGGAAGAATGACAACCTTGCTTTTTATTCTGTTCATTTGCCTGACAAGCTACGTGACAGTGTGTAGTTTACCCGACTATTTACCATCAATGAACGGACAATTTGCAGGAGACCGTGATGGCATAATTGAAAGTAGTATAGCCGGAGTCAGATAAATACCACTTTTTCTTGCACAAGAAAACTCAAAAAGTTGTCTACTTATGGACGCCTTGTTTTCTTGCACAAGGGGCGTCATAAAGCGAATTCAGAAATCCACTTCATGACGCCCCTTGTGCAAGAAAAAAGGCGTCCATAAGTAGACCAACTTTTTAAGTTTATCTTGCACAAGAAAAAGTTGTATTTATCTGACTCCGGCTATACTACTTTGAAGAATACTTTCATCTTGGATTTTGTTATTCAGAAATCTTGTCCTTCCTTCTCCTTTGTCATGGCATACGTATTAGCTTGAGGCAGCTGAAACGAATCATTAAGCGTAGAGGATTACGAAGAAGAAGAAACCCTACCGACTTACACGTTGTTTTGGATGTTATAGACCACGAACTTCAAGGAAGTGGATGCTCTTTAGGTTATCGCTCCATGCAACAAAAACTACAAAACGAATATGGACTGCGAGTTGGTAGAGAGGCAGTAAGAAAGATTTTGAAAGGTTTGGATCCAGAGGGCGTTGAGAACCGTTCAAAGAGAAGACTTAGAAGAAGGAAATATCACTCTCCCGGTCCTAACTTTATATGGCATATAGATGGATACGATAAACTAAAACCTTTTGGTTTTCCTATCCATGGAGCTATAGACGGGTTTAGTCGCCGAATATTGTGGCTTGAAGTAGGTGAGACTAACAACAACCCGCGAGTAACAGCTCAGTACTTTATTGAATACGTACGAAGTATTGGAGCTGTACCTAGGGTCGTACGAGGAGATGCTGGGACAGAGAATGTCTACATTGCAGGAATACAACGATTTCTGCGTATGGACGATGTCGACTCTCTTGCTGGTACTAAAAGTTTCATGTATGGGAAGTCCGTCGCCAATCAACGAATTGAGGCATGGTGGTCCATACTCAGGAAAACCAGTAGTGATTGGTGGATAAAATATTTTAAAGATATACGCGATTCAGGCTTGTATGATGACACCAATCCTATTCAGGTTCAATGCCTAAAATTCTGTTTTATGCCGGTCATTCGTGATGAGTTGCACAAAGTAGCGCAGTCCTGGAACTTACACAGAATACGCCCAAACATTAACTCAGAAGTACCACCTGGAAAACCGGATGTGCTATACTTTATTCCACAAACTGTTAATAGCCACGACTACAAAGTCTCTGTTGATCACGATGATTTGGACCTAGCAGAGGACTTATACGCAGAACGGTTATCTCAGACAGGCTGTAGTACCGCCTTTCTAGAGCTAGCTGGTATGATTATGGAGGAAAATAATTTGCAAATACCGTCAAATGCATCAGAAGCTAAAGAATTGTATTTAGAACTCGTTATTCATATTGAAAACGTAAAGGAACAAATGAGCTTCAGGCCCGTCACCCTATATATGAGAAAATAGGAAATATTGAGGGTTCGTTCCAATCGTCTAACCTCCCCTGTCGACGAGCGCGAGCTTATTAACCCCAGGTAGGGCTGCCATATAGAAGTGACGGGGATGCTCGGATATATAAAAAAAAAACTCTAAAGGTATCAGAATCTTCTCGTGGGGTTGGATAAAAAAAAATTCTAAAACACAAATTCAGTGCCATTTGATTCGAGTGCAAGCGACTTTGAAAATACAAAGACATTCAGCCAGGCCACTAAGAGATCATTAAACAATCATTTTATTGTATGGCTCTAGTTCTTATCTGAACTTGAGACCAGCATTCCCGGTCAAGGCGATATATGGAGAGTCACTTTCCCCAAGGTTAGAGCTCTAGCTTTCTATTGACATTTGTTAGACGCCCCATATCAAAGGGTTGAGTGTAAGTTTGACTACTAGTTCAGCTAAGACAACAAATCTTTTTATTAAAGATTATTAACTAAGCACGCTAAGATCTGTTTAGAGCGTTCATATCGAACAACTCTAAGGACGTGCTCACTATCTCTCATGCATGTAAGTTAATGTGTACCTTTTTAGCAGTCAACTGAAGTCCAATTATATTTCACAAGGCCTTCGGTCACTAAAACATCAAACTGTGGAATGCATGCACTTGATATTCACATTTAAGGCGGTTTCAACGATAGACCTTTTTCTCGGGGTTGGACCGGGCTTTACGAAATTGAAATTAAGTTAAATTTTAAGGAATGTTTCAAATTCATTTTCCAGAAAAAGCTGTAAGGAGTCGGAAAACATGCATCAATGAGCTGTTGTCCGAAGTATTCACATGCATGGCGGGCCCGTCAGGTTTGGCAATCATTGCAATTTTCGGTTAGTTATGTCGTATTGAGCACTAAAACCACGACAGCAGTTTGGCAATTATTCCTTGTAAACTTGCCTTCATAAAAAGTTTAAAGTAAACTGAAATTGAAAATCACTAACCAACTAAAGAGCCCGTATTGAGCGAATTTCATGCGAGTGGATCGGAAATACGGTAAGACTAAAATTCCAGTATAATCGTAACGTTTTTTGCAGTTACTATGTACTTTGGATTGGATGAAAGGGATGTAACAATGGGTAGGTGAATGAAAAGCCACTTCAGTGTTACGTGCCGCTCATGATGTCCCCTTAATTAGCGTAGTCTTTGCCACAACTTCACCACTCACACGAAATCCCCTCCATTCAACTATGAACAAATTACCACATCAAACGATGTGACAACCTAAATAGTATAAGATGAAAAACAGTTGCAACTTGAAGTTAACTGGATAGCTTAAAGCCCGGCCAATAGTTGGTCAAAGCAATAGCATGAAATAGTATGAAAACTCGATTGTCCATCCACGTTACTGTATGACACTTGAACTTAAACACAACTGGCCAACGATGAATATTCCCGCTAAACTTGCACACTTATTAGTATGTAATGGAAGTAATACTACAGCTGTGGCATTTGCAAGTTAGATAGGTTTAGATAAAGTCTATTCCCCAAAATCCACTTGACAAAATACTGTTCAGTTCTTCTCGGAACTGTGGAAAACTGTCGTACGTGCTGGGAAGTTCAAGCATTGGAGCACAAGTGTGTGCAACAGGTCGGCGAGCCACACCTTCAAGGCTGGTGAACATTACCTCGATCTTCTCCACGCATACTACGCTTGCTCCGGTGCAAAACCTAAGAAAGCCTTCGAGCTTGTCTTGGTTTAGACCTCTAATGTATCTTTGGAGATATCCAAATGCATCACGTTGTGCATTGCTTTCCGCTTGGGCGCAAAATAGATTAAGCACTTTTCTTGTTGTTGGTTTCATCTTGTCATACGTCTCTTCCAGCTTTGTCATGGTTTGGAATTCTTGACAATCTTTAAGTGCTTGGCAAGGCTTGATCCAACTGTCAATGACGTATTGTGCCATTTACACAATCTCCTTGTGAGCAACTTCCAGTAAAACCATTTCAACATCTGCTTTGTTTGCTTTTGGAATTCTCTTGCAAGAGAATCTGTCTAAGAACTCAGTCCATTCGTCAAACACATCATCTTTAATCTGAATTGTGTCTCTTAATGCGGTCGTGATCAATTGTCTCTCATCAGGAGATACATAGGCCTTAAATGAATTCAAAAGCTGGCACTTTGACACACTTTCTTCTCCAAAAAGTGTGACGGCAATAACAGTTTTGCAAAGTTTTTTGGGGAAAAACTTGATTTGTTAGAAACCCTTCACAAGGATCCTTCCAACCGCCTCCCACTCACGAAATTGGAAATCGTGTCTCAGACAAGGGACTCTTTCATCTTCTCCTACTGTACAAGATTCAAAGAATTCAGCCCAAAATGCTGACAGTGCATCTCTCACTACTCCCCCACCGTCAATGCCTAGCTCGTCTTCTCCAAATTCGTTCACCATCAGCATCCTTATTTCTGCATCCATAATTGCCTCGTCTTGAAAAATAGCAATCATGTCTTTCAGGACTGAAACTCTTCTTATTCTAAGGGTCCTAAATAGAATAATAAAGAAACATTAATACTACTATTATTAGTGCGTGTAAAGTGAATTCAAAATAATTTGGTTTAGGCACAGGCGTGATGGCGCGCGCTTGAGTCACCGTTTCCCCCGTAAATTTCATTGTCTTCTTGTATTGATTTCTTATCGTGGTAAAAATGAAATAACGGAAAATGAAATAAAGGTAATGAAATAACATTTTGAGTGTCCTTTTCTTGTGTTCCAATTTTGGGCTAGTTTGGTCGGGTTTAGAGAGTTTTTGATTTCGGAGAACTCTCTCTCTCTCTACAATGAAATGACAAGGCTGCACAGGCCGTTGATCACATCAAATCACTCGAAGGGGAAAAAATCACTCTAAAAGCACTTCAATCGTCGCCGACTCCACAAACGGACGTACCGAATATCTGTCAACGTTTATTTCGGGATGGAATTTCCAAATTTTTCATTTTAGCCCTCATAAAAAAACATATTTGTGGTATCAAAAACCGCTTTTTCAAAACCTTCCGATACTGGTTGGTCGTCGTCACATGGGGGTTGTCAGACGCAACCACGTGACGACGACCAACCAATCTGAGCGCATTTGCCATCCGCGGGACGTCCCGCTGTCTCGGGAGTAAGGTACCAGTATCGGAGGGTTTTAAAATAGCGGTTGTTGATACCACAAATAGCTACGTAGATACATGTTCTGTTGCAAAAGCTGCTTTGCATTATCAGTGTAGCTATAGTACAAATACACTTACTGTAGCGATGTCATCCTCACCGGCCGCCATGTTAGCAGTGTACAGCCTCGTTCCCAGAGCCCGCGTATCTTTTGGTCAGCACCAAATGTGTCAGATGCATGCGTGCCAGTTACGGGCTAAGTGGCAATATTGCCAGTTACTGGCTAAGTGGCAATTGCCAGTTACGAGCTAAATGGCAACTTGCCAGTTACGGGCTAAGTGGCAATATTGCCAGTTACGGGCTAAGTGGCAATTGCCAGTTACCAGCTAAGTGGCAATATTGCCAGTTACGGGCTAAGTGGCAATTGCCAGTTACCAGCTAAATGGCAACTTGCCAGTTACGGGCTAAGTGGCAATATTGCCAGTTACGGGCTAAGTGGCAATTGCCAGTTACCAGCTAAGTGGCAATATTGCCAGTTACGGGCTAAGTGGCAATTGCCAGTTACCAGCTAAGTGGCAATATTGCCAGTTACCAGCTAAGTGGCAATTGCCAGTTACCGGCTAAGTGGCAATTGCCAGTTACTGACTAAGTAAACGTTGCAAAACACATGGCACTTACTAGCCACCGTAGTCTTGGGGTCTGTTTGTTGTTTTCCGAAGCGTGGGATCGGTGGCTGAGCAGCACGACAATTTAGTTCGGCTCCACTGAGTTCAACACTCGTGCTGGCGTAAATCATGTTTAGGGACGGACCATTAGATTATCAGGAGGGGGGGGGGGGGGGGGGGGTTACGCAAATCCCCCAAAAAATATCGAGCAAGCTCTTCTATCAGAAAAAAAAATCGAGCAACACAATAATCAAGGGAAAAAAATATCGAGCAAGCACTAGCTGGTCTCGTACGCATTTACAAATTAAATTAATAAAGGCAAAGAAATAAACCAGGGAAGAAGACTGGTTTGTTGTTATGAACAATTTCCACAGGAAACCCAATACAGATCTGAAGATCACACAGAATCAACACAAATCGAAACTTACCCTGTATTAACTGACTGTATATATTTCGGAAAGAAGTTATCTGGTAAACGATGAGTTCTCACTGGCCTAGTGGATATAGGGTTATAGGATCATGTGTACTGTACGCAATGTTGGCCGACGTATCGGTCGATGGTTGGCCGACATATCTGTCGACCGACCCGCGGGCGACTGCTGGTAGCGGATCGGTCAAGGGGTGGCCGACATGTCGGTCGACAGTCGGTCGTGTGTCGGCCGACACGTCGGTCGATTTCCCCTCTCCTGCTGTGTATGTGTCGGCCGATAGTGGATCGGTGGTATATCGGTAAGGTGTCGGTTATATGTCGGTGGGGTATCGGTGAGATGTTAAGTTATAATTAAACTATTCTGCATACTGTTTTCACTCAAATAAACAGTGACTCTTTTGGAATTTACTGTATTGAATATAATTCAGTCATAAGTATAGTAATGTTCCTTTCTGTTGCGGTATAAAATGTTCCTTTATACAATTAAATCTCTCATAGTGACTCATGAAATTCCTTCAAATGCAACGTTTAATATCTTAATTTGTGTGTTTTTTTAGTGTCTTTTATACACCGCTCGCGAAAGATCGATTGCGTATATAAACCGCTATATCGCACCGTTTTGGTCTGGAACAGGGTACCGATTTTTTTTAATCTGAGGGGGAGATTTCGCCTTGAATCTGGAATAGGGCCATTTATACGAGAGGAAGTTAGCCGCACCGCTTAGCTAAGCAGCGAACGATTCGTATAAATGGGTCAATTTAAACTGAAGTTCGCGACTAATACTGACACATGTATAGGCCGAGCTATCCCAACTTATTCGTTGATACTTAAACCCCGCGCCGGCTCCCAGTATTCGACATAAAATAATATTTGAAAATATTGGGGTCGCTACGATTTATTAATAAGCATCATTTTTTTACTGTAGGGCTCGGTTCTAATTCTAATATATACTCCGCGCACTCCAATCGGAGTATAATGCAGAGGCGCATGGCTGGAAAATAAATAAAGAGCTGCTAGTTTATGTTAAGTTTACAAAGGTTAGCCTTGTACGAAAGCATTAATAGTTGTGGCCTCTACAACCTTTGAAGTACATATACGGTAGCTGAAAATATCACAGTCACCGTTACCTCGGCCGACTGTCGGCAAACTATCGATAGCTATTGAGTGTCGGTGATCAATCGGACGACTGTCGGTGCATCATCAACCATGTCGGCCGACATACAGAATAGCCAAATCTCGGCCGAGTAGCGGTCGACTCTCGTCCGACCATCGGCCGCCTATCGGCTGACCGTCGGTGGACATGTCGACCGATACGTCGGCCGACATTGCGTACAGTACACATGATCCGGGTTATAAATGTTCGCAGGTTTATACACAAGGCTCTTCTGGTTTCACTTCTGCTGGTAATCTTAATTCGACAGTAACATTTTTGATAAAAAAATAGATCAAGTTGAAATATTTATATGAAATATAAATGGTAATGATAGGTTTTGGGTACCAGTTTGTGTTTCATCACTTCTGCTGATAGAGGGCTGATCTATATGTGGTGATTTCTTGCTTTGACTGTCCTTTCCCCCTTTTCTCTTAGCCCGTTTGTCAGCCACAGAATATCCATGCTTTGTTTTGGCATTTGCCATTAATTATGAGGCTTTCTTTAATTTCCAAGGCCCAACCAGGAATGCTACTTGAGCGAGCGGGAGTGCGTGCAATGTAAAAAAAAACAGTCACGCTAAAAAATATATAGGATTGTTGGTACAAAATATATTGCATTAATATAACTGAAAAAATCTTTAGGTAAGTTCAGAAAAAAATATCGTGCAAAGTCATGGCGCTTTAAAAAAATGTCGTGCAGGGCTAGAATCATAAAAAAAAAATCGAGCAACTAAAATTCTCGCAACCCCCCCCATCAATAATCTAATGGTCCATCCCTTACAAAATAATAATATGGCATACTTGGAAATCGGACAGATCGATGTGAGTTCCGAACAAATCACTGTAATATCCGATCGGATCGGATCGAATCGGAATATTTGCTATCGGAATCGGACAAGACTTGAAAGTACCTCTACATCAGTTCCCGATGCTCAAGTATCGGAAAGTGCATCGGATCCGATTCCAATAGTGATTCCATAAAAAACTATAGACTATAGTGTATGGTGATTAAATCTGAGAAAACTAAATATTAAACAAGGCCATCGCTCGAACAACGAAAGTTAAAAAAAGAAAGATTGACGACCAACCCATTTTTTTGGAAGTAAAAAAAAAAGATTGAAGAATAATTTTATAACTACATGAAACACCTCTTTTCCGAGCTCTCTATGTTTTAGTTTCTTGCTTTTCTCATGCGAATTGTCAATCCACAACTACGACGGCACATTACCACACGTGCACTCCAACCATGAACGGGTTGTTTTTTTACTTTATTTAGATTTTATTTTCTCTGTTGTCCAATCAGCGATGTCTCTGAAACAATGAAATCTACATTTCTGCGACGCCAACCAATCATAACGAAGATTTAAAAAATATCTGAACCGGCTGTTTCGTATCACGCTTATGATTGGCTGCTGGCTGCTGCTGAAAAAAGGCGAAAAAGCAATGACCGTTCACGGTTCGAGCGGTCCTTGCTGAAATAATTCATGAAGGAAATAACAAAAGAAATGAATGTTTAATGAGTGGTTTTAAATGTGATATAGAACTTTTGCTTTGATTTTATCGGCCGAAATATACGTCGTATCGCCAAAATAACTGAATAACATGACTCTCTATATCAACATTTTTTTATATTCCTGCCGTGATCAGATCTAAAAATGCACCCAGATTACACTACGGACTCTTCGTGTACTGAAAACACTGCTGCTTGTTTATTTTAGAAACAGTACATACATAATACTATGCCAGTATTGGTACCCCTATCCCGGGCCGGGTAAAATGATAAGGTAGAGCATACAGACCCTCTCTCCTTTTATAATAATAATAATAATAGCCTTTATTTATAGAGCGCCATTTCCAAAATGCCCAATAGCGCTTTACAAAATATTTACAATATAAGTACAAAAATATCATTAGCATTAAAAATCCTAATTTACAATTTCTCGTGATAAACAGAAATACTGAGAAAGATTAAAAAGCTATTAAAAAATTATATAAAGGATCTCTAATAATAATGATAATCATAATAATAATAAAATATAATAGAATGCACCAAGCGCTTCTAATCATAGACCTTCTTTAAAAGATGTGTCTTCAGTTGAGTTTTAAAAGTAGTTAGCGAGCTACATAGTCTCAAACTCTGAGGCAGATCATTCCATAGCGAGGGTGCTGCGCAAGAAAACGCTCTGTATCCATAACTACGCAGATTGTACGAAGGAGCGACAAGTCTCATGCTAGCGGATGATCTCAAATTGCGCCTCGGTATATATAAATTAATAAGATCAATTATGTACCCTGGTGCTATTCCATGCATGCAAAGCCTTATAAGTGATAAGTAGTAATTTGTACTCAATACGTTGTTCTATCGGCAACCAATGCAGGTTGTACATAACCGGTATTATATGATCTTTCTTACGAGAAAGCGTCACGACACGAGCGACAGCATTCTGAACACTCTGTAAGCGATCAGTCAGATATTTGGGTAGTCCATACAGTAGGGAGTTGCAGTAGTCGAGCCTAGAAGTTACAAAAGCGTGGACTAGTGTCTCAGCTGACTGAAAGCTGAGGTATTTCCTGATGCGGCTGATATTTCTTAAGTGATAGAATCCTGATTTGCAAACGCTGGTAACATGTTGCTCCATTGACAATGGTGAGTCAAATATGACGCCAATGTTTCTGGCCGCATCTGATGGAAGTGATTTCATCGCAGACAGAAAGCGAATCAAACGGTAGCTGGGGTCGATGTTTAGCATTTAAGAAAAGTAGCTCAGTCTTATCCCCGTTTAACTTCAGCTTATTCCATGTCATCCAGGCATCAATTTCTTGGACACAGGACTCAATCTTCGAAGTTGCCATGTCGAGGTCACGGGTATCAGATGAGTTGAAGGTGATGTACATCTGAGTGTCATCGGCATATAAATGATATTGCATGCCATGCCTATGAAGCAGATCACCAAGAGGCGATGTATACATGGTGAACAACATAGGCCCCAGTATGCTGCCTTGGGGGACCCCAGAACGAAGGGGGCGGACGGATGACTGGGCCCCACAAATATTGACGGTCAGCGTCCGGTCGGTGAGGTACGACTTAAACCAATCATGCGCCTTATCAACTATCCCAAATTTGTAGGAGAGCCAGGACAACAAGATCTCATGGTCGACCGTATCGAACGCAGCTGATAAATCCAATAATACTGAAGAGGATAACAGACTTCTGGCTGTCGATGGCCCTCAGGATATCGTCCTGGACCTTTAGTAGCGCTGTCTCTGTACTGTGGAATTCTTTATATGCGGACTGGTACAATTCAGCCAATTTGTTATCTTTGATGCGTTGATGTGTTTGATTTGCCACCACCTTTTCTATGGACTTAGAAATAAACTTCAGATTAGATATAGGACGGAAGCTGGAATAATCGTCCGTGTCCATAGAGGCCTTTATAACACGAGGCTCAAGAGACGCAGCTTTCAAGCTCTTGGTTAGAACTGCTTGCGACAGTGAGGTGTTTACCACTTTGGTTATTACAGGAAGTAGATCTTCAAGACACTCTTTCAGAACTCGGCCAGGGATTGGGTCAAGAATGCAAGACTTGGCAGCTGGTTTTCTAATAAGATTACACAGTTCCTCTTCTGTTATGGCATTAAAGCATCTGAGCTTGACATCACACGATGACGGAGAAGAGGTATACTGAAAATCAATTAAACCAGACTGGCATCTCAAGGAAAGTCCATTCCGAATCAGAGATACCTTGTTGTCAAAATAGTCTGCAAACTGATTAGCAAGCTCCACAGGGGAGTCACATGGTGGATATTTCCGCTCTACGTTCCCCTGTAACAGTTTTTCCACAGACTTAATTTGTTTTTGTGCATCATCTGCGCATGACCATGCCAACTACATATCGTGCCAAACTGTAATTTTTACGCTTTTCATCAAAAAAATTTTTTTTTTAAATTTTATATAGTCCATATCATATGTTAGTTACAAATTACAATATTCGCATCCCAACTGGGACGCGTCATGCAAAAAGGGCCCGGACGACATGAAATGGAAATATCTTTTGAAGTTGTTCTATGTTTTGGATACTTGTACCATGATTAGAATCTGCATCATTGAGCACAACAATCTGTTACTGACAGATATAGATAGATAGATCTTTATTTATACACGGTAAAAATTAATCAGGCTGTTTACAATAATATGTGTAATAATAATAATAAGATAATATTATGATAATAATATACTAGATAATATCGATTTCACTAACCTATATGTACTAATGTACTTAGCTATATTTAAAACTACGATTATATGTTGAATAAAAAAATAAAAACCTGCTTTCCATGAATGCCGTGTTTCTTACTTTACTGAGAAAAGTGCTCATTTAGTAACTTCTTAAATTTGCTCAGAGATTCTGCTTGCCTTAAGTTTCCTGGTAAACTGTTCCAGAGAACAGCACCGCTATAGCTGAAGCTGTTTTTGCGATAATCGGTACGCGGCAGGGGAATCTTAAGTTTATTTGCGGAGTCTCTCAAAGCATATGAGGTAAGATCATCGCGTTTAATGAACTTGGAGCTAAGGTATCCGGGGTGAGACCATGTAATGATTTAAAAAAACATAATTGCTTCTTGCATTTGACGCTGCGTTTGTAGGCTTTTCCAACCCAGATCCTGCATTAGAGGGGCTGAATGGGGGGGGGGGGGGGGGGGGGGGGGGGTACCAATATCAGTTAACAGCTAAATTTTTAGCTATTTATCAGTTATCAGTTAAATTTTGCTGTTATCAGTTAAGTTATATAAAAAGACTACCCTAACCTGATTTGAATACATATTTGCTGGTATGAAATGAATAATAACCGCTAATTCAACATCAAACACTACATTTTGTCTATTCAATAGATTTTTCTCGTATCAGATAACTCTGATGTGTCATGTTTAATATTTGACTATTATCAACTGGATCAAATCTGTCGAAAACCATCCGATAAGCCAATAATAGCATGTGACGTTACGTCATTTTAATAAAAAATAATGAAATATCAGGTAACAGCTATCTCACAAATATCAGCTAACAGCTAAAAAAAGGTAAAATTCTCAGTTAACAGTAATATTTTTGGCCATTTCTCAGTTATCAGTTAACCCCATTCAGCCCCTCGCATTAGTCTGCCGGCATCGGCATCAAAGGTTGAAAAAGTTAACACTCGAGCAGCGCGATTCTGTAGCTTTCATTTGTAGCCGTTGTTTGCTGGCTAACGTTTTGCCGCATTTCCCCCAAACAACATTACAATAATCGAAATGAGGCTGTACTCAAGCGTTATGGATAGAATGCAATGTTGCTAGAGGGACATATGGTCTCATCCGCTTAATGGCTCCAATGCCAGAGGCAACCTTTTTCGATAACTTTTCTAAATGGCCTCTCCAGGTGAGATTTTCGTCAATCAATAATCCAAGAGATTTGGCGGTTGCTACATGCTTTACTGGAGTGCCATTGATTGTGACCTCAGGAGCCTCAGCCAACGTGCTCAATTGACTGCCTGGAGCCGATATGCATAAATTCAGTTTTCGTCATATTTAGGGTCAGTTTATTAACCGTCAGCCGCCTGCTGATATTTTTCAGATCTTGATTTAGACAGATCTGGAGTGAACTTAAATCAGCATCAGCGTATGTTATATGAGTGTCGTCTGCATACAATCTAGGTTGACAGGTTAATAAACAGTTAGGCAAATGGTTTATATAGAGCAGAAATAGCAATGGGCCTAGGATTGGCCTCTGAGGCATGCCATATTTAAGTGTGCAGAATTTTGAGAGAGAACCGTTCACAACACATTTTTGTGTGCGGTCTTCTAAATATGACTTGAACCAGTTATGAGCGATTCCCTGTATCCCAGAATGAGCCATTTTAGATAATAAAATCTCGTGATCGACAGTGTCGAACGCTTTAAAAAAATCTAAGAATACCACTGCATTAACGGCGTTCCCACTGTCGATATTATATGCCCAATTGTCGGTAGCCTACAGGAGGGCCGTAACGGTGGAATGAAAGGTCGGAATTCCAGATTGCTGTTTTGAAATGATGTCATGTTTTGACAAGTATTCATACAATTGATTATACACTTGTCTATCAGTTTTACACACCTTCGCCACAGCTGAGATCACCGAAATCGGGCGGTAATTATTCATCTCACTCCGTTCACCTGCCTTCTTTGGCGCATTTCCAGGCATTTGGAAACATGCCAAACTCTAATGATCTATTAAAAATTTCACACAGTGACGTAGATATAAGATCGTCACATTAACGAAAAAGCCAGTGGCCTTTGATTTTGAGGGTTTATTTAGAAGAGAATGAACTTTGGTACTGCTTGTAGGACTAATATAAAGTGAAATCTATCGTCTGTGCCAATGACATGGTCAAGGTAGCTGGTGCTATTTTCAGACAAAGGTATGTCATTAGCAAGTTTCGGTCCTATTGTGGAAAAATGTTGATTGAATGTTTCCGACAATTCAGTAGCATTCGTGATTCATTGATTGTCTGCCAAGTCTTTCGTGAGTCCCATTATGCTGATTGAAAGTGTTCTTGTAGTAGGATTCTTTAGCAGATTTAATTTCGTTATTAACTGCATTGCGTAATATTTTGAATTTAGCCCAATCACGTGATCCGTAGACCGTACAGCCTGCGTTTTTTCAAGGCTGACGTGATCCAGGGTGACACGCTTTGTCCTCTCTGGGGCGTGTTTATCAACCACAGTCAAAAACTTGGTTTTCCAGTCAGACCACATATCGTTAGGGTCATTAAAATTCCGTATACTATCTCAATCTTGACATGCAATATCGTGACGGACACTTTCGAGACAGAAATTGTTAAAGTTTCTATAAGTTATAGTAGTATGCTATTTAGGCATATCAATGGATACCTTACGATAGGCATAAACAAGACTATGGTCACTGATACTAGCATGGTAAACTCCAGAACAGCCGGTTATCCTGTCAGGGCAATTTGTATAGATTAAGTCAATAAGCATCGATGTAGTTTCCGTTATATACGGCTGGCTTCGTTTATGAGCTGGTTAAGCCCATAAATGTCAGCGATTTCGGATAGTAAACGTGTGTTGTTATCACAAGAGGTAAAGGCCACATTACAATTCAAATCTCCTATTAGTGATAAAATTCAACATGTTCGGAATCTAGTCGACTAATAAGGGTTTCGAAATATGAGAATAATTCAACAGGAGAATTGGGTGGCCTATACCAAGTGACAACGAGAAATGAGCTCGAGGTTGTTGTATTTCTATACATAGGTTTTCAAGATTATCAATTTCTAAATCAGTACGTATAGAAAAGTTAATTGATGTTTTAATATATAAATGCTTTAAAGTAGTACTCCTAAAAAAAACAGCTAACGCTATAATATATAACTACATGTACTTAACAATTAATAAGTTAGAATAAGAAATACTAATAAATAAATACAAACAATACTAATATTAATACTAATGCTAATAAAAATAACAAAAATAAATTAATAATTAAACAACAATGATGACATGATAATAATAATAATAAAAAAAAATGGAATTTAAAAATATATATACAGTATAGTTAAGTTAAAATGACCTGATAAATAATGTGGCTGATTCCCTGAAGGCACTTAGACTACTAGTAGTGGGGTGGATAAAGGGAACACTGTTCCAAGCAACAATAGTCCTTGGGTAAAATGAGAACTTATATATGTTGTTATTAGCCTGGATATGGTTAAAGGGTAAAGAATTGGGTAATCTGGATATATGTCGACGGTATAGAGGAGAGACCTCTGGAGGGAAATTAAGTCCCACTAGACCCTTGTTAATTTTATAGAACATAGATAATTGTGCTAGCAGTCTTCTATGTTCTAATGTCTCCCAACCTAATTGTTGGATCATTGGTGTAATATCAGCTAGTTCTGGAATAGTCGTTGTTTACAAATCTTGCTGCTCTATGCTGGACCATTTCAATTTTGTGGATGTTTCTTTTGGTATGTGGGTTCCATACTGTTGAAGAGTATTCAAGCTGTGGGCGCACAAGGCTGGAATAAGCCCGGGACTTTAATTTCAGGAGTACATTCACCCAATATCCTTCTCAGTAGTCCAAGTGTGCTGTTCGCCTTACTTGTTATTGTATCACAGTGTTTGTTCCAACATAGATCTTTGGTTATTGTAATACCAAGGTATTTAGTTGAAGATACACTAGATATGGATTTGCCATTTAGCATGTAGTTATGAGACAGAGGGGCTTGTTTGTTAGTTATTCCGATATGGTAACATTTTGAGACATTAAAGTTAAGTTGCCATCGTTTCGCCCAGTTTTCCAACTGGTCCAAGTCCTGCTGCAGTAGGGTTTGATCTTGATGACTGTGTATTTCTCTGTAGATAATACTGTGCCCGGGGGGGGTACTCCTGTTTGTGACGTATTATGTATGTGCCGCCCGGGTGGGTCAGGGTTTTGAGCTCAGTTTGGGCAGGTAGGGTCAGGGTTTTGACCTGATTTGGGCAGATCAGGGTCAGGATTTGAGTATAATTTGGGTGCAGTCAGGGTCGGGGTTCAGTATTTTTTAGGCAGTTCATTTTTTTTAGCTACTATGTCAAAAAAAGACCTTCTGTTGCCGCATTTTTATCGCCTGCCCACATGCAAGCACTGAGGTTCCCATACATCGTGACCTCAAGCATGTTAAGGCCTGGTTCATTTAACGGAAAATAGATGTACGTTAAAAAATGTTTTCTGACAGAAATAACAGTTTAAACAAAAACTAATTACACTGTAATACTAATATAAACTTCCTTAAATTTGTTAAGTGGATGGTTGTGGTATCACGTGATCGATGACGTCATAATTATATAAAATCGTTTAAGTGAAATGCGGCTGCGACGATAACATATGAATTTAAAGTAGCCCTGCTAAAACATTACTCCTCCCGCAGTGTTTCAGATCACGCTTAGAAAACATGACTATCATGTAAAGATAAGGAGGTATTAAGGGTACAAAAAGTCACGTGACCTATTTTGCATATGTTCGCCTTAATTACTCGTTAACGAAACATTGTAGTCATCTTTTCTAAGTTGATTTAGGTAAAGGGCTTCAAACTTAACTAAACATATCCACTCACTATCCTAGCTGTTTTAAACTCGGAGCCGCGTTTTTGATTTACTGATTTCGTGTTCTAAGTCACGTGACAGACCACGTGACACGTTTTACTACACACAAGCCACTTAAGGTAGGAAAGAATGGTGATATCTATTATCGTGAGAAACTTGGCGTACTTACCACACTCGGCTGTGCTGAAATAAGGAAAACAGTTTTTACCCGAAATTTGACCCCTGAACCAGGCCTTAACATGCTTGAGACGCCGCTAATTTTATCTATGTCTTACTTCATCTGCTGATTTGTTTACCCAATGCCACGTCCCGACTTGAAATGTTCCGTATTTTGCATGAAATCCCGGTACGCGGTATACCGGCCAGGATATATATCCGACCGTGTTTTGAAAACAATTTAAAGAAGGGGCAATCAGGTTTTTTTTTTCAAAAAAGGGGGCAATCAGGGTTTTGGAGCTCGGATTGGGTCAAACAGGGTCAGGGTTTGAGCCTCTTGGCCTCACATACATACCCATTTTTCATGTAAGTACCCCCCCCCCCCCCCCCCCCCCGGGATACTGTGATCAGCAAAAAGACGTATTTTTGAGTTAATGTTTGTTGTGATGTCGTTAATGTACAAGAGAAATAGCACCGGGCCCAGTACAGATACTGGGGTACACCAGAGGCTACAATCTCTGGGCTGGAGTGGGTGCCATTAACAGAGACCATTTGGGTGCGGTTTACGAGAAATGAATTGATCCATGTAGCAGTTTTCCCTCGTATGCCATAATAGTATAATTTGTTAATCAGTCTCCGGTGTGGCACAGAATCAAAGGCCTTACCGAAATCCAAGAGGATTACATCAGTTTGGGCACTCTGATTTAGACCTTTGGCCCAGTCAGTTTATCACAGTGATCAACTGGGTTTCACAGGAAAAGTGTCTTCTGAATCCATGTTGTTGGTTGACCAGTATAAAGAGCTCGTCTATGTGTTTCGTGAGACTCGCGATATTTAAAGACGCTAATTTAAAGCCACGCTTAGTGGGTAACGAGGGCAAAGACTCAGTTGCTGTCGCGATATATTCGGTAGAATCATAAGGCTGACTAGACACGGCACTCATGGAATCTACATTTCAATGGTTAAAACTATTTACAAAATTTTCCAAGAGCTAGGACATGTAGTGTTGAGCACAACAATCTGTTACTAGTGTTGATTTCATGAAATTGACAAGTGAAACACGGGCGGTTGATGGCAAACACAAATGAGAGCCTATCATGAGTGGGGCAGAAATACTGCAGAAAAGGTTTTTTTGACGAAAAAGTGGTCATGTTGTTCATCCTATTTTATTTGTTACTCTTTAGCGCCAGCAGGTATACATGAATGGCATACATCAAAATAATCCCCAATGATAGGATTCTTAATTTTTGTGGTCATATTTGTAATCAGGCACACGTAAATTTCACATCGGATTTTTCACATCGGACTTACATGAAAAATGGGTATGTATGCGAGGCCAAGAGGCTCAAACCCTCCAAAAATTGCCCCCTTTTGTGGGAAAAAAAACCCTAATGCCTAAAAAATACTGAACCCGGACCCTGACTGCACCCACATTAAACTCAAATCCTGACCCTGATCTGCCCAAATCAGGTCAAAACCCTGACCATACCTGCCCAAACTGAGCTCAAAACCCTGACCCACCCCCGCGGCACATACATAATACGTCACAAACAGGAGTACCCACCCCCCCCCCCCCCGATACCGAGCGACATTTTATTTTAGGATTGAAATGTAGCCGCTCCATGTCAAGAATAAAACGAAACCTTCAAATCTGTTATTACGAACACTATCCTGATAATTTTTTTGACTGAAATGTGGTCAACCCTTTCTGCATGACACGGCCCAATAGCCCACTTCCGAGATATACCTCACTTCCTACGATGCACGGAGCCCGTATTGATTCCTTTGTTAATGCTCAGTCGTTCGGGTATATATTTCATGGTAGTTTCGTTCCATATATAGTCTCCCTGCATGATACTGAAAAACATTAGAGAAAAAGATTATGCATATGCAGGGAGACTATATGGAACGAAACACTACCATGAAGTATATACTGTCGTTCGTGACAAAATACAGAAAAGGGCTATAGTCTTGTCACGAACGACTGAGCATTATGCACGGAGCATCGTATTGATTCCTTTGTATGTAGGAAGTGATGCATATCTCGGAAGTGGACTTTACTGGTACATACACTGTGAATATCAACACCGAGGAGCCCGGGGGGGGGGGGGGGGGGGGGGGGGGACTCCCTTACGTGAGGGGTACATGGATGCTCGTCGTACCTTTTAGGGGTCAAAATCAGGAGTTTGGTACCACTTAGGGTATCCACCATCAAACACAGACATTTCTATGTAAAGCGGTACCTTTTAGGGGTCGGGTGTCAATATTGAACCAAAAAGCTGTTATCAATTTACATTTTTATTATCTTTTAGGGGTCAAAATAAGCTTGAGCCACACCCATTTTAGTACCTCTTAGGGGTCAAATCGAAAATGTCCGACGAGCATCCCTACCCCTTTTATATGGGAGTCACCCCCCCCAGGCCGAGGAGGCCCATCCCCCAAAAAGAAATTCTGACCTACTGCAGCAAATTCATGGTTTCAAAATAAAGAGATTAACCAAACACAAATTACATCAAAACAAAATTTATATTTTACACAGTAGTCATATTTTGGATCACTATTACATTTATATTTGCCTATTGTATCTATAACAACTTAATTAATTTCATTTTTCAAATGATTTCACATTTTTCAGTTATAATTTCTAGTAGAGTATTAACAAATTTAAAATCCAATTGAAAAAAAGTGAAAATAAAAATGACAAAGCATATGTAATTTAGACTACCTTAATATTATATGTACTTTATCCAATGAATAATTACTTGAAGTATTATCCTCATCATATATTGGTTAACTGGAGCGAGGTGCTGAAGTTCAAACTACAATACATAGAGTTATGAATAACTTGAATGGTAATTCTTGAATGCAAAACTAGGGCCATCCCTTCATGTAGGACGACACAAATTGCTACCAAATTGTATTCTATTGTATTGTGTTGCATTCTATTGTTGTATTGAATTGTATTGTGTTGTATTCTATTGTATTTTTGGTAAAAAATTGTGTCGTCCTACATAAAGGGATTGCCAAAACTAGACTCTTTCAAGTTCTTGAAAGGTAACCAAGCCTCAGCCTCACATGGACGCTGGAGTTGTCTTGCTTTGAATATGGATAATTCTTATTATCATGCAAACTAGCTAGGTAAAGACTCAATACTGTATTACCAAAGGTTTGGTTACCTTTCAAAATGGCGGTCAAGAACTATGAATTGGACTATTCTATCCTATGAACTGAATATATTTATATATATATAGACACACACATATAAGGACATGTATTTGAGGAGGAGGAAGCAGGCAACTTCCGACTGTCCAATAAACTTATTTAGTACGTTTTGGCCATTTAGCCTTCTTCAGTTAAAAAAATACAAAATATAAATGATAAAAAGCTAAAAATCATTGCTTCCAATATGTCTATTGTTTTAGAGATGGAAACATCTGTTTCTGCAAGTAAGAATGTGTATATATGTGCCTATTTCAAAAACGTTGATCCCATTGAACAATGAACTACAAATATTGAACAACGATTATCAAACCTAAAATTTGACTTGGTAATATCATAAATCATATGCTTTGTCATGCCTATTGTTCTATTTTCTCATTCTTGTATTTTTTTACAAGTGCGCGCCAGGCTCACTGTTCGAGTTCTTAGAGCAACAACAATAAACCTGTGAAACAAAAGCTTATAGTCTATTAGATGTAAATAAACATATAAAAACAAAATATTTCATGGCTCATGTGATTCAAGTACTGCTTTAAATACAAAACTCTATTTGTGGCATCGAAATATGCCCCGATATTTTGTCCATGGACATCCGAGAAGAGAACAGTTCCTGAAAGCAAAGCTTGAGGGAAACTGTGAGCTTCGAGGATCAGATAATGTCCAAGGACAAATATCAGGGCATATTACAACACCACAATGTAGGCTGTTGTTGTTATCATCCTTCAAATGTTTTCTTTGACGTGAGTTTATATGCTCACAGGGGGTGTATCTGCTGATATTTCCCACTCACAGAGGGTTACGTGACGTTTTCAACCAAACATGGGCGAGAGAAAATATTTGATGTGTTATAAACAGGTTCATATGTTGCTATCACTCTAATTGTATTGTTCAATGTATTGTTGTTCATTGTCCAATATATGGTGTCAACAAGTATAATATATACTTTTAAAATAGAGTGCTGTACCTCCAAAAAGGACAAGAGCTGTATGTATCAGAGGGCTTTGTCATAGAATCATGTTTACTGCACTACACATTGTCTTTAACTAATTATTATGAATATTACGATATACTTACCACAGGCAAGAAATAATACTGAGATGTATAATATTATATACATACATGAACTAGCCTGCGAACAGGCTCGTGGGAGGGGGAGAAGAAGGGGGAAGGAGAGTTTGCATGGATGCTATTATGGCCTACATTAATCTATCATTAGGCTCAGATGTCACTCCATGTCTACTTGTGCCAAACAAAATTTAAACAAAGGATAATAATTGGGTGGCTTTGGTGATCTCATTAGGTGCAGCAGCATCTG
Organism: Actinernus sp. WN-2022; assembly: GCA_030867875.1. Lineage (NCBI taxonomy): Eukaryota > Metazoa > Cnidaria > Anthozoa > Actiniaria > Actinernidae > Actinernus > Actinernus sp. WN-2022. The sequence continues at coordinate 1,574,151 of JAOWCC010001368.1, read as the reverse complement.
GAATGGACCAAAGTTATCAAATCTAATAAACGAGTGAAAATATTTTATTGTAGAACGGGCTAATAGGAGTTTGTGATGACAATTTAGATGCAGATAATCAAATTTGTTAAAGTGCCAAATAAGCCCAATAAAATTAACATTAAATTGATTCTCCATCAAGTAAATAGTTAAATTGTAAAATATTTATTGAGTTATAGAAGTTTATATTTCCAATATGCTAATAATTATGTGATGTCATAGTAGTCCTCATAAAGCAGAAACATGCTGGCAAATATATATTTTTTCTAAACAAACATGTTATATTTGAGCCTTATACATGTATCAGTGATTTTACCAAATATTTTGTATAAATCAGAAATATTTTAATTCTACTATGTTACATGACATCACATAATATATTAGCATATTGGAAATAAAAACCTCTATAACTCAAGGTACTTGATGGAGAATCGATTTTAATGTTAAAACATTTGGGCTTATAGGCACTTTAAGTGTCCATGCAGGTTCTCCTTCTCCCTTCTCTCCCTCCCATGGGCCTGTTTGCAGGCTCTACATGAACATTTTGTATCTATGTGTTAAAGGGGCTATGTCATGGTACTGCGCATGTATCGAGTAATCGCTCCTTTAGTGGCTGTTAATTGGATACAAACAGTTAAACTTCCCTCCCTCAATGCTTGATTGAAAGGATTTTCAATATTTTCACTGGAGACTGTTTAAATACACTGTTTGTTAGTCATTTTTGCATATTTGCTTTTATTTTAAGCATCCCACATGGCCGAGAGGTTTGTTAGTTCATATCAAAATCAGTAGAAATAGCTCTTTCCGGCCCGGAAAAACGAATTTAAAGTCTTACCGTGACACAGCCCCTTTAAAATATAACTCACTGTGAAGTTTCAGCTAATTAATTTTCTCTGATACTATATTACAAGTTTTTCTATTCAAAGATAATGGACCAAGGCAGGTTTATAACTGTTACAGTTTAATTATTACAATAGCCAGTGCTTTGTGAAAAATGCTAGAAGTGTAATAGTAAGAGAAGAATGTCCACTTAAAACAGATGCCGAACCAAACAGACTGCTGTCAAAATCAAAGCAATCTTGATCACCACCACTCACAACCTTAAAAAGCTGTGCTTCACAGAATTCCTGGCCATTTGAATACTCTTTGCCAATTGTTTTCCCTTGGTAAGAGGAATCTTTACACTTCTTATACAGAGCATCACAGAAATCTTTACACACATGTAGCTTGTTGAACTTAAACCATTTGTCTTGCTCAGGGCTGCAGAAGTAACACATCATGTAGTTCATGTGATTATGGCATTCTTTGCTTGCATAATTGAAAGGCACCATTTCTTGGAAGACAGAAGTCACTTCTGTATGCCGACAGCAGGACCGTTCTCTGTACCATGTACAATTGGACAAACTGTATGCTTCATCAGGTTTTCGGCCACCACCTAAAACATTTAAATAAAAACATTTTACCAATGGAATTATCTTTGTTCAAAAAAAAGCAAAGGCAATTAAGTGCTCAATTTTGTATAGACCTTTTCCGCTTGGCTCAGTGTTGTCCTATTTCAGATCATGTGGCCATCTCTTTGTGTATTGTTTATTTTATTTCTGGTTAATGCACGAGGAGATACATTGATATGGAAATACTTTGGACAAACAATATTATTCCTGAAAGATTTCAAATGGGACAACATTGAGTCATTGAAGCAAAAATGGTCTATTCTTCCTAAATATCTTTCAAAAGCTGGTAGCTTGACCTCATTTTCTTAACTGTATTTGCAGCCTTTTCGATTGCAATTACTGCAGCTATTTCACCCTGACTTTCATGTTGTTCTTCATTTTCATTCTTTGCAAAACATTGTATTTTTGTTGCATCAGGGTAACAAAACTCACTTGGAGAATGTTTGTCATCACTAATCCATCCATGATGAGTACTTGTCTGTTTTGTTTTTTGTAGCTTAGCACTCTGTTTTTGTATCTTTTTTAAGTCAGTTTTGTTTCACATGCTCTAGCTATTTTAGCTGTATGGATAATTTGCTCTCTTGGTAGCTCATTTGAAACTCTTACTGTACATGGTCAACGAAAAAATAGGGCTCTGGAAGAATCCAATTCCGGAAGTCCATGAATCACAGACTTCCGGCGACTCTGCTCATGCTTATCATGACATCACCCTTCGTGTGAGTTGTTTCTTCGGGTTCGATTCTTGCTCAGTGCCTCAGGCCAAGGTTTTGATTTGGAAGTTTGCCCAGTATTTTGATAGTGATCTTTTGCTTGCTAGTGTCAGGGCTAGCCTTAGGGAGTCTCTTTCATCTTCTGCCCTTTTTAGTTTGGATTTTAAGGCTTTATTTTCATGTATCAGGCTTGTGTTTCTTTATCGTATGGTGGATTCATCAGACATCACAGATTCCAGTACACAAGAGGATTCATAAGGATCGAAAACTCACTGAAATCACCTTATCTGAGCCCGATGACCACACAAACAGCAACTGAATACACTATAGAAGCAAGTCAAGGCATTTTTATCATAAATCGTTCATATTTTTGCTGAGTCCTTGAAGGCTTGAGTTTGTAGCATTTCCATACGAATTCTTATATTTAAAGTGATACCCGAGTACAAAACACTTATGGTCTCAAAATGTTTGTATACTGTTCTGAAAACTGAAATTGCAATAAAAACAATTTATTTTGCAATGCAAGCATATAGGATTTTTTTATGTATTGCACAATAGTTTGGACGACGTCAGTTAGTGGTCGAGATCACATACCGTATTCACTCACGGATAAGCTGCACCTTTTTGCCCAAAATCTTTGTTTGAAATCGGGGGTGCGGCTTATCTATGAGAATATCTGCACAAGGTTCCGTAAATTCACATAAATTGTTTTAAAGAAATATTTTTTATTAACTCAAGTGAGTTAAGGTATACTACTAAACACCACACAAAACCAATAGAAACTAAGCACTGGTCATTGCTTTTGCAAGTTTATATTCTTGTCGTTAAACCTTCTTCATCAAAAGATCTTTAACATGGTTTCTGGAGCAACTAAATGTCACCACACATGGGATCTCCATTCCACCACAAAGCTTGTTGCAGTGTTGTCGTTGGCCTGTTACTTCGATGGCTATTGTTCCTCCATGAGCAAGAAAATACCACACTATCCTTGAGTATTCATGTGGTAAATGGCCCACTGTGTCGTCACTGTTCAAAACTTTCACAGCAAATTAGTCGAACTGATCTTCCACCTCTCTTTGAGTAACTTTTTTTTTAAATAGATGGCTTCCAGATATCCTTTTAGACATGATACATGTATCAATGGACAGCTAATGAAAAAGCGAACTACTCTATGTTGTTTTTACTTCGTTCAGTGAAAATAAAACTTCTAGTGTCCAGTTTTCTCTCTTCCAACAGGTGCCTGGTTACTAAGCTACAGACGAACGTGAGAATGTTGTTGGCTTCGTTCAACCTCATCCCCAGGGTCTTCTCTGTCAGATCCAAGACCCTGGGGACAAGGTTGGGCTTCATCAACCTAAAAAGTGACCCGAATGAATATATCTTGGTAAACAAATACTATGGAAAGATAGGTCATGTATCTAAGTATGTAGATATGAAGTTTATACTATTTTAGAGCTGAAATTACAGATACAACTTTGGAGTTTTCTCCAGTTTGAAAGTCCGATGAAGGTTACAATGTACGTTTGATATTCTTCCAAAAAACTTTTTTTCCTAAACTCAAGCTTCTAAACTCGGGGTGCAGCTTATCTGCAAATGTGGATTAGTTATCCGTTTGTGAATACAGTAATCCTCTCCGCTCAGTCATTTTCTTATATAATTCTCTAATTCTTGTTTTTTTGCACTTTTATTCTTCAAATTACTTTGATAGAGTACAGTTTTTTCCCAGATTTTCCTGCAGAATGAGTAACTTAGTTTTGCTTGGAGAACTAACTATTATGTATCTGCAGCCCATTTTCAGTTTTCCACAAGCCTTAATAAACTTGTCAAGTTCTGACTGAAGTCGTCAGCATCAATATATTTTGTGGCTTGATTACTAAGTAATTGTTCATAAACCTTATCAACTGTAATTAGTACTGTTATGGGTCTCTAATTATTGTCTTCTAGATGATCATCTCTCTTAAATAATGGTGTCCAATCTCCTTTCTTCGAATCAGAGGGCCAGTAACTTCCCCTTATGCTCTCCTTGTAGATCTTCTTCAGTGATGGCATAAGTTCTTCAGCTGCTTCTTTCAGGATCTTGGCAGGGATCTGGTCATGCCCAGTACTTTTGTGTGCATTCAATTTCTTGAATGCTTTACTGACTTCCTCTGTTGTTACATCTCAAGAAGATTACCTGGCACTTTGTTAATGTTGGTATGTCTTGAACACATTTGTGCCTTTCAAAGTCCTCTTCTGTTAGACCCTGTACTTCTTTTCCTCCAATATTTAAAGCCGTGTTTGCAAAGTAATTTGCAAAATGTTCTGCAACCCTTATTGTCTGATCCTTCTCAACCCTACCTATGTTGAGATTAATGACAGTATTATCAGTTCCTAGTTTCCCTTTTGTATCAAGGAATGGCTTACCGGTAAATGTTTTATAGAATTCTTTAGGGGTTGACTTCAATGCATCTGTTTTTTCTTTCCAAAACTGTTTTATTGCTTTACCTCTAAGTATTGTTGCTTCAGTGTCTTGTTGCTTATTAAGTGTGACGTACAGTGCTTATATGGTATATCAAATTCAAATAACCATTTCTTAAGTGGTTATATGATATATACAGTTCAGCAAGTTATTGATACCCCAGGAAATACATTGAGGAGCTTCTGTCGTCAACTTGTTTTACATTTTGCTAATGAAGCAGCACACACCCTCTTTGACTCATATTCCTGCATATCTGTCAGCATATTTGCCATGCGTGTGGTTTGACCACTCGAATGTTTACTCTTCGAACAACAAGCTAGCCAAAACAGCACAGTACTAGTGCTCCCTCTGGAATATCTCTACTACAGGACAGTTCAGACCAAAGTCCGGCATGATTTCTCGTGACTGACCTCATTGAGCCGCCGTTGTGTTTGTAGTGGTTTTGGGTTTCTACTTGTGGTATTAAATGAAGAGTTCAGCAGAACAGAAAAAAATCTTGTTTAAACAACACAATACGGAAATCGGGGGCAAATTTTAAAAATATAGCGCCTTGGAGTTTTAGAAAAGAGCTAAAAATTTCTGAGATTAAATGAAAAATGACTTGGAATTGTAGTAGTAAATAGCTAGCTGAATGTAATCGGAATGTGCGCGTTTCACGTGCCATAACATAAGAACAGCCGAAAAACAGATAAAAAGGTCAGTACAAAACTATAACATTGACGCAGGAATGACTCTTACCATAGTATGTACACTGGCTTGTTCTGATCATTTGTTGGCCATTGCAGATGACGATAAAACACACGGATAACAGAGATACTCTAACCACCACACCATCAAACGACATCTTGTTTGTTTGGGTGGTCCATTTCCGCGGGCTCAACAGGGAACAAACATAGTCGATATAGCATCGGTGAGGTGTCGGAGCTGTCGACGAGATTACGTTTCTCACGAGGCCGAGAAACGAGTATCACACGACGACTAACAGCCAACCATGGTGGCTGTGAAGAGGAGGTCCAAGACAAGAAACCAGTATTTTGACGCCAAATCGCTTTTTATTTGGGTTAAATCTTTGCTGTTTGACCCAAGCAAGACATGGATAGTCGCACTACTACTATTGATGGCTGAAATAGTGACGAACGTTGTCGTAATTTGGAAGATAAAATGTAAGTTATGAAAGTGTGGCTCCAAACCGAAACGACCTCATGATCTTTGTATAAATGTTCGAATTAATGGATGTCTTTTTGATAATTTCATCGCACAGATGATTGTGTTCTTTGTCTTTGCGTGCGTGTTTTGTTTGAGTGTGTTACGGATTTGGTGTTTTGTATTTTTTTTGGAGTGGTTGTATTGAAGAGTTTGGGGGAGGGGTGGGGAGGGTACTATGGGGAGGGTGACAATGGTGAAACTTAACAAAATGCATAATGCTTTATAGCTTTGACTTTTTGGATATTTTTGGTCAAATTCCCCACCCTGGGGAAGGAACAAATTGTCAATTTTGATCAAATTGCCCCACCTTGGGCAACAAAATTCCTCCTTAAACTCTCTCTCTCTACATATATAGCTATGAAAATGGGGGGACTGGAGGTGATCCCAACTAAATATGAATTGTTCTTTTTAACTCAATGTAAACAGATGAAAATGCACTTTTGAAATAACCTTCCAACATCCAAGATGGTGACTTGGGGAACACAAGACCAGGACCCAGTCCTCCACACAGTCAAATTCGAATGTCCTCACCCTGTCCCCCCCCCCCCCACCACACACACACACTCACACACTCTGGCTTAACATTGATACAGGCATTATATTTTGTCCATGCCCTCATGTTTATCATTATTGTTATAATCATAGTAGCTAATATAATGGGGAGTATGCACCCTGTTAATAACCCTTTGGGTTGTTCGCATACTTCCCCCACATATTTTAACATTGTTTTCTTTCTCTTAACCTTAATGTAAAATGTATATACATGTGGAAATAAAATTCTGTATCCTTTTAGAAGAGAATTCATTCACGGTGGAAAAAAAAAAAAAATCCAAAAATGGCCACAGAAAATGTTATTGATGTTTTAAGTTCAATCTAGCTGAAACTTTGCCAAATGAATGGTAGTGAAGTGTAGATAGAATTCAATGATGGTTTGCTTGTATAGATATACGTCATTATGATGTCACAATCGATGACGTAAAAATGCCAAAATACTTCATATAAATTGCATTGCCTTGAATATTGTTAGAAACCATAGTATATAATATCACGAGTTCAGAAACGAAAACTGTATTTAAAAATATAAAATTCCAGCTGAGATACACAATTTCAAAGTCGTTCAAAATTGGTGGCACTAATTAATTGGAAAGAATGATAGGAGTGTAATCAATATAACTCCTTTCCCTTTCAAGATAATGACAAAACTCTCACCAGTCTGTTTAAGAAGCAAATGTTTTTGACTCTGGTTCATTAGTTGTATTAATTTCAAAATATTGATTTTCATGGCATCTGCTGTATGTCATAAAAGTGGAAATTTGAGAATCTAAAAAGAACAAGTTCTTCCTCCTACCTACAACTTCCAACAATAATATAAAGATCCTGGAACAAAAAGTGCGAAAGCCTATTGAAGAAGTATTTAATATTTGCAACTTTTATTGTTTTCCCCATAGTCATGTGAGTAGTAACCACAGCAACAACGACTTCAAATGTTCCACTTGCCAAATTTGATTTAATGTCCAAATATGAATGACCGATATTATTTACCGGTAGTTAATAAATTGTAGTTAAAGGAGTGAACAGAAAACATGCCCGCACCCCCACTAATTGGCTATGGCCATTTTTGAAGCAATTTTTTTCCCACCGTAATTCATGTATTAAATTCTCCCTTAGACAACAAAGAAATTAAAGGAGAATTTAGAATCTGATCAGGAAACACTTATGCCCTTTTTGTACACAGCCCTTCAATTATTAGTGCCTGTTTGCAACTTGTGAAATTCTGTTTGTTTTGCAAAAATAATATGTCGGCAATTTTTTTTAGTGCAAACAACTTATTTGCAAACCAAAAATATTGTTGAGCATTACCAAATATCAAAGATGGCAAAGAGAAGCTTTGGAGGCCTATAATTTTTCAATTTGATTGACATTGTGGTTTTACAAAATTAATATTTTGTTTGCCTCAAATGCAAACGTGATTAACAAAATATAAAAAAATAGGTTACAAAATTAGCAATATTTCGTAGAGCAAAACCAAATATGTAGCCTGGTGTGAACAGGCCCTTAGTGAAAAGGAAAAGACGCATCAAATCCCCAATGTTTTTCTACAGATACAGAGATAGACTGGGAGGCATACATGTCTGAAGTGGAAGGAGTGTTGAATGGTACCTATGATTACACAAAACTAACAGGAGCTACAGGACCTTTAGTGTGAGTTCTCATGTCAAGCTCCACTATTTTACATTGTGAATAGTGAAACTGGAGTTACTTAAACAATGAGAACCAATTACATTGCAAAACAAAAACAAAGCATTCCAACTTTTGGTAACTTGAGCCATGCAATCAGTGTTGATTACAAGACAGTAGCATTTCAACTTGCTCAAGTTTCGATCTCTTAAAAGGCAAATTTGGTCGACTAGTTCTGAAGTCTTTTGAATGAATAAAATGGTGTGGATATGCTTGGATTTATACTTTGAAATGCTTTATTTTCATTTTGCAATGTGTTTAGTTCTCATTGTCTACGTGGCCCCAGCATAAAAAGTGTAGTTTGAACTATAGATATCTCATACAGCACATTCAAGCAAATTAAGTGTATGTGGGGATTGATATGCCCATTGCTGCAGCCTATCGTCTTTTGCTATAGTTCTTCGAAAAAGGCAAATCAATACTTACCGGTAATTTATTTCATATTTATTTTACCGTATTATATTTAATCCAGTACATACCTTATTATAGGAAATTAATACTCCATGAAATTAACGTGAATCTTTAAAATTCGCGTTAATTTAAGTCTTGTTAATTTTTGTTAGCGTTAATTTCTGTGACATTAATTAAGTGGAGCGTTAATATCCGCGACCTTAATTGCCATTATTATAACCCCAAATTCTGGATCATATCCAGACACATTTGACACCTAGGAAACAACAGCTTTCTGCCTAAAAGTATATCAGTTACAATATTTCTAGTTCATTCTCGCTTCCAGAAGAGCAGTTCTTGACATCTGCTTCTTGTATTTTGGCCAACAACTTTGTGTCAAAATTTCATTTTGAAAATTTGACTCCTCTTTCGCGTTAATTTCCTTTATTCGGAAGTAATTTTCCCTCCTATTCGCATTAAATTAAGTCACGTTAATTTCAAATACCTTAATTAACACTAGCGTTAATTTCCTATAATAAGGTAGATGGGTAAAATTACATTTAATGCATATAAAATATTATTATACATGTACCGTAAAAGAAAAAATGAAGAGAAGAGTGGAGAGGAGGCCCAAAGAAATCACAGGGATTATCTATGAAGGTCTCCTTGTAGTTGTATTTTTTTTTCATTTGTCAATAGCGAAAAAATAGCATTAGTCATATTAAATCTGATATTTAAGTGTGTTATTAACTTTACAACTAATAAAAGAAAATGTTAAAATGCTTTCGAAATGAGGAATAATAAACATTTGTCAACCTCTCATCTCATTTCAGAGATATTCAGGTTTTTGTAATATGCAAATGAGATGACCTGTGACGTCATGTTGGTTGCACAGCCTGGAGACAAATCACAAAATGAAGAACATCTCTGCAAATATTGAATAAAAAATACTGAAACTTTGCACATGTATGACACTATGGAAAGTACACATCATTGTGCACGTTATGGTGTTGCCATGGAAACTCTCATGGCCCCACGCACCTTTCATCTTGAACTTAAAATTCCAATTTCTTTCCTTGTTACAAAAAATAAGTTGCTTAAACTATTCACATACAATGCCTACATTGTTCCAAATCTTATTTTGGACCCACACCAAAAAAATTGTGTTTGACAAAGGAGAAATTAGGGAAGTTTGTGTTATTTGTAGTGGAAGCCTGGGGCCAGAGTGTTTCCATGGCAACATAATTTGCACAATGATGTGTATTTGCCATAGTACAAAGTGTGCAAAGTTTCAATAGTTTTTATCCAATATTTGTAGAGATATTCTTCATTTCTGATTTGTCTCCAAGGCTGTGCAAACAATATGATGTCAGAGGTAATCTCATTTGCATATTACAAAAACCTGAATATCTCTGAAACGAGACGAGATGTTGACAAATGGAAAATGTCATTATTCCTCATTTTGAAAGCATTTTAACATTAGCTCAACTTAATTTTCGCTTCATATGCACTTTAAGCACTGGTTTGCATTCAGCATTGGCTGGTAACCAAATATTGCCTTTAAATGCCTTTAGTTGGCGCACGCAGTAGCATGCAGCTTATGGTTGTGTCGCCAATAAGTAGACCACTTGTGGTCAGCTAGAAGATTAGACTTAAATAAAATTGTTGATTGGTCTGTAATTTAAGAGGGCATGGATTAAGTTCCTGTTATAAATAGGCAGAAAAGCTAAACCTGCTAGGAGTACAACTTTAGGCTATAGATGTTGTGACCTTAATGAACCCCTAGTTAGGTTTCCTGTGTACCGTATTTACCCGTGTATAAGCCGCACCTTTTCACCCAAAATTTTCGTTAAAAATCGGGGGTGCGGCTTATCTACGGAAACACCTAGAAAAGGTATCAAAAATTCGCATAAATTACCATTTGTTTAAACTCCACTGTATGTGGATACCACTAAACCTTTATTAAAACTAAACCTAGAAGCATTCGTCATTGCTTTCGCAAATTTGGTGGCTCTTAAAAGAACCGGTTGTGTTATGTGGTTTAACTAAACCATCCCTGTTAAAAGGTCTTTCAAGCGGTTTACAGTCGCTTTCCTTGAACATCTAAACGTTACAAGACATGGTATTTCCATTCCTCTCTTCTAAGACCTACCTTAGACCTAATATATTAGAATTTCGTGAATATTTAAACGTGATTAAGCTTATTTACCTTCCAAAACATGCTGATTCGTAGCGCTTGTCAAAGCATGCATCTAAACAACCAGGCATTCTTCGCAATTTTACACGTGGGAGATTGGCACTAGTTAATGAAAATGCAAGATGGCGGACCTGACCTACTCATGCAAGTATTGTTTCGCCAGAAAACCTTTCTTGCTCTAGCGATTAAAGGAAAGCGGTTCCTTGGAATTGTTGTTAGTTAATTGGGGAATAAATGCGGAAGAATTCTGGAGTGATTTAAAGACTGCAGGTTAAAATATACACAAGAAATGACAAGGCAAGTTGAACCAATTATTCGATCGAATTAAAGTTGTGATTATTTATTTATGACAATCTGATGAAGTTTTGCTTCAAGTACGAGTGTTTATGAACTCCAACAAAAGATTATTCTTTTTTTGAAGAACTTTAGCATCAAGTACAAGCGTTTGTGAACTCGGACAAAATATTTTCTATTTTTTTTTTGTATTTTTCAAAAAAAGTTGTTTTCCTAAATTTAAGCTTCAAAACTTGGGGTGCGGCTTATCTACGGGTGCGGCTTATACACGGGTAAATACGGTATATGTTTTGTATATGCATTTACACACAATTTATGCACCTATCGACGTTAAGCCCAACGGGGTGATGGCAAGGGGTGAGGATTTGATATTTTTACCCCAAAAATGTTAAAATCCACTCTTGGGACCACCCATCCCCCCCCCAACACACACACAGGATTAGCATTGATAGGTGTATTACAATGTTTCATATTGAGCTGCATCTCACATGCATGCATGATAGCTTTCATACCTAATCTCAATGATAGCCCCGTTCATGCTTCATTAAGGTACAGAAATTGTATTACTATATACATAAGAATATCAATATTTTGACACAATGTGAAAGAAAAAGGATTGCAAACTTAACTCAACAAAATTAAATAGTAGTAAACACCCAGCGGGTACAATAGTTAACAATGTATCTTTTGTTACTGTATTTTCAGGTACCCAGCAGGGTTTGTTTATATCTTCAGTGGTCTGTACCATCTTACTAATAAAGGCACCAACATCAAGACAGCCCAGTATATTTTTGCTGCCCTATACTTGGCAACTCTGATCAGTATATTTTCATTATATAACAAGACTAGAATGGTGAGTTCCAATGACATTATTAATTAGTCTTGGCTCAGTGGAACTGGTTCAGCCAGAAAGTAAAGGCATAGTGTGCAAGGGCCAGTATACACGTAGAACACCAATACCTCTAATGCAGTTAACAAGTATAATTCTACAGGTTCCATAGGTATGCTGTCTTAGATAGTTTCAGGGAGTTTATAGTTTTTCAATGTACAATGTAGTATTTCCCCTTTTTCCTTCCTTTATACAATGTGTTCTTCCTCACCCTCTCCTTCATCAACCTGGTATATATATGTCTGCCAGCTGGGAAGCATTATGTACAAAACCTTTTCAAATAGATTTAGATACACAATAGATGTACACTTACCAGCCAGTTGCCTATATAATATCAGGGTTTATGGGACACTGGTCAAAGTTTATTAGCTAATAGACCCATTCAGTTTACCTCTTTGTCACCCCGTTTCAGACCATATGTGACACTGAGCTATCCAGAGGATTTAGTGCTTTATTTTCCAATTATAGAAATTGATACATGTACATGTATATTTCCTTTTGGGATCATACAGAAAAACAAAGACAGGTGACCTGAAATGGTGCAACAGAGGCAAGCTGAAAGGGTCTATTGCCTAGTATATAATTTCAGGGTTTATGGAAATTTCTTATTTCAATTTCCTTCTTGCTGCCATATTTTACAGAGCAGTCATTCTTCATCACAGGTTCCTCCATATGTGTTTTTCTTCATGTGTTGTGCATCATACAGAATCCATTCAATCTATATCCTAAGGCTCTTCAATGACCCAGTAGCAATGATGTTCCTCTACTTGTCAATCAACTGCTTCTTAGCCAATCAATGGAACTTGGGATGTCTCCTATTTAGGTAGGGTGTTTTCTACAAATCTCATGCACAATACACTGGAAGTTTTGCATCAGAAAATTCTAGTAAAGTCAACTGAGTTTTCTTTGTTCAGCATGCCTTTGTTAATTGCAGTCTGGGTGTGAGTGTGAAGATGAATATTCTCCTGTTTGCACCTGGATTGCTGTTTCTGTTGCTGCAGACTTTTGGTGTCTGGCATACAATACCCAAATTAGCCATTTGTGCTGTAACACAGGTAAACTTTGGTAATATTTAATATTCTTTTGTTAATATTTAATGTACTGTGGAATTCCCCATCAGCAGAAAGTATTTTTAGTGTGACAGTAATACATACTCTTTATTATATAGCCAAGTAATTTTGCGAGCTACGATTGGTCAATACAGTAATAAACATCTTATTAACCTTGTTTATTTGGTCTGTACCGTAAGTTATGGATCCTAATCCCCCCTTTTTATGGCCTCCATAAACCTGTTATGGACCTCACACTCCGTTAATAAAATGTAAGAGGTATGTGTTGATTATTATAAATATTTTTAGATAAGCAATTACATTTGACTGTTATAATTATTTGTTAGCACAATCATTAATTTTATAATATTTCTGACGTGTCGTTTTCTAGGTCCTGCTCGGTCTTCCATTCCTGCTGGATAACCCAGTGGGTTACTTAGTGATGTCATTTAATTTGGGTCGTCAGTTCCTTTTCAAGTGGACAGTGAACTGGAGATTTGTCCCAGAGTGGTTTTTCCTCAACAGATATTTCCATGTGTCACTTCTTGTACTCCACGTTGCTGTACTCTTTTTGTTCTGTTACTTCAGATGGAAAAAGTAAGGGCTTAATGGTTTCTGAAATTTTGTCAGCTTCTAAACATCTTGAACTGCTATAGCTGGCCCTCCTTTCCTTCCCGAAGAGAGAAAAATGGGAGGGGGGGATGACGACTGTGGACAATCTATTCAAAAATGAACTTCTGCACCATCACTGAGTTTTCATTTAAAATTTAAATAAACAACTTTATTTATGTAGTCTTCTAGCTGAGGGTCTACCAATCAGGACATGGATTCCTCGGTCAGATTGGAATATTTTTCATTATTTTCTGTCATTGTATCATCATTCACAGCTCCACCCATAGTTAAGATCAATTACATCCAATTATTAATTATATCCAATAAAAATGTATGTTTTATACATTCACTGACACAATGACAAGTTCAGTATTCAAATGGTTTCCATCTTGCTCCATCAACTGCTTAAAACCACTGGACAGACAATTCTCTGCAGAAGCAAATAATATTTGAAAATCTGCCTTCATCAGCATCCTCCAGGCATTCTTCAGTCGATCCCTTTAAGGGGGAGGGGTATGCATGTCCCCTGTCCAAGTTTCAAAAATAGTTGTGTTGCATTTTCGGAAGGTGGGCATGTTGCTGTCGGAATTTCATCTATCGTTTTTTTATTTCTCTGTCTCTCTCGCAATTTCAGACGTCTGTTGTTATTTCATGTCCTTCATGTTGCTTTTCAATGCTGTGTCGCTTAGTCAGAATTTATCCTAAAAGGGCCTCAGCTATTGGCATTTGAAAGACATTGTGCTTGAACATAAACTGATAAATCAGACATTTGCCAAAACTCTATGTAATAACCTTCTACAGCGAATTTCTGCTGTGTTACGAGCTAGTGTAGCTATTATGGGAAACTGCTTTCGATATGCTTGTAAAATATCAGTTGTATTATTGGTATTACACTGCAGCATGTTCTCTGTATTAAGTACCCACAAGGTGTTGTGGAGTACTCGAGTAGATGTTTATTAACAGGTATTGATGGGCCTTTTCAATGATTGTGTGAGCAACCAGAATTCATTTTTGAATAGATTGTCTGCATACAGACCCGTCCTTTTCCTCTCCCAAACATACCTCCCCTTCTCTTGCTTCAGTCTCCACTCTGACAATATCTCCATGGACTCAGTAAATTTAATGTCTGTTAGGCCAAACAAAATAACTGCTGTTTCCAGTAATGACCTGAAAAAAATCCAGGTAAGTAGGACAAATTTTTCTTGCGAGTTACGCTGTGTGTACATTTCGATCGCTCTGAAGACACTATAGGCATTGTTTACATGCTTCTTCATTGTTTTAATGTTATTTATTTTATATGTTTCATTTCTTGGAAAATATATGTAGCAATAAAAAGTTTGATGTCGGCATGAAAAAAATCCAGATCTGTCGGGTTACTGGAAGCACAACATGTTTTGTTTGGCCTGTTATCAAATAGCTAAAGTATGCACTTTCAATTATTTACTAAGGAATTTCTATAATTTTCCTATAAAGCTTAAACAAGGACCTGTGCTATAAAATAGAAAAGAGCCTTGTCCTTTGGTATTCTAAATTTAAATTTCAAATCAGTCAAGCGGAGCATCTTTGTTCAAAGCTCTGCGAAATGTGATGTTCTGATTGACAACTGAAGGTTGGAATTTTTCTTTCTTTAAGCAGGTATGGCAGTCCAACGAGTTTCTTCCAAATACCTTATCAATATCAACAACTCTCATCCATTAATATCCTTTTCAAGTTTTGTTTTATAAGCAAGTGTTTCACATCACATAAAAAAATATCCATATTGAAAAAAAGGACTATAATTAATTTAATTAATATTATTGCATGGATAAGGTTACCAGATATCTTCAAAACGAAAAAGATGGGGAAATTTGTTTCCGCACAGAAATGTAGTTTTAGTAGTAGTGTCTCGTATACCAAAAAGTTTTTAATCAACAGATCAATAAACACATGACAAGTGCTCAATTTATTCGATTTGTGTGAAATTTTTACAAAATGTCAATTGATATTGCAGCTGCAAAAGGGTGTCGGGAAATTCTAGAGAGCTCTTGACGACGTTTCTCGCATATCTACTCGGACTATGTTTTTGCCTTTTCACGAATAGCATGACTTTTGAACTAAATCGAATTTTGAAATTCCCCAACATCCTTTTGTAATATGATTCCTCTGAAATGCAACAAAGCAAACAGATTTTAAAACATTTTCGGAGTTGGAGCTTCTGAAAGCTATCTCACCAGATCAAGAAACGGGATTGCAGAAAATTCGAGATTTTCAAAGAACTCAAAACTTTTTATGTATTCTTTGTAGCCAATTTTATAAGCTTTAAAATGATACATGAATGATTTATCTACAATGTTTCCTCAAGGTGCTTCATAATTTAGACTGGAAACGCATCCTAAAGGTATCCGGTAACCTTCGAGTTAATTGACACGTTTTCTATTGTTAATTCCTTTATTTCACTAACATTCCAGTGAATATCAAGTATATCAAGCACAGGGAGGGTTTATAAGACAGCAGGGAAGAGTGGGGCTTTATCTGAATACAGTTATCAATACTTATAAAGACCTAATTAGGTATTACTAAATGCAGTTTTCCAAACGAGACTTGAAACTATCAGGGTTGCACTTCAGTGAAAACAGTAATATGTTGTTGTACCAGATATTTCAATGATATAAATGAAAACACATTTTTCTTAACCCTAAACACAGATAGTAACTGTCTTGTTTACCTCTAATTTCATTGGTATGGCATTCTCACGTTCCTTACATTATCAGTTCTATGTCTGGTATTACCACACCCTCCCTTATCTTCTGTGGACTACAAGGCTTTGGGTATCAACAAGGTCAGGTTTATGTTAGGGTTAAAGTGCTTTCAATGCTTAATTTATTTTATCACCATATCAATTTCTACATCAAGTGAATAGTAAAATATTTCTTGATTAGTGTGGCATCTAGGAGTTATAAAGGTTTATATTTCCAATATGCTAATGATGTGACGTCAACCAGGGATGTTCTCATTTCTCTCTTCTTGTGACTGAAACTATTTTCTGATTTTAATAGTTCAAATATTTGGTAAAATCACCGATATGAGCTAAGTTCAAATATAACATGTATGTTTATAAAATGCCATTTACTCTACCTGCTTGTTTTTGTGTAATTAATTAATCCCTGGTTATCATAAGCATATTTGAAATATAAACCTTTGTCTTTCCCTAAATATAGTGCCTATGATGGACTTGCTGTTATAACTCGTATACGCAACACAAACCCAAAAATATTCTATTCACTCATGTAGAAACAAAAATAAGCATTAGAAGCACTTTAATTGGACTGGAGTGAGGGGATATATCGCCCAATGGCGGCGTGGAAGGCCAATAAATGGTTTACTTTTCACAATGCCAAGAAATGGGAAGAAAAGTTGAAAGTAAGCAAGCAAAATTTGATTAGACCTACATGTACTAGATGCTTCTTTCCCCAGTTCTATTTGATTAGACATGTACTAAATGCTTTTTTCCCCTTTGCCAAATTAATGTAATCATCTGTTGTTGTGTACAGGATTCTGATATTAGGTTTAATCGAGCTGTGTTGGAACACATATCCATCCACAATGCTTAGCTCCCTTACTCTACATGCCTGCCATCTGGTATTGTTGGGATCCCTGTGGTGGGCAGGAACAGTTGAGGATGGCGAGACAGTTGACAAAACAAATGACAAGAAGGAATAAGCAGTAGCAAGAGTATTTAACAAGTAGAAGATGGTTCTCCATGTGCTGTAAAATGAGCACTAGAGGAATGCGAGTGCATTTAGCAGCTTTCCAAGACCTAGAAACTGCATTTTGTAATAATTTGTGAAAATGCAAGCATGCTTTTATAAATAAAAAAAACACGAGCTTAACATTTTCAGCCAATGAAATATTCTGTTCTTAGGTTGCTGGCCTGGTCTATTATTGCTCTTTTGTTCTAGGAGTAACGATGCGATGTCATCAGATTCAATATGGCGGTGCCTGTGAAATTCTAATGAGTTTTATGGACAGAAATTTAATTGGTATATACTTCATGGTTGTGTTCCGTTCCGTATAGTCTCCCTGCATAATACTATAAAACAGTATAGAAAATGATTATGCAGGGAGACTACCATATTTACCCGTGTATAAGCCGCACCTTTTCACCCAAAATTTCCGTTCAAAATCCGGGGTGCGGCTTATCTACGGGACCCAACATTAACATATTTACATACATGTATCATGAACCTGAATGAACCTTTTATTATGCGACGGTGCGTATATTACAATCTGGTTCAAATCGCATCCGATCGTGTAATATAGCAATTTAAGCATAATCATTGGGGAAAAAAACACTTTCAAAGAGTTAAAGCAAAAACTCTTCTAAGACCCACCTTAGACCTAATATATTAGAATTTCGTGAATAAGCTTATTTACCTTCCAAAACAATCTAAACCAGGCATTCTTTGCAATTTTACACGTGGGAGATTGGCACTAGTTAATGAAAATCCAAGATGGCGGACCTCAGACCTACTCGTGCAAGTATTGTTTCGCCAGAAAACCTTTCTTGCTCTAGCGATTAAAGGAAAGCAGTTCCTTGGAATTGTTGTTAGTTAATTGGGGAATAAATGCGGAAGAATTCTGGAGTGATTTAAAGACTGCAGGTTAAAATATACACAAGAAATGACAAGGCAAGTTGAACCATATTCGATCGAATTAAAGTTGTGATTATTTATTTATGACAATCTGATGGAAGTTTTGCTTCAAGTAGGAGTGTTTATGAACTCCAACAAAAGATTATTCTTTTTTTTTGAAGAAGTTTGGCATCAAGTACAAGCATTTATGAACTCGGACAAAAGAATTTAATAATATTTTTTTGTATTTTTCAAAAAAAGTTTTTTTCCTAAATCTTGGGGTGCGGCTTATACACGGGTAAATACGGTATATGGAATGGAATACTAGGTCCATAACAGACAACCTAGTGTACAATTTACAGGAAACACACATTAGATTTAGGTATCCTTCCCTGCTTGCGGAACCTTCTATTCCTCCCTTTCTGTAATCAGACTGGCAGGGGAAAGAAGGCACAACATTGATTGATCTAACTGTCATCCACAACCATGGACAAATAAATTATAAAAATATATAGTATGCATCATTGTTTGTGTAAAATATTTGCTGATTTGAGCCCACTATGATATCGCACATCCACTGACATCAATCATTAGTTTGCATACTAATTACCGTGGGATCACTTTCTTCTCATTGGTCAACCTGTCCAAGCATGGCAAAAGTGTTTTCATGTCACTTTGTAATGCAATGCTGCACAACACCCAATGTTGTGACTGGGAGCAGAGCTTCTTTCCCCCACCAGTCCAATTAGAGATAGGGAGGAATAGAAGGTTCTGCAAGCAGGGAATAGGTATCCATAACAAAATTGTGAAAACTCTTTTTTTTCAATGGATGTCCCATTTAAACTGAGCTAGTCTTTAGGAAAATCTTCTCTAATAACATTTAAACTGATCCTAACCTACAGTGAATAACCTGCTAAAAGGTACAGTAATAATTACAGGTTATTGATCATAACCTGCTAAAAGGTATTACAGTGATGTCAAAATATGGAAGAAAATGCGATTTTATTAAAATCCTCTTCTTATCTTTGTGAACGAATCTCTTAAAGCAAACTAACTGGAACAAATCAATTTTGCATACATATAATGCTGTTAAACAATACCTGGAACGAATTCACGAGGAATGGTGTTACATTTTTCACTGGCTTTAACATTTGCTTCTCTACTATGTGCATTGTTTTTGTGACTGGGAGCAATCACATAAATGTGCATTGTTTTGTAACCTGAACAAAAAAATACAAATTTACAAAAGTTGACTGCCTTAACTACGAATAAGGACACAGGCTTATCTGAAATAACTTCTGTTAGAGTAAGATAGCACATATAAATACTGTGCAGATCTTGTAAGCTGTATTTTATTTGTGCTTGTCGTTTTCAGCTGAATAGACTAGTTTATGGTTCATGTGCAGTTGTGCATATCCTATGTTTATCCCTTTAAAGTGGTTATGAGCCCTAGCCATAAATTGTTTATTTGGGTGTAGTAAAGTGTTTTACATCTTGTTCAACCTTTTTGGGTGATTTATGGTCATGATATTGCTTTAAAATGCATTACAAATCCTTAAAATGACATCATTTATGTCAAATTATGCTAATGAGTTGAACATGAATTGACTCATAACATTGAATATATTTATTTTTTCAGTTGTTTTTTCAGGCATCAGACATTCCTTGCAATTTTATTGATATAGCTATTAATAAGTGGAGCTGACAAAAAAAAAACAGAGCAAAATGAACTAAAATTTACTTTTGACATAAATGACGTCATTGAAATTTGAATCCTTAATAAATGAAAATGGCAGGTGCTAATAATTTGTTTTCCTATGCTGGTCATTTTGTTTTCCACTCTGACATTTAAATCCACGATAACTGGCTAGGACTTGTATGCACTTGAACTGCACATGAACTGCATGTAAACTTGTCTATCAAGCTGCCATTATAGATATTATTGCTTTCAAAAAATATATTGATTGGGCTGATAAAATACATTGCACATAGTTGTGAATTGCCAGAAATTTTTTTTTTTCATAAATCTTGTGTGATTGTAGTACATACTATTGTGCCAAGATTGGCAATCTTCATCCCCTTTTGTTGCCACAACAGCCGAGCTAACAGCACACTGTAAGTAATGGTTCACCAAAGAACAGGAGCAGCAATGAGCAATTCCCAAATACAATTTTCCTTGAATATGCCTTAATCTGACATGTTACAAACTAGAAATAAAGGAAACTGTATGCTTTTGTCCATTTTTTCTGTGAAAACTGAAAGAAATCACAATCCAGCCAATCTGAAGGTGAAGATTCAATCACCAATTTGAGAACTTTACCCAAATATGATTTTCCTTCAAATCAGACCACAGATAGTAAGATAAAAACGCAATTGTATTTTTTATCTAATGAAAATATATATATGTACCTTGATGGGTTTCTATTGTAAGAGTATCAACCAATGAAATTATGAGAAATATAAATTATATAGGAAATTAACACCTTTTACATTTCGCTGCTGTTGAGTGCTCCTGTTCTTAGGCAAATCATTACTTAATCTAAAACTGTACTACACTGTAAATGTTCAAGTTAGCACTCCTAACTACTCTAAAGGGAATATAAAACCTTGTTGTATTTAACAGTGGAGTCTGTCTTTGATAGTTTGACAGGTTGTTGTTAGTAAGGCATATTTACCTATTTCTCTTGATGAATTAAATTGAACTAGTTCAGTTTTTCCAATTCATCAACATCATCTGCTTGTAGATGACAAATTTGTTTCCCAAAATGTTCCTCGATTTTTTTCATAACACCTAGAGACCTTTGTCCGTCGACAAAGTTCACAGCAATGCCAGTTTTACCGAAACGTCCAGTTCTCCCAATTCTGTGTAGATAAGTTTCATAGTCTGGTCTACCTTGAAGATCAGTTGGCATGTCATAGTTAATTACAAGGGTTACTTGTTCTACATCGATTCCTCTGGCTGAGACGTTAGTAGTGATAAGTAATTTCTCCTTTCCCAGCCTGAATCTGTTAAGGACTGCAACACGCTGATCAATAGTGATTTCGCCGGACAGTAGTCCTACAGCATGCCCTTCCTTTACCATCTTTTCTGCCAGCCAGGCAGCATTTCTACGGGTCTGGACAAAAGATATAGTTTGGATTAGTAGACTGCATTCATGATAGCATCATCCTAATTTGAGCAATACTGCAATTTTTTTCTAAAAAATAATAAATACAAGTACCATATTTCCTCACATATATGCCCAGGGATGTATTTAGAGGCCGGGAGCCAGGGAAAATATCTGTCTGCGAAGAAGATTTTACCAGGTGTAAAAGTTGTAATATACAGCTGTATACCTGACATTTGCTAATTTTCCATCTGAGACAAATTCTAAATACATCCCCAAAGCCAAACCTTTTTTCATTTTTTGACTTAATTTTCAGATTTTGAAAGTAACAAAACAATTTGTTACCTAAAAGTTGGGGGTGCAGCTTATACCTGAGTGCATTCAAAAACGTTCTTTGCAAGACCCTAAACAAAGCCATAAAAACTAGTAACAGACAGATCTAAGTTTCCTTAGACCTTTTTGCAAAGCTGGGCAGCTTAAATGTATATGTGGGGCAGATTATGTGAGGGAATATTATGGTAAATGAAAATAAAAACTACTGCAATACTTACATGGCAAAATACCATGCATTGACCAATGGACAACACACCGTACATGTTGCAAAGTGCTTCAAACTTCTCATCTGAGTTTCTACACATCACATAATACTGCTTAATGTTGTCTAAGCTCTCCTCTTCTCGCCGTAGACGGATCGTAATAGGGTTGGATACAACTGTCTGGGCAAACTTCATCACCTCATCATCATATGTGGCCGAGAACAGTAACACTTGACTATCTTTCTTGAGGAACCTAAGAGGAAGACAGGACAGGGTGATATTGAGGTTTATTTCATTCTGGTGTAGCAGCAATTTAAACTTTTGTTTAAACTTAGCACCAATAGATGAATACGATGGGTAGGTGCTGCCTTACAGGTAACAATGCCAAGAGATCAGTCATAGGAGGTAACCATGACAACCATGACACGGTCCTCCACCAGCACCCATCACACTGAATTATTCAGTAACCTATTTACATAGTACTTTATGTTACCAATAGGTGAGGGTGGGAGGGGAAGCAGCCATGTAAAGCAAATACAACAAGTAAGTAAAGAATGCAGAGGAGCCCCTGTTCTGCCCCTGGTCCACCCTGCTGATAATGATATTCCTCTGGGGGGAACTGCTGACCAGCATGGGGTTTTACCAGGCAACAGCCATCATTTGAGTCCCATGAGAATAAAATGCTTTGTTTTCACCAGGTAAACTTGTTCTGAAACTGCTCAAGTGCGAGGCTAGCTAACAGGACAAAACCTATAGTTTCTACCCAATATAGCCGCCATGTGATAAAACCCTCTCAAGTTTAACCTGCCTAAATTACATTTAGCCACATTTTAATTTTTTACAAAATGTCTAAAATTCCAAGAGTTTTCAAGGGGTAGATGGAGAACAAATTATTTACCAAGGCCCTGGGAGAAAATTTAAAAAATCCAGGAGTAGATGGAGAACAAATTATTTACCATGGCCCTGGGAGAAAATTATAGAAATCCAGGAGTAGATGGAGAACAAATTATTTACCATGGCCCTGGGAGAAAATTATAAAAGTCCAGGAGTAGATGGAGAACAAATTATTTACCATGGCCCTGGGAGAAAATTATAAAAGTCCAGGAGTAGATGGAGAACAAATTATTTACCATGGCCCTGGGAGAAAATTATAGAAATCCAGGAGTTTTCCAGGAGTAGATGGATAACAAATTATTTACCATGGCCCTGGGAGAAAATTATAGAAATCCAGGAGTTTTCCAGGAGTAGATGGATAAAAAAATATTTACCATGGTCCTGGGAGAAAATTATAAAAGTCCAGGAGTAGATGGAGAACAAATTATTTACCATGGCCCTGGGAGAAAATTATAAAAGTCCAGGAGTAGATGGAGAACAAATTATTTACCATGGCCCTGGGAGAAAATTATAAAAGTCCAGGAGTAGATGGAGAACAAATTATTTACCATGGCCCTGGGAGAAAATTATAAAAGTCCAGGAGTAGATGGAGAACAAATTATTTACCATGGCCCTGGGAGAAAATTATAAAAGTCCAGAAGTTTTCCAGGAGTAGATGGAGAACAAATTATTTACCATGGCCCTGGGAGAAAATTATAAAAGTCCAGAAGTTTTCCAGGAGTAGATGGAGAACAAATTATTTACCATGGCCCTGGGAGAAAATTATAGAAATCCAGGAGTAGATGGAGAACAAATTATTTACCATGGCCCTGGGAGAAAATTATAAAAGTCCAGGAGTAGATGGAGAACAAATTATTTACCATGGCCCTGAGAGAAAATTATAAAAGTCCAGAAGTTTTCCAGGAGTAGATGGAGAACAAATTATTTACCATGGCCCTGGGAGAAAATTATAGAAATCCAGGAGTTTTCCAGGAGTAGATGGATAACAAACTATTTACCATGGCCCTGGGAGAAAATTATAAAAGTCCAGGAGTAGATGGAGAACAAATTATTTACCATGGCCCTGGGAGAAAATTATAGAAATCCAGGAGTTTTCCAGGAGTAGATGGAGAACAAATTATTTACCATGGCCCTGGGAGAAAATTATAAATGTCCAGGAGTAGATGGAGAACAAATTATTTACCATGGCCCTGGGAGAAAATTATAAAAGTCCAGAAGTTTTCCAGGAGTAGATGGAGAACAAATTATTTACCATGGCCCTGAGAAATCCAGGAGTATTCCAGGAGCAGTGTTAACCCTGAGATAAGAACTTGAAATGGTGGCACGGGAAAAAAAGATCATGCCAACTCGGCAGTACTCACTTATGCACTCTGATGGACTGATCTTGGTGGCCCTGTAGTGCTATCATAATATCAGCTTCATCCAGTACAAATACTTCAATTTTCTTTGGGTCAAATGCTTTGGACTTTCTTATCCAGTCAAGCACTGTACCTGGGGTACCAATAATAATGTGGTCGGTACATCGCTGACCCCTCGGCACTGCCATACAAGTAAATAACACATTAGGACACAGTTATATATACAATGGGCCTTATGCAGGAAAGCAATCACATGGTTGTACTGGATGGAAAAACAATCTAACGTCATATAATTATTTAAAGGCACTTGTATGCATCAGGCACTTTGGAAGTTGTTTGCAAACTAAATTTAGAAATTTTTACTCAAAAAATCTATACAGAAACATATAGCAAGCCTCAACTATAACAAAAAATTATCCTGCATTTGATATCAAATTTAATATTCTTTTTTTTTTCATTCTCTTTAAGCTTATTGCACTATGTAATGTCCATAAAGTTAAGTTCAGTAATGCTCTTTACCCCTTTCTGCAGGACAGGAACAACCATCTAGATAGGAGAATATAGTGCACACTTACACAAAGCCTTTAGTGAACTAAGAAAGCAGTATAAGTAAACTAAAAACTGATTTAAATTGGAATAACAAATGAAAGGGAGACCTTTTTTCATTCCTTAAAAGTGTGCGGCAATCGAGTTTAACCTGGAATTGGTCTCTTGATATGGCAGTAAGATTACATCAGCACATTAAATAATGCCCCAAATATAAATATTCACATTTGAAAGTTTTGTAGCTGTTTTACTACTCTTTCCTCCTATTTGTTATGTTCACACAGCTACATATATATCCCCCACAGAGTGGCCCATATCACACTCAACTTACTTTTTTTCAATAGTTCAGAGTTATCATGTGGAATGGCCCATAACTGGCACTTCTATGAAGTACAGTATATCCAGAGAAATCTTCAAAACCTCCCCTTTTCATACCCTGTAAATTCTCTTTTCAATAGAGATCCTTACTTTGTAAAGTAGCAGAAACAAATATCCAAAGTAGACAACAGGGCTAGAAATTAAACAAAAGTTACGTTGCAAGTTCACAATAATTTATTTTAGTTGCTAAAAAATGAATGGTCTGGGGTCGCTTGGTTTGGATTAGCCTGAATTTCAGCCGTCTCCTCTGGGTTCGTTCCTCCCGAGAGAGACGTCTGAATTCAATAGCCGCTAATGCCGTCCAGTGACGTCAAGGCGGATTAACAATTTAAGTTATGCAAATAAAACTGTCACGGCGGTAGTAAAAGTTCGTGAGAAATATTTATTTGAGATTATGCCGACCAAAATAAAAGTCTTACCTATATTATATATCTCCATCCATTTGCTTCTCAAGTGCCTCTTATGTTGTGAAAGCCTTTCCTAAGCAACAAATCGTTATATTATATTTGGAGGCAAAGTACAGTTGATCTTTGTCTTTCCGTTGATCTTTGTACATGTCTCGCGATCTGCCGTTCGAATCGACACGGCTACGAGATATTACCTATGTAAATGATGCAACAGAAAAGTAGAAAAACATGAAAGGATAATGGAGAATTTTCGATGAAATACGAAGACTCATTTACGGGAAAGAACAGTTCCTTGAATAGAGTAGCGACATTCTTTACCACTGCGAGTGTGAACAAATAATCGATTGTCAACAACACCGCAGACGCGACGCGATAAAATGTACATGTTTACAGGTTAGTCGGCCGGTCTTTCAATCCATTTCCAGATGTTTTCCTTACGAATTCAAGGTCTTTGCCAAAGACAATCACTCCACTGAAACTCAACGATCAACAATCGCGAGTCCAAAGTGAATCCTGCCGTCTCCTCGGCTGATAATTATGATAATTATGCGAAATTATAGAATATGAACCAATCAAAAATCACTACCAGGTTTTCTGGTAGTGACGTCACTGGACGGCATTAGCGGCTATTGAATTCAGACGTCTCTCTCGGGAGGAACGAACCCAGAGGAGACGGCTGAAATTCAGGCTAGGTTTGGATTAGCTAGTTACCTTCATGTAGTTCCTTCCAAATTTCAAATTTTGTTTTCAAGCAAGAGCACTCAATCGAGGAGCACTAGTGTTTACCCATTTAGATATGTCATACTTACTCTGGCTTCCACGTACAGCAAATGCTATCCTGATGTGTGTACAGTGTTTACCCATTTTTTCTGCCACCTGACCAGTCTGCATGGCCAACTCAAATGTAGGGGACAGACAAAGGACCTGGAATCCATAGAACATTAAAATTCATTAGCTCTTCCACGATTAGTATTGATCAGAATGCAGTGTATTTAGTGTAGAGGATGTCTGGATCCTTGTCAAGTAACTACATTTTAAATTGTATTTTCAAGTATTTTCAATCAAAGTAATGTCAGATGCTTATTATACAAGAAAATACATGACAAATCTCATCATGGGAGAAGCATCAGTGATTCTAACAGAACCAGCCCCTTCCATATTAAAACAAAAGCACATTTTACAAACCTGAGGATAATTTTTAGTAGCATCCACTCTACTCAACATGGTCAGAACAAATGCTGCTGTTTTTCCTGTCCCAGATTGAGACTGTGCTATCATATTGACAGGTCTGTAGTAAAGAAAGGGGTTCAGTATATCTCCTGGGTATCACTCGGCACTAAGAGCTTGTGGAGGATATCGACAAGTAAGCTGGGGAAAGTAAGCATGTTTGTGCAAGGGGCACGGGGCCACATCCCTCTTGGTACAAAGGGAATACAGCACGAAAACCCCTTAGTTGATCTTCCTGCAGTTTTCATCAGAGATGCCACTGAAAAAGGCAGCTCTGCCAAATTATACAGGTTTTTGATTACTCAGAATAAGAAATACCTCTTATTAACAGAGTGAGGTCCATACTGCAAGTTATAGACAAGATTTGCCCTCTTTTTTTTTATGGCCCAAGCACGAAGCTCGCAGGCCATAGAAAAGAGGATACGAGGATCCATAACTTGCGGTACAGACCGAGTAAACAAGGTTAATAAGGTGTTTATTACTGTATAAAGATTCATCATTTTCTTTGAGACCGGAAGTGGGCAGAAGGTCCGTATGGGAAGTTATGGACTTCAAATTGACCAATCATGAGCTGGTAAAATTACTTAGCTACAGTGCCACTCGAAAGTAAGTGTGCAGACACGCGGACAGACTTCGGGCAGTTCGCGGGCAGACTTCGGGCAATACACCTACATTTTGTAACGAGTTTCGTGTTCGATTACCCGTATAAAAGTTACCGAGTTTTGAATTAATACGTACGTTGTTTCTTTGCGAAAGCATTTTTATTTTAAAGCGAAGAAGCCAGACATTGGCGTTCGTGTTTGTAAACTAACTATTGAAAATAAAAATACTCGCGACTAGACTGCTGACACAAGTTTATTCTTGTGTCACTTCGAGAGTTGTGTTCTATTTTTGAACACCGCCGTTCGTGTTTGTAAACTGAGTAAGGCAAGCGCCGCTTTAAATGAAAATACTCACGACTATTAAGACTCGCTCATACGCGGCAAAAGTTTATTCTTGTCTCACTTCAAGAGTTGTGTTCTATTTTCGAACACCGCCGTTCGTGTTTGTAAACTAAGGCCGCTTTAAATGAAAAGACTCACGACTATAGACTCGCTCATACACGGCAAAACATTCTTCTCACTTCAACAGTTGTGTTCTATTTTTGAACACTGGCGTTCGTGTTTGTAAACTGACTGAGGCCGCTTTAAATGAAAATACTCACGACTATAGACTCGCTCATACGCGGCAAAACATTCTCTCACTTCAAGAGTGTGTTCTATTTTAGAACACTGGCTTTCGTGTTTGTAAACTGGGATCCGTAAACTGGGATCCGTAAACTGGGATCCGTAAACTGAGTAAGACCACAGGCTCATTATGCGTAAAACGGTTATTTCCCGGAAATTTGAAATTACAGTAAATGTATGGAGTTTTAGTTCGAATGGCCGTTTGCTCTAAAATAAAATTCAGTAAATCGTCAAACTAGTCTTACCAGTCTCTTGTGTGTTCCTTTCAGTTTCTGTGAAGTTTCAAGCCATTCCGTTCAATATTGAGTGAGTTACAGGAATTTTTCTTCCCTTAGTATAATTATTAGGAAGGTAGCAAACTCGAGGCCGATCAGCCGCCGATCAGATGCAGAAAATCGCCTCGAATTCCCACAAAAATCCCGTACATCGCCAAAATTCCTTCAAATAACGGTTGCCCAGACACAGGTCCTTCACCACACTCAGCTTCCCTTTCACTGGTTTACTTTAACGGGAGAAAAATGCCACGTAGTTTGCAGTTTTCGGGTTTCGCGGATATTCTTGTCCATCTGACCGACAACAAGGCGACAAACAGTAGACCGTCCCCTACCACGTCAATTCGATCTTGCTAGCAACGAGGCGACAAAAAGTAGACCGTCCCTACCCAGTGAATTTGACACTCCGTTGTGCCATTGTTTCATCTACCAATCGGAATCGATGTAAAAAAACGGTTTGTTACCCAAAAGTTCACGGGCTCAGACCTAATACATATATACCTTATTTTGAAAGTGTTGTTTCAACAAACGGTTCTATGGTGTAGTGGTTTACATTTTGGGATTTTGATCCAACGACCGGAGTTCGAGTCTACGCCGGGCACTAAAAATTATTTTTTTACTTCTTTTTCTCCTTTCTCAGTTTTATTTTTTATCCTTTTCCTCTATTTTAAGCTATTAGAGGCGCCTTCTACGCTACTATAAAATCGAGGTCGTGACCGTGTTGGGTTGAGAGCCAATACACAACAATGTTTTATTTATTTTAGCGTAGAAGGCGCCTCTAATAGCTTAAAATAGAGGAAAAGGATAAAAATAAAACTGAGAAAGGAGAAAAAGAATTTAAAAAAAAAAATTTAGTGCCCGGCGTAGACTCGAACTCCGGTCGTTGGATCAAAAGCCCAAAATGTAAACCACTACACCATAGAACCGATTGTTGAAAGATCTCTTTCAAAATAAGGTATATATGTATTAGGTCTGAGCCCGTGAACTTTTGGGTAACAAACCGTTTTTTTACATCGATTCCGATTGGTAGATGAAACAATGGCACAACGGAGTGTCAAATTCACTGGGTAGGGACGGTCTACTTTTTGTCGCCTCGTTGCTAGCAAGATCGAATTGACGTGGTAGGGGACGGTCTACTGTTTGTCGCCTCGTTGTCGGTCAGATGGACAAGAACATCCGCGAAACCCGAAAACTGCAAACTACGTGGCACTTTTCTCCCGTTAAAGTAAACCAGTGAAAGGGAAGCTGAGTGTGGTGAAGGACCTGTGTCTGGGCAACCGTTATTTGAAGGAATTTTGGCGATGTACGGGATTTTTGTGGGAATTCGAGGCGATTTTCTGCATCTGATCGGCGGCTGATCGGCCTCGAGTTTGCTACCTTCCCAATAATTATACTAAGGGAAGAAAAATTCCTGTAACTCACTCAATATTAAACGGAATGGCTTGAAACTTCACAGAAACTGAAAGGAACACACAAGAGACAGGTAAGACTAGTTTGATGATTTACTGAATTTTATTTTAGAGCAAACGGCCATTCGAACTAAAACTCCATACATTTACTGTAATTTCAAATTTCCGGGAAATAACCGTTTTACGCATAATGAGCCTGGGGTACCTGTGGTAAGACAAGCACTTTTAATAAATGTAAATACTCACCGGTACAACTCTTGGATTCCCACGTGATATCACGTGTTCTTTAACTGCGGCAAATCTATTATTTTAGAATCCTGACTTTTTGACGCCTCTGGCACGCAGGGTATTTACCAAAACCATCTTACTGTACGTTTGTAAAACTGTTTGTCATGAATTCGAATTCGCGTTGGCATTCGTAGGAACATTAAGAGCGAAATTCGTCGTAATATGTTTGCATGACTTTAGCACAATACTGTTGTTATCTGTTAATTTGCCGTGAGATCGCACTGTATTGAAGGGGTTTATCGTTGTCACAACGTTGGAAACTTTGGAAGCTATTAAGCGTATTTTGGTTGAAAATATTATTGAGCCAGTATTCTTAACCCTGATACACAGGTACAAATTTTACACGCGTAAGGTTTTGTTTGCGTTCAAACATCATAGATGTGCGACAGAAGCTGGAAGAAACTTGAATATGGGCAGTCTGCCTGAATCTTGCCCGCGGACTGCCCGCGGCCTGCCCACGGCATCTGCACACTTACTTTCGAGCTGCACTGTATATATTAATAATATTATTATTATTACTAAGTAATGGTCCAGATAAGAACTATAAAAAAAAAATCTTAATCCTAATCGCAAAATATTACATTTACAGTAGCAAACTGAAAAAAATCACCATTGTCGATTAAGGCTTTTCTACTTAAAACTAAAATGAACTATGAAACTGAACGTTTCATAGCCTGTGTTCAGCCGTCCGTCTCCCCTCAAAACTCGGGAAGGCACGTCTGTGTTATACTGTCGTTAATCGTGTTCCGGCATAAGTTTGCATAAATTACATCTCGATTTCCATTGGCCGAGAAACACTATACGGTACACATTGTAGATTTCAGATTGTTCATTTCCTATTGTTAACGGCAATGCAAGATACAAAGAGGGAGGACGCGCTGGGAAGCGGGGGAAATATAATAAATTCCCTTCTTCGATAGCCTATAGACAGGCCTCCGTAATCTCTTCAAAGGAAGGGATTTAGAAATCTTTCTTTCCTAGAGGAATTCGAAGTGGAAGATTGGATGAATTCGAGAGTTTGAGAACCACGTGAACTCGAGGTTTGAGAAGTCGCGCTCGTAGCAACTCACCTGACCGCCGAGGCTATTGATATTGCTTCTGGTTGATCATCTCCCACAGCCATTCGCTTTGTAAAAAGAGCCCTTGAACATGGACTTTTTTTCGTTTTGAAGAACTAGACGATATTTGAAGAAGAATTTTGTTTGTTCCCTGCAAATTCTTTCAAACTTCCTAGGCACTTTCTGCATTTATGTTGAGGCCGATAATTTCTTCCCATACTTGAAATGCAGCACTGAGTTCCATGAACGATATTCTTATCATTTTCTCTCTCGATATTAACCGAGCACAGGACACAAAATGACATAGCAATTCGTCTTAATACAATTCCAAATCAGAGTGAATCGAGCTCGGATATTCCCACGGAGCCAGAACTATTAGTCAACATAACCGCTAAGCCAATTAGCACCCGCTATGAGGCACCAGCCAATCAGCGACTGGTTACAACATTCCTGGAACTATCCACGTGACCTAGAACACGATTAACTCATCCGTAGTACAGACCTCCTTTTCCTTCCTTTGAAGGAATTACGGAGTTCTGTGTACAGGCTAAACGTTTCATTGCGAGAAAAAGAAATACTCTTGAAATTCACTTTAAAAAATGGGGACCTCTTACTGCCTCAAAAAAGGAACCGTGGCTGCCACCTTAAATAAATGATATACATTGTATCTGGATTTTTTTTATATTAATAATAACTATTTATTTCATGGATTCCTACTCGTATTTTATTTTCTTCTGTTTATATTTATTTTGTCTGTTAAATTGTAAAAAAAATTGTAAACTGAAAAAAAAGTGTAGTTTTTCAAATCGTGTAACTGTTATAATTTACGAGTAATGAAATACGAAAAAAAACACTATAAGATTATTGCTCTACTGCAAGGAATGTTATAAGGTGTTAATTTTCTATTATTCTCTCATAATTTCATTAGTTTCAATTTATTTTTGATCAAACTAATATGGTTTAATTTCGAAGAATATCGTGTGTGGGGAAAGTTCTCAAATTTGTGATTGAAAAATCTTTTGTTTTCTCTTTATCCAATTGGCTGGATGGTGGCTTAGCATAAAAAATGCTTTATTTTCGAGATGTAGTTTGGACTGTAGACACCTCCTAAAGTGCTTAAGACATATTTAAGCAAAATAGTTAGGGAGGCTCATTACCACAGAACAATGGATAATTTCTACTATAGTTCTCAGCTGGATCTTTACTTAACGTGTTATGGTAATTCACTACCACCACATTGAAATACAGTCCTCCAATGGCAAACTTGTTGATAATTATATTTTTAGAATTGCATTTTATATGTGGTTACAGAAAATATCCATAAACATGTTAATGTTAACCCTAGCAGTAGAGATAATGTTCTGCTTGTTTTCTAGTAAAAAAAATCCCACAATATTGTTTTGCAAACCCAACAAGAAACAAAAAGGCCACCAATGATATTCGTTATATAAATAGTTTTTAAAATATTAATAAAAATGTTGATGAGTTCAACTTGGGGTCATTCAGGATGATATTACTAGTTTCTCCATAACATACACAGAATATTCTGATTAGGTTTTAGAAGTTGTATTTGGCAATTTATTATGTGAATGGAAAACTTCTTCAAAACAGAAGTAAGTCATTAATGTAAATTTAAAGTGCATATCAGGTCAAATTTGCTTATCATTAATATTGATCCATGTCAAGTGAATAGTAGAATATTTCCCAATAATTTTATTCTGATTGCACCCATAATACTATACTTCTATGTTTTTGTACTGCACTTTCTAATGGTTAGGGTGTTTTCTATTGTTGCATAGGCCAATACTATCGCTCGTTTCGAGAAGTTCCACCCGACCCATTTCCTGCCGCTGAGAGAAACCTCTGCCCACGAAACAATTACATGCGCCACAGTATCTCGATTTCCATTGGCCGAGAAAAACGAGACGGTATACATTGGTAGCTTCATTGTAGATTTCAGATTGTCCATTTCCTATTGTTAACGGCAAGAGAAGGCGAAGTAGAGAAAATATAATACATTTCCTTCTTCGAGGATATAAATCAAAGCTTTCTTTAGGATAAATTCAGGTAGATTTATTGAATGGTAATTTCAAGGTCTTCTGTGCAGTTCAGCAAAATAAGAAGTCAAAGTCGGAGTTTGAAGCCCGTTCATATCAATCGTTGGCAAACAAAAAACTGAGTGGTGA
The DNA here is from genome assembly GCA_030867875.1 of Actinernus sp. WN-2022. Taxonomy (NCBI): domain Eukaryota; kingdom Metazoa; phylum Cnidaria; class Anthozoa; order Actiniaria; family Actinernidae; genus Actinernus; species Actinernus sp. WN-2022. Next base: position 1,541,137 of record JAOWCC010001368.1, on the reverse strand, counting down.
CATAAATATAAACGGCTGCAAAGGATACTGTAGGAAGAGCCATAATTTATACTCTCCAGTTCTAGTTTCATGACATTTCGGTTTATACAGTGGAACCTCGATTTAACGAACCTCTATATAACGAAGTCCTCGGTATAACGAACGATATTCTTCAGCCCGGCAAAATTACAAGTAAAATGTATGTAACAGAATCTCGATATAACAAACCTCGATATAACGAAATCCTTGTTATAACAAACACAATCCGACAGCCCAAACGTAAAATCTACCCCGATATAACGAATAAATGTCAACACACGACAAAAGATGAATGCGAAACAGACCAACAGCGATGAAAATCCTTTAATCCTGTAACAAGACAAGAAAACCTCTCAGTCAACAGCTCACTAGATGTGTATATAAAGTACATGTACAGTATGGGGGTTCAGTATATTTCCTGGGTATCACTCGGCACCAAGAGCTTGTGGAGGATATCGACAAGTAAGCTGGGGAAAGTAAGCATGTTTGTGCAAGGGGCACGGGGCCAGATCCCTCTTGGTACAAAGGGAATACAGCACGAAAACCCCTTAGTTGATCTTCCTGCAGTTTTCATCAGAGATGCCACTGAAAAAGGCAGCTCTGCCAAATTATACAGGTTTTTGATTACTCAGAATAAGAAATACCTCTTATTAACAGAGTGAGGTCCATACTGCAAGTTATAGACAAGATTTGCCCTCTTTTTTTTATGTCCCAAGCACGAAGCTCGCAGGCCATAAAAAAGAGGGGACGAGGATCCATAACTTGCGGTACAGACCGAGTAAACGAGGTTAATAAGATGTTTATTACGTCTGTATAAAGCTTCATCATTTTCTTTGAGACCGGAAGTGGGCAGAAGGTCCGTATGGGAAGTTATGGACTGCAAATTGACCAATCATGAGCTATATAATAATATTATTATTAAGTAATGGTCCAGATAAGAACTATAAAAATTATAAAATAATCCTAATCCTAATCGCAAAATATTACATTTACAGTAGCAAACTGAATAAAATCACCATTGTCGATTAAGGCGTTTCTACTTAAAACTAAAATGAACTATGAAACTGAACGTTTCATTGCGAGAAAAAGAAATACTCTTGAAATTCACTTCAAAAAATGGGGACCTCTTACTGCCTCAAAAAAGGAACCGTGGCTGCCACCTTAAATAAATGATGTACATTGTATCTGGAAAAAATGTTTTATTGATGGATTCCTACTCGTATTTTGTTTTCTTCTGTTTATATTTATTTTTGTCTGTTAAATTGTAAAAAAAATTGTAAACTGGAAAAAAAGTGTAGTTTTTCAAATCGTGTAACTTATAATTTATGAGTAATAAAATACCAAAAAAACCACTATAATAATTATTGCTCTACGGCAAGGAATGTTATAAGGTGTTAATTTTCTATTATTCTCTCATAATTTCATTAGTTTCAATTAATTTTGATCAAACTAATATGGTTTAATTTCGAAGAATATCGTGTGTGGGGAAAGTTCTCAAATTTGTGATTGAAAAATCTTTTGTTTTCTCTTTATCCAATTGGCTGGATGGTGGTTTCTCTGAGTTTTCACAGAAAAAAAAGCCAATAGCATAAAAAATGCTTTATTTTCGAGATGTAGTTTGGACTGTAGACACCTCCTAAAGTGCTTAAGACATATTCAAGCAAAATAGCTAGGGAGGCTCATTGCCACAGAACAATGGATAATTTCTACTATAGTTCTCAGCTGGATCATTACTTAACGTGTTATGGTAATTCACTACCACCAAATTGAGATACAGTCCTCCAATGGCGAACTTGTTGATACAATGTTAATAATTATATTTTTAGAATTTCATTTTATATGTGGTTACAGAAAATATCCATAAACATGTTAATGTTAACCCTAGCAGTAGAGATAATGTTCTGCTTGTTTTCTAGTAAAAAAAAATCCCACAATATTGTTTTGCAAACCCAACAAGAAACAAAAAGGCCACAATGATATTCGTTATATAAATACTTTTTCAAATATTAATAAAAATGTTGATGAGTTCAACTTGGGGTCATTCAGGATGATATTACTAGTTTCTCCATAACATACACAGAATATTCTGATTAGGTTTTAGAAGTTGTATTTGGCAATTTATTATGTGAATGGCAAACTTCTTCAAAACAGAAGTAAGTCATTAATGTAAATTTAAAGTGCATATCAGGTCAAATTTGCCTATCATTAATATTGATCCATGTCAAGTGAATAGTAGAATATTTTCCAATAATTTTATTCTGATTGCACCCATAATACTATACTTCTATGTTTTTGTACTGCACTTTCTAATGGTTAGGGTGTTTTCTATTGTTGCATAGGCCAATACTATCGCTCATTTCGAGTAGTTCCACCCGACCCATTTCCTGCCGCTGAGAGAAACCTCTGCCCACGAAACAATTACATGCGCCACAGTATCTCGATTTCCATTGGCCGAGAAAAATGAGACGGTATACATTGGTAGCTTCATTGTAGATTTCAGATTGTCCATTTCCTATTGTTAACGGCAAGAGAAGGCGAAGTAGAGAAAATATAATACATTTCCTTCTTAGAGGATATAAATCAAAGCTTTCTTTAGGATAAATTCAGGTAGATTTATTGAACGGTAATTTCGAGGTCTTCTGTGCAGTTCAGCAAAATAAGAAGTCAAAGTCGGAGTTTGAAGCCCGTTCATATCAATCGTTGGCAAACAAAAAACTGTGTGGCGACATAAATATAAACGGCTGCAAAGGATATTGTAGGAAGAGCCATAATTTATACTCTCCAGTTCTAGTTTCATGACATTTCGGTTTATACAGTGGAACCTCGATTTAACAAACCTCTATATAACGAAGTCCTCGGTATAACGAACGATATTCTTCAGCCCGGCAAAATTACAAGTAAAATGTATGTAACAGAATCTCGATATAACGAACCTCGATATAACGAAATCCTCGTTATAACGAACACAATCCGACAGCCCAAACGTAAAATCTACCCCGATATAACGAATAAATGTCAACACACGACAAAAGATGAATGCGAAACAGACCAACAGCGATGAAAATCCTTTAATCCTGTAACAAGACAAGAAAACCTCTCAGTCAATAGCTCACTAGATGTGTATATAAAGTACAGTATGGGAGTTCAGTATATCTCCTGGGTATCACTCGGCACCAAGAGCTTGTGGAGGATATCGACAAGTAAGCTGGGGAAAGTAAGCATGTTTGTGCAAGGGGCACGGGGCCACATCCCTCTTGGTACAAAGGGAATACAGCACGAAAACCCCTTAGTTGATCTTCCTGCAGTTTTCATCAGAGATGCCACTGAAAAAGGCAGCTCTGCCAAATTATACAGGTTTTTGATTACTCAGAATAAGAAATACCTCTTATTAGCAGAGTGAGGTCCATACTGCAAGTTATAGACAAGATTCCCCCCTTTTTTTTTTTATGGCCCAAGCACAAAGCTCGCAGGTCATAAAAAAGAGGGGACGAGGATCCATAACTTGCGGTACAGACCGAGTAAACGAGGTTAACAAGATGTTTATTACTGTATAAAGCTTCATCATTTTCTTTGAGACCGGAAGTGGACAGAAGGTCCGTATGGGAAGTTATGGACTGCAAATTGACCAATCATGAGCTATATAATAATATTATTATTAAGTAATGGTCCAGATAAGAACTATAAAAATTATAAAATAATCCTAATCCTAATCGCAAAATATTACATTTACAGTAGCAAACTGAATAAAACCACCATTGTCGATTAAGGCGTTTCTACTTAAAACTAAAATGAACTATGAAACTGAACGTTTCTATGCGAGAAAAAGAAATACTCTTGAAATTCACTTCAAAAAATGGGGACCTCTTACTGCCTCAAAAAAGGAACCGTGGCTGCTACCTTAAATAAATGATGTACATTGTATCTGGAAAAAATGTTTTATTGATGGATTCCTACTCGTATTTTGTTTTCTTCTGTTTATATTTATTTTTGTCTGTTAAATTGTAAAAAAAAATGTAAACTGGAAAAAAAGTGTAGTTTTTCAAATCGTGTAACTGTTATAATTTATGAGTAATAAAATACCAAAAAAAACACTATAGAAATTATTGCTCTACTGCAAGGAATGTTATAAGGTGTTAATTTTCTATTATTCTCTCATAATTTCATTAGTTTCAATTTATTTTTGATCAAACTAATATGGTTTAATTTCGAAGAATATCGTGTGTGGGGAAAGTTCTCAAATTTGTGATTGAAAAATCTTTTGTTTTCTCTTTATCCAATTGGCTGGATGGTGGCTTAGCATAAAGAATGCTTTATTTTCGAGATGTAGTTTGGACTGTAGACACCTCCTAAAGTGCTTAAGACATACTCAAGCAAAATAGTTAGGGAGGCTCATTGCCACAGAACAATGGATAATTTCTACTATAGTTCTTAGCTGGATCATTACTTAACGTGTTATGGTAATTCACTACCACCAAATTGAAATACAGTCCTCCAATGGCAAACTTGTTGATACAATGTTAATAATTATATTTTTAGAATTGCATTTTATATGTGGTTACAGAAAATATCCATAAACATGTTAATGTTAACCCTAGCAGTAGAGATAATGTTCTGCTTGTTTTCTAGTAAAAAAAAATCCCACAATATTGTTTTGCAAACCCAACAAGAAACAAAAAGGCCACCAATGATATAAATTCAGGTAGATTTATTGAACGGTAATTTCAAGGTCTTCTGTGCAGTTCAGCAAAATAAGAAGTCAAAGTCGGAGTTTGAAGCCCATTCATATCAATCGTTGGCAAACAAAAAACTGCGTGGCGACATAAATATAAACGGCTGCAAAGGATACTGTAGGAAGAGCCATAATTTATACTCTTAAGTTCTAGTTTCATGACATTTCGGTTTATAGTTAAGGCTTTCCATGACAAAGCCTGCTATTCTTTTGACAGATCCAATTCTACGACAGATCCAACGCTGGCCCGAGTAATAAAAAACCTCTATAACTCATGAATGTAACACTCAAATCGATACATATTCTACTTTTCACTTGATGTAGAATTGATATTAGTGATAAAAATGTGACCTGATATACACTTTTCCATAACTAAAAAAGGGCTGTGAATCAGATAATTATCTAGGTTTTCCAATGAGCATCCCCAATCTTTTTACCCAGACCTCCCCCCAAGCAAGTACATGGAGGTACGTTTGTGCAAGGGGCACGGGGCCACATCCCTCTTGGTACAAAGGAAATACAGCACGAAAACCCCTTAGTTGATCTCCCTGCAGTTTTCATCAGAGATGCCACTGAAAAAGGCAGCTCTGCCAAATTATACAGGTTTATGATTACTCAGAATAATAATATTAAAATTATTATTATTGTGTTATGGTAATAGAATATATTGTGTTATCGTTTACGTACTGTTTAAAACACGAACAGCGGCGAAGCCCGAGAATTTTTAGACTTGATAAAACACGTGCTGTGAGTGTTTTAAACGGCTTCAAAAACGCTTTAAGAATGCAATGAAAGAAAGACGCACATCTCAAGGGAATGGTTACTTAATGAACCATTGAACCTTTGTATTCATAATGCCATGCAAAATATTCGAGTAATCACCGCCTGCAATTACGAACATCTCAAGGGAATGATATGAAGAAATTACCATACTATGTTGTTTGAAGCGGCATTTCGCAATGCAAGAAGAATCTGCACTTGAAGGATTTGGTGTCGTGGTTTACCTCGATAAAGTTCAAGACTTGGAAAGCGATGTGACTGACATGACGGCAGACTCTAAATTTTTGACTCCGGCACAAAATATGTAAGTTTAATGCACGTTTTTATAATTTTACGGCTTTGAGTTTGGTTTAATAATTGGAACTAAACAGTGGCTCGGTAAACAAGTAATGGTAGTTGGATAACTTCATTTAAAAAATATTATCTGTGTATCTCGGTAGTCTGCTGATATTAGTAAATTTAGTGCAAAATTTATTATCTAGGTACATTATGTTCCGTGTACTTTTTGCTATCTTTGGGTCTTTATCAGTGAATTCTTAATTAGGATGAAACTTTATATAAAATTTCATGTTCATTAATATTCTTTATATAAAACGTTCATCCTAATTAGCAATTCAGTGAGAAAGCTGAAACATCAATAGAAATTCCATTGTCTCATTCATAAACCCCGTTTCCCTCTGGGACAGAATTCAAATCCCTCCGCGGGCCTTTTAGAATGATGAGATTTTATCAGGTATAAAGGAGCATGCACGTGACTGATTTGCTTCATCTGATTTGACAAAATGCTCATTAATTATTCATGAGTTTTTGAAGGTAATAGAATATGGAGTGGAGTGCAATTTGGTCTGAAATCATATGACTTATGACAAAATTGCACAACTGCATACCAGTACCTTATACAGTACGACACAAGTAACATTACATTATTTTATAATACATATCAGTATCTACAGTCATGTACATGAGTAGAACATTGAACCTAAATCTCACATATGGGTCAGCAAGTAGCATTACTTATACCTGATACGACACAACTAACATTACATTGTATATATCAGTACCTACAAGTAGAACATTAAACCTAAATCTCACGTACGGGTCAGCAAGAAGCATTGGCAGGGCTGTCTCCTGGATTTTGGATGGTTTGTTGAAGCCCATGTCATAAACACCACGCCGCAGTGGCTCTGAGCTAAAAAGAACAAAGGAAAGCATTAGTCTGACTCTGTTTGCATTCACCTCATCAAACCATTAATAACTTGGAGATATAAATTACGACATACTTTCCCAGTCTTCAAAAGTGGAATTTATTTTTCTTCCATTCACATACCATACATGTACTTGAACAGTTACATGAAGCACTTTTGTAACAATATTATTATTTGTGCATGTCTGCTTTGCCTGACCCAATTCAAATGTTTTTAGTTTATTTATGTTCTGACTTGATTTCCATAGTTACCACCACTGTCTTGCTGACTTCTCTTTGAAGACTGAAACGTTTTTTGAAAACTCTAACTTATGAATTTAGCCAATTCTCATTACAAACAAGGAAAATGTCAGTTCTTTCATTCAGGTGTTTGTATGTTTTAGAGAACCATGTGCCATGCTTTAAAGTGGAATTTTTTTGACTTAATAAAGTGATTAATGTGAAAAAAGATCAGCCAAAGAAAACCATTTGCTTAAGTACTGTATTCACTCACGGATAAGCTGCACCTTTTTACCTGAAATCGTCATTTAAAATCGGGGGTGCGGCTTATCTGCGAGAACATCTACCGAACAAAAGGTCCGGAAATTTCCATAAATTAACATTTAAAAGAAATAGTAAGCTATAATAATAAATACTAGCCCAATCCAAAAGAAAGTAAGCACTGGCCATTGCTTTTGCAAGTTTGGTGGCTCCAAACAGATCCGTTTATGTTGTGAATATTTGTTCCTCCACAAGTGATAAATACCACGCTAAATGGCACAATGATCCTTTGCAGCTTAATTGCACTTTAACAACATATTTGTCAAACAGATCTTCCACCTCTCTTTGAGTAACAAGTGTTTCTCCAATAGATGGCTTCCGGATATTCTTTTAGGCATGATAGCAACAGACAGCTGATGAAAAAGCAAACTACTCCATGTTGTTTTGACTTCGTTCAGCGAAACAAAACTTCTAGTGTCCAGTTCTCTCTGTTCCAACAGGTGCCTGGTTACTAAGCTACGGATGAATGTGAGCACGTTGTTGGCTTCGTTGACATGTAAAATTTGATCTAAAAGGTGACCTGAATGAACAGATCCCGGTAAACAAACACTATGGAAAGATAAATCATATATCTAAGTATGTAAACATGAAGTTTATACTATTTCAGAGCTGAAATTACAGGTAAACTTTGGAGTTTTCTCCAGTTTGAAAGTCTGACTGAAACTGATGAAGGTTTATAAAATGTACGTGTATGTTTGATATTCTTCCAAAAAAAGTTTTTCCCTGAATCAAGCTTATCCGCGAGTGCGGCTTATCCGTGAGTGAATACGGTAATATTCATTGGTAATGTCTTTTCTGTTTTATAGCATTGTTAAAGCCTGTAAATAGGTCTTGGAAGCCCTATAATTCTCAAATACAACATACATGTAAAGTATCATTCTTGTCGATCCTCATTGCTATGATAGACATTGAACTGCTGAAGACTCGCTCCAGACTAAAAGCTTCCTCTTGCACTTATTGCAAATAAGGATCTAAGGATCCTGAAAATGTTGTTGATAACAAAAACATGATTTCTCAAGTAATTTAAAGAATAGCAAGTCAAAAAAAGCAAAAGAAATGGCAAGGAACGTTGTAACAGTATTCGAAGTTGCAATAGCCGATAGAACTAGATTTCAACACAGTCTATTTTTGTAGCATTCGGGCAAAAATATTAAGCTGATTATTTTCTGAAAAGAGTTTGAATATAAGCTGTATTCATAACTTAAGAACTTTTTTTAGGAAGTCACAATATTTGCTGACAAAATGCTGCAGCTTAGGGACCAATCGTTTATGTTGCAGGGGGGCAGTGTTTTTTAGTGGGGAGGGAGGGGGGTAAAATTTGTAAAAGGGGGAAATGAAGCGGGGTAATTTTTGCTCTTAAGATAATTTGAGGGGGTAAAGTTTTGAGAAAGGTATGGAACCCTGTAAGAGCCACCCACAAATACAAATTTTATGAAAGAATATCACGCGATACTTCTTTATTATCGTGCGATACTATTTTATTATCACGCGATAAAGTACCTTACTATCACACAATACCGTTTTAGTATTGCACGATAATGTTTTAATATTGCGCGATAATGTGTTATTTAAATACGTACATTATTTAGTTAGACAACATGGTGGCAAACACGCTATGTGATAATGCTCTTCCCCTTTATATGCTTCTCTTCCAGCAATGAATTTGGCTTGACCTGAATACTTACCGGCAATTCAAAATGATATTGAAAATAACAGGGATGCATTAGTCGAGAAATACTAGCCATCTAAAAGCCATATGAAGTTGGGCCCTAGTGCAAATAATGCCTGCGCTTTACTGATCCATCTCTCAACAGTCTTTCAGCTCCTTCAGGGTCAAGTGTCCTCGAAGCGTGTTTAACAGTTTCCTTGTGAATTACTAGCGAATCGTTGTTCCTAGTTTAACATGTGGTGCATTTGCCTGTAGCCTAGACAGCTTCCACTTCCCTGGAGTTCCATTTCTATGGCGTCAAATATTTCATCCCTTTCGAAACAATTTTTTAAGGTTTGAGGGGGGGGGGGGGGGGGGTGCAAATTCTATGAAAAACACCACCCCCCCTTTCAGGCTTCCCAGTACTCTTAACATTTCCTTCATTCACTATTCAATGTATCTATACAATACAATATAATACAAAAACCTCTATTTAAACTGTCACGATTTGTTTAAATGCAGCACAATTGCGGATGTGGTCGTGTATAACCGATTATAATACAAATAAAGCTATTGTTGTTTAGCACTTACAGAGGCAGTTCCTCAAATGACTTGACAGAGTACAAGGGTGAGTTGGGATCACTTCGTAGCACCTCCACTTCATTTTTGTTTGCTACCAACTTGTCTCTCAGCAATTTTGTCAACAAAGATGAGTCTGCCATGGCCTTGAAGCTCTCTGCAATCAAACCATTTGAATCACAAAATAATGTATCTGCAACATTTACAGAGACTGCTTTGTAATGGCTGCATGTTGCGGCCTGCATTAATGATTTGGTTATGTTGTGGGGCAATTCTCAACACCTAGGCAGATACGTTTGAACTGGGGCAGATACGTTTGAACTGGGGCAGATACGTTTGAACTGGGGCAGATACGTTTGAACTGGGGCAGATACGTTTGAACTGGGGCAGATACGTTTGAACTGGGGCAGATACGTTTGAACTGGGGCAGATACGTTTGAACTGGGGCAGATACGTTTGAACTGGGGCAGATACGTTTGAACTGGGGCAGATACGTTTGAACTGGGGCAGATACGTTTGAACTGGGGCAGATACGTTTGAACTGGGGCAGATACGTTTGAACTGGGGCAGATACGTTTGAACTGGGGCAGATACGTTTGAACTGGGGCAGATACGTTTGAACTGGGGCAGATACGTTTGAACTGGGGCAGATACGTTTGAACTGGGGCAGATACGTTTGAACTGGGGCAGATACGTTTGAACTGGGGCAGATACGTTTGAACTGGGGCAGATACGTTTGAACTGGGGCAGATACGTTTGAACTGGGGCAGATACGTTTGAACTGGGGCAGATACGTTTGAACTGGGGCAGATACGTTTGAACTGGGGCAGATACGTTTGAACTGGGGCAGATACGTTTGAACTGGGGCAGATACGTTTGAACTGGGGCAGATACGTTTGAACTGGGGCAGATACGTTTGAACTGGGGCAGATACGTTTGAACTGGGGCAGATACGTTTGAACTGGGGCAGATACGTTTGAACTGGGGCAGATACGTTTGAACTGGGGCAGATACGTTTGAACTGGGGCAGATACGTTTGAACTGGGGCAGATACGTTTGAACTGGGGCAGATACGTTTGAACTGGGGCAGATACGTTTGAACTGGGGCAGATACGTTTGAACTGGGGCAGATACGTTTGAACTGGGGCAGATACGTTTGAACTGGGGCAGATACGTTTGAACTGGGGCAGATACGTTTGAACTGGGGCAGATACGTTTGAACTGGGGCAGATACGTTTGAACTGGGGCAGATACGTTTGAACTGGGGCAGATACGTTTGAACTGGGGCAGATACGTTTGAACTGGGGCAGATACGTTTGAACTGGGGCAGATACGTTTGAACTGGGGCAGATACGTTTGAACTGGGGCAGATACGTTTGAACTGGGGCAGATACGTTTGAACTGGGGCAGATACGTTTGAACTGGGGCAGATACGTTTGAACTGGGGCAGATACGTTTGAACTGGGGCAGATACGTTTGAACTGGGGCAGATACGTTTGAACTGGGGCAGATACGTTTGAACTGGGGCAGATACGTTTGAACTGGGGCAGATACGTTTGAACTGGGGCAGATACGTTTGAACTGGGGCAGATACGTTTGAACTGGGGCAGATACGTTTGAACTGGGGCAGATACGTTTGAACTGGGGCAGATACGTTTGAACTGGGGCAGATACGTTTGAACTGGGGCAGATACGTTTGAACTGGGGCAGATACGTTTGAACTGGGGCAGATACGTTTGAACTGGGGCAGATACGTTTGAACTGGGGCAGATACGTTTGAACTGGGGCAGATACGTTTGAACTGGGGCAGATACGTTTGAACTGGGGCAGATACGTTTGAACTGGGGCAGATACGTTTGAACTGGGGCAGATACGTTTGAACTGGGGCAGATACGTTTGAACTGGGGCAGATACGTTTGAACTGGGGCAGATACGTTTGAACTGGGGCAGATACGTTTGAACTGGGGCAGATACGTTTGAACTGGGGCAGATACGTTTGAACTGGGGCAGATACGTTTGAACTGGGGCAGATACGTTTGAACTGGGGCAGATACGTTTGAACTGGGGCAGATACGTTTGAACTGGGGCAGATACTTTTGAACTGGGGCAGATACTTTTGAACTGGGGCAGATACTTTTGAACTGGGGCAGATACTTTTGAACTGGGGCAGATACTTTTGAACTGGGGCAGATACTTTTGAACTGGGGCAGATACTTTTGAACTGGGGCAGATACTTTTGAACTGGGGCAGATACTTTTGAACTGGGGCAGATACTTTTGAACTGGGGCAGATACTTTTGAACTGGGGCAGATACTTTTGAACTGGGGCAGATACTTTTGAACTGGGGCAGATACTTTTGAACTGGGGCAGATACTTTTGAACTGGGGCAGATACTTTTGAACTGGGGCAGATACTTTTGAACTGGGGCAGATACTTTTGAACTGGGGCAGATACTTTTGAACTGGGGCAGATACTTTTGAACTGGGGCAGATACTTTTGAACTGGGGCAGATACTTTTGAACTGGGGCAGATACTTTTGAACTGGGGCAGATACTTTTGAACTGGGGCAGATACTTTTGAACCATCCACTCCCTTCCTTCCTTCCTTCCCTTATACTTACCTTTCACTCAGATGTAATACCAACGTACTTACCAAACTCGGCGGGATTCAAACTCACCAGGATTCAAACTCAGCAGCTCTGCCTTGACACGCCCAGTTTTCCACTGACTAACGCACTGCACCACGCAAGTGCTTGTTGATTTCACCACCACCGTTTATTCTATAAGTGACTAATCGTCGAACCCAGTCCCTCTCATTATGCACGCATGCATACTGCTAACAAAATCGGACTTCAAAACATCTTTAGAAAATATGACATGGGCGATATTAAAACCCGGACGAAACTCAGATGAACTTTGTGTCGACTGCATTTTATGAAAACTGCAGCAACTCAAGGGAAGTAAGAAAGCTAAATCCAGAAAAAATACATTGTTTATAGATGATCAGGTGTACTTTATTACGGAGCCACTCGTACTTTGAAATAAACTGTGTCAACCGAACCGATTTTTACAGAGTAATCACCCAGATCACTTACAGAGCTAAAATAAAGGCAAAAGAAAAACGAATCACCTCTAACATGTTATCTAGAAGCTATAGTTAAGACTTTTACGAAAGAGCTAAACAGTATCTCTGGAAAGTCACGAGTGCAGAGGATCTTGAAGTAACCCCTCGTAAGCTCGTTTATGATACTCAGCTTTTCAAATGGAATATAAAAACACTGACTCAGACTAAGAAATGCCATATTAGATTACCTTGTTCTCTCATCAAAGAATCGCCCACAGACAATGTGAAAAGACGCATAAATGGATTAATGATAGAGAACTAACAACGATTATGTTTCACTTTGCCATTTCCATTCAGAACATTCGGGCCAATAACAAGCAGATTTGTTAAAGCCAGTTAACACCCCTGTCCAGGCAAACTCATTCCCAACACTATTATAAATTGATTTAATGGTCCTATGAACTAATCCAAACCCTTACTCAACAATAAAAAAACCTAACCGTCAACAACGTAGCGGGTAGGGTTCTTTAGTGCCTGAATCACTAAACAACACTGAAATATATGTAATGCTTCTTAAATGTTTCTGTGAATTAATCCAAACCCTTACCCTACATTTAAAAAAAACCTAACTGGTCGGTGAACATAATCTCACAGGTAAACAACTGGTTATTAGAGCTAATTGGTGACTAGAGTTCACAGGTAAACATGTGAGTTTGTCTGTATTTATCAAAATACAATAGCTTACCCCAATATAAATAAAGACCCTAACCGGTCAGTGAACATAATCTCACAGGTAAACAATGGGTTTTAGAGCTAATTGGTGACTAGAGTTCACAGGTAAACATGTGAGTTTGTCTGTATTTATCAAAATACCATAGCTTACCCCAATATAAAAAAGACCCCAACCGGTCAGTGAACATAATCTCACAGGTAAACAACAGGTTTTAAAAGCTAATTGGTGACTAGAGTTCATAGGTAAACAAGTGAGTTTGTCGGCTGTCTTTATCAAAATACAATAGCTTACCCCAACAAAAAGATACTCTGACTGGTCTGTGAACATAAGCTCACAGGTAAACATATTTACCCCAGTTCAAACGTATTTGCCCCGGTTCAAAAACATTTGCCCCAGTCTTCAAAATTGTCCCACAACAGATATATCAGTAAATTATGCAGATTTTAAGCTAACAACACAAATAGTAAACGTTTTAAAGAAGACAGTGTTTGTCATCTTTCCTCTCTTATTGTGTTCATTCTAAGGCATAATTTTGCAACATTTTCACGCTTTGACTGCCAACCTTTGCAAAACTTTATATGGGACACTTGTTCGCATCTGTACTCTAAAGTCTGGCACATTCATTCATTATATCTGTAAACGCCATTATCTGCTATTGATATTTTTTTTTATTGTTGTACAAGGAATTTTGTGAAGAGCTGGGAAACCATTTCCAATTGTAAAGCACATTGATCACTATTTTCTAGAATGTGTACACTATTGTTGTTTATATATTTTGTGCTCTGTTTCAATTATGTTTGGAAAACATTGTCTCCTATGGCACAACAAATGTCCCCAAATTAACAACACAATGGCACACATGTCCCACTTAACTTGATTTCTAGAATGAACACTGCTCTTACCATGCTTATGGATACTTTATGCCTGAACACTTTGATTAATCAGAAGTTATACTGTAGTGTATAATGGCTTGACAATAACCTACCATCTTTTTCTTCTGTTGTGGTCTGTACTGATGGAACAGGGTTCTTAGTGGTCTGTACTGGTGGAACAGGGTTCTTAGTGGTCTGTACTGGTGGTACAGGTTTCTTAATTGTCAGCTTATTTACCTACATGGAGAAGAAACTACAGTTACAGACCCATATATGTACAAGTCAAAAGTTACACATTTATTACAAGTGTGATTGCATTTTGCATCGCCAATCCACTATTTCTTTTTAACTTCTGCTGACCATAAGATACAAAATGCAGTTGCACAGCACATGGAGCAAGAAACAAGATGGAGTGATGTTCAAGAGGAATGTACTGGTGTCTTATTGAAATGTTTATTTCCCCCTAATATCGTCACTGCCAAGCCTAAATGTATAGCTGGAGGGACTTGGATATGAGTGTAGAATGTAGCCTGATTTTCAGACGGTACAAGGTCGTCTGCTCACTTCCTTCCCCTCCCTGTCAGATGGACTTCATAGACTTTCATGTTCCCGACCTCATCAACCTTTGTTTTTACAATAAGCCAATACGAACATGCGTAAGAATTGAAGCATGGAGTGTAGAACAGTACAGGCTTTTACTACTTCAGTTGGATCTATCAGCTTTCATGCACTGGAAAAAAACATTCTACAGCTTCAAACTTCTGTTGATTTCTCAGAATGGTATCCTGTTTGAGCTGCTGTGGTTCTTTGGAGAGCAGGAACTTTTTGAAAGAAAGTTTGCGTGTAGTATATGAGAATGCATACAAGAAATATCAGACTTGATTCCATGCTGTAAAGTTTATTACTGTGATCTTTTACTTTTATTTTAAAAACATTTTGAGGCTTGATATGTATGCCGATTAGTCACACAAGACCCTAAAGTTGTCCTAGTGTAGTTTTTTTGGTATCAGAGATTGTTTTAACCAGACCTTTTGTGCAAAGTTTAGATGCCATTGCCATACATGAACTTACGGAAGTGTGTTCATATAAATTCTGAAAACAAAAATAGTGCCACGACACTTGTGTTCACTCCTGCAGAAAAATCATAATATTCCATGAAAGATTTGGTCTTCTAAAAGCCAAAAACCAAGGCACTACACGTGCGAACGAGATGTGAAGGGATGGAGTTTAACTTGGTAATACCAAGCAACTCTCGACTAACCTGACTTGTGACATCTGTTTCTCTTTTTTCTTGTTCATCTGCTGCAGCAGCCCAGTCTTCGTCTGCCATAACCATGCGCTATATTTCTTACGGATGAACGAAAGGGAAGACCTTCGACGTTTTATACAAGCGCGGAAGTGGAGAAGGTCAACTGCACATGCGTAGGTTATTGGCACTGGCCAAAAGATCGCGGGCTCGGGAGCTACCATTGGTAGGTTGGGAGGGGATGGGAAAAATTGAAAAAAATCATTGGCAGAGGGTCAGAACTTAAAATAAATTGTTTGCAAGGAATAATTCGTTTAAATAAATTGCTTGCAGTGTGGAAATTTTTGTTTGTACATAGGTAGTCATTAAACAAATAATTGTTTGCAAGGTGCCTAAATCTTAATTAGGCACGATATCGAATAATTATATCTAGATAATATTGGATATATGTGAATGATATATGTCTATTAGATATCTAATTAGATAGACCCCCTTACCTTTACTTAAGTGCTTGATATTCTATATTATCCGAAATTATCCGATATTATCATGTTAGATGTCTATTAGATATCTAATTAGATAGACCCCCTTACCTTTACTTAAGTGCTTGATATTCGATATTATCCGATATTATCCGATATTATCATGTTAGATGTCTATTAGATATCTAATTAGATAGACCCCCTTACCTTTACTCAAGTGCTTGATATTCAATATTATCCGATATTATCACGTTAGATATCTCTACTAGATGTATCTAATTAGATAGACCCCCTTACCTTTTCTCAAGTGCTTGATATTCTATATTATCGGATATTATTACGTTAGATGTCTATTAGATATCTAATTAGATAGATCCCCTTTACCTTTAAATTATCCAAGTGCTTGATATTCGATAAATTATCGAATATTATCACGTTAGATGTCTACTAGATGTATCTAATTAGATAGACCCCCTTACTTTTATTCGAAATAAAAACAATCTGTTCAATAAATTCCGAGTATTCACTTGTTCCTTAAATAGGGTCTCATATTTTTGGAAAGGGTACCCATTTTACTATTTTTCACCCTTAAATAGGGACAGCATTTTGGGCTACTACTTCATGTAGCTGTCACAATAGCCTAAGTTAGCCTAAATTAGCTCTTAACACCCTGACTTAGTGAGCACCCGTTGTTGACGGTTAGGGTGTTTTTTTAAATGTAGGGTCAGGGTTTTATATGGGTTTGGGACAGTTTGTGCAGCTACATGAAGTACTTGCTGGGTTTTGATATGTCCAATGCAAGGCACACCCCTATCCTAAAGTTTGATTTAATCAACCACCAATCAAACATGTACTGCCCAAAATTAATTAAGTCTAGGCAGCATCTGCATTTGATTGGCAGTCAGCTAAATTGAATTTTACAGATGAGACTTGAAACTTCCAGGGTTGCACTTCAATGAAAATAATCACAATAAAAGCATTTCAAAGAATATCAATCAGGGTTGTATATAAGAAAAATTCACCTGCTACTCCGACAAGTTTCACTGGCTGCTTTTTTTAGTGTGACCCTAACCCTAGTAGGTAGAGGGTTTACCAATCTACAATGTACTTTTGAACTTATCGACAATTAGTTACCCTGGCATTATCGAGCCTGTAGATCTTTTTTCAATTCAATATGAGTTTAATGTAAGCTAAACACTTGTGAATGTTGTTTATAGAACATTCATATTATTCCATAGAACGAGTGGTTTGAGCAACTCTTTATCTGTTGCAAACTTTCAAACCAACTTACATGTAGTGCATGATACCTTTAATTGAAGGGGTCCGTGCAAGAACAACGTAAGTGACTTTTGATCAAGTTCTAAATTCTCTCTTAGAAAACAAAGAATATCAAGAAGAATTTGGAATTTGATCAGAAGTCACTTACGTTGTTCTTGCACGGACCCCTTCAATTGTCAATGTCCATGTCACATAAAACAGCAAATTATGTGAAAGACCACCAGAGGAAGGATGGGAACAAAATTGCTAAGACAAGTCAACAAAAATCTGTTGATGGATTATGAGATCCACTTCCCTGGCTGTTTTTAACTTTGGACCGGCTATAGACAAGCAGTAAATATTGAAGATAAACATTATAAAACCTCCATATTCACCCTGCTGCCTAAATAGATACATCTCTGACATGCTGAACTAATTCTAAAAAGGGTACCTGGTGAGAGGGAAATAATAACTGTGAATTGTCAATATTAGTTAAACATTTTTAAAGTTTGAAAGGCCAAAAGGAAAATATTTCTTTTGTACAGACAAATGAACTTTGACTGGTTAATCAGTGCAATAGTGAAAATATACAATGGTATCCAATCATTTCACCCCAACTCATTTCTCCCCCAACCCATAGTCGAGGGTGGCACAGGGGTTACGCGTGATTGGGACTAAAATAAGTGTGTGATACGTGAAAATAGCAAAACTTAGAGCGTAATCCGTGAATGCCGGGTTTACCGTGACGTGAATGTGCCTCAAAATTATACATGACACATGAATTTTAGAAATATTGATGCGTGAAACGTGATGCCAACCCCCCCCTGTGCCACCCTTGTAGTCGATTCGCCCCCACTTCTAGTTGATTCGCCCCCAACTTGAAAAGAACCAATGCAGATGTTGATGATGTAATTAATTGATGACTTTGTACTGTTATAAATGACTGTTTACCTTGTACTCAGTAGTTGTACTGTTCAGGTTTGTATATGATTTCCACCATCATTACATGTAATGGGGCTTATGCGATTCTACTGGGGCACTAAATCTTTCCAGGGTACCTGACTCAATTAGTTTGTACAAAGCTATTTCAGGTATCCTGATACCCTCCCTAATTTAATTAGATGTTTATCTTAATTCATTGTAAATTAAAGTATTGTTGTTGTTGTTATAAATTCAAGTTAGGGGTGAAATAACCACAAGTTCGGGGCAAAATGACTGTAATTCCATGCAACAGGCAGATCTATGATTTGCTATTGTTTACATTTTTAGATTTTGAAAGCTCACTGTATTTTTTAAGAGAATGTCCAATGTTTCTTGGGTTCAATGAAATCTTCTTTACTTCCATCAACGCCTGTTGAGTATGATCAAATATCTGTTTTGGTGTACAGATATATTTATTTGGATGCTCCTTGTACTTGGCTTTAATTCCTTTTGGACTGTCCTGACCTCTGTTTAGTAACACATTTTTATGAATAAATACAGCTGTGTAACAGCTGTCAATTTGTGAGGGATCTTCATACAAATCACTCTCTTTGATGTAGTAAATTTCTGCAATGTCTGTTCGTTCTTTGAGGCACTTTGCCCAGTAACAACCAGGAAGAGTAACAAAGCCAGAAAACTTATCCATCACCTTGCATTCATTGTCTTCCATATTGTGCCCCAAATAAATAGAACCTCCAGGTTTAACAATCCTCATTAACTCTCGAACTAACCTACACTGAACCTCCTTACTCAACTCTCTCAGTCCACCATAGTCGATGGCGTGGTCATATTGAAGTGATTCCACGAAATCAAGCTTTCCTTTATCTTTAGAAATAACTCCAAAAGTCTTTGACGTATCATTGAAAATCTTCTGAGCGTATTCCACTGCATACTGGTCCGTGTGAGCTCCACCAATCTTCAGTTTCGGGTATCTTTTTCTCAGTGCAAGTAGCCATTCGTTACATCCAGTATTGCAATCGAACACAGCTTGTTCGTCTTTAATGTTTAGTTGCCCTCCGATTATCTCCACCCATTTCTCGTTGACGTGTGTTTCATTCTTTAACCTTTTCCTGCAGTGGATGTCCTCCCAGTTGTGATCAAAAACTGTTTTTTGGAACCAATGATGGAATTTTTGGCTGACTCCGTTTAGGAGGTTGGCGGTTGATGCATGAAAGGTAAAATGGCTCAGTAAGAACAAGAACAGTGCTAATAACGTGATGGAAAGAACGGCCACAACCCGACCAAAACGAACATTAGTTATTCTCATGATTTAAGTGAGTTTTCCTGTTATTTTACATCAGAAATGAGGAGACGCTACACAAACATGAAGTGATGAACATCCACTGCTTTATATTCCCAGGAGTCTTTGCGCACATAACCACTGTAATGGCTCTTCCGCGCTGACAGGCAACCGTTCGTTTTGGGATACCTGTGGTTTGTACCGCTCTAGCCCTGATTGTGGGCTTCCTGTGATAGGCGAAGAACCTTTTTCGCTGTTACTGAGAGAGATACGAATCGAAACAAATTGTAGAAAAACATTGTAAAAACTCATAAAAATAGAAAGCAATGGGAGCGCTCTCGTGTTGCTTAACAAGGATCCACAACATTCCTGCGAATTCACTAACATATGGGGCGCCGTTGTGGACAAAATACCCATGTTTATATATTCATGGCATTTGCAAATATATACGTTGATGTCAACTATGGCATGCTGTTTCGAACTAAATACGTTCTAATTTGATCGGTTATTTCTAATTTTAGCGAAATATGTCCTAATAGCAGCTTTTATTTGTGCTTATTCGATCTGAATATATTTGGGATTTTCACCTTTTCGTGCCGATTCGATCTAAGTATCGGCATTACTTATTAACTTCGACTTATGATGATCCCATCTAAATTGCGACTTCGTTCGTTCTATGTTGAAACAAATATACGTGCTATTTGTCGTTCCAAATATATGGTATGATGCATTGCGCGCCGGGTGCTACTCTGGATAAAGTCCGCGAAAACATCACCTAATAACGCTCTAATTCTACGAAGAAACAAGTCGAGATCATTTTGCCGTGGAGACGTGTCGACAATCTAATACTAGCAATATAAAACGGGTACAACTGAAAGCTCGTTGTAAGAATAAAATGGAGGATTGTATCGTATCCCTCGGTCCCAGATCCCTACTCGTTTTAGCATATTAAGACAAGATGAAAGGCTGATTGTACGGTACTGGGAATATATATATTTATTACCGATATTTCGGTTGGCACGGCCAACCTTCCTCAGGGTACACAAGTATAGCACCCGGCGCGCAATGCATCATACAATATATTTGGAACGAGAAATAGCACGTATATTTGTTTCAACGTCGTAATTAAAAGAGATTTAGATGTAATCATTATAAGTCGAAGTTGATAAGTAACGAATACTTGGATCGAATCGGCACGAAAAGGTGAAAAATCCCAACATATTCAGATCGAATAACTGCACAAATAAGAGTTGCTAATTAGGACATATTTCGCTAAAATTAGAATTAAAGAATGCCAATCAGGATTAATGCTTTGCGAGCCCGTGTTTACATTTGAACAATAGAAAACCGTTACAATCCATATCGGCATTTTCGTACAGTACGAAAATGGCGATTGTAACGGTTTTCTATTGTTCAATCTCGTAAAGCATTAATCCTGATTGGCATTCTGTAACCGATCCAATTAGAACGTATTTAGTTCGAAACAGCATGTCATAGTTGACATCAACATATATACTTGCAAATGCCATGAATATATGAACATGGGGATTTTGTCCACAACGGCGCCCCATACTAACAGACGAATGGCTTGCGTGAGGCTTTCGACGTCGTCGATCACGACATATTAATTAAGAAACTTGAGGTCTATATATGGAGTGCACTGCAACACACTCAAATGGTTCCAGAGCTACCTCAGCTAGGGAAGGGACCGACACTAAGAAAGGATGCAAAGGAGGCTACCTCAGCGGCAGATATCAAAAAGTTAGTGTCAGTGGTCAATCGTCTGATCCGATCCACTCTTTGTACAATCTGGTGTCCCTCGATCAGGAAGCATCCTCGGACCAGTCCTCTTCCTTCTCAGTTCATAAACACTTTCCACTCTCACTTCAGAACAGTATCGGTCTACGCATCAGGATCCATCCTTGAACTTTTTCTTCCACTTCAGGTAGTTGACATAGACAGTGCTGCAAAATGGGCGATGGAAAATAAAATGAAGCTTCACCCGAACAAAACTAGGTACATGATATTGTCCACCCGCCAGAAATAAAAGACTTCGTCCACCCAAAGTCTGGATATGATCCTTGACAGTCGTAAGCTAAATCAAGTAAATGTAAATGGTTTTCTATATATGACATTCCTATTTCCTTATTCGTCTCTGCAACATGGCTTTCATGTAAAACAGTTTTATATTTTAGTGTTTTTAGTATGCATGTAACTGATGATTTTCCATGTATAAATAAAGATGTTGGATTGCATGTATAGTCACCTCACCTGTCCACATCGATAGCCACCTCACCTGTCCACATCGATAGCCACCTCACCTGTCCACATCGATAGCCACCTCACCTGTCCACATCGATAGCCACCTCACCTGTCCACATCGATAGCCACCTCACCTGTCCACATCGATAGCCACCTCACCTGTCCACATCGATAGCCACCTCACCTGTCCACATCGATAGCCACCTCACCTGTCCACATCGATAGCCACCTCACCTGTCCACATCGATAGCCATCTCACCTGTCCACATCGATAGCCACCTCACCTGTCCACATCGATAGCCACCTCACCTGTCCACATCGATAGCCATCTCACCTGTCCACATCGATAGCCATCTCACCTGTCCACATCGATAGCCATCTCACCTGTCCACATCGAGGAACTGCGCAAGAAGCTTATCAGAAGAATATCAGTATTTGCGCTAGTGCATCGTTACTTGTCAACAGACTTTTGATCTACAACGCAAGCATAAAACCTTTGTTTGAGTACTGTACTATCTGGAGCAACTGTGGTGTTATTCAACTAGATGAGATACCATAAAAATAACAAATTCTGACAATTCTTCTCAACAATTTATTTTCATTACCATGACTTTGAATTTGGCAAGAGAATTTTTTTCATTGGGTGTTTACAACATTTGGTTGCCATGGCAACAAGGCTACGCCCTGTTTTATGGGAGTACGAGTAGGTAGTCCTAAATTCTAAAACATGAGAAAACTTGACTTAAACTTTATGGAACAGTTTATTCGAAGGTAGAGCTCCATTTAAGAGTGGTAACCACCTAAAATGCTCCTGCAGCATAGGTTAGCCCTTCTGCCTGCTGCTTCTTGTCTTCCTTTTTCTTTTTCTTCCCTCTCAATATCTTTCTCCTCTTTTTACTTTCACTCCTCTCCTTATACTCTGCACAATAAATCCGTTCTCTGTCGAGTACTGCACAACCCTTAACAGTGTACTTCCCAATGGGGATGCCAAGTGCTTGGTACAAGCTAAGTCAGTAACTGCATGTCTCAGCACCCATATTAAAGTGGCAAACTGCATCATATAAGCCAAGCTCAATTAAGGTGTCTACAACGTAGATTTCTTTTGGCACACGCTGCCAAATAATAAAAAGCAAGAACTGCAGCAAATTATCAAAAAAAAAAAAAATTGGGGCATGCATGAGAGAAGTTATTTTAAAAGAATAATAAGGTTGGGAAGAAGTCAAAAGGAAAATAGAGTACCGAAATCTCACACGTCGGCGCAACAGCTGTGTAATATGAAAAACTCACTCATCCATCCCACATTGATAACATGGTACGGTACATAGTTGACTTATTATGCAAGTAAGCGAGCCCAAGGATTTCATCAACGTACGAATAGACCCTATGCATAAGTCCTGGTAACTAGCATGTCAACGAGGCCGGTAGGTCCTCTGGAATGTTGGAATTGAAGCGCCCGGGGAGATTGTGAAATGCACTGAACGAATGTTCAGTGAAACAATGCCGTTAATTTGCTATGCGCCTGGCTGGTTGTACTATAAAGAAAAATAAAGGATAAATGAGGACAGATTAGCAACATTTTTCAACTAAGCAATCATGTTCAACACGTTTCACACCTCCTGCTAGTATTTCAACTTAAGTAATGGTCCAGATAAGAACTGTAGTGTCTACGGCAAAGAATGTTAAAAGGTGTTAATTTTCTATTATTCTTTCTCGTAATTTCATTGGTTGATACTTATAAATTCAATAGAAACCCATCGAAATAATACATTTTCATTCGATATTTTTTGTGGTTTGAATTTATTTTTGATCAAACTAACTATGGTTTAATTTCGAAGAATATCGTGTGTGGGGAAAGTTCTCAAATTTGCGATTGAAAAATCCTTTGTTTTCTCTATATCCGATTGGCTGGATGGTGGCTTCTCTGCGTTTTCACAGAAAAAAAGAGCCAATGGCATAACAAATACTTTATTTTCGAGATGTAGTTTGGACTGTACATACCTCCTAAAGCACTTTAGGCATATTCAAGCAAAATCGTATGTGGGGGAGGCTCATTGCCGCAGAACAATAGATTCTACTACAGTTCTTATCTGGACCATTACTTAAACATTCCTAGAGAACCTATATACCGGCCTCTTTTTCGTGTTGTGACCGCGCGAGTTATACATAGTGTGTATGTATTGCTGGCTTTCACTTGACGTCATGGCCGCCATGTTGGTGCCCTCAAACAATAGATTCCTCGTTAGCTTCTTTTGTTGGGGCACCAACATGGCCGCCATGCCCTTTGTCATTTGAATATCTGGGGTTGAGTGAAAACCAGCAACACGTTGTTCGATCAGTTTTCCTGTAGTCCTTGGACTTGTTTACTTATTAGTATTTTTGGCTGATCAGCTGATCAGATCTCTCCGCAAGATCCAACGTACTACCGACAGATTTTTCGTATACGGTTTTTGCTACTTTTTACTATTACGTAACACCGGAAAAAAACAGATCCTATTTTAGGACTCAGCTCCGCTTTCGCGGTTCGAGTAATGAATAACAAAAGTTCTTAGATGTGGGCTCCCTGTGCCTGCAGCGTTACTGTACTGTGCGATCAACATATCCTCGCTCTACAATTACCAATAATCAGTAATTGGCTTTTGCTCTTCAATTATCAATAATCGCTAATTCTGGAACGCAAATTAAACAATGACATTCTTAAAACCAGTCAAGGATAAAGATAAACAATTGTCCAAATCAAAACGGCGGTAGACGCGCTTAGTGTAGTGGGCGTGACGCCTGCACTACCAAGCACAGCACGCAAACGATTATGAGTTCGAGTCCGAGTAGGAGCGCTCAAAAAAACTTTTTCTCTCGTTTACCTTCTCTTCTTGTTTACCTGTGAACCCTAGCTCTAGGTGAGTGAGAACCCGTCGTTTACCCGTGAACTCGTCCGATGGTTAGGGTTCGGCTTATGGTTCGGGTTAGGACTTGTCGTAGAATTACCAATAATCGGTATTTCAAGCGCGTTTGCCACTTATTGATTATTGGTAATTGTAGAGCGAGGATACGCTGGTGCGATACCAGCCTGATTTCCTTGTTTATAGACATGTTTCCCGACTGTTTATTTATGTTGAAAGAAAATTTTGTTCGACTTCGACGTTATGTCCCGCATGCATATCGATTATCATGGAATTCTGCAATCAGTTCGTAAGTACGGTACGTGATGCCGGGGGTCGTACGTGTTTGACGTGAGAGGGCCGTCCGGCACTGCTCGATTTTTTGCTTGTTGTGTTGTCATTATTAACTGGACCTTATAGCAAACCAACTGACTAGTGATAAACTTGTTAGTTTCATGGGGTTTTGAATAACTGGGCCCATTCTCGAACCCAGACTCTTCTCTTATTTCTTACTGCGCATGCTCGGCAAAAATTGATTTTCGTCGAGCATGCGCAGTAAGAAATAAAAGAAGGATCTGGGGTCGATACAATCTCGTTCCCGGAGCCCGCGATCTTCTTATCTTTGCGCTGGCCGAAAGATCGCGGGCTCTGGGAACGAGATTGGGTCGAGAATGACCTAGCCTGGGCCAAGATTGTCAAAATTAGTCACTTTTTCAAGTCCGAACACCACTGAAATCGTGCGCTCTGATTGGTTGGTGTCACGGTCCGATATTTTTCTTATCGTAACCGGCTAATTCAAAGGTTTTTGTCGAGGTTCTTACGTATAAACGTAACCAGTAATTAAACATCGTGTATTGAAAGCCGACTTGGAATAAGAGGAAACTGCAAAAAATGCCAATAATTTGAGTGAAACAAAGAGCATGATTGACAAATATATCGCTTCTGTATAAGCGCCGACTGAGTTAACAAAAGCACAAAATTGATAAGAAAGAAAGAGACGTTATATACTGACCAATCGGTCTCGAAAATGGTCCTCGGCCAACGGTCTCGGGTAGATTTCAAACCTATATGGCAAAGTTTCTCTTCATACCAATTTTCAGCGAAAGAGAAGAGGTATAGTGAGTATATAAAACTTACTGAAAATTGGCACAGACATAGCTAAGAAACACAAGAAGACACCCAGTAAGTTTTGTCGACTTTTCTGTAAGATTGTCGTTGAAAATGGAAGACTAAAAATCCTATGCAAATGTTATTAAATATTGCCATTTACATAGCTTGGGCTACCTATGGTTGAAGTTCCAAGGTTTCGCAGAAGCTGATTACGGAAGACCATGAAACGGAATACAAGGCTCTGCAAGTCCAAAGGCAAACAAGTGCGCTTAATTCGCCAAATGCTAAACCTCGACAAGGTCCCTCCGTTGCAGCAGAAAGAACCGAAGATTCGTCAAAGAGCCAGCCAGGATCGGGAAGAATTAAAATCTGACTGGACATGAGAGGTTGTGAGACCAGTCCAAAACGATGGTCACCGAGACGGCATGGCACAGCCCCGGGGGCACAGCGGTATCTACGGTATCTGGCCGATCAGACCAGTCAGTTCCCGTAATTGGAAAGAGCCCTAAGTTTCTCCATTTTTGTCGTTTCAAGTTTGGACCGGCTGTCGAGGTGTGACATTAGAACTGCTCAGATACTCAGGATTCCGGGGTAAGTTTCTTCGTTGTAGGGCTCGTGTCCATCCTCGGATAAGCGCATGCGATATGCAGGGGCATTGAATTGCGCGTCACCCACTCGCTGTCGTTGGTTGTCCGAGAATGGGCTCTGTCATTAGGGGAATTGGAATTCCTTGTTCTTATTGACTGGTACACTGAGTTCCTACAGGATCAGGCCGCTCCCAACTGAGATAACTTGGCGGCAAAAAGTTATGCTTTCGTTGTGTCCCACTATTCACTCTGCGCGTTCTCTGGTAATTTTAGATCGCCCGTTGCTTGTTGGTTTCAAATGGTCAAGAAGTTTCTTACAGGTATCAGTCAGAAAGGCTTCCCTTCATCTTTGTATTAGTGTATTTGTTCCGGCCCTAAGGGCTCGGTTATCCAGTTGCATTCTATTGCCCTTGCTAACGTTTGACCCTTTCTCTTATTTCACATGCTTTGCATGTAAAAACACAATCGTTAGGAATGCGACGCCACCGGCCAACAAACGGTTGCTCGTCCTCAAGCTGTTCTGAGTAGGCAACTACAACATCAGTTATTACGTTGTTCCCATACATTCGGCGATAACACGATTGTAACAGCGTTAACGGGTGTAAAGGACAGAAGGGCCGAGAAGGGTGCGCTCTGTTGTAGCTATTTCAGGCATCGACACGCTAGGCTGAGTTACGGTTATTCAAAAACTCCTGGAGCTGAACAATTTCATCAGATGACTGGCTTTGATGGCGTGCGTCCAGCAGCACGTTAAGGTACTGTGCATTCTGAGATACACACACTGAGGAACTACAATAAGCAGCCGAAAACTAATTATGGCCGATACTTCGCGCAGTGGCTGGTCAAACGAAGACATGTACGTGTCGAAGATGAATCTACGGTGTGAAAAACACTTGAAAAAACAACTCGACCTGCTCAACAAAGAACAGTTGATGCGAGTGAAGTCATTAGAAGCTGAGAAGAGAGCCTTTCAAGGCAAGGCACAGAGACTCAACATGAACCCTGAAAACTGCGAGCATTTATCCCAGGATACAAAGGACAGGACTCTCAGCGATCAAAATAAGGAACTGAACCGACTGTTAAAGAGTCTGCTGCATAGGCCAAACGTCACGGGCATAGGGCACTCCTACATAGAGTACCTCTCTAGAAACATGCAGCCTTTGGTAAAGCGGCCACTGCAGTGGGGAATAAACCCTCCTTTACAATGTCCTAAGACTACTGGACTCCATACCTTACCAGGCGTGCACGGTAGCGAACGAAGAACGTTCACGGGGCAAGTCAAGGGACAGCCTGTGCTTCTAAATCAGCGCGCTGAAGCTTTGAAACGACAGGGAAGAGCGAGAGGAAAGCGGGTTTTTCTTCCGCCTATTGGTAATAAAATAAAGCATCGTGAGGAAGAAAGGAAGCCTACCGCAGTAACGTCATCTTACAGATGGAGAACTACAGAGGACGTGGTGAACGGAGGATCCATTCTGAGGCCTGTTGTAACCTCCAGCGAGGAAAACGTTTCCGGCAATGTTGTTTTGAGTGAAGGCGGTGAAAGTACGATCAAGGGAGATAGAAGGGAAGAAGAGACGCACGAACAAACACAGTCGGCACCTGAAGTTGATGATAAAAAGTTGAACACTTTTGTAACAGATTTGCCATTCAAACCTCTTCTTCCAGGTTCAGAAATATCCGCTCCCAGTCCTACGGAACTAGCCAGGAGGAGTAATGCGGCGGGTATACTTATTCAGGCTCAGAAAAGGTCGAACAATTCGGGAAAGGACGAACTTCATAAAGACCGGGAAAAAGATGACAAATTAACAAAACTCTGTTTAACTACAAATCCGAGAAGGCATTCGATTTGAAGGATGTTTATTGCAGTCTCTTATGGTGTAGGGTTAGGTGGAGACTTATAATCGAAGTCTGGAACTATAATTATAGCACGAACGGACATAATTCAATAACGAGGAAGTGTTCATAAAAGTTGCTTTTTTTGTTTGTGGCCAATTCACGGATCTGTATTGATAGGAATAACTGAATACGATCGTGACCACATGAGGGGCGCTATATAACTATAATAACGCAATGATGGCAGCTTGCTTGCGTCAGAACTAAGTCATGGTTAGTTAATAAATCTACTGATACGACGGACTGTCACCTTCATGAGCACGCGATCATCAGACCGCGATGGTGTCCTTAGTGAAGTTAGTAAACAATCTAATACAACACCACGGAACGAGTGACTTAGCGCATGGACGACTTTTGCCCTGCGTGCAATATACACATGGGGTGACGTGACAGGAATCAGCAGCTCGTACCCAGATCACATTTGTTTCTTACTGCGAGATTGTTCCGACCACATCTTGGACACGTACGTCACGTGAACTCTTTAGCTTGTCAATCAAAAAATATTTGGTGCTAGATTAGTAAACAGTCAGTAGGTTCATATCTTTAAAACTGAAGGAATGACATCTTTTTTTTAAACTCACAATATAACAGAGTTTAGGAGGCTGGCGTAGTACGGCTTTCTATTAAATAGCAAGCCGTACTACGCAAGCCTACTACGCCAGCCTCCTAAACTCTGTTAAAAATGTGGGTGCTTCACGAACTGGTTTCATCTACATCTACATTTATTGAGTCGGTAAAAGTCCTGCGACAACACACCAACTGTAAACTGAATAACTATTGATATATGCATATATACACATATACATTCACTGCCACACGCCCCGCACAAACACACACACTAGCACACACTCATATTTATATGTATAGGTACCAGTATGTATATATGTACATGCCTGTAAGGCTTAAATGATGCATTGTTGCTAGAAATTAATCACAATTAAAAATCGATATAAGTCTAAAGACTAATCAGTCTAGCCATAAAAATCATAAATAAAATTAATTTTGGTCATTAAAGCTAATTAAGCCTAGTCCACAGAAATAATAAAAATAATAAATAAGAATTAAGTTTGGTCTTAAAAAGATTAGTTGAGTCTTGGGTTACTAAATCAATTGGAAGGCAATTCCATTCCTTAATTGTCCTTGGAAAAAATGAAAATTTAAAGATATCTGATCCAGCAATGGGAATATAATACTTAAAAATGTGACTGCCACGTGTTCGTGTTTCCGTATGAGGTATTAAGTATTGGTTAGTGTTGATGTCTATGAGGTTATGGTTCAATTTGTACATCATAACAAGTCTGGCTTTCTTTCTTCTTGACTCTAATGTGTCCCAGCCTAGTTCATCCAACATGTTGGTTACGCTGGCTGTTTGTTGATAATTATGTGTGCAGAATCGTGCAGCTTTCCTTTGGGTTCTTTCTAATGTGGCTATGTCTTTTTTGTAGTGAGGGTCCCAGGATTGACTAGCATATTCTAGTTTTGGTCTTATGATGGATCTATACACTGTTTCCTTTGTCATGGACGTATTAATAATACACCCACATAACACAATACCGTTTCCCTCCAGCCTCGCATACTGAGGAGACTTGTTATTATCAGTGGCCATTATTTAACAATAATAGCGGGAGCATCCTTGCTTAGTTTCTTATAGAAAATAGGAATACCTAGTCTCCTTTGCAGCCGTTATTTGTGTCGTCACGCAACACGTCACGCAACACTTCTCCCAAATAACGACTGCGACACAAATAGCGGATGCGAAGGAAACTAAGGAAATCATCTTCCATTTTTTTTGTAATATAACTGACAAGAAATGCAAATAAAGAAGCCTTAGCCATGTCCTAAAACCACGACGGGCATTTGAGAATATGTACCCTGGTTCCAGAGGTTTTCTAAAGAGAACAGCCGCGGAGAAAGAGCCACGAAGTGTCGATCAGCGAGCTGCGATAGCTGGAACATGAGAGAAACGTACTTTCGACGTTTCTCGAGTGTAATGCATGGTTAAGGTGTCTTTACTTGCTTTATGATATAGATTTAAGTGTTCTCATGTGACTGGAGTGTTTTATGTTTAGTTTTAATAAACGAGCAGCAGTGCCTTATAAGATTTAAAAACGCGTGGGCGTAGCCCGCGCGTTTTTAGATCTGATAAAACAATGGGTGACTAGTTCCTGTAAAATAGTGTTAAACCGCGTCGATGGGGAAGATAAAGACTGGTGTGATAACTCAAGTAAAAGTCGATTAAGGTATGCTAACCAACGTGGGGAGCAAGTAGCAGCTGACGTTCTTCATCAGAGCAAAAGACAATACGCTCGCACATATTCTGATAAATCACGCTTTTTCAGCCAATCAGAGCGCCAGTTATATCATGGCTGGTATTACTCTCATAAAACACGCTTTTTAAGCCAATCGGAGCGCGCGTTATATCGTTGCTATGTTATATACTCTGATAAATCACGCTTTGTCAGCTAATCAGAGCGCGTTATATCGTGGCTATGTTATATACTCTGATAAATCACGCTTTTTCAGCTAATCAGAGAACGCGTTATATCGTGGCTATGTTATATACTCTGATAAATCACGCTTTTCAGCCAATCACAGCGCGTTATCGTAATTTATATTATAAATCTAAATCAAACAGTTTGGGTTATGGACAAGAGATTTACTACAACACTAACCACTTTAGACTACTGACTGCTTCTCCACTAGTGTCTAATGCTTACAATGTATTACAAAGAGTAATTTATACCGAACATTTGTGCATTGTCAAACATATTGAACATGGTCCAGTTTCTCAAAGCCCAATTAAACTAATCCAGGATTAAGGGCAATCTTTCATTTGCTTTGCTAACTCGTACACAGTTACGTTTACGAGACTCAAATCAATTGACCATCCCATGTGTAATTTCTACCACTTAAGGTTTGCACTCTTTTAGGTAAATGTCATCTAAAAGTTGGAAAAACTTACGTGGGGAGATTAGACTTATCTCCAAGTGATCTCAAACCTTTTAAACGTAAAGTCCATCGACTATAAGGCCAGATAAAAAAAATTACTTGTTTAGCGTCCACCCGTTTCAATTTTTCCAGGTAGGGAGGGAGGTTTTTTTTTTTTTTTTTTTCTTATGTGAAGCTTATTTTGTCTTGACTAGACATTATTCACTCACCTCGTGTTCATGACCTCGTGTTGTAGAAACAAAATGGCGTCGATGTTAAAATATTTAATGCGCCGGCGCATATTTTAAGTGGTACATGTAGGGGTCTGGGTACAAGAATTGGTGTTCGCGGGCGCATTTACACTTTCTAAAGTTTTTTATGAAAAATAAAAAAATAAAAAAATTAGAGGTCGGGGACATTTCTCAGGTCGGGCGGGGACGCTAAACAAGCAATTTTTTTTATCTGGCCTAACTCACACAGAACGGGGATATGTTTGTAAATACTGTAGGTCCATACTGTAGTCTACGTAAAATATATTGCTTAGTTTATCGTGTTATCTTTTTTTTTGTATTTAATCTTTCAGGCCCCCCGGAAATATTAGCTATTTCAAAGCTACTTTGCAAACCCGAATTAAAATATAAACAACTAGTCTGGGATTAAAGACTTATTGAATGAATAACTGGTAAATTCCTACTTGTAATTTTTGAATAAAGATATATAGACCTTTTACCAAGTGAATCAAAATCGTCGATTATAACTAAAGTACTGATTAACGCTAATCGAGCTTGGAGAAACTCACGCCTGGCCATTGCTGAGCCACGCCCACTAACCCTGTTCCTACCGACTTTAGTAGATTATATACCAGTATTTATCTTCCCCGCCGACGCAGACCAACACTAGTTTTTACAGGAACTAGTTGCCTATCGTGTGTTAATAAAGGTCGCGTTTGCGGCGGTCAGCTCGACATAGTGGTGTGAGAGAATTTTTCACAACGTAAATACTGGCTGGGTGACATGGCAGATGCTGCGAGCCAGCCGCTCGCCACCTCTCCCCCTTGTTTGGCCCCAGCTCGTACTCAGCCAGTAATCTTCTGGCATACTACAACTACAATAACTCTTTGCGCGAATCCTTTTCTCCCTCTAATTTGGATCATTGTCTTGGAATTCTCAAAGGAGTTTTAATATCTGCATGAGAAAGAGAATTTGAAAAGGTTCTGGTAGTTGTAGTAAAATAACGCCAAAAAAAAAATCCTATTAATATATTTTTTTCCAAGAAACTGACCAGTGGGTTTTAGCCTCCTGTAGCAGGCACCGTAGCTAGTGTTCCATGAGAGACAAGACAACGTTTATATACTTCAATAACGGGAGGGAAAAGAATGAATAACAACTATATATTCAGCTAGAATGATCAAACATTAGAAAATGTACAAACCTTTAAATATCTGGGCTTAACCTTTAGTGCATATGCATGGTAACTTTACACTAGCAAAAAAGAGAGTTAAAAAATATATACTGAAAGCTCTCTTCAAACTACGAAAAGAAACGCGAGACCACTTTAGAACTGATCTAAAGCTCACTTGATGCCCTAATTAAACCAATCCTTCTCTACGTTAGCGAAATCTGGGGCGTTGATAATTCCTTCGCGACAGATAGAGACCCGATAGAACAAGGGCTAGGGAAGACTGCAACAAACAATGCATGTCGCACGGAACTTGGCAGATTTCCTCTGAAATCCGAAAAGATTTTGCGCAGCGTAAAGTACTGGCTAAAACTACAAGACGTGAACGCTGATAAAACAAAGCTATCATACAGTGCTTTTCAGGCTTCTATCGAGTCTAGGCATATATCTAAGCCCATGGTTTGGGCCCAAAAGATAAAAACAATATTTCGCCTCGGCTACGCCAATATCTGGCTAAATCAAGACAACAATACCAATAATTTCCCTGCACTTATCAATAATATAAAACAAAGTATCCAAGATATAGAACAACAACATTGGCTAAGGGAGATACATCATGACTCACGTCGTAACACGCAACAAGCTGCGAACATATAGAACCTTTAAATCAGCTTACGAACTAGAAAGTTACCTTAACGAAGTAGTAAATATAAAACATAGAATTGCCTTAACAAGGATGAGAATAAGTAATCACTGCTTGGAAATAGAAAAAGGAAGATATGCAAGACCGTATAAAAGTATCGAGGAAAGATTGTAGAAAATATGAAGATTTAAGGAGGGACTTCTTCATATCACTAAAAAACAAGCTAAATATAAGTTTGAAGTGCTTCTAGCCCTTCTTGACATTTTTCTACCTACGGACCTTTGAAAGGTTTTGAGTACTTTTGCGAAGAATTTTTTGGTTTATAAAGAATACTCTATGTTCTACGCTTGTTTGAAATGGTGAAAAATTGACTTTTCCTGACCCATGACCGCGTTAGAAAAAGCCTGGGTCGATTACCGGGTAGACGTCATCTCATTAATTTGACTTTGCAATAATTTGAATAAATACTTAGCATTTTGTCTAAAATGACTTTCTTCTTTACTAACAACTCACAAACTGTGTATATTTTCTATAAATCGATTTTGTTGTGATAGGAAGGCGCCATGGAGGATAATGCATTAATGAGATGACGTCGACCCGGGAATCGACCCAGGCTTTTTCTAACGCGGTCATGGGTCAGGAAAGGTCAATTTTTCACCATTTCAAACAAGCGTAGAACAGAGTATTCTTTGTAAACCAAATATTTCTTCGCAGAAATACTCAAAGCCTTTCAAAGGTTAATAGGTAGAAAAATTTCAAGAAGGGTTAGAAGCACTTTAACCAATGTGTCACAAAGCAAATTATTATCTGTGGTACTCAACCCAAAATATATTCACGACTGTCTGGGCGTTAGGGCACAAGCTCTGAATAATAAGTTATGCCCTTTCCCACTCAGCAAATACGATATAGCAGTCATTATTTTTATTTCCTGCAACCTAACAATATTATTACTCGGGCCAGGCCTTCGGCCGAGGCACGAGTCAAGTTTCGCAAGTGTTTTTTATTTTTATTTTTTGTGTCGCTGGTTGGCGCCGTCAACCAATCAGATTGTGCCTACTTTGGAAGTTCTTTTCACCACCGTACCAATCAGATTGCACTGTGCTGGTCACGTGAACAGTGGACAACTTTCCAGGTTTTTCAAGATGGCGGCGAGTGGGAGTTTTGACTTAGCAAAACCTTTAATATCAGCTTTTTTTTTGTGTAAACCAAAGATTCCTTCAAGTGCAATACCAAGATTGTTGTCTTTTCTAAAGCTGAGAGGTGTTTTACGGGCTTTGGGACGGGAATTTACCACATATTATGCGACATGCTTTAAGATACACTCGTGAGACGTGACAGCGGAGTCTGATCTGCTCTGCGATCAACACTGACTGTATATAAAGACAACAGCTTGTAAATGTAAGTAGCCGCTAATCTGAACATGATAACCTTTATACCAATTGACTGTCGTTGTGTTGTTATTTATTTTGTTATTAACCTCTCGAAAGTGTAATAGAAATGACCCGATTTCTCAGTTCTCTGACTGACGGGCCTTTTAAAAGAATTACAGTCGTTTCGCCCCTCATGCACATGTATTTAAATGTTTATAAATTCGGGAACGAAAATCCAGCATGCAGTGACTGAGTATAAACTGAGTAAGTAATCCGAAATGAAGATTTTTTCAAACGAACGATAAATGACTGATGTGGAAATCGCATATTTATCTGTGGCGTGTTATTGTTGTTCTATTTCCCGGGTCTATATTTACATCTGGCCTGTAGCACTTTGTATTTGATTATTATCTCTTGGTTTAGGCATTCTACAGTGTATTTAATGTGTTTTTTAGAACTGACATAATGATATTATGTATCGAGTAGTGTATTTATCATTATTGCAAGTTTATAACATAACATAACTAAATTTGGTCCAGAACTGAGAGTATACTTACATGCAAGTGGCACTCTTTCTTTACCTTCCCCTTTCTTGGTACCATTATATATTATTATCCATGCAAGCTAGATCTTGTTTCAGTGTTTTCCATCTGAGCTGGTCCTGGCTTAAGATATTAACCCTAAGGTTACCTTAAGGACCTACCTTCTCATCATTGTATTTCTTATTATGCCTTAATTATTACTCGTAAACATTTCCATCATCTTATGAGAAAATACATGTAATTGTTGTTGTTGTTCCTCAGTTCTTGGCGTCAGCATCGTCACTTTCACTCGGTCATGATCAGGAGTACGAGTACTTTTACGAATTATTTGGGAATGAAAATTAATCTTCCTGCGACCCCAATGATATAAAAAGAGTGGACATTGCATGTTTATTTGTGGCCTGCCATTATAAGTTTCAGTCTCCTTCAAGATGTAGAAAATGAGCACTAGCACAGTGGCAGTTCACTAATACTAGAAAATGATGGTCTGTAGTTTACGACCTCAATCGAAAATATTGTATTGAGAATTTAGCCTGAATGTCAGCCATCTCCACTGGTTTGTTAATAATTGAGAATTACAAATAGATATGACTTTATTTCACATGTAGAATGACATTACCTAACTATTCACAATGAATAGCAACATTATGTGGAATTTGTTGTTCTAAATTGCTTGATTTCTCATAGTTGTACTGCACCTGATATAATTACAATGCATCAAATTTGAGTGACTCAATATCGTGCAGACTACTCAAATAACCATTGCACTTCAATCAACAACACCCATACCAAGTTTTTTTTGTAATTCTAACGACCCTCAAGGAACAATAATATTGAAAAGAAAGTAATATTAAACTACAGAATTGAGGGAAATTGTCGCTGAAATGTACATGCATGTTTTTTGTTTGCCGACGATTGATACGAACGGGCTTCAAACTCCGGCTTTGTTTTCTCATTTTGCTGCTGCACAGAAGACCTTGAAATATAAACCGTTCAATAAATCTACCTTAATTTATCCTAAAGAAAGCTTTGATTTATACCCTCGAAGAAGGAAATGCATTTGATTTTCTCCACTTCGCCTTCCCTTGCCGTTAACAATAGGAAATGGATAATCTGAAATCTACATTGAATCTGTAATGTTTACCGTCTCGTTTTTCTCGGCCAATGGAAATCGAGATACCGTGGCGCATGTAATCGTTTCCTCTTGGCGGCAGGAAAGGGGCCAGGTGGAACTTCTCGAAACAAGCGATAGTATTGGCCTACGCAGCAATAGAAAACACCCTAACCCATTAGAAAGTGCAGTACAAAAACCATAGAAGTATAGTATTATGGGTGCAATCAGCATACAGGTCTTGAGAGGTTCCATGCTACTTGGAGGAAAGGCAAAGAGATGAGAAACCTGCTTGCAGGGTAGGAGGGCCACACACTTCTCTGTGTATACTAGTTAGTGTTACTCTAATGTTATTTCCCAAGTGGTGTACATGCATGAAATCAATGCACACAATATTTTATTAAACATTAGGGACTAGTCAAAAATTTGCAGGGGAAATGCAAGGGGGGGGGGGGGGGATTTGAGAATGCAATCAAAAAGTCTAAACAATATATACGGTAACCATCCCTGGACAATGAGTATGAAATCTTTTGACCCTTTCTCCCCTATTATCACCCCTTTTTTCAGTTCCCATGATTTATGACCCTCCATTTTTGGGGATTCAAAAAAATCTCAACCTCCTCCCCATGCTAATTTCTGACCAGTCCCTTCAGTGACAACCCTCATGAAGCCTCAATTTAATTTTCAGTAGAACTTTGTAATTAGAAGCTCCCATATGTGATTGCAATGTAAATTATCACAAGCATGAGTAGTGAATCAATTATCCTGCTCCCCTAGCACAAACCATGTATGACACAAAAATATGCTATAACTCCATGTATTAATTAAAAGTGGCCCAAGTTAAGGTTGTATTTATTCGTTATGCTCTTTTGACATTAAGAATAATTCTTCAAATGGCACCATTTTTTTATTTCTACTACATGTTTAATAACACAATTCTCTGCTGTACAAAAATTATTAGAACATTGTATTGACGATTTCCTGTCTTAAAGTTTGGAAACGTAACACATGCATTTAATGTCAAGTGCCATTTTTAATGTTTTCACAAAGTCATCAATTCTTTACATGAATTGTTTTAGAAAATTTGGCCTTCTCCCTAACTGAAAGCCCGAGTATAATGCCCAACGGGCATCTTGTTGTTATTAGATAACTACGGATGTACAGTATTGTACAAAGTAGCAATAAAAAGCGTCTGTCTGTCTTTATAAAGGGGGGTGTCATGCCCCATAGGGAGGCACTGCCCAGAGGGGGTTGCCCCCAGAAGCTATGCATATTTCATTATTTTTAGTGTAAAAGTTGCTCTCTGCTTGAAACTGAAATTAAATGTTCCAGATTTACAATATTTGGGGGAAATCTAGAGGCAGTTGCCTTGTCTTCCCTCTTGCTACAATCGTGGTCAAAAGCGTTGGAAAGTAAAGTCGCCTGTTCAATGACCCAACATTCCAACAATGTTTGGAGGAGGGGGGAGGGCATATTGTAACAACATTCTACTCGAATATTATAGACAATAAAATTGGTCTTCACTACGTTAGAAGTAGTGCGTCCCAAAGACATTTGACCAGGATTGTAGATATGGCCATGGTAGCAGCTTCTGTTTCACTTCACAACAGCTGCTGCAGGGGGCTAAGTGGGTTCTACATATTTAACAACAGTACAATGTAGCTGAGATCTTCTTGTGAATGTTTTGTTCATGCCGTGATCATAGCAAAGAGCTGTAGTTCAATAAATAGATGCTAGTGATATGTCATCCCTCATAGAATTTTGGTAGCTCGTTACCAAGGATGACTCGTCTTTCCACTCCTGCCTCGTCAATTGCAGCCATGCGGATAATGCCACCTGATGATCCATCACGTGACATAGCAAGTGCGACAGCTAAAACACAAAACGGACAACAAAGGCTTTAAAAATAGCAGGTTTCACAATACCGGTGGCCATCTTGGAAGTATGGCCAAACATGGTTTGTATGAGAATCTAATGTCCAATATTTTGTTCAAAACATTTAGCATCTTGCCCTTGACTTCATAGTTCAGGATTAGCTAAACTTAGACTGAGGGGGAGGGGTAGGGGGGGTTGAGTTAGCACTCTGGATTCCACTAAAACAGATTTCAATTGAGTGTTGAAAGCAATCTGTGATTGCTTTGGTTTTGCAATTGCTCAGTTTTCCTAATGGCTGTGGAAAATGTTTTGTGATTATCAGCCAATCAAGTGCTAGACTAAATCCAAACGTGTTTTGGTCCATCACGCCATCAATCACCACACCATCTACGATTGCGTTTACTTTTCCTCGTGATTCATGGTTCAAGTAAAACCAATCGTGAATTACTTCAGCTTGTGATTGGCTCATTGTATGTTTACTTGTTCCCGTGATTGATTGTGTGATCACTTTGGTTTTGGTTTTACAACACTCAATCGAAAACTGTGCTGCCACTGATTTAAACCAAATTGGCTCAGTAGAAAATTGCCCAGAAGGGTTGAGAAGTAATTTACAGAATTTGCATCCATGTTGTATCAGGTTCTGTGGCAACAACATGGCCATTGATTCTGTAAGTAGTACATATAAATTATTATACCCTTCATATTTTTTTATTATCAAATTATACAAAAACATATTTTGTATATTAATAATTATATTAATATTATTACCTGTAGATACAAAGTTGTAGCACTCTTCTTTATTCATTCCTGGTTTAAATGTTGCATCACAGTGGCCATAGATATATGTGCTACCAGAACCTTAAACAGTAATAATTATTACCAATCTTAATTCAACTTTTTTTTTATTCAAACATATAATTTGTAGTGTTTGCTCCATGAGAACTCACACCGAAATATAATGAGTTACATAGTGAAGGAAAAAAGAAATGGGTACTATACTATACTATGCAAAGGGATACTACATTTAAATACTTGTGGCAAGTTATGGATCAGACTTAGTTGGTTGAGATAGATGGTCCTATTTGCTGGATTCTACTAAGAAACATTTGCTGTTTTGAAGGAAAGTTTGAGCACTGAAAAACACATCTTTATTCTGTAGTTCTGACCATACAGGAAAGCCTTTCATTGCCCCTTAATTCAACTTCAAATACAGCATATAAACATTCGAAAGTGGCCCAAACATTTTTGAAGATTTTTATAGTCACAACCCATTTCCACACTTGCAATCCATAGCTTATACCAAATCTTGATCACATTCTAAATTCTCCCTTAGAAAACAAAGAAAGTGAAGGAGAATTCAGAATGTGATCAGGAGACACTTATGCCCTTGTAGCACATGAACAGGCTAGCAGGAGAAAATGCCGTTTTGCCGTTTTAGGGGAAAAGGTTGACAAGTGATATTTTTGAAAATACCAGCCTTGTATTTTGGCTACTTTTGAAATTGAAAATTGAAGAAAAATGCAGATTTTTCAACAAAAACTAAAGAATTTGGGTCTTTCTTCAGGGAGCACATAAATTTATGCTTTCCTTTGCCATCTGGGAATCCATAAATTTATGCTTTCCTTCATCAGTGTGGGAATCCATAAATTTATGCCTTCCTTGGTAATAGGTAAATTTCAATAATCATTTAATTTGTTACAATTTTCAACTTTTTAACTGAAAACATACTTTAAAAAATATCAAACTAGTAAGAATAAAGGGAACCAACTTGAAGAATATTGTGATCTGGAAGGACTTTTTGGTAAATGGCACTTTTACCTGCTAGGCTGTTATGGCTCTTCCAATGTACACTATGTATTTTGCACTTCATTTAAAGCTAAAAATACAAATATTTTAAAGGGGCTGCAGTGGCGAGGGGCCTTTAAATTTATTCCAGGCTGGACACAGTTATTTCCAATGATTTCCATATGGACTGACTAACATTACACACAAAAAAGCAAATATACAAAATGACAAACAAAATGTTCATAGCCATTGTCTTCAAGGAAAATACTGCTTATAATTTCAATCTAGCATTGAGGGAGGGGAGTTTAACTGTTTGTAGCCAACCGATTAGCTTGTACATTTGTTGTCCCAATTCAGATCATGTGACAGCTCTCCAGAGGATTCAGTGCTTTGTTTTCCAATTAGAGAAATTTATACATTTCCTCTTGTGATACATAAAAATAAGAAAACATTACTCAAGGGAAAATTCAGGTGACCTCAATTGGGACAACAAATGTACAAGCTAAATCGGTCTATTAACAGCCATCAAGTGAATATAATCTCAGACATGCACAACACCATGACATAGCCCCTCTAATGCAACTGGCCCATCATAAATTGAATGGCGTGTGCAACAAGGGCGTAAGTGACTCCTGATCACGTTCTAAATTCTCCCATTGAAAACAAAGAATCTGAAGGAGAATTTAGAAAGTTACCAGGACTGTCACTTACACCCTTGTTGCACACAGCCATTCAATTGTACATATTTCCACTACTGGTAGTTTGAATGTGATTTTGAGTTCTGTGAAGTGATGCTACATTGTATAACAAGACAACAGAGCAACTTCACATTATCATTTACCTCCTATAGTCATTATCATTTACCTCCTATAGTCATTATCCTTTACCTGCTATAGTCATTACCATTTACCTCCTATACAGTAGTTATTATCATTTACCTGCTATAGTCATTACCATTTACCTCCTATAGTCATTATCCTTTACCTGCTATAGTCATTACCATTTACCTCCTATACAGTAGTCATTATCATTTACCTCCTATAGTCATTATCATTTACCTCCTATAGTCATTATCATTTACCTCCTATAGTCATTATCCTTTACCTGCTATAGTCATTTATACCATTTACCTCCTATACAGTAGTCATTACCATTTACCTCCTATACAGTAGTTATTATCATTTACCTCCTATAGTAAAAGGCTGTCTTACACACATCCCTCCAAGTGGAATGGAATAGACCTGTGGAATACAAAATACTCACTAGATGGGATGGTCTTAATAACAAATGAGTTACTCAGTATATTTCGATCTCAGAGGGGCATTAACTATCCCGAATGTTTGATGGAGGTGTGCTGCCCAGGTCTCAAACCCCTGACCCTATATCAGACCAAAATATATGATTTTTCATACCCCTTTTTCAGACCTGACCACTTAGCAAGGCCTTTAATTGCATTATCTCATTCAATTCATTTTTTTCTGTTTTTTTTTCTCTTTCCTGATTGACTTTGAAAATCAATGTCAAAATAACAAGAGAAACTAAGAGAAATCAATGAACTTCCACATCAAAATCACACACTATTCCAGACTAAAACGGCCAGATATATAACCCTATTTCAGACCAAAACAGCTTGTAAACTATACCCTTTGGGTTGGCACACAGACATAGACACATTTTATTAGCACCATATACACTTTAATCAATGTCAAAATAAGAGAAACTAAGAGAAATCAATGAACATCCACATCAAAATCACACACTATTCCAGACTAAAACGGCCAAATTTATAACCCTATTTCAGACCAAAACAGCTTGTAAACTATACCCTTTGGGTTGGCACACAGACATAGACACATTTTATTAGCACCATATACACTTTAATCAATGTCAAAATAAGAGAAACTAAGAGAAATCAATGAACTTCCACATCAAAATCACACACTATCCCAGACTAAAACGGCCAAATTTATAACCCTATTTCAGACCAAAACAGCTTGTAAACTATAGCCTTTGGGTTGGCACACAGACATAGACACAATTTATTAGCACCATATACACTTTAATCAAAGTCAAAATAACAAGAGAACCTAAGAGAAATCAATGAACTTCCACATCAAAATCACACACTATCCCAGACTAAAACGGCCACATTTATAACCCTATTTCAGACCAAAACAGCTTGTAAACTATACCCTTTGGGTTGGCACACAGACAGACACATTTTATTAGCACCATATACACTTTAATCAATGTCAAAATAACAAGAGAAACTAAGAGAAATCAAGGAACTTCCACATCAAAATCACACACTATTCCAGACTAAAACGGCCAAATTTATAACCCTATTTCAGACCAAAACAGCTTGTAAACTATACCCTTTGGGTTGGCACACAGACATAGACACATTTTATTAGCACCATATACACTTTAATCAATGTCAAAATAAGAGAAACTAAGAGAAATCAATGAACTTCCACATCAAAATCACACACTATTCCAGACTAAAACGGCCAAATTTATAACCCTATTTCAGACCAAAACAGCTTGTAAACTATACCCTTTGGGTTGGCACACAGACAAAGACACATTTTATTAGCACCATATACACTTTAATCAATGTCAAAATAACAAGAGAAACTAAGAGAAATCAATGAACTTCCACATCAAAATCACACACTATTCCAGACTAAAACGGCCAAATTTATAACCCTATTTCAGACCAAAACAGCTTGTAAACTATACCCTTTGGGTTGGCACACAGACATAGACACATTTTATTAGCACCATATACACTTTAATCAATGTCAAAATAAGAGAAACTAAGAGAAATCAATGAACTTCCACATCAAAATCACACACTATTCCAGACTAAAACGGCCAAATATATAACCCTATTTCAGACCAAAACAGCTTGTAAACTATACCCTTTGGGTTGGCACACAGACATAGACACATTTTATTAGCACCATATACACTTTAATCAATGTCAAAATAAGAGAAACTAAGAGAAATCAATGAACTTCCACATCAAAATCACACACTATTCCAGACTAAAACGGCCAAATTTATAACCCTATTTCAGACCAAAACAGCTTGTAAACTATACCCTTTGGGTTGGCACACAGACATAAGACACATTTTATTAGCACCATATACACTTTAATCAATGTCAAAATAAGAGAAACTAAGAGAAATCAATGGACTTCCACATCAAAATCACACACTATCCCAGACTAAAACGGCCAAATTTATAACCCTATTTCAGACCAAAACAGCTTGTAAACTATACCCTTTGGGTTGGCACACAGACATAGACACATTTTATTAGCACCATATACACTTTAATCAATGTCAAAATAAGAGAAACTAAGAGAAATCAATGAACTTCCACATCAAAATCACACACTATTCCAGACTAAAACGGCCAAATTTATAACCCTATTTCAGACCAAACCAGCTTGTAAACTATACCCTTTGGGTTGGCACACAGACATAAGACACATTTTATTAGCACCATATACACTTTAATCAATGTCAAAATAAGAGAAACTAAGAGAAATCAAAGAACTTCCGCATCAAAATCACACTGTCACTATTCCAGACTAAAACAGCCAAAATTATAACCCTATTTCAGACCAAAACAGCTTGTAAACTATACCCTTTGGGGTGGCACACAGACAGACACATTATATTAGAACCATATACACTTTTGTACATTGGTCTTGTACTGAAGCTT
The DNA here is from genome assembly GCA_030867875.1 of Actinernus sp. WN-2022. NCBI lineage: Eukaryota > Metazoa > Cnidaria > Anthozoa > Actiniaria > Actinernidae > Actinernus > Actinernus sp. WN-2022. The sequence continues at coordinate 1,497,649 of JAOWCC010001368.1, read as the reverse complement.
TTGACAGTGAATCTGTAATGAGATGACTGTAGACTGCAAGTACATTGTATGCTAATAACCTAAAATGTTAAATTACCAGAGATAAGAATAGTATACATGCAGTAAAGTAGTAAGAATAGTACCTGACTGTATACCCTAGCTTATATATAGGAGTGCCCCCCCCCCCCCCCCCCCCACCTCTTGATCCACTTTAACCAAATTACCTAGTACAGTACTGTTTGAAAATATTACAAGGGAAGTGAAATTTCACCTGAACAAGTGACATTTCTGTTGTCTTCTAGGGAAAATTTCACTCGTTCAGGTGATATTTCACTTCCCCTGTTGTAATATTTTCGAACTGTACTGTACTGGAAACTTTAACAACATTCTTACAGTTTGGACCAGTTTCTTAACACACTGTAATATAATAATATAAATTACCACATACCTGTCCTCCATTCCTCTTATCCCAACCAGCACAAATAATACCAGCAGACAGTTGGTCTCTATATCCATAACACATCTCCCGAAACAGGTTGGCTGCTGTCTTCACTTCAACAGCTTCTCCAAGCTCAATACTGTTTAAAACAGGAATAATTATTGAAGTATAGCCACTCTCTAATTGAAAAGTAATTGAAATAGTTTGTGCAAGAACAGAGTACTAAGTGACTTTTGATCAAATTCTAAATTCTCCCTTAATAGAAAACAAAGAATGTCAAGAAGAATTTAGAGTGTGATCAGTAGTCACTTATGCTGTTCTTGCATGGAGCCCTTACATTGTGTATTTTTATCTAGTTTGATCTATATATTTTTATTGTTATATTTTAATATTACATATAATATTCATTAATAATTCATAAGGGTACTAGCCAATCCAGACCCAGCATTTGGGTCACGTGGATACACTGTAAACCCCATACTAAATTCTAATTAGCCTATTAGTATTCTGTATTGATGATACAGAATACTAATAAGCCCTATTGGTATTCTGTATCAAATGATACTGAGTACTAACTATAAGCCAACTACAACCCTGTATGGAATGATAGAGGATACTAACATGCTAGCATTAGTATGAGGAGGTCTCACAACCAATCCCTGACTTCCCCTATCCTGGGCCCGGGTGGAATGACAAAGTACATCTGCTCTCTTATTGCATACACACCATCTCTTCCATGTGGGACATGTTTTTGTGAGAAACTAATTCATCCCACATTGATAGCAAGGTGGGAGAAATCAAAGCTTAAAATTTTATGTGGTGCATTATTATCATAAGTACTTTACAATATATGTGGCAATGTTGTATCGGATATATAATGGATCACCGAAGCGGCTTGCAATTGTATATCCAATACAACATCCCCACTCATATTGCAAATACTTTAGTACTTAATGTCATGGAATACTGTGGTTAAATAAGGTTTTGACTTGAACCAGTATTCGTATAGTAATGTATAATAATAATAATAACTTTATTAACGTGTCTAAAGGTATTTAGCAAAATAATGCTAATTAGGGACACAAATTAAAGAGTAAATTAAAACAAATATATCTATCTATCTATCTATGATTAAAAAGGTAAAACTGATAGATGTACACATTCTTCCGCGACCTACATGTAATTCTAACTACCGGTAAGTCGTAAATACATATATCCGTATCTGTATGTCTGACTTAAAAACATTGATATACAAGAATGTAATAAAATCTGTGTTAAGATGACTTCATAAATTTAAAATATTAAGATTGACAGAGATGACAGTCCTTACAATTTTCATTAATGTCATGGAATACATATTTTAATAACCTTAAAAGAACACATACCCATAGAAATTGAGCTGATATTTCACAATATCAGCAATAGCTTGAGTATCAGCAGCTGAGCCTGAGCGACAGCAGAATATCCTATCTGTAACTGGTGTCAGTTTGTCTGTCACTCTATTTGCAACATATGCACTGTGAATAAAGAATGAGGATGTTTTATTATGATTGTACATTTATTGAAAACTACTGTGCAGGCTTGTTGTATGTTAACGCATCCACTTTAACCTTTAAGGCATGACAAGAATTATTATCATATCACAGGCCTTGAAATTTAAAAAAATCCTGAATAGTCTAGTCACTAACCAGCAAATTTCCATAGCAGGATTGGCTAATTAAGTATTTTTTAGTCACCAAACTATTGGTCGCAATGTTAAGCCCTGTATCACCTAACTACTACTACTAATATATGGTAATAAATTTATTTATTTATCCAAGGTAGTAACAAAGAATTTAAAAGGGGGTTACAGTTTTTGAATATTGTTTACGTAATGTCTCTACCAATTCTAAGCCTGCCCATCCCCCAGCATATGTGGCGCATTTGACAAGACAACACAGTTTTTATTGGAAACCTTGTGAATGGGATGTTACATTGGTTTGAGCTCCAATAGTTTGCAATGTTTTTCTAATGTGAAAGTTCTGTTAAAATTTTGTTTTTGCAATACGTGATTTGCTTTTCATTGCCACAATATTATTATTAGTTCTGTAAAATATACTTTTCCCCCAATTATTTAAGAAGGTTATCACAATTTTCTGTTTATAAACTAAATTCTAACAGAAAATGTTTTTCGTCTTCAACAGAATAATGACAATTGGGGCATTTTCTAACAATGTACTTCCAGACTAACATACGTTTTATTGTAGCAGCCACATTCGATTTCAAGAATGTGGTCAGTCTATGATTTCAACTCAGTCTGTCCCGGTGGGGCATTTGCCAGCAAAGAAAGGTTGGGGAATGGGGAATTTGTAAAAAAAAAAAGAGTCAGAGATAGCAACAAATCAGTGTTTATAAGTTAGAGTTTGTGTACAGCCACTGATCACCCTCGTATCACTGACGACAGAGCGTTTCATTTGTTAATAAATCTTGTTCTGAGTAATTTATTCACATAAATTACCATGTTCAATAACCTGTATTGTATTACCATGTTCATTTGCAACGTTCTGATTCAAAAATATGAAATGCCAATTGACATTTTGGGTGAGAAAAAATCAAGAAACTAAAACGTAGAGAGCTCGGAAAAGAGGTTTACTATTCCCAAAAATTGGGTTGGGCTACAATTTTTCTTTTTTTGTTTTGTTTACGTTTCCAAAAAATTGGGACAGTCGGGTGATGGTAAACAAAACATTTCATTGGAGGGCCTAAATGGGTAAAAGAACAGTAAGTAATTATATTCAAAGAAGGCAATATCATATTTTACTCATATTTCCTTCTTCTAAAAAGACTTTTGCCAAGTTCCTGCACTTCCCATTTGTGGGTTTGTTTGTTCATTTAACAGGCTGTTCTCATACATGATTGGATGGTCACAATGAAAGTACATGAATACATATATAATGTGAATGTTGGTTTCTTTAAAGTGCGCCTAACCCCTTTTGCAATTTTTATACATATGAATCTTTGAAAGGTTTTGAGTACATTTTGTACTTCTGCAAAGAAATTTTTGGCTTACAGAGAATATTCTATGTTCTAGGCTTGTTTGAAATGGTGGAAATTTGACCTTTCCTGACCCACGACCGCGTAAGAAAAAGCCTGGGTCGATTCTGGATCTTACGTCACCTCATTAATGCATTATTCTCCATGGCGCCTTTATTTCACAACAACATTGATATACATGTATAGAGAATTTATACAGACTGTCAGTTGTTAGTAAAGAAAATAGTTATTTTAGACAAAACGCTAAACATTTATTCAACTTATTACAAAGTCGAATGAATTAGATGACGTAATATCCAGAATCGACCCAGGCTTTTTCTTATGCGGTCATGGGTCAGGAAAGGTCAAATTTTCACCATTTCTAGATAGGAGTTCATCCATTTCCTTGTTAAAAGATGATTTATTCGGGTGTAACAAACGGAATGATGAACGACTACAAACAACTACGAACGGGGTCTGACCGGGCTAGTCCCAGTCTCTACACAGGTAGACCACATATCTCTCTATCTCCCCCTAAGTCTTTAGTGTTCCTTTGCAATTTTGACGGTACGTGTGGAGGGTCGGTAAAGACTGATAATACCAAAACAACTAGGTATATATAATAGAATGTTCATCGCAGATATGGTGTGAGGTTCATAGTTCAAGTATGCCTTGCTTGTTGTGGTCCCTTAGCCTTCGTAGGGCCAGTGGAACTTTCTTCTCAGTAGGGCCTGTGGCTGGACTGGCTTCGGGCATGACTGGTGCCAGTGGTCTAGGGGTTACTGTTGGCTGTGCTGGTTCTGTTCCAGGGGGTTGTGGTATATCACTGTTGGCGTGGCCCGGATCTGATGGGGATGGTGGCTCTGCTCCACCTGTAGCCTGATTTTCCAGGGTTGGGGAACTTGGCTTGAGGGGTGTGTCTTGGTTGGCTTTCCCTGTATATCTGAGGTCATCGCTCAGTAGGCGCAGTGGGGGTCTTGCCTGAACTGGTGTGTACTGTCGTAGAAATTTACGGTTTCTGAGTGTTATTCTGCCTGAGCCGTCAACGCGTGTGACATACTGGTCAAATTGTCGCACTTCTATGACAACCCCTGTCTTGTCCCATCGTGTGGGGTGTGGTCCAATCTGGTTCTGGATCCGAACGTATTTACCTACAGTCAGGGGGGGGAGCCTTTTTGTGTGCTCGGCCCACCTCTCAGATGCTTGCATGTGGCGGTTCTTCAAGGCTTCTTCCCTCAAAGCAAGGGTGTCACGCCATGTGGGGTGAGGAATGTAGCGCCCAGGGATGATGGGGATGAAGTCCTTGATTGGTCGTCCAAAGACGCACTGTGCAGGGGATAGCTTGGTGTTGGGGTCGGGGGTGTTACGGTACTGCAGGATGGCCTGTTGGAATGCGTTAGTGTTAAGGTTGCCTTGTGAGTCTGTGTTATTCGTGATTAGCCTCTTGATTGTTTTTACCCCTATCTCAGCCCTGCAGTTTGAGTGTGGAAATGCCACAGATGAGAGGCGGTGGTGTACTCCCCAATCTTTCAGGAGTTGCTGGGTGGTGTATGCTCTGAACTGTGGTCCTCCATCGGTGGCGCATTCGTCTGGGATGCCGTATGTGGCAAAGGTACGTCTGAGGCATTCAGTCAGGCCAGCGGAACCATCGCGTCCTCTTTCAACGATGGGCCAGTTGGAGTATCTGTCCACTATTAGGAGGTAGTTGACACCTTTGTATTGGAAATAGTCAGCACAGATGCATTGGAATGGGTATGCTGGTATCGCTGGGGGGTATGGTGGGGCGTTGGGTTGTGAAGGGGTCATGCGGTTGCAGTGAGAACAGCGGTCCCGCATTGTGATGATGGCAGATGTGATGCCGGGCCAGAATACGGTGGACTCCGCTCTGGCCGTCATTGATGTCACCCCTTGGTGGGCGGAGTGTAGTACAGTCAATATCGCCTCTCGGAGGGAGGGGGGGATGACGATGCGATCTTTGTAGAGTATGACACCATCAACAGTGTGCAGGTGTACGCGTAATCTGTGGTATTCCTGGAGGGCAGGTGGTAGCTGGTGCTTGAATTCTGGGAATCCTGATTCGATGATGGTGGTCAGGATGTGAAGGTCTGTGTCACTGGTGGTTGCTAGCTTGGTGCGTTCCCAGGTGACTGCCATGTTGCTGAGGGTTGATGAGGCTGCATATATTAGTTCGTTCTCAATGGTGTAGGAGCAGGATTCTTGAGGCAGCACTTTGGTGCGGAGACTTGCTAGGAAGGGGTGTCCGATGAGGCTTGCTGAATACTGGATGGCTGAAATGTCTATGGCGGCTATGTCGTCTGGTAGGGTAAGGATGTCAGGGTTTGTGGAACCGGTCGGGTGCCTTGAGATGGCGTCGGCTGCCTTGTGTTGTACCCCGGGGATATGTACCATGCGGAATTTGTACCGAAGTGTCTTTTCCTTGAGGTTTCCGAGGCGACCGTTGGAGATTTCGTCAAGGGATCGATCGCTCAATATCTTGAGGAGGGGTTTGTGGTCAACCGCGATTATCAGGTTGTTGCAGCCAAGGACAAAGAAGCGTGCCTTGTCAAGGGCATCAGCGACAGCTAGGGCTTCACCTTCTATGGGGGCATAGCGTGACTCTGCTGCATGGGTGAAGCGACTACCCACTAGTGTCACCTTCCAGCCGCTGCGGCAGCAAAAGGGCTCTGTGGAGGAGCACTGGCAGTGTTTCTGGAAGAGCCAGTAACCAATACCGGTTTTAGACCAGTCAGTGGCCAGACATGTTGGCTTTGATTTGTCAAAGATACGGACGCCGTCTTCAATGTCGGAGATGATGGCTGATTTGGATTCTTCAAATAGACGGTTGAGCTCATCGTTCCACAGGAATGAAGTACCCGGTTTCAGCGACTCACGGAATGGGAGCATGCGTTCAGTTGCTGCAAATGCATATGAGACCTGGTTGACCAGGCCGAACCACGAGCGCATGTCAGTGGTGTTGCTTGGGGTGGGGAAGTGGCGGATTGCATCGAGATATTTTGCGCATGGGCGCACGCTGTCGAGTGTGATCTCAAACCCTGCGAACTCGACTGTGTCGGCTGCAAATGCAAACTTGTCGGGGTTGAGAGTTATTCCGTGTCGCCCACATATGTCTAGCCAGTTGACTGCTTGGTGGAAACTGCTGGTGATGTCGTCTGCCCACAGTAGGGTGTCATCAATACATTTGGTCTTATCAGGGATATGGGAGACAATCTCATCAAATCTTCGAGAGTACCCGTCTCCAGACGCGATGTATCCCTGGGGGGCTGTGTTGTATCGGTACCGTCCCCACGGGGTAATAAATGTGGTAAGGTGGCGGTCGTCTTTGTGTTGGGGAACACTGTGATATCCGTTCCAGCAATCAAACACTGTTTTTTTCTTGTTGTGGGGCACTGAGCGTGCTTGGTGAAACGGGCTCTGGGTGTGGTGAGTCTCTCGTGTAGCGTGAAGGTTGAGAGACTGGAAGTCTACGGTGCGACGTGGTTTACCATTCTTCTTCGGGCAGATGACCATGCGGTGGCACCATGTCACCGGATCTCCAACTGGCACGGGCTCCAGGACGCCGATGGCAACGTCTTGATCGAGTCCAGCTTTTACCGCCTCTTGCCAGTGGAGTGGGACTGGGATTGGGGTATGGTGGGCCACAGGCTCTGCATCCGGGTCCACCATGAGTCGCATGGGAGGACCGTCCATGAGGGGAAGCTGTTGGTGTTCGCATGTATTGAATGTGCTTGACTTGTAAAGGTCAAGGAGCCAATCTTGTATGCGTTCCCGGTTGGCCTCTGTTGCTGGGAAGGGGGGCGCAGTCGGCTTTGGAGGTGGCATCTGGCGTCGCGAGCAGTCACATGCCTGTAGTTTGGGCTGTTGGTTTGCTTGGTCTGCTGATACATTTGACATGGTGACGGTGTGGTTGTGTTGAAGGGGGGGCGTCTCTCCCACTGTTGGGAATCGTTCTGAGATGATTCCTAATTCCTGACAGGCCTCTCGGCTTATGAATAGGCGGTCTGAGTCGTTGGTGACGTATGCGATCTGCCTTGTCTCTAGGTGCTGTCCGGGTTCAGTTGTGCCTGTCAATCGTAGGATAATGGCGCCGAGGATCCTTATGCCGCTGTTGTTGGCTGCACGCATACGGGTGGTGACCGGAATTAGGTCTGCTTCACTTAATCCGAGGCGGCGAATGATGCTCAAGCTAACCAGGCAGCTTTGGCAGCCTGTGTCTGCCATTGCTTGTAGCTGTATGGACTTGAGTGCGTCAGTAACTGGTTTGTATCCAAGGGCCACGTAGTCTTGTGGGTGGATGGTGGCGTTAAGCGAGATGTGTGGCTGTGGCTTGGATGGACGTTGGATCCAGCAATCATTCATGTTGTTGTATAGGTGGTGGTCTAGGGTGATGCCATAGATAGCATGGTCTCCGCTGGTGATGTTGCATAGATTGTCAAAGATGGCACCTTCTGCTTGTCTGCCCACTCTGGCTGTGGTGTGGGGTCTCGGTTGGAAGGGTTTGTTTTTGCTATGACATGCAGTCGCAAAGTGGTTTGGGCGGCCGCATAGTTGGCAGATGGTGCCGAAAGCCGGACACTTTTGCTCTCGATGTTTGGCAGGGGTTATGTGGCCATGGCCTGGTTTACCGCAGTGGTTGCAGGCTTCGATATTGGGCTTGTCGTTTGGTTTGTCATTGGGCTTTCTATTGGGGTTCTGCTGCTTTCGGTATTGGCTTCGCATTGCCTCAGCGCCTTGGGTTTGAAGGAGGCGCGCTGCTGACCGTTTGCCAGATTCCTTGGCCTCTACATATTGTAAGACTTCTTCTAATGACATGTCTTGGTTTTTCTCTCCAAGTAGGTCTAGTTGGATTTCGTCGTCCACTAGGCCCCGGGTGACGACGTCTCGGAGGACATTCTCGGTGAAGTTGACGTCAGTGTTGCAGCTATGGCACGTGATGAGAAATTTACATACACCGGCTTGGCCGCGGAGGCGTGCGCCGAAGCTTCTTATTGTCTCGTCCCTGTCTTGTCTCATGTTGTGGAGTTGAACTCTGGCCACCATTGCATTTTCCTCTCGGACGGCGAGCTTTTTAATTGCCTCTAGGACCTCCTCTGTAGGTTTATTCGTCAGGGAGCCACCTGCATTGCGTGTCAGATCTTTCCTGAGTTGTTCGTCGCAACATTCGAGAAGTTGAATCACCTTATCTTTGCCTTGTACTTTCGTTGCTTCGACGTAGTCCCCCCAGCGTGTCGTAAAATAGGACCATTCTTCGCTCGTTCCAGCGCTCGATATTGTTGGTCGGCGTATTTTCTCGATTCTTGCCGTTTGATTAGGGGGGCCGTGGGCTGGAGTACTCGTGTGGACTCCCTTCGCGTGGACGGAGATAAGTACTGCTGCGAGCTCGTCTCCAACGTCTTCGGTCTCGTAGTCACAATCTGGGAAGGGGCACTTGTGTTTTGGCATCGTGCTTGAGGTTTGGTTGACCTGTGATGCGCCTTTGACTCGTCGAAAGTCGCGTAGAATCTAAGATTTCAGTCGCGGTGAAATCCAAGATGGCGGCCGTTACGTTTCGTCGACGTTTTCCTGTCGTTTTGTGCCAGTTGTCTCCGTTTATGGCTTGGTTTTCCACTTAATGTTTCCCTCGTAGTTTTCCAAAGATGGTTAGTCGTTCATCATAGATAGGAGTTCATCCATTTCCTTGTTAAAAGATGATTTATTCGGGTGTAACAAACGGAATGATGAACGACTACAAACAACTACGAACGGGGTCTGACCGGGCTAGTCCCAGTCTCTACACAGGTAGACCACATATCTCTCTAATTTCAAACAAGCCTAGAACATAGAGTATTCTTTGTAAGCCAAAAATTTCTTCTCAGAAGTACTCAAAACCTTTCAAAGATTCATAGGTATGAAAATCGCAAAATGGGTTAGGTGCACTTTAACAGCAGAGTCAACATCATTGCAGGGCCGTAGCGCCCTTAGAGGCCGGGGGGGGCTCGTGCCCCCCCCCAAATGTTTTCCAAAAACAAACAAACAAGGTACCTGGCCTCCTCGGAAACCCAGGGGTTTGGTTGCGAAATGACTTTGTGCCCCCCCAGTTTTTCAGGGCATGCTACGGCCCTGCATTGGGCCATTCCATTTTTTCCCCAAAACCCCCCTATGGGGGAGCTCAATTTTGACTAATCCCCCCTTTCCCTTGGGATTTTCTAACTTCTACCACCCCTCCTCCTTGGATTTTCAATGATTGTCATCCCCTCCCCATTGGAAATTCACCTTCAATCCCTGGTCTCCTACTGGAATCCACAGAATTGTGAACCCCCTCCCCTTTGGATTTTCAATCATTGGACACCCCCCCATCTCCCTGGATTCCAGTGGTCTTCCATAGGGGGGTTTTGGAAAATAAAATGGAATGGCCCATTGGCAATGCAGAATAAGGTGGTATCATCTGCATACATTTCAATGTTGGCATTTTCAAGTGGGGCAATAGTTTCTGGTAGATCGTTCGTATACCAACTAAAGAGAATAGGGCCTAGGACACATATGTGGCACTCCACATGTGACATTGGTTTTTACTTATTATTTTCTTGCATTTTATTACATTTATTTAATTAATTATCTTTATTCATTCCATTTATTTGGATTCATATCGTAATTCTATATTTTGACTATCATTGTAATATTTACTATTATCAGGATTTTGTTGACCAAAGATTGTAAATAAGTAACATTTTATTTTGATTTGGTCCTGGACTCGATGCGAAAGCGTTGTTCAGTAATAAACGTAAACGTAAACATATTTGGCGGACAGTCTTCATCAACCGTTCAACGATAGCAAACTTTTCTTTGCTGTCCAATCAAACTTAAAATGCGAGAAATGAAACTCAGAACGTTACGTGAAATTTATGTATCTATAGCGGACTAATAATGGAGACAGTAAGATGAACAGACATGCAATCTTACCCACTGGTCGTGCGTGAGTCAGCACCTATCACCACTCCACCGTCAAACTCTACTGCCATCACTGTCGTCTTCAAATAAACACACAAATACTATGTTTTAATCCCTGAATCTCACACCCTAAGTAAACTGTAATATGTCCTACTTACTCCTGTTAAATGCTGGGCAGAAACCCATTCTGGAGCGAAAGGAGAAGTCATTTCATGTACGCGAAGGGCAGCCATGATGGGAGAGAGAGGAGAATCTGCGTTTGAAGATGTTCAGCGGCTTTCACAAAATTTTGTGCGTACATGTGTAATTTGTTCAACCTCCCATGGGCCTTTGCGTGAAATCCAAGATGGCGCTCGTGGGCCTTGCGCCCGCAGTTCTAGCAGCATCATTTTATGCAAGCTCGCATTACATAATCCATGTGCGCGTGTCAAATCAAAATGGTGGAGAGATAGTGAGATCCCAAATCTGGTTGTTTTTAGTTATCTTCTCCTCTTTACTTCTCCCATAAAACTCCACAACTATGCGCAGCTCATCGTCCTTCCTCAAGAGAAGCCTGTCTTTAAAAGACAACGACATCAATGGTGCTGGGGGACATTCACCACTCCACAATTTTGTCAAAGCCAAGAAAAAGATCAATGAAACCTTCTCAGAAATCGGTGGCTACTTACATGAGGCCAATCAATTTATATGTGGCTGTGACGTGGCTGAAGATTACAAACATGACTTGAAAAAGTTTGCTGAAGAGGTAAACAAGTTGTGGTTATTAAACAATACGCGCTTCGAATGATGGGCACCAGCTGCAGTGTCGACTGTTTATGTACATGTAGCTAAATCAGTAAATGTTCATTTCCAATTTGATATTTTAAATCTCTCTCTACCGCTTAAGGCTACGGATTACACACCCATTGCAAGCGGTTTTTAGAGTATGCAGGCAAACCAAGATAACATAGAGATGGTACAGAGAAGGGCAGCTCGTTATGTTTACAAAAAAACTACAACCGTGAATCCAGTGTGACCACCATGATTGCTGACCTTGGCTGGCACAGTCTTCATCAGCGCAGGGCTGACAGTAGGCTTATAATGCTCTACAAGATAGTAAATGGCCTCATCGTAGTAGACTTCTCAAATGAACTTATTCCAGTTACTAGATATACAAGATACCGGTCCAAGATACCTGCACCCTAAATCCTTCCTTCTACCCTCGGAGGACAAAACTTGTATCCACTATAGCTTTATCCCTAGAACTATTAAACAGTGGAACAATTTGCCCACCGAGTTAGCCACAGCCGCCACTCGAGAATATTCCCGGAGGGGTGTCTGTGTGCTAAATCATTACGATCTTGTTTGCTGACATTAAGATCTGAGCCTCAAAGAGAGGGTGTGCCCTAATCTGGTAGATGTAGATTTAAATCACACAGTTGTGTGTGTGTGTGTGTGTGTGTGTGTGTGATTGCACGTGATAGCACATGTGGTTTGCATGCAACAGTGAGCACAGTAAAAAATTGAAACAAAATTGTTTAGATTATGAAAATATTATTTAATATATATTTCTCTTCTAATTTTTTCAGATTGCTGGTTTTCTTGGTCAAGTAGCCAGTATTTCTGAAGTACTTGCAAGAGACCAGATGAAAGTGGCATTCTTTGGTCGTACAAGTAACGGCAAGAGTACAGTCATCAATGCAATGCTTCAGGATAGAATACTTCCCATGGGTATTGGCCATACAACTAATTGTTTTCTGAGTGTGCATGGATCTGATTCCCCTGATCCCTATATCCTAATCCCAGAATCTGATGAAAGGAGAAATGTCAAGGTACAATGAGAAGACAACTGTCTATCTAATTGAGACTAAATGTAATTTAGACATGGTTAAATAAACCAGCTACGTATATACTGTAAATGAGAAATGGAACATGGACCAAATGAAAAATAATCTAAGTTGGAGGTACATTGCCCAAGGCTGCATAAAGCAGTCCTTGAGAGCTTGGCTACCAGGTAACCTTAGCAACCAAACAGCCCAGCACACTGGGTCACACAAAAGTGGACGAAAGGGAGGAAGGAAAAGCCACGAGCGATCACAGCAACTTGCAACTGACTAAAACCACGAGCAATAACAAAAACACAGAGTCCTGGATGAGAACTAACCCAGGGCCATGCAAGCATACCACATGGCTCCCAATAGTTGCTGAATATTTAACCATTCCTGAAGTTAAAGTACATGTAGTCTCAATATAATATGGGGTCGTGTGGCAATTGCTCATGCGCCCCTGAGATGGTTCTCATCTGGGACATTTAGTAGTTGTTATTGCTTGTGGTTTGGAGTTATTTCGCTTCGATCTCTTGCAGCTTTCCCTATGTATGATCCAGTGTTCTGTGCTGCTCTGTTGCGCTGCTCATTAACTCCACTCCTCCTTTGTCACACCCTAATATGTGTATTCATTTTGTTTATTCAGACCCTGAAGCAGATTGCTCATGCCTTGTTTGATGAGAAGTTGGACCACAGTAGTCTTGTTAAGGTTTATTGGCCAAAAACAAGGTAAAATTTCAAACAAATTATGTCACTATCAACACTGCACAGTCAATTGCAAAGCAATACTAAAACCTGCAAACAGATGATGAAGCTAACGATGCTGCTACAGACACCAACTAATATATTAATGTTGTGGTTTCATTTAGAACTTGGTAAAAACAATTTTTTTAACTGCATGCATGGTTTACCGGTTTTTAACTGGTGTATTTTTTTTACACTGATTTAATTTTTTTAACTGGTTTAATTATCAAGATTCTAAAACAACATTTTTCATTTTTTTTGGCATTCATAAAAGAAGGGGGTTTACCAGCAGTTCTTTTTTTTTTGGGGGGGGGGGGGGGGAGGGATTAAAAAGAGTATCAAAATTGCTTGAGCCCATAGGGCAAATGCAATTTGAGCTCTTTGAAACACCTCACCTTTAATCTTTGACTGATTTCAGATGCAAAATGCTCTCTGAAGATGTTGTATTGGTCGACAGGTAACAGACTGTGCTCCTCATTATTTTACCTTTTTGGACAATCACTTTTCTCCTGTATTCGTTTTATTGGTCTTAGATTGGCAGTCAGTGAAAAACGTCATCAACCTTGGATAGTTACACATTATTATCACTTGAAGTCACGGCATTCAAAATATTTTCCAGTATGACGTCCACATACATTTGTTGGAAAGTAGGCATCTGTGACAGAACTCAGAGCCAAAGTCAAAAGTTCAATATTGTCTGTTGATGAAGAGAAAATAACCAGCAGCTGTTGGCTTGTTTTCAAAGCCCTGGAAGTGTTACTGTGTAACTACTGTAACCAGGGCTACTTAGCCAACGAGAACTCCAACTTATGGTTAATTGAGCCAATCAGTCAAGTTTTATAAACTGGTGTCTATGGTATTAACTTATCATTCTAATCTGGCTTGGTCTCTCTTGAAATATTAACATCACAACAACAACCACTTTTATCACTGTGTATTACTTAGTTTACTAGGAGTGGTTTTCGTATACCGGTAATAGATGTAAGACAATTCTATGTAACTATATGGCCGAAAATTAGAAAAATCCAGGTGACATAGTCCCTCATATAAGACATAGTTTACATGCTTATAAACTAGATGATGACATTGCACATGTCTTGAGACTGCTGCTTATAGTACATGAACATAACACAGCATATTTTTTCAGCCCTGGTATTGATGTAAGTCCAGATCTTGACACCTGGATTGACGAGCATTGTCTGGATGCTGATGTGTTTGTACTGGTGTGCAATGCAGAGTCAACTCTTATGGTTACAGTGAGTGCACTCAAATTATTTCCTGTGATGAACAGCAACAAGAATTTTCGGTGGTGAATTGCAGCCAGAGAAAAGTGTACTGTTGATACTTTATAATCCAATCGACACATTGGTCGACTGTTACTGACAGTCATCTGACTGATGGCAAAGTGTTGGCTACATATCAGCAAACTGTTAGGCAAAAAATATGTAGTATGGTTACCTCAAACCGTGAACATTGACTCACAATAGTTGGAAACCTACCTGTTGCTGCTATAGTGGCTGGTCCTTTTTCAAACTTGGTCGACAGTTTGCCAAGTGTCAGCCAACAGTCGGCCAAGATCTGTCAGTGGAATCATAAAATGAAGCACATTTGAATACATGTATATCCATATAGAATTTGTGCTATATAAATGAAGACCTTTCCCTTTACACTTTTTGCTGAACAGCATGTGGATGTGTGTATGAACTTGTATTTGAAAGTAAGTTGAGTAAACATTTCTTGGCTGTAAGAGTTGTTTTGTTTCAAATCTACAGGAGAAAAACTTCTTCCACAAAGTCAACCAAAGATTATCACGACCCAATATTTTTATTCTTAACAACCGATGGGATGCATCGGCTGGGGAACCTGATGTTGAAATGATGGAATTGGTAGGTAAACCATATAAGATAGTCAAGTGGTATAGAAAAAAACCTGGTTAGATCAGAGAAGAACCGACAAAAAATACTTTAATTTGGACAGTTTTGGATAGAGGTTTGAGGCTTACATCTATTAAAGTGTAATATGTATGCTTGGTTAGTTACTTTTTTATTAATTTGGTATCTACACATATATATGTATGGTCTTTATCTTCACCATTTAATGAGGCTTTAAAGTTCTCAAAGTTGCCAATTGCCCAGTTTGGTAATGACCGAGACTGTGTAGTCATGTAAAATCAGGAACCGAGGGTAGCACTTGAAGTGACCAATGAATCGTGCTTGTGTTCCCATGAGAAAGGCTTTCAAACTTCTAAATGCTGTTTTAGAAAGATAGACAATCGATTGAAGGTGAAAAATACATGTAGCATTTATAAACAGGCCTTTAAATAAATGAACTCAGATTTGTTGTTGTCCTGGTGGCAGTAGTTAACCATGTGATTGCATTCCTAGTAGTATATGTGGAGTCAAAATGATACCCGTTTTTCTGAATTTTGTTAACGTAGTGGAGAGCTTCGTTCAGACCTCAGCTCTCCCCTACGTTAACAAAATTCACGAAAACGGTTATAATTTTTCCTCCACATATACTACTGAAATCATAAGAATTACAACGATACCATTCTTTATCTATTTATCCATTCGATTTTCGTAGACCATGAACGAGAAAAAAAAGCATGGATAGAAACCGTTATTTCGTCTCTCTTCATTCTTTTTGCCTTACTGCCGACATTATTGCACGAACGAGGCAAAAAAAAAAAGGGAAAAAAAAAAATGAATAGAGACTGTCGTTTCGTCTCTCTTCATTTTTTTTCCTTTTTTTTTTTTACTGCCATTCGAAAGCCCTTAGCGAACCCTCTACGTCTCCATGAGTCTTACGGTACTTCAATTCTGCCAGTACTTTCGAGAAGCGATTTTCTTTTACTAAGTTCACGTCGTAGTGGTGCACTACACGTTGTACAAAGTCTGTAGCTAGTTCGACAATCACGATCGCATTTACGACATGGATATTCGAAAGCCCTTAGCGAGCCCTCTACGTTTTTATGAGTCTTATGGTCCTTCAATTCTTCCAATACTTTCGAGAAGCGATTCTTGATTTTGCGTTTCTCTCCACTAAGTTCACGTTGGCGTCGTGCACCACACGTTGTACAAAGTCCGTAACTAGTTCTACAACCACTACCGCATTTAGAACATGGACCGAATGGGGTGGCTCCTCTTTGTATCTGATAGTTGTGTTGAGCACAATATTCTGACACTTTGGAAGGTTTCCTCACGCACTTCGTGTCCTTACCACGCATCAACCAAACGCAAGTTACTATCTCGGCCATCGTGTGATATGACTTCGTACTGTTTATGTTTAATTGATAATATTTTGGGAGAGTTCTAACCAAAACAGCTGATTCATGACGAGGACATCCACCAATATATACTCATTTAAGAATTTAGTTTAAGACCATGAGAAGAAAAAGATTCGATAGTGAAAAAAACCAAATACCAAAACTGGTATCACCAGAACCTCTCTAGGAACCTTTCACCTTTTTCCTTCCTTTACCATCTTTTCGTTCCTAGAGAGGTTTTTATTTATTTGCCGGGCCCGGCTTTGACGGTATTTGTTCTACTGTATTCATTCTACCGTATTTGTTCTACTGTATTCATTCTACTGTATTTGTTCTACTGTTGTTTGGATCCTGTCCTAACTGGTTGAGACACAACCGGCACCCGTGGGTCCCATTTAAGATCCCTTGAGCTTCACCCATGCACCCGACCCAGGATTGACATTATTCCTACTTCTGCCACATGACAGACGCGCTACGACTTGTGTGATGTGGTGGAGCTTTTTCCATCACACAAGCCGATCTACCACACATGGTCCGTAGGATTCGAACCCTAGGTATATGAGCAGCTCCACCTTTTCACTCATATACCTAGCGCAGAACCTTTAGACCATGTGTGCTAGACACTATTTTTGATGATAAAATACTCTACTTATGTCTTAAGCACCTGTCGTATGTTAATTAGCGCCGTTCACGCGTTGGTTCGAAATTTGCATACAAACTGCAAAACAACACGGTAATTTATACGATGTTTTTAGTGAATTTAAAATAGACTCCGCGATGGTTTCTTTCATAGGAGACGTTGATTCTTATCCCACTAGACTGCCAAGCTTTGCTCTCATTTCCTTTCGGATCTCCGAGCGAAGTTGTTCTACGTTTTTTGACCCACTAGACTGCCTATTTTTTTGTCGTATTTCGAGCTTGAGTGATTCGTATTTCGATCTTTCATCGATAACGCTTCCGAACTCGGCTTCTGAAATATTACCATCGGCTAGAGCCTTTGAGACTTTGACTTCCACGGAATTGGCCTTAGCCTTTGCCAACATAACGGTCTTTTCGTGCTTCGAGACGCGAATACCAAGTTTCTTACTTGCAATAGACATCGAGGCCGAAATGACGGCACAAACAAACCCGAGGCTTCCTAATGAAATACCCACAGGTATCCCGATCCCCGTAAACGTCAAGCCCAACGCCATAGCGGATAATGCACCACTCAAGCTACCTGTGGCCACAGCAACCCCGTGAACAATACCACGCGCTCGGGCATATTTCTTACGAACGACTTCGTAGTGCTTTGCCTGCCGTTCGAGTTCAGCAAGTGTGTCACATACTTTTTGTAGCCGAAAGCTATCTCCAGACAAAACAGTTTCAGATGAACGTAGATTGGGATAGATCGGCGCCGTTGGAATTGTTTGAATCGAATCGCTTGCCATCGCATATTATACGTATGGCTTACTCAATCTTCAATACGTATCGTATGGGTCGACCACGGAAGTCTACCACGTTGCCTTTCTCATCACGAATCGTCAGACGAAGGCTGTTTCGTGTTGTACCTAGAGCTCGGACAGGTAGTGGGGGCATCATAGAATAGGTTATTTCCTTAAACCAGACGCCTCGTACTTTTAAGTTCGCTAGGACTTGCGATCGTTTTCCATCTAGAATTGAAAAGCTGGAATCCACCACATCGCAGTGGACATACATTGTGTGGATATCTTTGAACACCAGGTCGTGGTCCCCCACCTTTAACGATACGTTTCCCCCCACCTCTTCGTTTCCTTCGATACCCAATAGTTCGCAGAGATTCTTACTGAACTTGATCGGTTTCTTTACCCTTAGGATCCAATTCCTTTTACTGGCTTTGTCTATGAAGCTTATAACGCCAACCACCACCGCAGGTTTGAAGAGGGGCACGATCGTATTTATATTATAAGAACCCGAATCAAGTTCGTATGGGAGCAGCAAACCCCCGGTATCCCACTCGAACGTAGCCTTTGTCTCTAGATTCCACCAACTGTTCTCGAAAGTGACCTCAACTATCGAAATATTCCGTATAAGAATTGGATCGTCGAAGTAGACCGTATGGTCAGCCGAGGTGGTGGTGACATTTAAAATCACCATCGTATATTAAAGACATAAACTTTATATGTCATACTTGCAATAACTTCAATAGTTACGATGCCTCTAGTTTTACCAGACGAAGATGATGATCTATCTGCTGAGGACATGGTGGAGATTGCCAGGGGTGGTCCAAGGCTTTCGAAAGCTGAGCAGACAGCGCTCCTTGTAGATGAAAACGCCAGGATTGCCAAACTGAATACCGATTTGTTGACAAAGTTCAAGAAAGAATACCCACACGCGGATTTTCGCCAGTTTCATGCCTCTACAGACATAGATGGTCCAGGCAAATATTCGACAAGCATTTGGTTTCGAGATGGGAATCATAGCTATGTGGTCTACGGTGATGATTTCTCGAATCTACCTGAGGCTATTCAAAAACGACTCGATTCTGTACTACGCGGTATAAGTGGAGGTTTCCCATCTCCATTCAGAAAGACAAAAGAGAAGTATCCAGTTCCAGCCGTTCCATGGGGGGACGACCCAAAAGACATAGTCCCTATCCTACGAACACTCAAGATCTACGTAGCAAAGGATCAGTTCTTCACGATGACGCCGCGAGATATCTTTCAAGAGCCGGACCAAGTTTTCTACACCGTAAAGCAAGCAAACGAGTGGCTAAATGCTCCACCAATGAGACATTGGCAACAACAGCTATGCTTCGTCCTTTGGT
The DNA here is from genome assembly GCA_030867875.1 of Actinernus sp. WN-2022. Lineage (NCBI taxonomy): Eukaryota > Metazoa > Cnidaria > Anthozoa > Actiniaria > Actinernidae > Actinernus > Actinernus sp. WN-2022. Next base: position 1,478,675 of record JAOWCC010001368.1, on the reverse strand, counting down.
GTGCAACGGCAGGCTGTGGGGTGTCGTTTGACGACCATCTTTCCGATGAGGCACCAATCATCGACAACGTCAGGAGCTTTTACCGCTTCCATGTGTACTACACAATGAGGCGATTACTGTTCGAATTGGGGGTCCCACTTCCCAGAGATTCGGTCTTCGATAAGGACAACAATGCTCCATGGAGTTCCGTCGCTTATGACAGGCTCAGGATAGAGTTTGGAGTCGATAAAGTTGACTTTGCCCTGCGCCGAGGGGCCAATGGTGGATTAGGAGACGTATACGTATACATCCATGGAGGGCTGGTGAATGCTCAAGAGAAATGGGGGACGCACAACACTTCATACGATTCGAAGTGGCCTGGGGGAGATTTCAAGTTTCCTGAGGAGAGTCGTCGCCCTAACTTCGAATTTCCGTTAAAGTTCATTCGTAACGATGCGGTAAAGAATCAACGCAATTGGTTCGTTCCACAAACTGGTCACGGATTGTCGAAGGACGGGCTAGCCAGAATAAACTTATCTGCAATGGTCTACGTATATTGCGTTCTAGGATCCCAGGCTTCTTTGCGCAGTTCAATCGTAGGGACAACGACCTTATCCCACAATGTTCAGGCCGATTGTGGTGTAAAGTTGGAAGAGGTCATCACAGAAAAGAAGGTAGATAGCCTTGTACGATATCAAAACGCTTTGCATCTAACGCGCGTTCGTCTCGACCTTGCAGTTGCTAAGGACTGTTTGTTAATACCCAGCCGTATGATTATTAACGATGAGAGCATACCAGGTTATAACAACGAACTACAAATGGCCTCCACACCTAACATCCACTTTGGAATAAATGACCGTATCAACTATAAAGAAAAGTCCCCGAAACCACCACGTATGGAAGGTAGTTCACGAAAGAAAGATCTACCACATCAAGATGTCGTTGCGGTGAAGCCGCCTATCCCACAAGTAACACATCAAGATGTCGTTGCGGTGAAGCCGCCTATCCCACAAGTAACGCAACCTCGTAGTACCGATGCCGTTATGACAAAGCACGAGATCAATTTGGGGCTGATGGTTGCCATTGCGGCGGGAGCCTCATGGATGCTATTTCGCTGACTTAAATCGCTCTATTACGATCACCACCACAGCTACAATCAACATCCAGATGTTCTTCGCTAAGAATCCTAATACCTCGCCAGCCGTGCGAAACAAAAAGCTAGCAATTGCCCCAACCATTCCAGGTAGAATCTGCCCTAGCTTCTTTCCTAGACCTTTCAACGCCTTGCCGACCCCACTGGCAACATTAGCAAGCCCCTTAGATAGCATGGAAGCCACGACGCCAATCACGGTGCCTGCCGCAATCGCAATTCCAAGCACTCCAACACCGTACTTTTTGAAGATGGCCTTCACGCGGTCTCGCATGGACATACGCTCTTCGATTCTTTCAATATTTGACTCGATCTCCTGTATTTGGTCGTCTATATTCATCACTTCTTCCTTTGCTGCCGTATGTTCTGTCGACCCCTGCTTGGATGATTTCACGTTTTTCATTTCCTTAGCTCTTTCTATCTTAAGTTGGTCGATCTCAGCTTCTCCTTCGCTAACAATCATATCTGCGGGAGGCCCTAGAGCGTCTGTGATCGTCTTAGGCAATTTCCCATTAACATTACCTTTGGCGCCGTACAGATTGTAGTATTTGGAATTACTTTTGTTCAGTTGCACCACGACCTTGTCATACGTATCCAAGGTAGTAGTGAACTTGGTAGTGTCTACATTCGGAAATCTTCTACTAATCCTATCCCAGGCTTCATCGCGTCGCTTGGCTTTTTCAGCTAGTATCTGTTCCCCCTCAGTGAACGATGTTTCCGCGGTATTGCCGCTTGGTACTGCATCTGGATCACCTAGATTCACCAATTTGATGTACTCATGTGGACTGTACCCCCATTTATGCCGTCCACTCCAAAGCTTATCCCGAAAGCTTTTGGATCTTTCTCCTATTCTGACCTTAACTCTATCCCACCAAGTACTTCGGTCTTCATTCTTACCTGGACCAAGCTCATGCCATTCTTTGGCAGAAAGATTTTCTATGTCGGCTTGACCTTCCTCAGTCAAAGGATCGAAGTCTGCATTTTCAGCCATGTTGAACAATAACCATATATGTCCATATATTCAACATGATTCCGTCGACGTTGGTTCCTGCAAAATCGCACAGAGAGCCTCAGGGATTGAAAGCTCTACACAACGTAGATAGAATCACCTTCACTCCATCGGAAGCCAATCCAGGAGAGACTCTCTATGTGAAAATACCAATACTAGGGGAAAACATCGTCCTCGTTCCAGGTAGTCTCGCACTCGTGGCTGACCTTACGTTGTCTGGTGGACATGTTAACAATCGCGTGGTGGCTAATGTCGGGCGTTGTCTGGTCTCACGTAGAGTTCTCAAAATAGGCGCTGAAACCATAGAAGACATTGAACGACCAGATCTTCTACAGACATATTCCGATCTCTATTTGCCAACTATAGAGCGAGATGCGCGCGTGGGACAAGGTATTCAAACAGAGAACACGAACAAGCTACGCTCGAATGCTGGTGACAAAGGCACTTCGGATACTGGAGAAAACTTGCTCCTAGCCGTGTATGGTTCGAAATACCGAATCCCACTAGATGTGGACATCCTGACGCAACATGGAGCTCTTTATCCCTTCGCTCTTCGCAACACCATTTCGCTCGAGTTGACTCTATCACCTGCTACGGACGTGGTGGTAGGATCAGACACTACCAAGATAGGTACATACAAGCTAAGCAACATCCAGCTAGAGTACGAAGTTGTTGAGAGTGAAATTATCGCCAAGCAAGCGAAAGACGAATATGTCAGTGGCGCCGTCTTCCTGTTCAGGCACGCTGTTCACTTCAAAACCGTACCTATCAACAAAGCGTCCGACACTCTGATATCCCAGCAAGTCGACGTTCCAAGGTTGTCCTTTACTGGACTGCTCCTCCTCTTCGTGGCACAACATGCCCACGGCACACGAAACAGCGAGGCGTTTGACTATCCAGGAATCACGAAGGTAGAGATCGATATCAATGGAAGACCAAACAGGATCTTTCCTGGAGGCATGCTACCATCAGACTTTTGGGAGGCCGCCAATGGATGGTTCGGCGCTGGCAAAACGTCTATGACCCCGATCAAGTTCTACAATAATAAATTCGCCATCCTGGTTGACTGTCGCACAGTAAATGATCCAGTTGTCCATGGCAATGGCTTGAATCAAACCGGCAGTGGAAAGAACCTCCAGATCCGCATCCATAGGACTGGAGGCAGTGGAATCGTGAACATGCACATCTTCGTACTTGCCGATGCTCAGATCACGATATTGAACGGAGCACTGGAAAACGTATCGTACTAGCATGGACGCTTTAGTAACTGAAATTCCATTCAACGCTCTCATAGTGGGACCAACGAATTGTGGAAAAACGGCCCTTCTCGTAGAGCAGCTTCGTGGAGCATTTCGTGGTAAGTTTGACTACGTAGTACTCATATGCCCCACGTATGCCCACAACACTACCTATCGTGGATTCGCCCATCTAGATCCTCACTTCTTCGTGATGTGCCCCTCACAAGATGCCATCAATGCCGCGCTACGAGTTTGTTCCACCTTTTGGGCAGGTACGAATACTCTTTTGATACTCGACGATTGCGCCGCATCGAAGGATGTAAAGCTGAGAACCGATAAGCTCGTGGAGATGGCCTTTTCCGCTCGTCACATAGGCATTTCTATTTGGGTGTTAACTCAACAGTTGACAAGCATATGCAAACCTTTTCGAGAAAACGTGGCGGTGGTCGTGGCCTTTCATACGGCGTCAGCTCTTGATGCCAAAGCACTATTTGAGGACTACGGTGGTGGGTTGAAGGTGGATGAGAGGAAAATGTTGACCTCGGAGCTCAAGGCCCACAAGTTCGCTCGCACATGTTTCTGTCTCCGCCATCCTTTCGAGGTAGTATTAGAGATTCCCGCACCCAAAGCATACTTCAACCATGGATGAAGAAACCAAAGAACTGTTAGGCGAGTGCGCCGTCGTTTGTCCGCCGGTCGTACTGGAACATCCATCCAAATCAGAGGATGTTAAGGATCGTAGGGAGGCGCTCTCGATTCTAGCCGCAATGGGCACAACAAAAGAATATCTAGGTCGGGACTTCTCTATAGGAGATGTATCTAGACTGCCTGATAAAGACGTTATGCGTCTACACAGTAGGTACCAGGCCGTAGTGGCAAAGCAAATAACAGGTTGTCTAGTAGACGGAGCACTGCGACTAGCAACTCGTGCAGTTGGTTACGTAGTCCGACTAGACAGCGAACAAGCACTTCTCCTAGATCTACAAGAAGACCACCTAGTTCGCAACGAGATATCTGCTGTGGCCGCCTTGTTGTCTCTTAAAGCAGGTCGCTTTGTGGCTCTAGCTAGTGCCTTGTTCCATGTAGCTGACCACATAGTTCCACCTAGTACACCAAGCAGTCAACCTATTGAAGACTTAAAGTCTACTGACATGAACGATGGAGGAACAACAAGATCGGATAACTGCAGATCCGCCGAAGACTGCGCCTGAAAAAAAGACCAAAGATCCAAAGCGCGTTGCTGCTGGGAAAGCACTGGCAGAAAGCAATCGCCGCGCTAGAGAGGCATTAAGTCGTGAAAGTGAGCACGAAAAGGAACCAGAAGTTCGGGACGACGGAAGCTGGTACGATAAAGTGTCTGCCAACACTACACTATCGGCCATTGGCGTAGGCATCGCGTTAGTTGGGCTGTACTATCAGTATAAGGGCCGCAACGCTACGACACCCAACACTCATTCTGAAGAAATACACGAAGTTAGAAGCAAAAAGTTGCCTTCCATGGAAAATAACATTTGAACATATCGACAATACAGATACGTTCGATGGCAGAAAAAGGCAAAGTGGCAGAAAAAAGCAAAGTGGTAGAAACGGTAATCGATGCCGCCACATTGGCTGGAATAGCAACTGGTATTGGTTGGATCGTAAAAAAGGCGACAAAGGAGTCTATGCTTGGCGATCCTTCATCAAGCATCTTGAATTACGTGAAGTGGACGGCCGTATTGGCTGGTAGCATTGCCGCCAAAAAGTATCTCGAAGACAACGGGATCATACCTAAAAGTTCGTAAACAATGGGAACGATTATCGTAGCGATTGCCTTTGCGGCAGCAAGCCTTGGTGCTAAATACCTCGACCGATATATTTCTGGAAGAGACCCAGAGGAGACTAATATAGAGATCAAAAGGCATGATAGAGCCCTTGAGAAATACAAGGCTGACATGGCTACTTACGAAAAACAACAAGAAAAACTATCCAAGTGGGTTAAAGAGCAGGAACGTACGAAATACTACGCTGACAAAGATCTAACCAATACGGACCGCGCCCTTGTGCTATACAATACAGTACACGTGGGGCTGCACCGCATGGACATGAAGAAGCCTCACTTTTCCGACTACTACAAACCTTCGAGTTCGCAGAGAACTACGGAATTGGCAATCGTAGGTGGTGGGACGCTCGCTATAGGATACGTCGTTAGTCGGTTGCTTTAAAAATCACAAGACTAATTCCGAGGAAAAGCTGAAAGAAGACCACCACAACGGGGTTGTAAAAAAAACGAATCCAACAACCCTATTAGATAAAGACACATGTATATATATTAAAGACGATGGCTAGCCAAGTTTTCAATGCAAGCGATGTGGTCGAAGCGTTCCAAAGGGCAAAAAAAGATGGCCGACCTTACGGGTCAGTTGTATCATTTGCTTGGGCCAACGCCAGAAGCGGCCCCAACGGATGTAAATACGTATCCGTGAGTTTCGACATTGGAAACGGTCCTAGGCCCGCGGTCTTTCGGTTCGAAGGTGAAAAACATGTGGGACAAATATGTCCATACGACGAAGAGGACATCGCACGATTGAATCTCGCCTATGGAACCAAGTATAAAAAGCGAGATAGACATCCTTGCCTCCAGTTCCAAAAATGGAACGCCATCGTACATACGGAGGACGATGGAATCACGATTAAGAAACGCGACGATGGAGAGTTGGATCTGCCTTCCGACGACAAGCTAAGTCCTACTTTCAAACTAGTCGAATACCTAGATTGGGCCTTTGATTGCGAGGTGAGTAAACTCGTAGAAGATAAGAAGCTCTGCATGATCAATCTACGAAAACGCAGTCCACCCGAAAAGGATGCCACCATCGTCCCAAACACCAAGGTGGTTCCGATGATCCAACGAGCTGTTTCTGCCAATGCCACAAGTAACGCGGGTAAGCGTTTGGCCAACCCCCTAATGAGAATGCGCATGAAATGCGACAATAAGACAGGAACGTCCAACGGTCGATTCTTCGACAAGAGTAAGGGACATGCTTCCGAGGGCCACACTATATACGAAGACCTTGTCGACGAAAATTCCAACATCGTCAACATCAATAATATAAGTAGACTCATTCTACCAGGTTCTATACACGACGGCATTTGCGATGCTAGCAGTGTTTGTATGAGTGGAATGGGGATTTCATATCTCTTGGATGTAGATATTGCCGTAGTCCAACGACCACCAAAGAAGCACGCGACTACTCAACTCGACGTTTATGCCTAGCGCCAGCGTAGATGCTATCGCAGAAGTAGACGTAGTTGGTAGGTGGTTGTGGATCTAAAAAAAAAAAAGAAAAAAGAGGAATAAGGACTGGGTGGATAAGTTCTTATTCCTTTTTTTTTTTTTTCGTCTCATGTTGAAAGCTAGAATGTATAGATATAGATGGATGCTAAACTTGCGAACATCTTCTATGGCCCCGAAGGATACTGGAAAGGCTACTCCGCAATTGGTAAACTATCGGCGGCATCGAAGGTATCAGAAGACTTGGCCAAGAGTTGGTTGGAGAAACAAGCTATATGGCAAATATACTTACCACCCCCACGACATATTCCACGACCTCATTGGACCGTATCGAAACCAAATGAGGTCCATCAAGCTGATTTGATATTTCTACCTCATGATCGCCCTGGACGTGGAAGGAAACTATATAAGTATGCTTTGGTGGTAATAGATGTGGCTTCTAGATATAAAGAGGCTGAACCTCTGGCATCGAAAGATAGTGGTGAAGTGGCGGCGGCCTTTGAACGAATTTACGAGCGTAGTCCCCTCGAATGGCCAAAGTTATTGCAGGTCGATCCTGGTAGAGAATTCATGGGTCGTATGTCCGAAACCTTAGAACTGCGTGGTACTAGAATTCAACGAGGTGAAGCTGGTAATCATAGGGCACAAAGTTTTGTCGAACGAGCAAATAGAACATTAGCTGAGAGATTGTTTGGATACCAATATGCACAAGAGATGGTACTTACTTCGGAAGGCTCAGAGGTGCGTAGTAGAGAATGGGTAGTTCGTTTACCAATGGTTATCAAAGCTCTGAACGGTGAGGTGACTCGACTTACAGGAAAGGACCAATCTACGTTCATCTGAAACTGTTTTGTCTGGAGATAGCTTTCGGCTACAAAAAGTATGTGACACACTTGCTGAACTCGAACGGCAGGCAAAGCACTACGAAGTCGTTCGTAAGAAATATGCCCGAGCGCGTGGTATTGTTCACGGGGTTGCTGTGGCCACAGGTAGCTTGAGTGGTGCATTATCCGCTATGGCGTTGGGCTTGACGTTTACGGGGATCGGGATACCTGTGGGTATTTCATTAGGAAGCCTCGGGTTTGTTTGTGCCGTCATTTCGGCCTCGATGTCTATTGCAAGTAAGAAACTTGGTATTCGCGTCTCGAAGCACGAAAAGACCGTTATGTTGGCAAAGGCTAAGGCCAATTCCGTGGAAGTCAAAGTCTCAAAGGCTCTAGCCGATGGTAATATTTCAGAAGCCGAGTTCGGAAGCGTTATCGATGAAAGATCGAAATACGAATCACTCAAGCTCGAAATACGACAAAAAAATAGGCAGTCTAGTGGGTCAAAAAACGTAGAACAACTTCGCTCGGAGATCCGAAAGGAAATGAGAGCAAAGCTTGGCAGTCTAGTGGGATAAGAATCAACGTCTCCTATGAAAGAAACCATCGCGGAGTCTATTTTAAATTCACTAAAAACATCGTATAAATTACCGTGTTGTTTTGCAGTTTGTATGCAAATTTCGAACCAACGCGTGAACGGCGCTAATTAACATACGACAGGTGCTTAAGACATAAGTAGAGTATTTTATCATCAAAAATAGTGTCTAGCACACATGGTCTAAAGGTTCTGCGCTAGGTATATGAGTGAAAAGGTGGAGCTGCTCATATACCTAGGGTTCGAATCCTACGGACCATGTGTGGTAGATCGGCTTGTGTGATGGAAAAAGCTCCACCACATCACACAAGTCGTAGCGCGTCTGTCATGTGGCAGAAGTAGGAATAATGTCAATCCTGGGTCGGGTGCATGGGTGAAGCTCAAGGGATCTTAAATGGGACCCACGGGTGCCGGTTGTGTCTCAACCAGTTAGGACAGGATCCAAACAACAGTAGAACAAATACAGTAGAATGAATACAGTAGAACAAATACGGTAGAATGAATACAGTAGAACAAATACCGTCAAAGCCGGGCCCGGCAAATAAATAAAAACCTCTCTAGGAACGAAAAGATGGTAAAGGAAGGAAAAAGGTGAAAGGTTCCTAGAGAGGTTCTGGTGATACCAGTTTTGGTATTTGGTTTTTTTCACTATCGAATCTTTTTCTTCTCATGGTCTTAAACTAAATTCTTAAATGAGTATATATTGGCGGATGTCCTCGTCACGAATCAGCTGTTTTGGTTAGAACTCTCCCAAAATATTATCAATTAAACATAAACAGTACGAAGTCATATCACACGATGGCCGAGATAGTAACTTGCGTTTGGTTGATGCGTGGTAAGGACACGAAGTGCGTGAGGAAACCTTCCAAAGTGTCAGAATATTGTGCTCAACACAACTATCAGATACAAAGAGGAGCCACCCCATTCGGTCCATGTTCTAAATGCGGTAGTGGTTGTAGAACTAGTTACGGACTTTGTACAACGTGTGGTGCACGACGCCAACGTGAACTTAGTGGAGAGAAACGCAAAATCAAGAATCGCTTCTCGAAAGTATTGGAAGAATTGAAGGACCATAAGACTCATAAAAACGTAGAGGGCTCGCTAAGGGCTTTCGAATATCCATGTCGTAAATGCGATCGTGATTGTCGAACTAGCTACAGACTTTGTACAACGTGTAGTGCACCACTACGACGTGAACTTAGTAAAAGAAAATCGCTTCTCGAAAGTACTGGCAGAATTGAAGTACCGTAAGACTCATGGAGACGTAGAGGGTTCGCTAAGGGCTTTCGAATGGCAGTAAAAAAAAAAAAAGGAAAAAAAATGAAGAGAGACGAAACGACAGTCTCTATTCATTTTTTTTTTTCCCTTTTTTTTTTTGCCTCGTTCGTGCAATAATGTCGGCAGTAAGGCAAAAAGAATGAAGAGAGACGAAATAACGGTTTCTATCCATGCTTTTTTTTCTCGTTCATGGTCTACGAAAATCGAATGGATAAATAGATAAAGAATGGTATCGTTGTAATTCTTATGATTTCAGTAGTATATGTGGAGGAAAAATTATAACCGTTTTCGTGAATTTTGTTAACGTAGGGGAGAGCTGAGGTCTGAACGAAGCTCTCCACTACGTTAACAAAATTCAGAAAAACGGGTATCATTTTGACTCCACATATACTACTTTCCTGCAAAAGGCCAATAATAATATTGTGAACTAGAGCAAATGTATAGCAATAATTGCTATTATTGACCAGACTGCACTGAATGGTGACAATCCTCACTTGAATCCACCGTACTGAAAAAGATGGCAGCTGTATATTGGAGCACAATCCCTTGCGAACCTAACATGACAGGAAAACACATGCATCCCCTATTCACATTAATGACAGACGTACAATGTATATTGGCAACATCAATTGTACTGGCTTGTTTTTAACTTGTGGATGTGCGCAAGCGCAGAATGAGTTATTGGGCTTAGGCAGGTCAAGCTAATTTATTCATTGTTTTATGGTGTGTACTTCGTTTTTTTCTGTGCACATCAATGACTTGCCATTGGCTTTCCGAATGACTTTTGATTTTCAGAGGATATATTTACGGATGTTTATGCAACGCATCCAAGAATTGAAAGATTTGATCATGCTGGAGAAGATGTATTGACGGTGCCCTTCTAATGCCAGACACTTCAAACCTGCTAGGACAGACATGGTAGTGGGTCCCTATCAATCACTTAGTGGTGATGACGTAACATTGAAGTCATCGGTCACATGATTTTAAGTACATGCCCATATCTCGCTTATATCTAATGCCAGTATGCTCAAACTTGGCAGACATGGTAGTAGGTCCCTATCAAGCACCTAGTGATGATGACGTAATGATGATGTCATCGGTCACATGATTTTGAGTACATGCCCATATCTCCCTCATTTCTAATGCCAGACTGTCAGTTTAAAGATATTGTTTTCCCACGAATCACTTAGTGGTGATGACGTAACAATGACATCATTGGTAACATGATTTTTAATATTATATGCCAAAATAGCTCACTGACCATCCACGAGTTGCCCTTATGTTTAAGGTTTAAAACCTTCCTACCACAGTTTTACATTGAATTTTAAGTTTTTTGTAGTAAAAGTACAGGCTGTGTGTATTGTATGGTGGATTTGTGTCCTATACATACTACACGGTCAAGTGAAATGGGTGTGGGAACTTTGAGAACTTTAAAGCCTCCTTACAGGGAGAAGATGAGGTCAATTTTAAACAAAATTAGGAATTCATATCTAGACCATTCATAGATTCCAAATCAATAAAAAAGTATCTGACCTTATAATATACTTTAAGAAACAAGTAATATTACCAACGTCCTGATTTTCTTAAAAGGTTTCACTAAGTTTTCTTCCCCACGCACAGTATAATACAATTCCTATAAATCTTAAGATCAACACAAAGCACATAATATATGCGGTGGAGTGGTTCTAATGAGCTAGTTCCACAGTCTACTTCACTTACTCTAAATGCAGCTTTTGAGTGAGATCACAACCACCATAACTGAATAATCCCAGCACTCCCTTATAAAGCAATGCAGGTTCTGCCCAGTTCTTTTAAAAAGGCTAGCAGCTATAACATAATAATAATAATAACAGTTCTTATATGCATTATGCATGCCTCAATGCATTTACAAGTTTGAATGTAGTGTAACTAATAATATATATGTCAAATTTACAATGTCAAGTATATATATGATATAAAAAGATATAATGTACATACACGAAATTAAACTATTCTATAAGAAAACCTTTCGGTTTATTTAGCTATGAGGCATAACTTCTTTTCAATCAATTATTATTTGGGCCGCGTCAGGCAAAAAGGGCCCGGACGACATACAAGTTAAATAATTCCTACAACGGTGTTCCTAATAACAGGTTGAAGATTGTATTGTATTCTTGACGAGAAGCGCTACATTTCATTCCTAACAATAAATGTCAGTTTCAAGAAATTGACAACAAAAATCAGGAGTAAAATTTACGTGATTTAGATGCGAGGGCCCGATTACAAATATGACCACAAAAATTAGGAATCCTGTCATAGGGGATGATTTGATGTATGACATTCATTTATACCTGCTGGCATTAAAGAGTAAAAAATTAATAAGATGAACCAGATGATCACTTTTTGGCAAATAAATGTCTTTTCTGCAGTCGTTCTGCTCCCCGTAGCTCAAAAAATGATTTTAGCAATAGTACAAGTTACACTTTGAAACAATCGTCTGATGATAGGGAATGATTTGCGTCTGCTAAAATTGTGATCACACCCTTCTGTAAAAATATCGTAAATTTTGTCTTCGATTTCACTTGTCAATTTCATGAAATCAACACTACTTGTTAGTAGCACAATGTGGGGCTCGCGATGCATATTGCAATTGCACCACAAGTATAAAAAACATGGTACAATTTCAAAAGACATTTACATATTATGTCGTCCGGGCCCTTTTTGCCTGACGCGGCCCATTTAATAATTACTTATTTTATTATATAAATACATATACCTGTACTCTCTAATGCTTATAAAAAAAGTAACTCTTGATCACATTCTAAATTCTCCCTTAGAAAACAAAGAAATTGAAGGAGAATTTAGAATGTGATCAGGAGACACTAATATGCCCTTGTTGAACCCAGCCCTTCAATTATTGTTTAACCGTGAACTTCTATCTTGCAGGTGAAAAAGCAGCATCTTGACAGGAATGTGAGTTTTCTTGCTGATGAGCTGAAGTGTGTCGACAAGAGACAGGCAGAGGATAGGGTGTTCTTTGTATCTGCAAAGGAGGTGGGAACAAACACTTTACCACCCCAGCACAGTATTATACCATATATATGTAATAATAATTATTGAAATGATAAACTAATAATATTATTATTACAATATATTTAGATAAAAATTATTTAATTACATCAAAAGTTTAACACAGCTCTAGGTGTAAATATATGATTACAATATTTAACAATATTCACCTCAGCTGACTTCACATAGTCAAGATAAATATTCATGTGATTGGTTGAATGTGTCACGTGACCCAATATTCTCTCTCCGCAAGTGGGAAATATCAGCGAATATGCCTCCTGTGAGCGTATAAACGCACGTCAAAGAAAATATTTGAAGGATAGTAACAACAATAACCTATATTGTGGCATCAAAATATGCCCTGATATTTGTCCTTGGACATTATCTTATCCTCGAATGTCATAGTTTTCCTCAAAAAGAATACAACAGTATATGTGTACATTTTAGATAGAAGTTCATTTAACGTATTCAGGGCTTTCAAAATGTTTTTGAGTAGGAAGGTCAACATAGGAAAGTAGGTGTCTATGACAAAACTCTGGGCCAAAGGCTAAAAGTCAAGCAAAAGTTTCATTATCTGTTGATAAGGACAAAATAACTGGCAATGTACCTCGAAGCAACCGGTAGAGCTCTGGCAGCCAAGGGCTTGTCTTGAAAGCCCTGCATATTAAAATCTATGGCAAATTTAAGGTGCAATCTTATATATTTCCAGACACTGATGTCGAGGTTGCAGAAACTCCAAGGGATGCCAGAGGAAGGTGGGAAGCAGAGAACATTTGGGTTGAAGACATTAGAACGGTTTTCGATTGAGTGTCGAAAGTAATAAGTGATTGCTTTGGTTTTTGTATTCTTAGCTTTCGTATTGGCTGTGCAAATGTTTTGTAACTATCAGCCAATGAAGTTCTAAACTATTTAAAAACCAAACTTTGTTTTGGACTATCACACAATCAATTTTCTTTTTAGAGAGCATTGTCGGTATATACTTCATGGTAGTGTTTCGTTCCATATAGTCTCCCTGCATAATACTGTAAAACAGTAGAGGAAATTATTATGCAGGGAGCCTATATGGAACGAAACACTACCATGAAGTACCGTATATACCGCAATGTCCATGATTGTGTTTTCTTTTCGTTACAGTCAGTTGGTTCAAGTAAAACCAATTACGAATTCCTCAATTACAAATTCCTCTGTAATTACTTTGTTTTCTAACAACACTGGTTAGCTCAGTTGGTAGAGCACCGCCGGTCTAGAATGCGGGAGGTCAGAGTTCAAATCCCGGCCGCTGGCCTTGTCTCCTACTTCTAATCAGTATTTGAAGGGGACATGAAAGAACCTGTTGTACTACTCAAAAAAGAGCAGGGGATTGTCACCCGGTACAGCAGCCTGGCCATTGTACTAACCACACACCCAACATTGTAAACTGCGTGGCAGCTATTAGTGCCGTAAGCAGTCCGGAAAAAACACTGATGGGATATGTCAGTAATATGTAAAGCACCACGAGACTGTGGTGATATGGTGCTATATAAATATGGCCATTATTATAATATTTTTTTTGGTAACCAAAATGCAAGTGGGTAGTTATAAACTGAATGGATAATAGATGAATTGAAAACTGCTGCTTACCACAGGTAAAAAGTAAAGCTACCATATCAAAGACCCTGTGTTGACCATTATGCTTTAATTTGCGCATTACTCAAGTAAATTTCTTATGATATGAAATAATGAGCTTGAAAGCATTAAAACAATAGTGTTATACTGTAGTTTAGTATTTTTGTATAAACCATCCCTACATGGAACTTATGTGCACCTCAAAATTAAAAACAATCCTTAGCAAATATAATCTAGTCTCCAGTCAGCAAAATTAATGTTAGTAGCTGAATTGGCAATTAATCAATACCATATTGTATCACGTACAAGCTGCACCTCGCATATAAGCCACACCCCTAACTTCAGCCTGATAAACAGAAGCCTAGTTTTCCTGAAACGTTTAAGGAAAAACCTTGTGTACAAGCCGCACCACAAAATTCAGTAAGAGTAGTCTGACTTGTGTTCGAGTTGAATCATAAATGCTTGTAATTGAAGCAAAACGTTTTCAGAAGTGATCCTCATATTGCAACAACGAATTTGTTACGACTTTCCTTGTCCTTTCTTGTGTATATTTAACCTGCTGTCTTTAAATCACTTCAGAATTCTTCTGCTGTTGTTCCCCTATTAACTAACAGCATATTTAAGGAATTTCATTTCTTTAAGCGCACAAGAAAGTAAGATTTTCTGGCGAAACTATATGAGCACGTGTCTGCAGCAATTTTTTTTTACTTTCAAAATCTGAAAGTCAAAAAAGGTGCAGCTTATACATGATAAAATACAGTAAGTTTTAGTCGTCATACGTAATGTTTTAGTCGCATTGGTGACTGTATCGGTTGTAATTTAGATCCCTGTAACATTGTAAAACTGAGGGCAACAAGCTCGAAGATCTGAGAGGCCTACAATGTACTTATCTTTGTAATGTGAAAATATAACAGGTGGTGCTATCCATGCTGATGGCTTTCATGCTCGAAAGTTGGAATTTGAAAACTTTGAACATAAATTCGAGGTGAGTTTATAGTCTTTTTGCTCAAATTAAGGAGTTCATTCAGGATCACTAAGTTTGTACTCATTTATAAGAGGAATGTAAATTGTAAATAATACTTGGGATTGTTTATTACATACTTTGCTAGGAATGTATCTCAAAGTCAGCAATTCAGACCAAGTTTGAGTCGCATGCTGTCAGTGGTATTTCAGTCGTCAAAGCAGTGCTCTCTATGCTGGAACAGATTGCTGGCTCTGCCTATGAACACAGGTAGGGCATACTTAGAAATCAATGTATTTACTGCTTTTAATTTCTGAACAAATGTGATCACTGTTTTATTACTTCAATCAAGTAGCCGAGTGTCTTTGGAGAATAAAATCTCTGTGTTACTTTGTATGTAATACATTATTACAAATTCAATGAGTGCCGATGTTAATCGGATTTACAAATGTGAGCCATATGCGAGAGTTTGTAAAGCTGATAAAATAAAGACACAAATTCTGTATATGACTTATCAGAATTAATGTCTATATTTTGGCAATATGACCTATTTTGGCCGAGAAAATCAAAGCAAAAGTTTATGTATCAGATTTACAAACTTCACATTTAACATTGATTTCCTTTGTTTTTGTCACATGAATTATTAATGAGTTTGGTAACTATATAAAGAGATTATTAGTCAGCTAGCATCTACTGATAATATGGCTGTGTATTTTTAAGAGTCACTGGTATTTTGATGAGCCAAAATACAAATGATGAGTTAAAAATACACATCCGTATTGGTTGCTTACAATCAGGGGTATAGGGAGGTTATGAAAATTGAAGGGAAACTGGGGAGGGGGGAGGGGGTGAATTCTGAGATGATGAATTCCAGAATTCATTTTTATTGACGACTTCTGTCAATCTCTCTTTAGGGACTGGGCAGAGGGGGTGGGGATGGAGACAACCCTCCCCCCCCCCCCCCCCCCCCCACTTCCTACACCACTGCTTACAATGCAAATAAGTTGTTTTCTGCCAAGAAATGAAATGTTCTTTTCATAATAACCAAAAACCTTGAATGCTTGCTTGAGAAATGGGATTTGTTTACATCTTTGAAAAATATACATGTAACATGTAATTATTTTGAAAATATATTCGATTGGTCAAACCAAATGAAGGGCTGTGTGCAAAAAGGGCATAAGTGACTCTTGATCACATTCTAAATTCTCCCTTAGAAAACAAAGAAATTAAAGGAGAATTTAGAATCTGATCAGGAAACACTTGCACCCTTTTTGCACACAGCCCTTCAAATATTCCTGTGGTGTTGGGAAGCCATTTGACTGTAACTACATGTAATACCATCCCATATTTGGTGCACTCTTGTGCATATTTTGTGCATTCTTGGCAGAATTATATAATAAGAATCTCTTATTTTATTTTCTAGGAAAAAGCTTGTCAAAACCAAGAAAGATTGTGAAGACAGGTTGGAGTTTGTAAAGGAGCAGCTGGACTATTGTACTAATGAGTGCAAGGAGAAGATTAAACACATCTCGACTAGAGTTGAACAGCAGGTAAGAAGATATGTATATGAGGTTGTATTTTGGGTAGTTACATTCAAATGGCTTCCCATCACCATACATGTATATGGTAAATCCCATTTTTCGAGCAAGTATGCAAGGTTTTTCACCTAAAGGCTCACCAAAATATGAATGGCTCATGAAATACATAGCCATACATTAGATGCTTTAATAGCCAACTAATAACCTCTGTATAAAATACTGCTTATAGGTCCATCAGTCTGGTAACAAAATCCCTTGGTTATAATCCCCTCCAGATATAAGCCCCCTTCTACCCAACCATGTCCTTATCTCTTTTATATCGACTGAAAAAAACGTTGCATTCTTCAATACAAGTAAAATGCAACCTTTGGATGGCTAGTGAAAAGGCTAGTGTTAAAAAGCATTAAAGTGGTTTTCTGCTAACACATTTCCAAACGTTAAGCACCCCCCAAACCCTTGACAAGTTGTATAAGCCTAGGGCTTATAACCCGTATTTTATGGTATTTGAGTAAGTAAAAATAATAGACCACTGTATAGAGTGTAGCTACAGTATACAGTGCCATAAACCATATGTTGTCATATATTATTAGGTGGCCGATGCCATGACAGAGGAGATTGGTCGTCTCGGTGTGCTGGTCAATGACTTTGAACATCCATTCCATACTCATCCAGGCTTCCTCAGGACTTATAAAAAGGTTAGACAGTTAGGAAATTTGTGATCATTTTTCTGCCCATTCTGAGACCATTCTGACTGGGAATATAATTTCTTATAACAGGAACTTCATGAGCACATTGAGAGAGGCCTGGGAAGAAATTTAATGACTCGTTGCTCCTCCTCCCAGGCCCAGATAATACAAGAAGCACAACAAGAAATGTCAGGTACTCATAGTGCATAATGTATGTGATAGAGCAGATTTCTAATATGTTGTGAGGGTATGGCAGCGACTTAATAACAGTTACGGTATGGCATGCCAGACACTGGTATGGCATGCCAGACACTGAAATGGCTTCCCTATTGTTCCCATCTTTCTGATCCAATCAAATAACAGTGTTACGGTATGGTTATGGTACAGCAAATGTCTTGCCATCTTTCTTTCCCAATCATACAAAATCTTCTCTGTGATGCTAGACACACTGTTCCTTTACTGAAACAAGTGTGTGGACCCACTGATGATAGTATCATTGTTACGCATGACTGCCTCCTGGTTAGTTAAGTGGTTAAGTGCTGGTCTGTTGTGTGGACCCACTGATGATAGTATCATTGTTAAGCATGACTGCGTCCTGGTTAGTTAAGTGGTTAAGTGCTGGTCTGTTGTGTGGACCCACTGATGATAGTATCATTGTTAAGCATGACTGCCTCCTGGTTAGTTAAGTGGTTAAGTGCTGGTCTGTTGTGTGGACCCACTGATGATAGTATCATTGTTACGCATGACTGCCTCCTGGTTAGTTAAGTGGTTAAGTGCTGGTCTGTTGTGTGGACCCACTGATGATAGTATCATTGTTACGCATGACTGCCTCCTGGTTAGTTAAGTGGTTAAGTGCTGGTCTGTTGTGTGGACCCACTGATGATAGTATCATTGTTAAGCATGACTGCCTCCTGGTTAGTTAAGTGGTTAAGTGCTGGTCTGTTGTGTGGGAGGTTGTGGGTTCAAACCCCAGCCGGACCAACACTCAGGGTCTTAAAATAACTGAGTAGAAGGAGCTCCTTTGTGAAACAATCTTGCTCTCGAACTGCATATGGTTAGACCTTCACATCTTCTCATATAAGGACATAAAATCGTAGGTCCCACATCGGCCTCAAGTTTATCAATCTCACCAGACTGTCACGAGTTACCAAAGTTAAAGAAGATTGCTTTACACCTTTACTCTGTTATAAGCATTAATATCTTGGTCATTGTTTTTTAGACCGACTACAAAAGCTCATGCCACAAGACTCTCCACAGGATGTACTTCCCTTAACTCCAAGGTTAGGCCACACAACAACATGTCTGATTATCTCATGTTTACTCTGTGATAAGGTTCTAGTGTATCTAGAAGTTTGTAAATGCCTTATCATGCCTTACTGCCTCACTGGTTAGCTCAGTTGGTAGAGCACAGTCTATAGGTCCAGGGTTTGAATGCTGGCCGCGTCCTTGGGCAGGGACATCTAAGTCGTTGGCCTTGCCTCCTTCCTCTTCTAATCTAAACAACGGAGACGTACATGTAACAGAATCTGTTGTGTTATTTCGAGAAAGATCTAGAGTAAGGGATTGTCTCCCGACACAACAGCCTGGAATTCTGAGGTACTAACAATCACTCGTAATTGTACTGCACGGCAGCACATTGCACCACAATAGCAGGCTGTATCACAAAGATAACCTTGTGAAGCGCATTTGAATATATTCATAGAGAATTTGCACAATGAGATGTAGATGTGATATTTAGATGCTAATAAGCACAGGTTTTTTTCTATTCAGACACGACTTTGAGATTTGCTACCAACTGGAGATTCACAGCCTCTGTGCAGACTTCCAGGAAGACATCCAGTTCCACTTCACTCTGGGATGGGAGGCATTAGTGAGAAAGTTCCTCGCTCCTCGTAACGCCAACCTAGCAATGGCATTGGGTGCTAATGTGAGTAATATGCCCCCTGGAGCGAGGGGAGGGGCACTCATGTTGTTTATGATGTATTATATATGTACAGTACAGGATCCAGATTTGAGTTTCATTTAGATTCAGTGCCGGGTTTTGTGTAAAATATGTGAAATTCCGGGTAATAGACGAATCGGAACAATCAGTCAGGGTGGACATCATCAGGTCTCCAATGGCCTTGTTTTAATTTGCCGGTTGATGAAGTGTGAAAATAAACATACATATTTCTGGCAAGACTAGTAAAGTGAAAGACGTGTAAGCCCGTGCTGATTGATACACCACTGGTTATGAAGGTAATCTTGAATTCATCTTGAATGTTTTAACTTCATATCAACAGGTCCAGAAAAATGTTGAAAGTCTTGTGCCGACTGTTAACACAAAGCAACGAGAACAGCCCATGGCTGGTTGTGACGTCATCCCACGGTACAGTGATGATGATATAACAATAGCTGTTATACAGGGTGTGGCATCACTCACCTCACGTGCTACTACATTTGTAGTGCTGGCTGGTGGTCTGGTAAGTAAGACAGTAGTGATACAGTGTGTGGCCTCACTCACCTCAAGTACTACTACATTTGTAGTGCTGGCTGGTGGTCTAGTAAGTAAGACAGTAGTGATACAGTGTGTGGCCTCAACTCACCTCAAGTACTACATTTGTAGTGCTGACTGGTGGTCTGGTAAGTAAGACAGTAGTGATACAGTGTGTGGCCTCACCTCACCTCAAGTACTACATTTGTAGTGCTGGCTGGTGGTCTGGTAAGTAAGACAGTAGTGATACAGCGTGTGGCATCACTCACCTCAAGTACTACTACATTTGTAGTGCTAGCTGGTGGTCTGGTAAGTAAGACAGTAGTGATACAGCGTGTGGCATCACTCACCTCAAGTACTGCTACATTTGTAGTGCTGGCTGGTGGTCTGGTAAGTAAGACAGTAGTGATACAGTGTGTGGCATCACTCATCTCAAGTACTACTACATTTATAGTGCTGGCTGGTGGTCTGGTAAGTAAGACAGTAGTGATACAGTGTGTGGCATCACTCACCTCAAGTACTGCTACATTTGTAGTGCTGGCTGGTGGTCTGGTAAGTAAGACAGTAGTGATACAGTGTGTGGCATCACTCACCTCAAGTACTGCTACATTTGTAGTGCTGGCTGGTGGTCTGGTAAGTAAGACAGTAGTGATACAGTGTGTGGCATCACTCACCTCAAGTACTGCTACATTTGTAGTGCTGGCTGGTGGTCTGGTAAGTAAGACAGTAGTGATACAGTGTGTGGCATCTCTCACCTCAAGTACTACTACATTTGTAGTGCTGGCTGGTGGTCTGGTAAGTAAGACAGTAGTGATACAGTGTGTGGCATCACTCACCTCAAGTACTGCTACATTTGTAGTGCTGGCTGGTGGTCTGGTAAGTAAGACAGTAGTGATACAGTGTGTGGCATCACTCACCTCAAGTACTGCTACATTTGTAGTGCTGGCTGGTGGTCTGGTAAGTAAGACAGTAGTGATACAGTGTGTGGCCTCACCTCACCTCAAGTACTACTACATTTGTAGTGCTGGCTGGTGGTCTGGTAAGTAAGGCAGTAGATTTACAGTGTGTGGCCTCACGTACTAGTGCGATTCAGCTGTGACTGCGATTCTATGATAAGTTGTAATTGTAGTGTTTATGTCCTAGTTGTGGCGTGTAATGGGATGGAAGGTGATAGTGTGTTGTACTGGGCTATACGGAGGACTGTACGTCATTGAGCGACTGAGGTGGACTAACACCGCCAAAGAAAAGTCATTCAAGAAACAGTTTGTGCAATACGCGTCAGAGAAACTACAGCTTGTCGTTAGCTTTACGAGCTCGAACTGCAGCCTACAAGTTCAACAGTAAGTACTGCGGCACACTTCACCAAAAGTTGCTTTTTGTCGAGTCTTCTCAAGTCTACGTTTGTCTAATCTGTGACCATGGTATTCGTGGTCTTGTGTTAGGGACCTTACGCAACCAGGGCCCGGTTGTTCAAAGCCTGATTAGTGCTAATCCAGGGTTAATTTCCATGACAACCAATAGGTTCTGTGCAGAGTTAATCCAGGATTAACACTAATCGGGCTTTGAACAACCCGGCCCAGGACGGCAACGTCTTGGAAGACGGCATAAAACAATAGCTTAAAACAATAGCCATAATTACGAAATACAATAATTGCACGTGAAAATGCACGCAGTCGCCTACATTTCAACCGTTGTCTGGAAAAATACAACGTGAAAACCCCAAAGTTGACGTTTACAAGAGAACGCAAACGTAAGACCGTAAATCACTCCATTTTTCGTTCGGCGTGAGCAAGACTTTATGCTTATCATATTTTTTCGAAGACCTGCATGGATGTGAAACGTAACATGTAATAGTGACAGACACCACCAGATTATGGAGGAAACACTTTTTTACGTCCCGTCGTCACTGCCGTCGCGGTCCTGGTTGCGTAAGGTCCCTAATATTTGAGAAGGGATGACATATTGATTGATTGATTGAGAAGGGACGGCATAGTCGACTGCAATGACGACGGGACGTAGAATAGTGTTTTCTCCCAAAATTTGGTGTCTACTATTTCCCTTTTTCGCCTTGAATTGTTTTTCATAACTAGATTTTCGAAAAGTATGATGAGACTTTAGTATAAGAGTTCCGTTCACGCCGAACGAAAAACGGATTGATTTACTTTCTTACGTTCGAGTTCTCTTTAAAACGTACAATTTGTGGTTTTCACGTTGTGTTTTTGCATAGAACGGTGAAAACGTAGGCGATTGCGTGCATTTTCATGTGCAGTTATGCCGTTGTCCTAGATGTTGCCGTCGTGGTTTCTTAAAGTCCCTAATGACTACGGACTACGACTACAGTTGGACGTGCCTAACGATCGACTAGAGTACTGGACCGAGTACACAACGACTGAGCTGAAGTCATCGCGTCACCGAAATTGAATGAAAATTCCCACATAAGCTATAAAACTTTACCCTAAATAGACCACTTCGCGGTTAATTCGCGGTTAATTCCGGTGCGAATACCCGCTCCAACACAAAAACTATTTCCACCATGCCTCAATTTTCCACATAGTTTTCCACCTATGGTTTCTTCAACAATATTACCCTCCACCCTCCTCCCTTATCCCCATTCCCTCACCCTTCCTGCTTGACATCCGGATATCAATACCGGCACTTGAACACAAAAACAACAACTGTCACAATTTTACCCTCTCTACCCCCTTCTCTCATCCCTATTCCTTCACCCCCACCCTTCCTGCGCGAATACCCAAACTGACACAAAAACAAAACTACATGTACAACTGTGATAATTTTTACCCCCTCTCTCATCGCTACTCCCTCACCCTCCCTATTTGATGTCTGGGTGCGAATACCCGCTTCAACACAAAAACACCAGATCCTACCGAATCCTATTTGTGATATTTTCACACACCCCCCATCCCTTCACCCACCCCCTTGACACCCAAACTATACCGACACTTAAACACAAAAACAACAACTGATACAATTTTACCCTATCTACCCCTTCTCTCTCATCCCTATTCCTTCACCCCCACCCTCCCTGTGCGAATACCCACACTGACACAAAAACAAAACTACATGTACAACTGTGATAATTTTTACCCCCTCTCCCATCCCTACTCCCTCACCCTCCCTATTTGATGTCTGGGTGCGAATACCCGCTCCAACACAAAAACTCTTGCTGGCTTGACATAATTCACATGTCAGTGTGACTGTACATGTTTGCATCCGTATGTATACACAGATACACACATCAGACCCTAGTCTGTTTTTTTATTACTAATACCCACAAATATCCCTACAACCATTTACCAGATCCTACCGAATCCCATTTGTGATATTTTCACACACCCCCCATCCCTTCACCCACCCCCTTGACACCCAAACTATACCGACACTTAAACACAAAAACAACAACTGACACAATTTTACCCTATCTACCCCTTCTCTCTCATCCCTATTCCTTCACCCCCACCCTCCCTGTGCGAATACCCACACTGACACAAAAACACCCTCTCCCATCCCTACTCCCTCACCCTCCCTATTTGATGTCTGGGTGCGAATACCCGCTCCAACACAAAAACCCCATCCCTTCACCCACCCCCTTGACACCCAAACTATACCGACACTTAAACACAAAAACAACAACTGACACAATTTTACCCTATCTACCCCTTCTCTCTCATCCCTATTCCTTCACCCCCACCCTCCCTGTGCGAATACCCACACTGACACAAAAACACCCTCTCCCATCCCTACTCCCTCACCCTCCCTATTTGATGTCTGGGTGCGAATACCCGCTCCAACACAAAAACTATTTCCACCATGCCTCAATTTTCCACATAGTTTTCCACCTATGGTTTCTTCAACAATATTACCCTCCACCCTCCTCCCTTATCCCCATTCCCTCACCCTTCCTGCTTGACATCCGGATATCAATACCGGCACTTGAACACAAAAACAACAACTGTCACAATTTTACCCTCTCTACCCCCTTCTCTCATCCCTATTCCTTCACCCCCACCCTTCCTGCGCGAATACCCAAACTGACACAAAAACAAAACTACATGTACAACTGTGATAATTTTTACCCCCTCTCTCATCGCTACTCCCTCACCCTCCCTATTTGATGTCTGGGTGCGAATACCCGCTTCAACACAAAAACACCAGATCCTACCGAATCCTATTTGTGATATTTTCACACACCCCCCATCCCTTCACCCACCCCCTTGACACCCAAACTATACCGACACTTAAACACAAAAACAACAACTGATACAATTTTACCCTATCTACCCCTTCTCTCTCATCCCTATTCCTTCACCCCCACCCTCCCTGTGCGAATACCCACACTGACACAAAAACAAAACTACATGTACAACTGTGATAATTTTTACCCCTTCTCCCATCCCTACTCCCTCACCCTCCCTATTTGATGTCTGGGTGCGAATACCCGCTCCAACACAAAAACTCTTGCTGGCGTGACATAATTCACATGTCAGTGTGACTGTACATGTTTGCATCCGTATGTATACACAGATACACACATCAGACCCTAGTCTGTTTTTTTATTACTAATACCCACAAATATCCCTACAACCATTTACCAGATCCTACCGAATCCCATTTGTGATATTTTCACACACCCCCCATCCCTTCACCCACCCCCTTGACACCCAAACTATACCGACACTTAAACACAAAAACAACAACTGACACAATTTTACCCTATCTACCCCTTCTCTCTCATCCCTATTCCTTCACCCCCACCCTCCCTGTGCGAATACCCACACTGACACAAAAACACCCTCTCCCATCCCTACTCCCTCACCCTCCCTATTTGATGTCTGGGTGCGAATACCCGCTCCAACACAAAAACTTAATCACAATACTGGGAAAGCTATCCAAGATCTCCTAGATCCCTAGACATCAAACCCCAATCCGAGCACCATCTATGTTGATACACATCCATACTTTTACATGTACATGTATGTATGTATATATCTTCACGTTCAGGTATACACTTTTTATCTGTGTGTGTTTATATGTTTGTATTTACGTTTATTTTTGCTGGCTTGACATAATTCACATGTCAGTGTGACTGTACATGTTTGCATCCGTATGTATACACAGATACACACATCAGACCCTAATCTGTTTTTTTATTACTAATACCCACAAATATCCCTACAACCATTTACCAGATCCTACCGAATCCTATTTGTGATATTTTCACACACCCCCCATCCCTTCACCCACCCCCTTGACACCCAAACTATACCGACACTTAAACACAAAAACAACAACTGACACAATTTTACCCTATCTACCCCTTCTCTCTCATCCCTATTCCTTCACCCCCACCCTCCCTGTGCGAATACCCACACTGACACAAAAACAACACTACATGTACAACTGTGATAATTTTACCCCCTCTCCCATCCCTACTCCCTCACCCTCCCTATTTGATGTCTGGGTGTGAATACCCGCTCCAACACAAAACTTGCATCCGTATGTATACACAGATAAACACATCAGACCCTAGTCTGTTTTTTTATTACTAATACCCACAAATATCCCTACAACCATTTACCAGATCCTACCGAATCCTATTTGTGATATTTTCACACACCCCCCATCCCTTCACCCACCCCCTTGACACCCAAACACAAAAACAACAACTGATACAATTTTACCCTATCTACCCCTTCTCTCTACATGTAGAACTGTGATAATTTTTACCCCCTCTCCCATCCCTACTCCCTCACCCTCCCTATTTGATGTCTGGGTGCGAATACCCGCTCCAACACAAAAACATAAAGTCAAATAAAGATACATCCAATTCCCTCAATTTTTTGTTCAGGGCCACCAGCTCCTATGTTTTCATTCCACACACTGGCCTCATTTTGGCAGCATTTCCACACATATACTATGCACCTATAGTCTATACACCAGTAGTGAAGTACATGTACCTACGTACTATACAACAATAAACCACACTACATACCATAGGAGTTCGTCAACGGCGCATTACCACTTAACCATACTCGACTTTTTGTGGCGTCATCTCTCCCAGGAGATGTAAATACTAACTTGGAGAACCCGTCGTATTTCTTTCTTTCAATTTACAAGATGGCCGTCGCTCTTGAAACCGTTCCAGGCCCCCACGATCTACCACAGGCAACCCGTGTAGAGTTCACTCGGACAACCCTTCGCCGCCCCCGCACACCGCGATAAAACGTCACGCGCATTCGTATTTGCTATTTCTTGTCGGCGTGCGGCCGCCCCCAGTTTCCCGCGTAAACTGAAATGAAACAACCGGCACATACCGTGATTTCTGCTTGAAGTGAACCGTTTTGTCAAAAAATAAGATCACTACTTAAAAGATCAGCCTAAGACTTTTACAGGTTCCAGTTTTCTTTATTTGTAATTCTCTTTGAGTTTACCAAGTTACAAAATTATTTACCACAAAAGTTATCGCCCTCGGTTATTTGTATTTCATAGCAGAGCCTTCGTTATTTTGGCCAGCGGAGCATACCGTTTTGTCGCTTTGTGCCCCGCCCCCGCTCCCGCACCCTCTCGATCTGGTCTTTAACGCAGTGAGAACTGTCACATTCATCACACCCTCACAATTTAACATCCAATCACACATCAATATGTGCTAGTTTTATTTGCCCTCACCGCGAGATTCCTTCCCTTTCTCCGCTCAACGTCGACAGCTACAGATTGAAATGTATTACGCCAAGGCAAAAAACACAACCAGAACACTGGCCAAATCCCTGGGACTCTTCGCCCCTTACTGGCCTCCAGGTAACCATATTTGTTGTTTTTCTTCTTGTCGGTCCCGCGCTTAGCTGTCAGAACGAGCAGTCCAATGCCCACTCTATCACGTGTCGGGCGAGAATGCTCAAGACCGGTCTATAAGCATTTCGAAACACGTTAAACCCTGCAGCAATCCTCTCTACGGCACTTTTTCCGTTCTACACATCCCCCTTCCTCCCCTCTACCACTCCCCTCGGTTCATTATACATATTCCCTCAGTTTACTCGGCTTCCCCTCCAAGCTGCAGTGTTTTCTGTATAGCATCCCGCCCCTGAAGAGATTGCTATACAGGATATGGTGGACTCACATTGGACTTGCTCTATCCCCTATGAGCTCACTAGGGTACCCATCCCCTTAGCTATCAATATCTTAGTTATCTATTTACTTATGTATCTATTTATTATATTATATTCATGCCCCCTTCCCGGTTCACAGTCTTGGATTGTTATCTACCGCTAGCCACCTTCGTCATTTTTCGTCATTTGACGACCCCGAACTAATTACACATAGTTTGCCTTCCCCACTCCTTTCATTCCGCTTTCATCTACGTTTTATACGACCGTTTTCAACCGATATATTCCCTTATATTCTCCCACATAAGTACGACTTTACATATTGAGCAATCCCGTAACCGGCCCGTCCCTTCAGTATATCTGGCATTTCTCAATTCCCACATTCCTCCACAACAATCAAAGCTCCTCCTCTCCCCAGGCCTAGGCAACCCCTCATTGGTTTATTCTCCCCTTCTGTTACACTACGGATACATTTCCACTTTTATGTCCAACTACACATTTACCTTTGATCATAAACGTCACTTTATTATTTTTTTCCTCTGTGTTACCTACAAATTTTATCTTAATTTATCATTTTTTTCCACTTATTACCCTGTTTTCAATAACACCAAGATACACTGCTTTCATTTAATTAGTTATCTATTTTTCCTCCGGGCTCACTGCTTCCATGCTTCTCCTCCTTCAATTTCCTCATTTTCATGGCTTTCCCTTTAGTCCAGGCTCACTCTGCATGTTTTCACAACCAATTATGTTATTCATAATTCACACAGTGTACCCAGTGTTCACCCTGCCCTGGGATATCCAGTCCTTCCGCTTCTTGATAGGCCTCCTTCCTTTATACAAAAACATATTTTACTCCTTTCACCATCATTTATTGCATTTTTTCAATCCACTTATCCCCTAATTTCCACCATGCCTCAATTTTCCACATAGTTTTCCACCTATGGTTTCTTCAACAATATTACCCTCCACCCTCCTCCCTTATCCCCATTCCCTCACCCTTCCTGCTTGACATCCGGATATCAATACCGGCACTTGAACACAAAAACAACAACTGTCACAATTTTACCCTCTCTACCCCCTTCTCTCATCCCTATTCCTTCACCCCCACCCTTCCTGCGCGAATACCCAAACTGACACAAAAACAAAACTACATGTACAACTGTGATAATTTTTACCCCCTCTCTCATCGCTACTCCCTCACCCTCCCTATTTGATGTCTGGGTGCGAATACCCGCTTCAACACAAAAACACCAGATCCTACCGAATCCTATTTGTGATATTTTCACACACCCCCCATCCCTTCACCCACCCCCTTGACACCCAAACTATACCGACACTTAAACACAAAAACAACAACTGATACAATTTTACCCTATCTACCCCTTCTCTCTCATCCCTATTCCTTCACCCCCACCCTCCCTGTGCGAATACCCACACTGACACAAAAACAAAACTACATGTACAACTGTGATAATTTTTACCCCCTCTCCCATCCCTACTCCCTCACCCTCCCTATTTGATGTCTGGGTGCGAATACCCGCTCCAACACAAAAACTCTTGCTGGCTTGACATAATTCACATGTCAGTGTGACTGTACATGTTTGCATCCGTATGTATACACAGATACACACATCAGACCCTAGTCTGTTTTTTTATTACTAATACCCACAAATATCCCTACAACCATTTACCAGATCCTACCGAATCCCATTTGTGATATTTTCACACACCCCCCATCCCTTCACCCACCCCCTTGACACCCAAACTATACCGACACTTAAACACAAAAACAACAACTGACACAATTTTACCCTATCTACCCCTTCTCTCTCATCCCTATTCCTTCACCCCCACCCTCCCTGTGCGAATACCCACACTGACACAAAAACACCCTCTCCCATCCCTACTCCCTCACCCTCCCTATTTGATGTCTGGGTGCGAATACCCGCTCCAACACAAAAACCCCATCCCTTCACCCACCCCCTTGACACCCAAACTATACCGACACTTAAACACAAAAACAACAACTGACACAATTTTACCCTATCTACCCCTTCTCTCTCATCCCTATTCCTTCACCCCCACCCTCCCTGTGCGAATACCCACACTGACACAAAAACACCCTCTCCCATCCCTACTCCCTCACCCTCCCTATTTGATGTCTGGGTGCGAATACCCGCTCCAACACAAAAACTTCTGAAATATCCACTGTCTGCAAACTTAAGATACCAGGTAAAAGATTAATTGATCAAAATTTCAGGGATGTAGCTGTGCTGGGAAGCGTGCAATCGTGTTTTCAGTTTTCCATACATTTGTCTGTAACAACGAGTCAAAGTCCGCGGGAAAATTACAGACAAATGTATGGAAAACTGAAAACACTGCGCTTCCCCGCACAGCTACATCCCTCAAATTTTGATCAGTTAATCTTTTACCTGGTATCTCAAGTTTGCAGACAGTAAATATTTCAGAAATTCGATTTTACGGAAATTATTTGGCATCGGATTCCCATACGAAGACTATATTTCGCGCCATGTTTGTACCCCTTTCAAAATGTCGGAATTAACCGTGAACTGGTCAAAGTGCTGCTATTTTGTTTCCGGCTCTGTGTTGCGCGGCTATGAAGAGAAAATTAGTTCGAAAAATAACATTCTCCACTGATAAATCTAGCTTGTGTGACAGCTCAATTCAGACCAAGTTTGCCGTATCGTATTAAAATACCCGCCAAAATAGTGGTGAATTTCTTATATGAAAGCTGACTACTCTGTTGTAGTGACTACAAAGCTACAAAAAAAACACGCCGACTTCTCACCGTCGTGGACTCGCTACGGTACAATGAAACCAACACGAAAAAAACGCAAGAGTTTTATTTAGTTGAGAAATCAAACCAACTAAATTTGGACCTGGTTCATGATAAGCACTTAAAAATCGAAGCCTTTTTGTAACAACGTTTGAAGGTGAAATTTCGGGTAAAATTTTAACCAGTGTGGTTTTCCGGATGAAATAGACCTTTTTATAGTATGGCGAATGAAGTTGGCCCTTCACTGATACAAACCCTCTTTCTATGAATATGGATAGATTGTGATTATCATGCTAACTAGATACAAGCCATGGAGGCTGGAGTTGACCCTGCACTGATACAAACCCTCTTTCTATGAATGTGGATAGCTTTTGATTATCATGCTAACTAGATACAAGCCATGGAGGCTGGAGTTGACCCTGCACTGATACAAACCCTCTTTCTATGAATATGGATAGATTGTGATTATCATGCTAACTAGATACAAGCCATGGAGGCTGGAGTTGACCCTGCACTGATACAAACCCTCTTTCTATGAATATGGATAGATTGTGATTATCATGCTAACTAGATACAAGCCATGGAGGCTGGAGTTGTCCCTGCACTGATACAAACCCTCTTTCTATGAATATGGATAGCTTGTGATTATCATGCTAACTAGATACAAGCCATGGAGGCTGGAGTTGACCCTGCACTGATACAAACCCTCTTTATATGAATATGGATAGCTTTTGATTATCATGCTAACTAGATACAAGGCTAACTAAGCTGACTCAACTCCAGCCTCAATATCACCAAAGGCTTGGTTGCCTTTCAAAATGGCGGTCCGAGAACTATAAATAAGACTATTCGCGCATGCGCAGGTGTTGTGCAGAACTGTCACACTGCACACAAGGAAACTCAAACTATAACGTAACTGTTGTTGTTGTATCTTGCAGGGAGTTGTCATCTACATTTACCCGTCTACAGTCGCTGGTTGAACGAGCCAAAGAGAACTTGGAGGACGAAATACTTGAACTGGACAGCGAGATCACGAGACTGGAGAGCCTGGAGTCGAGGGCAAGAGTGCTCAAGTAAGATGACCTGTTAACCACAGTGTATTAAATGGGTGTTGATGAGTGCCAACATTGTATGGATGACACTCATAGTTGGGATGTGGTGGGGTGGGATGTGGTGGATATATATAGATAATCTTTATTTGAGCACTAACGCCACAAGCCAGGGCGGAATGGCTTATTACAATAAAGAATTGTAAAAAAAATGAGGACAAGATTTACGCTCTTTAGTGAGAGAGCCTTACGCTCCTTAAAGCAGTATAAATAATATTTACTTATCAGATTGGCGGGTTTGTAAGTGCCATGAAGCTGAGAGAGGATTTTTTAACTTCTGTAACAGGGGAGCCTTAAGCTGTTGATACGATTTGCGAGAAACTGCTCATCCTCGACTTTCGATGTTCTTTACCGTTAAGAGATATTTTTCACACCCGTAATTTGTCTTTCAATTTCCTGTAGGTCATAAGTTTGTTTTTACTGTTACGCTTTTCTCTCTCTTCATTGAACAGCGAGGCGAAACATTCCTGGATTTCTTTGTCTGTGTGGTAGGATATGGTAGGGTGTGGTGGAGTGGAATATGGTGTGGTGGGGTGTGGTTCCTGTGCAAGTCTTAGTACATTACTTGATGCCTGTGATGTAATACATGTATGTCCTGTACACAACGAATGTGTGGAATGCACACTAATGGTTTTCCATTCCTTCCGCGTAATGTTATCATATTCGTAGTCAACAAGGGCTCAGTTGTCTAAATTCCGATGAACCTAACCCAGGATGAGTTTCATTCGCTAGTTTGTGGTCTACCGGTTTTAGGTTAAGAACTTTCAACTTGAGAAGGAATGAATGGTGCACTTCTACTCTAATAACTGTTACAATCAAAATCCTCGGTTAAACCTTAAATCCATTGACAACCCAGCTGGACTGTGTATGCTAAACACGCTCCAAGACTTCCAGGTTATCTTTCCGACAGAAACACAAGTTAGAAACTGACCGTCAATCTGTGGACACGTCTCATTTCTCCTCTGTCAATGTTATTCTGTCGTTAAAACATTTTCAACTGATCCTCTTATTTTTCTCGTTCCAGAAACAAGGCAAGCTGGTTTGAAAGCGAGCTCGTTGAATACCTCAAGTCGTTCGGATTAAGCAAGAGTAAAATATAGACCCCATGGGCCTCTCCGTCGTCATAACAACGCGACAGAATGCGGAGCGCAGTCGGAACATTCGTGACCAGAGAATGAACAGTGAAGTGGTCACGGAGAAGACCTGGGACAGACAACCAGCCTCACATGTACACATACTAAAAGCTATACACGAGTTTTGTTTGTGCTCTTGTTTGACCGCAAATTACAGTACAGCAAGCGCTGTCTGAGGCCTTTGTTTGCTTGTGAAATGACAGCAGCAATTCTGTCTTTCTCAATTGGCAAAAATCGCCGGCAGCCGGTGGCAGCACCGGGCTTATGGTAACGAGTAGTAGTTAACATGTTGGTTTGTAACATTCTTTTCGGGTGTGGCGTTTGTTGTGCGTAGTTTGTATAGCGTACGCTGATCACCTGAAGGACTGTTGTGTAATTATGATTGAGTTATAAATGCCGAAAAAAAAAGAGTATTGAGTTGGATTTTATATAATATCAAAGAGAATTTGCTCTGTATCTTGCCAGTTGTGTTGTAAATACAAATCGTCATGAATTAAAGTATAGAACAATGAGATAAAAGGCATTAAACTTTATCGCACCTAGACTTCACTGGTAATCCTAGCCTGAGGAGGTGAGCGGCGGATTTTTCAGGCTATGGTAATCCCAGAACTGGACATGAATAGCATTCATGGCTGGCGCGTGGTTACTGTTGAGGAAATAGCTAAGTTACCACTGAAGCAAAATAATGTACCAGAATGTAAAAAGTTATGTAAAATATTTGTGGTGGAGTGAACGACCTTGTTAAACGATGTTTACCCTATTGAGCTGTAGTTTTGAACGCCCATATCCGGTCTCCATACTCTGTGGGTATTTCTTATAATGGCGCTCCCAATACCGCAGACACGCGGCCCAGTCCTCACACGGCCATATTAGGTAGTGTCGGTCTGCTAACCATCCTCTGGGCCGCTGCTATATGTGATCGGTGTGGCGCTATTTTAAGACTCTTAAGAACATGAAAAAAGATTTTAGAAATAGAGATTTACAATTTAAAGTTTGGAAACGCAGTGAGTTTGCCGGCCTGGCGGGAGAAATTGAAATTGAGACCCGAGTCAAGCAGATGCTGGGAACAGTGTAAGACAGCCTGATGCTTAAATATCAGACGTGGCAAACCGCGTGTCACGCGTAAGGGGCAGTAAATTTATAGTGCCGCTCCGGGAGGGCAGGTATGGAGACACCGGGCCAGCCCGCCTAGTAGTTTCCGGGGTAAAACATCGCTTAAACTGCAACCAAACACAGTCCATGAACAAGTAAACACACCATGTAATTTATATCGATTTGTATTCGATAAAGATCCATACAAATGCAAGTAAATATTGCCATTTACAGAGCTTGGGTTACCTGTGGTTAAACTCTAGCAAAGATGTAATTTTCGTACCACACGCACTCGATCACTCGCATACACATACCCACGCATACACGAACTCACCCACGCACGCACAAAACGAGACATCACACGACGCAGTTAGTTTTGTTGCTGGCGAGTAGTAAGACCCGCCTCGGTCTCAATTTTGATTACAAATTAATAAAACCCTTTCCGGTTCATGCTGCATACTAAGTAAATCCCCAATAATTGTGGTTCGTTGTGTTTCTCACGCCATGAGATGTGACACGCGGTTTATTTTCGATATAAGGTAAAACAGATCAGGTTTGTCCTGTCTGATAGTAAGCATCATGCTTTCTTAGCCCTGTTTATATTAGTCGGGGAGCAGAGTCCGGAAAATAGGGGTTACGCTCAACCCTCGCCACAGAAAAGGTTTGACACCTGATTTTGGTAGAACAAGTCCTCCTGAACAAAGCCAGGTAGTTCGTAGAGTTGAATTGTGGTATACGTTTCGAGTTATGGCCATGCTTTGTTGAGTAATATACGATTTAGCATGAAAACGAGGCTATAAGATCTTTCTGCATTTATTTGCTTGATTCTCGACGAAATTGGACAAAATCTTCACAGAATGCTATATGTCAACGAGATCTTGAATAATTGCAGTTTGGTCGTATAAAATTAAAAATATCACGTGACCTATCACGTGACCCATAGGGGGCGAAAAATTATGAAAGCATAAAAATAATTAAATATGCGTATGTCACCGACTTTAACTTTTTACAACGTTTTCAGTTGAAAATCTATTGATCTTAATCTTTTCTAATGTCTAAAACGTTATTGTAAAGCTCTTATGCGTGTTAGAAAACGTTATTGTAGAGTTAAAAAAAAGTTAATTGATCAACATCAAATCGAAGCTGTCTGAAATACTGCACTAAAAAATAGAAAGTAAAAACGCGAAGACGTCGTTTTGAAACTGTATCAGGATAGCATATCTTTATATTTTTATCACAAAAGTTAAACTCTTCATTCAAATAAAACGACAAGTGGTATTTGCCAGCCTCACTTCCATGCTGATCCAGATCGAGGCTATCAACATCCAACATGGCGGCTTCCATGTTCACATCTCTACTCGTTCTGTAAGTATCAAATTATCGGTTTCTGTGTGATTTTTGTTTATAATGCTTTTATTATCTAGAAAAAAGTACTTTAAGATTCTAATAAATCTTTTCAAAGGATTTGAACCAAGTTAAATAATGTTTCAACGAATCTACAGTAGCAGGTGTGAGACGATTGTACGACTACGTGATAAATTACCCCAAAACATCAATTGCAATTGCTTGTATGTACATACAGACTATAACCTCGCTATTTTGATTTTCCCTAACGCCTTCCCATCTTGATCTAGAATGGTGTCATATTGCTTGTTTGTTCAGTTCTCCCTATATTTTACTTTACTCAACTCGTAAGTGTTCGATGGTGGTTATAAGGTATTTTAGAATCTAAAGCGGCATTCGTGTTCGTGATTGATAAGTTATTTTCAGTTATTTACTTTCTAGTATTGTTAATTTCTAGTATTACTGTTTGTTTTATGTTAGTTTCAATGGCTAGTCAAGAAAAGGCCGAAACCTCTGATGCCTTCAGCATTCCCCTCCCCCCTGAATCCAAGAAAAGGAGACTTACGACATTTACGAAGTGTATCATTTGCCAGGCGGATCATAGTAATGAAAATCTCAGGAAAGCTAAGGAATCATCAGTCTTGACTTTTATTGATGCTCTAACCCTTCGCCAGGACGAGGTTTATTCCAGGCTTCGTGACGAAATAGATCAGCTTAGCAGTTGTGATATATTGTGGCACTCGTCCTGTTATTCCGCGTACACTAGTAAACAAAATATCCGGTACGCCACGACGAGTAACAGCCAAAGCGGCGACGTAGCCAATGAGAACAGTGCTGCCGATGGAGCGAGCAGAAGTTCTCGGTCTATCTTTAAGCGTATGGATTGGTCAAAGTGTTTCATTTGCCACAATAAAACCTATAAAAAGGCCAGAGACATGCATAATGTGTGCACGTTTGAAGCTTCTGAAACAATCAGACAGATTGCTGAGAGTAAAGGTGACGAAGAAATGTTACACATTATCCGTAGTGTAAATAATGATCTAATAGCAGCAGAAGCCAAGTACCATGAGAACTGTTTTGCCTAATACGCTAGTAGATCTAATCTAAAGCATCAGGGCTTAAGAGAAAGTGATAGAGAGTCCTTATATGACACGGCATTCAAGGAAATGGCCGCAGAGATTAGTGAAGGTATTGAACAGGGCAAGGCTTACGACATGGTGTCCCTTCTATCAAAGTATCGTGTCTATTTGGAAAACAAAGGAGTGAATGCAGAGGGCTACACTAGACAACGGCTGAAACTACGGTTGCAGAAATATTTTGAGGACATAATCGTGTTTCATCAACCACCCGGCAAAAGCAAGCCTGATCTAATTTACTCAAGCAGAATATCAGTTCAAGATGTCTTAAATGCTTCTACAGCAAAATTGCAAACGACAACACCATGTGACAGTAGCGACCGTACCATCAGTGCGCAGCAGATTTTTGATGTGGCACGTTGGATTAGGGCCGAAGTCAGAAAATGTGATGGCATTTCATTAAGACCCCTTGATGTGAAGAACGTGTGTCTTGAGTCTGCAAAGCGAGTTGTTCCTAGCTGTCTTTACTGGTTGGTGCGGCTAATTATTACCACGGATGACTCTGGGTATGAAGATCTCGACCCATCAAGCTCGTGTCGAAGAACAGAAGATGAGAGACGTGTTCTGAGCATCGTTCAAGACATCGTCCACTGCGCAACAAATGCCCGGGTAAAGCTGCCAAAGCAGATTAGCCTTGCGATGGCTGTACATCACCTGACATCATCCAAATTGCTGATCACGCTGTTGAATCGAATGGGGCATTGTTCGTCATACGATGAACTACAAGCAGTCGACACCAGTCTCGCCATGGAGGTTCTGGCTAAGGCAGAGGAGTATGGTACAGTTATACCATCAAATATATCCCCGGGGCCTTTCGTGCAGATTGCTGCAGATAACAATGACTTAAACGAGGAGACATTGGATGGTAAAAATACGACCACTATGGTCGTATACCAGCGAAAGCAATTTGGTCCAGCGCCACCACCAACTGCAACGGCAGATCATGCGACAAGACGGCGATCCTTACAGACAAGTGGTAGTGTGTACGAGCTACTGGAGTGTTCAGCACATGGTAGAAGACCTGCAGTTACGGAATATATTAACGCCGTTTACAAAGAGTGGTATCACGACCAGAGCGCAATCTTCTCCTCAGCAAGTATCACAGACGCTATTTGGGCACTTCTTCGCCTGAATCCGTCAAGCCTAATGGAAACATCGATCACAGTACTGGAAAGTCAGCCTGTCCCAAGCTGGAGTGTGTTCAACTTTATCTTGTTCCCAGATATGCCCCCTTCTACTAACATTGGCTATTGCCCTATGATAGACGGCTCGTCCACAGAATTCAGCACAGTCTACACTGTCATGAAGCACGCCCAGAAGATCAGCGCAAGCATGGGTCAAGCCGATTCTGTCATAACGTTTGATCTCGCCATCTATGTTAAAGCCAAACAAATCCAGCTGAAGTTTCCAGGCGAATTCTCTGACACTGTGATACGACTTGGTGGCTTTCACGTTGCACTCAATTTCCTGGCGCTGATTGGCAAGAAGTTCCACAATTCAGGTCTCGACGATCTTCTAATAGAGTCTGGTGTGTATGCTGCTGGGACAACATCAGCCCTGATGAAAGGGAAGTCTTACAACAGAGGGGTCCGGGCACACAAGCTGGCTATGGAAGCTTTGTTCCGCTTAATGTGAAATGCCTTGCACAGTGGTATGGCCTTAGCCTCGCAGAGGAAGAGCGAATAGATATAGATGCCGTGGTGAGAAATATCGAGGCTTGTAGAAGTGCTGTCGCAACGAAGATGAACGTGTCGAGAAGTGTCGAGGAATTGGAGCATGATACTGAGGAGCTACCTTCACTGTTTAACATGTTCAAGACCGAAGCCAGAGCGAAGTCCAAGATGTTTGCATTTTGGGAGGAATATGGCGCCATGGTGAACACACTACTCCAGTTCATCAAAGCTGAAACGACTGGAAACTGGCACTTACATCTTTCATCTGTAGCAGCGATGACACCATATTTCTTTGCGATGGATAGACCCAACTATGCTCGCTGGCTACCAGTCTATATAGCAGACATGAAGCAGTTAGAAGCCAAACACCCACGCGTTCACCAGGAATTTGTCGCCGGAAACCATTGTGTGAGCCGATCCAGACAGCCCTTTTCTCAAGTGTGGACAGATATGGCTTTAGAACAGTCCATAAATGCCGACTCAAAGTCGAAGGGTGGAATCGTTGGTATTTCTCAAAGTCCAGCTGCCTTAGAGAGATGGTTTCTCACAAGTCATGAGCGTGCATCTGTGACAACGGCGCTGAAAGATATGTATGCTATACAAGAAGGTGATCGATTAGGTACGCACAAAGAGGCGGCACCCAAGAGAATTAAGCGAGATGAAGGTGATGTCCAGAAGCTTGTCAATTGTTTTACATCTGGCTTGATGACAAACCCTTTCACGCAGGATACCGACTCCCTTGTCAACTTTGCGACATGTGTTGTTTTACCTACCGAGGTAGCAGACAGTCTGGTCAACAGCACTGAAAAGGGCCGTGAACAGATGGATACATTCATCGAGAAACGACTCAACACTAGTGAAGTCAATTGCTGGGATCCTGTAACGAACCTCAAGATAAAAACCTTCGACACTATGACAAAGAAGGTCAACGTGAAGGCATCAAATGAGAAACTTGTCACAGTTGGTGCTGACAGGGACTTGTTCGGACGACTTCTAATCGCTGCAAACTTCAGGCAAGTCAATCTCAAGGAGGTCCTCAGCTACGAGCTTTCGCCAGTACCATTTGCACTCGCGCACCAAGATGGTAGCTTGAGAAAGACCAACAAGAGTGCCCTGGCCACGATCATGGAGACCAATGTCAGCGTTCTTCCCAGATTGCAAGTTTCACCGCGAGAAACTGTGCATCTCATAGATGGCATGGCTTTAGTGCAGTCGACCAAGTCCGGTGGAGCAAATACTTTTGGCGATCTGGCAGCTAAATACTACACGATCGTTGTAGCGCCACTTTCCCAGAATAACTGCAATGAAGTTCACATCGTATTTGATCAGTACTGGGACACCTCCATTAAAGCCGGAGAGCGTGCGAGGAGAGGATCAACAAGTGCTCTCGAAGTCCAAATTAAAGGCCCATCTACACCGGTACCCAAACAATGGGTGAAATACATTGCAAATCCACAGAACAAGGTCAATCTGTGTGACTTCCTGACGGAATCATTCTGCAAGCTAGGTCGACAAAAGTTGGTGGCAAACAAGAAACTGGTAATCGGAGGAGGATCCAAGGATGGTAAACGAGCTGTGTGTGTCATGAACGATCACTATGAAGACGTAGCAGCACTGAACTCGGACCACGAAGAAGCAGACACGAGATTACTTCTACATGCCAAGCATGCTGTACACCCTGGTTCTAGAATTGTTATCCAGTCACCGGATACCGATGTGCTTGTGCTAAGCGCAACTCACTTTGAGGATCTAAACTGTGAAGAACTGTGGTTTAGAACTGGCGTCAAAGATCGGCTTCGGTATATTCCAGTTCACGACGTAGCCCGCACATTAGGTGAAAAAATGTGCAAAGCTCTTCCAGCCTTCCATGCCCTAACTGGCTGCGATTCCAACAGTTCTCTTGCAGGAATTGGCAAGAAGAAGGCTTGGGATGTGCTCCATTGCAGCCAAGTGCACCAGGAGAACCTTGGCCTTTTAGGAAACCGTCAAAGCTTGGATGATGCAACCATCGCCAAATGTGAGGCATTCATCTGTGATTTGTATTCATGTCCAAAGAAGACTCCAAGCACTGCTGACGAATTGAGGTACCTGATCTTCTGCCAGAAAAAGCAGAAAAGTGAGATGCTCCCTCCTACATCTGACAGTCTTCTTCAACATCTCAAACGTGCAAACTATCAAGCCATTGTTTGGAGAAGCTCCCTCGATGCATTGCAGGATCTTCCATCACCAGAGGGCAATCTTATTATGACCACATTTTATTTTGCATCATTATTTGCTTTAAAAGATGGAAACATGAAAAATGGACCAAAAAGAGAGCCAACCTCGTTTTGATGTTGTTCCACGAGCTTGACTAGCTGGTTGAAATACGTTTTGGATATGAGAAAGTCATTTGCTTGTCAACATGGGTTTAATATTAAGATATTTTAAACTGAAAAACGTCTTTTGTTTAAACGTATAGTTGGTGACATACGCATATTTAATTTATTTTTAATTTTTTCATAATTTTTCGCCCCATATGGGTCACGTGATAGGTCACGTGATATTTTTAATTTTATACGACCAAACTTTGCCATTATCCAAGTTCTCGTTGACATATAGCATTCTGTGAAGGTTTTGTCCAATTTCGTCAAGAATTAAGCAAGTAAATGCAGAAAGATCTTATAGCCTCGTTTTCATGCTAAATCGTATAGTACTCAACAAAATATGGCCATAACTCGAAACGTATACCACAATTCAACTCTACGAACTACCTGGCATTGTTCAGGAGGACTTGTTCTACCAAAATCAGGTGTCAAACCTTTTCTGTGGTGAGGGTTGAGCGTAACCCCTATTTTCCGGACTCTGCTCCCCGACTATATGAAGAAGCGAGCCAACTTTACCAAGCGTTTGTATGGATGAATCGGGGGTAGAAGCGGAATATTGAATATTGAATATCGTGGTTGAAAACTGAGGAATATTGAATATTTGCCTGAAAAATACACTGAATACGGAATATTTCAATGAAAATTTAAAAGAATAAGGAATATCCAAAAATTTGAGCGAGTCTGTTAATATCTGCTTGCGTATGCTCTGTGTCGTGGGTTGGCCCAGGCCACACCGCGGGAAAACGTTACGCGCATGCGTATTTGCTATTTCTTGTCGGCGCGCGGCCGCCCCCAGTTCCCCGCGAAAACTCGGTGAAATGAAACAACAGGCACATACAGTGGAACCCCGATTTAACGAAGCGCAGGGGACCGGAAAAAACAGTTCGTTAGATCGGGGACTTCGTTAAATCGGGGTACGTTAAATCGGGGTTACACTATACCCGTGATTTTAAAATTTCTGCT
Source organism: Actinernus sp. WN-2022 (assembly GCA_030867875.1). Lineage (NCBI taxonomy): Eukaryota > Metazoa > Cnidaria > Anthozoa > Actiniaria > Actinernidae > Actinernus > Actinernus sp. WN-2022. Next base: position 1,438,289 of record JAOWCC010001368.1, on the reverse strand, counting down.
TAAAAGTATCCATTTGTGAACTGTTTTATCAAAAAAATAAGAAAACTACTTAAAAGATAAGCCTAAGACTTTAACAGGTTGAATTTTTCTTAATTTGTAATTCACTGTGAGTTTACTAAGTTATAAAATAATTTACTAAAAAAGTTGAAACCCTCATAATTTGTATTTGATAGCAGAGCCTTCATTCTTTTGGCCAGCGGAGCATACCGTTTTGCCGCGGTGCACACAGCGGTCAAACGACTACGCATGCGTACAAATTATTTTAGCAGCAACATATTCCAAAACAAATTCAAAGCGAGCCAGTGGTCGCATTGTTCACACACCCGTTTTCAAACCTTGAAAACTTTTTTGTTAAATTATGAAAAAAATTAGTAAACTCGCAGTTTGTTCAATTTCCCGTCGACTGTGAAAATATAAAGCTTAACTTTCATGTATTTTTCTTAACTTTTTGGGGTAGAAGTTCACAAGCCGAGTTTTATTTTTAAAGGCCGGGTTGCTCTAATAATATGTTTTAAGGCAAATTTTGGGCGGGAATTTCGCGCGGCCGCCCACCAGACTGACCGTAATACGCACGCGCAGACGTTTGACTGCTTTGGCAGGCGAGCATTCTCGACTCCAGACTTTTCTCTTATTTCTTACTGCGCATGCTCGAAAACAAATGTCGTGTGCAGTAAGAATTTTTTTTTTTTAAATTTAATAGCTTTACAGGCAGAAACAAAGACTCGAAGTCCGGCCATCCCTTCATGTAGAACGACACGAATTGCTACCAAATTGTATTCTATTGTATTGTATTGTGTTGCGTTCTATTGTTGTTTTGAATTGTATTGTGTTGTATTCTATTGTATTTTTGGTAAAAATTCGTGTCGTCCTACATAAAGGGATTGCCCGAAGTCCAAACAAGGAGTTCCATAGAAGCACAAATACGATTAAAATAGGAATATCTAAAAGTAGAAGTTTTACATAATTAGGTTTGTAGCCAGAACTAGCGGAAGTGTTTCTTGATGACTGGGAATTGCTGGTTTTCACTCAATCCCCAGAGATTCAAATGACAAAGGGTATGGCGTCCATGTTGGTGCCCCAACAAAAGAAGCTAACGAGGAATCTATTGTTTAAGGGCACCAACATGGCGGCTATGACGTCAAGTGAAAACCAGCAATAGGGAATAACGTAACGAGTTATATCTAAGCTACAGAGATTGAGGCGGCATTTACAAAAGTATACCAGGTCTAAGTTTTCTAACCAGTAGGACCGGAAGTAAATTTATCCTAACTAACCTGTCCCTATAGCAAAGATCGCGTAAACTGTAACTGAGAATAAACTTGGTGGCTCGGCCCCCCCTCGGGTATGTATGTGAGGCCAAGAGGCTCAAACCCTGACCCTGTTTCACCCAATCCGAGCTCCAAAACCCTGATTGCCCCCTTTTGGGAAAAAAAACCTGATTGCCCCTTCTTTAAATTGTTTTCAAAACACGGTCGGATATATATCCTGGCCGGTATACCGCGTACCGGGATTTCATGCAAAATACGGAACATTTCAAGTCGGGACGTGGCATTGGGTAAACAAATCAGCAGATGAAGTACATAGATAAACTTGTACTGAAGTACGAATTAGCGGCGTCACGATGTATGGGAACCTCAGTGCTTGCATGTGGGCAGGCGATCAAAATGCGGCAACAGAATGTCTTTTTTTGACGTAGTAGCTAAAAAAAATGAACTGCCTAAAAAATACTGAACCCAAACCCTGACTGCACCCAAATTATACTCAAATCCTTACCCTGATCTGCCCAAATCAGGTCAAAACCCTGACCCTACCTGCCCAAACTGAGCTCAAAACCCTGACCCACCCGGGCGGCACATACATAATACGTCACAAACAGGAGTACCCCCCCCCCCCAGCTCGGCGGCAGTCGGCGCTGCACGCGCTCGATTAGCAGGTGATCTCGCGTACTCGACTGCGGGGCCCACACTTGGCTGCCATGATTTTGGATGATATTTTATACCTTTTCGATCATAAAAAAACACTAATGTATTGTTACTGGAGACTTTAAAATGACGTCATAAGCTTGGCCTCTATAATATGAACACCTCTATAATATGGACACTTTTCTTCGGGCCTGGTGTCCGTATTAGAGAGGTTCCACTGTATATGAGAAAACGTTGGCCCCCGTCCGGGTCACCGAGACAACTTTTCTTCATATAAGCAGGGCCTGATTACACGAGGCGGGCTGGGGCGCAAACGTTTTTAGACAACTTTTCTTCATATAAACAGGGCCTGATTACATGAGGCGCAAACGTTTTTGGCGGGAAGTGGTCGATCGTTAATACATTTACAATTATTTACAAAATAAATTTAGAATTTATTAACTGCTGGTTCGCCAAACCGGGGTGAGCCGGTGATCGCGATTACATCGATATATTATTAGCAATATTTTCTATTTCATGTAGCTAGTGAACAAAGAAAGAATGCACACCAGAATCCATGAACTCATAAAGTCTTGTATTGTGTTGTTGAACATTTGAAAATGTATTCTGTTGATATTTTAGAATGCTTTGTATTGCTGTGACGTCATCACAGTTGCCATAGCAACGATTTGATAACAGGTGCTCATCAGTTACATACCCTGTCAAAGTTCAATAGGCATGATATCTACACTGCTAGAAATTTATTTTGTTCAGGGGAGAGGAACTGTTTTTTCAAAGTGAGGCTTGATGGTGATCACGCAAGTATGACGTAAGGCATAAGTATATAAATATCCCGATCCTGTAGCATGGGACTGGCTGCGGAAATAGCTTACGTACTGAAAGCTTTGCGCTGCTAGATTTCGTGTGAATTCCTATAAACATCACGGTAGAAGAGGTCGCTACGCAGTAGGCATAACACGGATACCGACAGCCCTCTTGAGCTCTGGCCAACTGTGACGTCATAAGGCACAGGAACAAGAGGCCAAACCTCGCACACACGTGAGATGGTTAAATCAAAGCAAATACACGAACATGACTAACAAACTGTGTATAGACGGAGCCTTTAGGAAAATATTGCGTATCATTTCAATGAAGCATTGAGGGAGTGGAGTTTAACTGTTCGCATCCAATTAATTAACCAATCGAACAATGATTCTATACATGCACAACACCATGACATACATCCCCTTTAACTGTTCGAAGTCAATTAACACGATGACTCCACACGTGCACAGCCCCTTTAAGTACGACAGCTTGGTCACGGATAAATCCGCTATCGTACAAGTGTCGGCGCAGAACCTGCTCTTAGAATTTACATCCCAAGTAAATATGTTGTTTTGTGTTAGCAGTTGATAGATTTCATTGAAATGCTTGGAGATAATTTTTTCCGGATTAAGTACGTGCAACAAGTGGGGTGATCAACCGCACGGGAACGGTAAACCACCGTGTCATTAACCGTGTGACGTCATATAATCCAAGATGGCGGCGTGTAGGAAATTCAAATGAGTTTTATTGGCAGGACTGAAATCGGTCCACAACTGACACCAAGAGATCGATGGTCTCTTGCTGACACCTCTACTGTACAATCTACAGGATACAAACACAGCATTAGATTTAGGTATCCATAACAAACATTTGAGAGTAAAAATTGTTCTTCGGTGGAGCCTGGCTCCCTTTAACAAGCTTAAACCTGAACAAGAGCCTGCGGGCAGACTGAACTCGAGCCAGCCAACACTGTTAAATGTTTCTCACTCAAAGTCTTAATATATTTATTTTTGATCACAAATAAATATCAGTACAGTTACTGAAAATTCCTGAGGAGCTTCCCCGAAGAAATGCAAGAGCTCGGTGAACATTCTCAGTCTCAGGATTCGTGCTACGGACGTGAAGAATGGAGGCCAGAAGTCGACAGTTATTTTGATAACTGGTGTAGAACATGAGGTGTGACAAACCTATAAAATCATCGGCACGAGTAAGACAAGTTGGCATACCGTTTTGCGCAGTTCGTGTACACGATTAAACCACAGTACGCCCATTTGCGTAAAACGTTTCTGTTACATGCTGGTAGTGACTATTGAGCACTTGCCAACTGCTCGACTGAGCCAAAAAAAGACGTGCAATCTTGCGTTCGACGTCAGTTTGTACTGAGCCACGTACTCTCCGTACTCTCACTGGGTCCAACGCGTGCTGCGAGTACGGATCCTTACAATCGAAAATCAGGCGTGCGCCGGAAGTGATGGCAAGGACACTACGTCCATAAACAGACCAATGTTCTTGAATGCTGGTAATGACCTTCACAACTATGACGCTCTAACAAAGCCTGTTGCGGGAGAACAGCAACATTTTGCTGGGAATTTTAAAAGACTTTCAGGAATCGGGAGACTCGGGCAATTTATCGGGAAATCATTGATACTGTTAAAATGCCATCAGGAAATGTACAATTTATTTATCACTTTATAAAAACAATTAGAGACGAACTGAAAATTATCAGGACAACTTTTACGAAAACAGATTTTGTTTGAGTTGTTTTCCCCCGTTAGAATGTCACGGTAGTAATCAAACTAAAATCTCGCAGGGGTAGGGTTGGTGTTAATTGCCGCACTACTTCGGTTGGTGCATGTCGTCAGTTTTAAACTTCGTGCGTTGTCATGGTGCCAATACAGTGTCTTGTGGGTTTGAGCAATTTCCAGTTGTTTGAGGGGGTCGTTCAAATGGATTTAGAGTAAATGGTTCAGGGTGTCAGAGGGTGGGGTTAACTGACGTCATAATTGCGTTACTGTTGTGTGTAGTCGGGTCAAGATTTTGACATTGTCGGTTGTAGCAGTGGTTTGTACTGTTTCGGACTTTCGATCGAGACACCTTAAATATTGTAAAATAATGTTAGCGTAAGCTTCCTAGATTAGCTTACATGTTCCAGGAGCCCATTACCAGGAGCGTGCATCTCCCAGATTAGGTCTGTCCAACAGCAGAATAGATGATGTAGCTATTTATAGCTTTGTGTTTCCCGCGAGAAGAAACAAAGGCCGTCACTTTTAAGCAATCAGGATCCACTGAAAAATTGTAATTAACACGGTTCAAACTGCTAAAAATACTAAAGCGTAAGAGAACAAAAGACAACGTAATCGCATACCAGAACTTCGCGACTATAAATAGCCACATCGTCTACTGTGCTGTGGGCGCTACCCATCACAGAGGTACGCTCCTGGTAATGGGCTCCTGGTGATATATACTATGAATAGCTACATCGTCTACTGTGCTGTGGGCGCTACCCATCACAGAGGTACGCTCCTGGTAATGGGCTCCTGGTGATATATACTATAAATAGCCACATCATCTAATGTGCTGTGGGAGTTACCCATCACATAGGTATACGTACGCTCCTGGTAATGGGCTCCTGGTGATATATACTATAAATAGCCACATCGTCTACTGTGCTGTGGGCGCTACCCATAATGCTCCTGGTAATGGGGGCTCCTGCATGTTCTTGGGGCAAAAGCTAAGAATCAATAAAATGTTTAAATTAAAAAAGTGATCACATCATCCTGTGGTCATTTGCTAGGGTGTAACAATGTTCAAAACTGGCGTCTCCGTCAATAGTCTTATGGCAACGAGTCCTGAAAAGAAGTCAGTGTTCAGTTATACGAGAAACTTAGAAGCAAAAGGCAACAGTTGTTCGACGTTCTGATTTCTGATCTCTTTAATAGTTGTGTACGTGCTAATGAAACACTTAACCCCGTTTTTTCCTGTTTATTTTTAATTGTGCTCTCGCTGACACTATTGAACAACTGTGTCTTCAGTGGAGCTGCATATCTCTGTCAAGCCATTTCAGTCAACTTCTTGCCGCAGAGCATCCATGCAATACTCATCCATTAATAGCAAAGCCGACAATACTACGCGCTGCAATTCAAGGGCTGGATAGAAAAACCACGGACCAAGCAGACGATCAGAATCATTCAATCAGAAAGGCTAGAGGGAGTCGGTTCAACAATACGATACAATAACCTTTATTTAAACAAAATGAAAATAAGCTCTAGAATTTGTTGGTAATAAAAGTATGTTGCCATCGAGCTAGGAAAAAATCGATAAAATGTAATTTACTATATTTTTTAGGGTTAAACCCGGTGAAAAACGCTAATTTGGGTTACCTGCGTTAAACATGGCCGGGCAGAAAAGAACTGAACCGAGTTTGCAATGCGTGTGACGTCATGTAAGTGGACTTTAGACAGACAACAGCTATACTAGCAAACGTCAAGATAATCGATGACAATTCCACCGGCTCTGAGATGGAGACGAAGCGAGTCTCCCAAAACTCCCGAACTCTATTTCTGGATACGCAGGTTTGGCAGCTCGTAAAAAAATCGAGGGTAGCATCGAATTCATTTATTTTTACTGCAATTGGTTTCTTGTATTGCGAAGATTTCAGCAAAATGTTAGGATTCCAGTGCTTATATAAGTGCACTCCAAGCACACTGCTTGTGGGGTCGTGTATTAAAATAACATAAATTAACAAATCATAATTCTATATCTATTAAAAATCTAAAAATGCTTACTATTAGTATTAATTAAGGAAATAAAAATTGTGTGATAATACAGAAGTCTAAAAAACCTACTTGAACTACGGGTACGATGATATATAATTAAAATTTATGTTTACCAGTATTTATATATGATATAAAATATACATGTAATTACTAGTAATAATAGCTAATAATATCTAAAATAGTATTTTGCAGATTCATCTAAAATGTTCGTTAAAATCCGGGATAAGATCACAAGATCAAGTCTTGCATGGTGGTGTGCCAAATGAAAATATAAACTCTAGCGGATTGCCATTGCGATTGCCTTATTCTGGCATTACTGTTCAGATAGTGCACTAAAGTCCAGGTTGCGAAGTGTGTTGACCCTCTTGGCCATTTTCCCGTACGATTTGACAGATAGTGTGTCATCGGATAAGTGCTCTGTTAGAGATTGCGCTATGGAGCCTCTGTGGGCTATAGAACTTTTCATAGGACCTTGGCACCTTAAGTTGTTTCATTGCCATTTCTAAAATTATAATTATTATCGGGCTTATCAATGATGTAACGAACAGGAGTACAGCCCCCCCAGGGATCAACCCATGTGAGGTATACCGCAGATTACTTCAGCGCAGTCGGAGCGTTGTCCATAATGTTAATAATGGTGAACTGTTTTCTTTGCCTTAGGCAGTCTATGATGTGTGTTCACAGCAAATGGTGCGCACACTAAAAGGAGAAATCTAAAAAAAGTAAACGCATGATTTGTTGGCAAAACTCCCGGCACTTTAAAAGGTTAAATACATGATTCACAAGCCATCTAGACTTTCTCATTATACCCTATTAATAGTCGGTTTAAATGAGCTGAGATGAACGAGTAAAGTGCTCAGTTTATCGCCAGCAAATGCCATTAAATAAGAGCTTAATCTAATTACTTGACAACTGAATTGTTCGTCGGTAATCGAGAGTTAATCACAGCACGAGCTGCAGACGATCTTGCTCATTGTAAATTTACGTACATTGCACGAATCCAATATAATTTATCTACAGACAAGTGGACTCCGCAGCCATAACTCACATTACTGACTTCATGCGCATGCGCATAGTGCATCTGTTTTTGTTTTTTCTTCCATGCACACAAGTCAGTATACGAAGTGGCTCTCACTGGACTGTAGTCTGTAGGCCTCATAATTAACCTCCTGATTGCAACTTCTCTTTCCTGTTCTGTTGTGACTCGGAGCAGTGTACGCAAGTGGCCTAACAATCCTGTGAATTTCTGCGGTAACACGCAAACAGTTTGACAAAACCAATTAAGGTCGGTGTGCGCTTAACTGATAATCAAGGATATATTGCCCCAGATTATCAACAAATGACGGAATTACAAGCGACAATATTGTGCGTCAGCCGCCTGTAGATCTCGTTAAACCATCAATATTTAATATGACACCAAAAAGATCTCAGGGGTAAAAGATCTCGGTCATTCTCTACTTGGCTGATGCACGTACATTCCAGTATGGTTGTGTCAGGTCAATACTTCATTTTACGAGGGTGAGCACTAAATAGTGTATAACATGCACTAATAAACTTGTGGCCCTCAAGCTAAGAATATAACAATTATATAAATATATATATATAAATCCACTAGAACATCTAGAATTTGATTAAAAACAAAACAAAAACTAGTGATACCTATTGATAAATACTACACCTACGATTTAAAATGAGCTAGAGATATATAGTTGATCTATAAAAAAAAAAAATTTGCCTACGGCTTAAAATGACCTAAAGATAGCTGATCTTTAAAGTATTGTCTACGGAGGGCACTTTTGAAAGCCCTTCTGCGACCACAAAAGCTTCCAATGGAATGACTGCCGTACATTCTTTTCTCATCCCCTTGACTTAGCGTAAATCATATTTTACGAAACTTTAATTTAGTATCAGATCAGACGTGTGAGATTCGTCTGAATCTCTACCGTGCGTCTGGCAATTGGTCTATTCATATTTAATCAAAATAATTGTTTCAAAGTGATTTATGTTGTGCCAGCACACCTAATTTTGCGCTCTATCGTCAACAGCTATCTCGGTTTTCAAAGTCCTTCATCCCTCTTCAAATTCTGCGCATTCCTCTCCCCTGAGTCATCATAATTGGAGTCGCATTGAAAAAATATCAGACTGCGGTGAATAGACTAGCTAGGATCCTATAGATGCCTATTTTAAATAACTGGTCGCTTTCTTCCATACCTACACTAATAACCACACACCTAGAGTTAGATAATATCTTTCAATGCAGGAATGTGAAAACGTGTTCAGATATGATAGCCTACTCAGCGGCACATGAATTTGGCGCCAAAAGGTGTGGCAATAATCACCACCCCACCCTGGTTGGGCGGTATGTGCATGCTACTATGATACTGCTCGCTTATGATAAATACGTGATACGCTAGGTGCTATTTATAGAATGTGACTGACACGTCCAAGGATTACAATATTTTAGCTGGCCAAACCAGCCTTCTTCAGGTATTAGATGTTAATAGTTTTGACAAAGGATATTTATAGAGTTTGCCTTATTTAATTCCAAAACAAACAAGATGTTACCATAAGTAGTGACGAGGGTTTTAGCAGCTTTTTATGGTCGTTACTTTCAGGGGTCGCTTAAACAAGAATGGTATTTTACATGACAGAAACTCTGCAGATTAATGTCTGCAAAGGTAAAGTAAAGCAAACCTTATTTAACGTCGGTAACTCGTGAAGACTTATAAACTTGAGGCTATTACGAGGTACCTACGATCGAGTATGTCCCGCAATCCTGAGCAGCATGGTACTATGTAGACTTGCTCCACGTCGAACTCGCTGAGTCACTTGGTAAGCGAGAGAAGGACTTTGAGAAAGTCTAGGTACTATGCTGCACAGAACTGATCTGTTTCGATTGACCATAACCCGGATAAACACAAGGGTCGTTACTACTTTCGGGGTTCGCTACTTTCGGGATTTATTAACAACCATCATATTTTATCGCCGATACTTTCGGGGGGTCGTTATTTTTGTAACTTTAGTACTTTACGGTGCTCGATTGGGCACTGAGGGTGGCTACTTTAATGTTTACCAAAGCTGCGTGAGTCCTAATACTCGCACGCGCGAGTTCGTTTGATGACACCCCACCTACGAGTTGAGCAGCCGGCGCGTGTGGCTCTTAGTTGATTTGTAGAAACTTACAAGACGACCGGCGTCGCCTGGGGTCAAATACCACAAACTACACTCCCTTTGTGTTGGAGGTAATGTAAAGTAAACCCTCCAGGCATCTCATAGAGTGACAAGGCTTTTAATGGTCGACTGTAACTTGACTCGTGCGATCTGTGTCAGCTGCGATAACATCACTGGACGAAGAGTATAAATACACTACACATGCGGGGACTCTACTATTCGCTCATAGGACCTTATAGCGTATAGCAAGCGGAATACGCACAGGAGCACTTCAAAGTTAACAAAGCTATCTTTTAAATTTCGTACCTTCGTCGAGCCTTTTAATCAATTCATTGGTCAAGAAATCTACTGGTTATAATGGCGTCCAGCAAGCAAATAATCTTCGTCTTCTTTACCCTGTTCGTCTTTGTGTCTTACAGTGGAGGAAAGAGCATTCGCTCACGCACAAAGGTAAGAATAACTTCATCATATTTTCTTCTTCTTCATACGAAGAGAAGAGAAATCCTTTCTTATCAACAAGTGTTACATTTTATCGCCGTAAACCCAGATGATCTATTCCTATAACAGGAACTAAAACCTTCATCTGATGTGTACTTAGTTTAGTCGTTCTCTACATGATGAGGAAGAGGGCAAACTGTCAAGGTTACTCTATATTTAATATCGCCATTCTTCTCGAATTCTGTAAGTTACAGAAATCACTGCTGGTTCTTGACAGACACTGTTTTATACTGACAGGCATTGTAGAAGTGGTTAGGTATGTCATTATTAGATAGCAGAAATCATACATCTGAATGTATTTATACTTTCAGCTAAACTGGAGCATTTAGAAATCTGAAACAACAAGATGTCATGACTAAACACATTCATAGCCACTTTCTTAGGCGGGTTAGGCCAGACGAGCGGAATTCTGAACATCCTATTCAGTGCCGATAGTACTGTATTCAGTTATATTCAATTTATTGTAGTGGCTAGCTCGGTTAGCTCAACTCCACTGCGCTATTTCCTGATCATAATCATTACTTTACTGCGGAAGCTGGGTCTTCGAAGTTGATCCAGACATGTTTGGTTTGCATTGTCGACACGATTCACTTGGCTGTTTATCGCTTGGTTGAGTCTGTCATCTGAGATATGAATTGTTTTGTTGTAATTGTTCATTTAGCACGGGTAGCTGCATAAATAACATGTCATGTTGTGATAATGTGGCCTGACAACACTGAGAGTTGCGGCGATAAAAATAGACCCCGGCAGGGGTGGATCCAGGGTAGTTTATGTGATTTCCGTAAAGTACTCAACTTTTTTCAAACCTCTAAATTTTAGGTAGTTTATTACTAGGAGGGGTGGGGTGGGTGGGGTATGAGTTGATTGGTCTGTCAGAGTAAACTACTCAGTCCAAACCCTGGATCCACCCCTGCCCGGCGAGTGGCACATTTTCGTTGAAAGAAATTTTAGACGTTCCCCCTGGAGATTTTCTATAGCAAATGATAGGAAAGTTTGAAAAACCCGAAGCCTTTTCATCAAGGGCATGATTTGATTACTTTAGTAGAAACCAACTAGTGTTCTATCACGAATTCTGCAATATGATTGGCTAAACTACTAACAATTAGACTGCGAGTTCGAGGTTTCGGTTAATTGTTGGTGATGATTGCAGCCCTGAGCGAGCCAGTCGAACCACCGTTCTGTCAACTTGGCGATCGAGAAAACTAAGAAAAACTAGCAACATAGGCATTTTTCTAAGTGATTTTTTGTCTGCAGCACGCGCAGGTCAGACTATAGATCATTAGTATTATAAACCAAATAGTGGACTATTGCAAATCCTGCATTCTGATTGGCTACCCTACTATAGGTCTATTTGTGATAGCCCATGGTAAAGAAAAACCGCACCCATTTTCATGAAATAATAACATGTTTTCAACTTCAATTTGTTTCTTTCTATTATTTTCCACTGTCCGACTAGTTAGATTGTATTAAAACAATTAGACCTCTCGCCCTCATGGGCTACTTGTTGAATAGCCCATTCGGCTGCGCCTTATGGGCTATAAGACTCGTAGCCCATGAGGGTGTTAAATAGACCGTGCCTGGCTATAATAAGATGGCGAGTTTGACAATAAACGGTGGCTGGGTGATTCTAATCTGTGATATATAGCGAAAAACCTGATTAATGGAAGTTTTGCGTGGTCCGCCGTTAGGTTTCTGCGTATTTACATCGACACGAGCTGACATTGACTTTCGTCGATTAGCGCAATCCACTGATTGGCAGGCTGCCCGAGCTCTAAGCTATACAGCTAAGGTCATCTGTGCATGCCGCGCTCTAAGCTATACAGCTAAGGTCATCTGTGCATGCGAAGGTGTAGGTTCGGTGGGGTTCCGCTTCCAGCTGGCAGCAGTTAAATATAGAACACAAATAGCATGCCTGATTAAACCTCTTACCGGCACCGGCACGGAGTTATTTGGCGAGTTGTTTGAATTATATTAAATTAAGCTCAAGTTAAACACCTTAAATCTGTCTAGAGGAGAGCTAAGCAGTGAGTAATGAACTCAAGCCAATCTTGTCCACCAATAGCAAGGCTTGTCAAGTGTATTTGGATTGAGCAGAGAACGTCTTGATAGATAATCTCGTTGATTGGATTACACTGCGCCACGAAGCCAACAACAACGGCGAAAACATCCAGTGCTGTAAGCAGGTCAGCGATGTAAAAATAGCACTGGATCAGTATCAGATCAACGATGAGAGAATAACAGTGGAGTTTTAACAAGGACTGGTGTAATCCAGATGAATGTGTGTTAACCTTTTTGTCGGCAACCATTCTTCAAATAACATGAAGTGTACATCCCGGGGGGGGGTTAGGTTTAGGGGGGAAAGGAGATGTACATTTGGGCCCCCATATAAAAGGGAAGGGCCAGGGATGATCGTCGGAAAAAAATAATTTTACGCCTGAAAGACACCAATTTGGGTGTGGCTGTGGCTTAGATTTATCCCTAAAAGATACCATTCAAACGCACATAGAAAATCAATGAGTTTATTTGTAATATTAAAGACAAAGGCATCAAATTCTTTCACGGTTAGTATCCCCTAAAAGATACCATGTTGATATAAAATTCTCGGTTTCGCTCTTTTAACCCTAAGCGATTTTTAACTCCTAAAAGATACGACAATCATCCCCCCCCCCCCCTCCCCCGGGGGTGTACAGACCAAGAATACATGAGTTACTTTGGGGGGAAGGGGAGGTGGGGACGTATTTCTGTATGCAGTTCTAAAGTTTAGAGTCGGCTCAAATTACGTCAAAATCAACACGGCGTGTTCTGCTTAGCAGGGTGCAATCAGTTAATGGTCAAATCAAAACATTATAGTGGCGTGATTGGATGATCTTATCAACTGGCTTCAGAGTTGCGTTCAGGATATTGCGGTTATGTAAAGTGTATAACAGAGAGCGCGGCACGTTATTAGATCAGTACTCACACCTCGTGGTTCACCAAGCTGTGAGCTGTAATACCCGAGTCAAGTCTCCTAACTGTTCTTTCACGTACAATATTCGTTTTCATTGTAATTACACTTATCATTTGACTAGTTGTTTCATGCACTTGACAGTAATTTCCTGTCAGGCAGCACCATTTTTTGAAGAATTCCTACTGACGTCCAGTAAATTGTTCTTATTTCGACCCTGTTTTCAGTCCTGTGCAGTGTAGTATACTTACGTCTTTGTGCCACACGTGGATAACGATTTCCACCATATTTTATCACTTTCGAGTGCAACACATGACATAAGTAAAATCTACGTTGATGAGAAATATGGCCAAGCTGTTCAAATGCGCAGTTTGATGGCATTCGTTCCGAGCTAGTGAGCTGAGTGAGTCCAAGGTACACAGAATATTTTCACGTTCTTGGCCGGCGGTGTCTGATCGTGTGTTATTGTAGCTGATCACATGCTGAGATGTAATGTTCCATTACAGCAGTTTACAATCTATATCAAAGTCTATATATAGTGACTTGGCCATCAATAACTGGGGCGTCGGTTGAAAAAAAAACAGCAGCAAGAAAGAGAAGAAAACGTACGTTATAAACAACTCCCGTGGTGACTTTGCAGTCGTCTGTTAGAACCACATCATTTGCAGGCACATATGGATTTAGAATAAAATGGGTTAAGAAGCAAGCCGAACGCTCGAAGTGGCGCTTAAAGAGAGTCAAATCACCCCCTCCCCCCCACCCCAATGCCGATTTGCTTCCACCGTGCCTGTCAATTTATTCAGCTTATCTCTAGTAGATGTCAAGAAATACTGGCACAAAGGAATAAAATTGAAAGGGTGACACTGTAAGCTGTCTGTTATAACATTGTTGTCGTATTGGTGCCACAATTAATTTCACAATTCCCTCGCTTGCACCTCACATTGAAATTCCAACGTATAGGAATCTTACCCCTTTAAAAAATATAACCATGATGAATTTGACCATAAGGTCAATTAGTATTTAAAATATATTAGTTCACTTGTCATTGATAATGAGCTGACCGTTAGAGAAACTGAACAATCAAGTCGCTCGAGTGAATCAGATATGGAACAGAAGGAATAACATTTTTCGCGTCAACAAACACTTACAACTGATACTGGCTTCAATTTAGGCCACCGCTCCGTGACCACCCCTTACTAGTTCCAAGCCGAACGCTCGAAGTGGCGCTTAAAGAGAGTCAAATCACCCCCCCCCCCCCACCCCAATGCCGATTTGCTATTCTGAAAATAGCCTATTATGCACAATCATGAACCCTGACAGTAGAATTTCTAGTCTTTCAGCAAAATTCATTTATAACTGCTTCAACATCAGAGCTGAAGCTCTAACGCAATGATGCCTGTTCCCAACTAACAGAGATATACATGACCTAATTTAACTGAAATTTATTGGACCCATGTCGAAGTACTTGCATGTACAAAACACCAAATAAAATATGTCTGTCTGTCTGTCTGTCTTCCACCGTGCCTGTCAATTTATTCAGCTTATCTCTAGTAGATGTCAAGAAATACTGGCACAAAGGAATAAAATTGAAAGGGTGACACTGTAAGCTGTCTGTTATAACATTGTTGTCGTATTGGTGCCACAATTAATTTCACAATTCCCTCGCTTGCACCTCACATTGAAATTCCAACGTATAGGAATCTTACCCCTTTAAAAAATATAACCATGATGAATTTGACCATAAGGTCAATTAGTATTTAAAATATATTAGTTCACTTGTCACTGATAATGAGCTGACCGTTAGAGAAACTGAACAATCAAGTCGCTCGAGTGAATCAGATATGGAACAGAAGGAATAACATTGTTCGCGTCAACAAACACTTACAACTGATACTGGCTTCAATTTAGGCCACCGCTCCGTGACCACCCCTTACTAGTTCCATACTCCCGAGGTTTTTTCCCTTCTTTTTTTTGTCCGACCGACCGACCCCCCCCCCCCCCCCCCCCCGACGAGAAACGGAAATAAAAGTAGGGATGGCTTAAATTGTCAAAAAACAAGCTCACTTGCATGTGAGAAATTCTAGAAATTAGAAACGATTTTCACCAATGTTCTATCTTTACCGGAAAAGAACAGTGCGCTAAAACAGTTTTTTGAACCCAAATACCCTCCTATTGTACCTTCAATTATAACTGTTATAGATAGTTTATTCCGTGGCAAAATATGAACGGAGATAAACGCATTACTGAATAATAACTGTACTTTTAATTCGAAAACAAAACAGAAATCAACTGAAAGAATGCTTTTTCAAGATAGAAAATCTATCAGCAAATACCGTGAACAAAAATACTGCAAAAATACGTTGGATCCGAAGTAAGGACCAATGCAGCCAAATATAAACAATTAAGAATGAAAAGTCCGAAGACTACAGCAAAGCTCATATACAACGTAAAATTCTAATACAAAGCACTACGGTTAGCTAGGCCTGACACGAAAAGCGCTCGGACTAGATTGCAGCCATAGACAGCTGTTTCGTTCTTATTAGAACTCGTCAGTATGGCATAGCAAACAGTACGCGGGCTTCGGTGCCAATGCATTACCGACCCGGACTGCGCTAAAGAAGCATCTAGTTACGAGCTCACAGAAAGGCTTGGTTATTGGGTCACACGTCATTACGTGTGGCGAAAAGCCAAAAACCAAGCAAATCTGAACTAAACGTGTCAGTGCTTTGCGAAACATATAGTTATGCTGGCCAGACCAGCTTTGAAAATGATGACAATAGCAGGGATAATCGGATCTATATAAGACCTACAAAAATCCTGCAAAAATACGTTGGATTCGAAGTAAGGACCTATGCAGCCAAATATAAACAATTAAGAATGAAAAGTTCAAGATGTTTAATTTATTGTTAATTATCATCAGATTCTAAATTTAAACCAAGATCAAGTGGAAATATAATAATAGGCGAGAGAGCAGATGCACTGTTGAAAAGAGCACAGGCAGCCCAATCTATGGGTTTGTGCATGAAAATAGAAGATATGTATGGTTTTTTATAAATCCTTTCAAATTGCCTCTATAAAGAAGAAGAGGTGGATGAAAACCTCCCCATACATATCAGCCATACATATCTTCTATTTTCATGCACAAACCCAGAGATTGGGCTGCCTGTGATAAGAGCTGGACGCTAGCCGCACGCGCCGATGCACGATTCGCGGTACGGTACAAATATTACACAAGTTAGCACTTCAGTAGCACTTGACCCCGGGGCGAACATTTCAAGAGATCGGATTTTATTGGGAAATTAACTCAGTGATAAACACAACCTTGCTACTCTTTGTCTAAAGTGCCTAAGGTTTGCGCTAGCCAGTTTGATAGGAAAACGTAATCGATATATGTAAGGTTATCCGCGTATCGTACAGCCCTACGCTTGCATCCGATTAGTTATCGATTGTAAAGTGCTTTCGGGAATGGCAGCCAGTTGGATATTGCTGGGCTAGGTAAAACAGCAGCCTCCTATGAGGATACACTCGGGCCTGTGATTAGACAGCTCGAGTTTTCTCTATTCTCGCCACAGGGAATCCCGTTTCGCATCTATGTTTCTTTAACAAGGTAAACATTTTGATGCCTGTGCAACTTGACCTCCCTATTGTGTTACTTTGTTTTTAGGGAATATAAGAACATGTAATTCTATCTATCCGATCACGTTCTAGTACTTGGGACTAAGATTACGTTTGAGTGGGTCAGAGTTAATGAGATGCAAAAAATATCGGTAACCACGCACTGTACCAGTGAAAGAGAAGCGAATATTCAAGATTGATCCAATCTGATCAGCCCCTATGGTTGTTTCAGGTCCCGTTAAAATTTAGTGTTAGCAGAAGTAAAAAGAATAGTGAGTTTCGTTTCCCGTATAAGTTTGTGTTAACACGTTCCCCTCCCCCCAGGTACATCAGATCAACAAGAGCACCAGCTCACCATTCGTACTCTCCCCTACCCCCCATGTAAATCAGATAAACGAGCGCACCAGCTCACCGTTCGGGATGGAAGACACGTGCCCCCCGCCAGACTTTCTCCTGGAGTTTGTAGGGAAGAGATGTACTGATTCGTGTCACTTGGATGAAGACTGTCAAGGCAGGCGGATGTGCTGTTACAATGGATGCAAGATGTGCATGGAGCCTGTGCTGCCTCCTCCAGGTATTACATGTTATGTTACCTACTATGTGTATCTAATCGTCCTATACGCTAGCTATCAATCAAGGGCTGCCCTCGATCAAAAGGTAACAACTGATCACCGTTGTTTCTTCTCAATTCTGACAGTGATTGACTGGCTTGGTTCGTCCATTACCTACAACCGAGGATTTGCGGAGAGTGTAGGGGGCTATATCGAGGTTCTTGAGCCTGAACAGTTCGTGGAGGAAGTCAGTAAGTGCCTGTCCTCTCCCTAGCTTATAAAACTAAATCTCCTTACCTCTCCACCCCGTTATTAAGTTAAATGCTGCGCAACTTGTAAAACCTTGCGCACTCACCGCCTTGCTGCTACCACGTCTATATTATCTGCTTTATAAGTATTCTTTCGCCTCAACTACTATTTGGGATGGCACAAGTGGTAAGGTAAGCTAGAGCCGCGGTAACATTGCTGTGAGAGTTTTTCTCCGAGTTCTCCGGTTTTCCTCCCTCCATAAAAACCAACACGCCAAGTTCCAATTCGATCTGTGGGGGGGGGGGGGGGGGGGGGGGGATATTTAGCCACAGTGTTTTGAATTTCATGTGGCGGGTTGATAAGGAGGAGGATTATCTCATTTTCCGTTAGATGGTTTATTTTCTTATTTTTAAAACTGCCTTTCTAATTTTTTAAATAGCTCCATACGTTTCATATGATAAAATTTGCATTTGACGAGAAAATGCCTCTCGTCTTCAACTTCGGTATTGCATTTTGTACAAATTCGTTCTTCTAACTTTTGATATGGCCTTAAATACCTTCCTACTTCAATTTGAAGGCAGTGATTGCTGATTCGGAGTTTGGTTAGAGATATCCTGTGCTTAACTACACTTACGTTTTTGAGATATTCCTCTTGGGTGTAATTATGTTTAAATAATCTTAGCTTATTGGTTCTTAGCTTATTGGTATGAGATGGATTTTTTCTTTCGTCGTTATGAATTTCTCCATGCCATGCAGTTTTGGATTTCGATATCTTTGGATCTTTGACCTAGATTGTTAAGTATTCTCTTTACGAGAAATGTTGAAGGGTCTTCACCAAAATTTAATTGCCAAAGTTCAGATTTATTTATTTTGCACATGTTCAAAAAGAAAAGTATTACAGTTTATGGGTATTAGAAAGGTAATATAAGAAGTAAATATAAGTGAGAGAAAATATGATGAATCAATCGTGCGCAGTGGTCAAAGTAGCATTAGGGCTTTCGAGTTGACCACTGCCTGCGATGTTAATATTTGGACGTAAAGATTACTCAATGATACGTGAACCGGAACTTAATATAATAGTAGTATTGAAAATAATGAAATTAAAGCCCATGTCTGTAGTAGTTTATGCTTGAGAAAGGAGAAGTGATTGTTTGTATTGTTTTGAAAATGCGTAGGACGATTTTGACTGTTTTATATTGTAATCGATTGACTCCCAAATTGAGGACGAAATAAATCTAAATGTATGGATTCCATAGTTGGTTCGAGCTTTTGGTCTGCTAAAATTTTGCTTAGAAGCGAATCTGGTGTTATAAGTGTGACATGTTGCGGCTGTTTTTATGGTGTTTGAGAATATAGAAGGAACTGTATCTTTTTTATTTATAATTTTAAAGGTCAAAGTCGCTATTTTCAACTTAAAAACGTTGTCGAGCTTGAGGATTCGTAATAGATTAAAATAGGGAGTGGCGTCTTCTCTTTTATAAGCAAAAAATATATTTCTGATACATTTGTTTTGGCAGGTACGAAGTTTTGTAAGATGGGTAGTGTATGTGTTACCCCAACTCATGATACCATAGTTGATGTAAGGGTAGATTAGAGTATAGTAGAGTTGCTTCAGCATATTTAAATCAACGTGATATCTCAATTTGTTCAAAATACCCGTATTCTTTGCTATTTTGCAATTAACATGTTTAATCTGTTGTTCCCAACTGATATGTCTGTCAATATATATTCCTAAATATTTGATATGGTCTTTTTGTTCGATGTTTTTTTCCTTTGAGAGCTAATAAGCATATAGTTGGTCTTTTTCATGTTGATAGAGAGTCTATTTGTAGCACAGTATCGAAATATATCTCCCAGCCCTTCATTCATTACATTTTCAATCTCGTTCATATTTTTACTTGAGTAGAAAACATTAGTATCGTCTGCAAAAATTCGAAAAGAGAGTTTCTTTGAGCAGTTTGGCATGTCGTTTATGTAAAGTAAGAATAAGAGTGGTCCAAGCGTTGATCCTTGTGGCACCCCACAAGTCATCCTAAGTGTATGCGAGTCGGTATTTCCTATTCTGACATATTGTTGACGATTGTTCAAATAATCAGTAAACCAAGATAAGGGCGTGTCACGTATTCCATATTTATGTAATTTTGCGAGGAGAATTTTATGATTAACCGTGTCAAAAGCTTTGGAAAAATCTAAAAATAGACCACATGTGGTCTCCTTGTTGTCAATTGCAGTTTTCAAATTGTCAGTAATTTCAAGAATTGCCTGTTCTGTTGAATGCCCTTTTCTAAAGCCAAATTGGTAGTTAAAGATTATACTATTTTTTTCAAGAAACGACTCCAATTGATTATAAACTAGCTTTTCGAGAACTTTTGCAAAGGGTGACAATACGGATATTGGTCGATAATTAAAAGGGTCAGTGACAGTGCCGCTTTTATAAATAGGTGTGATTCTCGAGACTTTTAGAATATCCGGAACAATGCCTGTTCTAATAGATTCATTGTAGATGTAAGTGAATATTGGCGAGATTATCGGGGCTGCTGATTTGATCAAATTGTTAGGGATATTAATAGATGCTTTGTTGCCGTCTAAGCCTAAAAAGAGCTCAAGGACTTGTGTCTCAGTGATAGGGGACATTACGAAACTTGAGACTGGTGAGTTATGGATATAATCAGTAGGGTTTAGATTCGTTGGGTTAATTGAATTAGCTAAACTAGGGCCTACGTTAACGAAATGTTGGTTAAATTGATTCGCTATGTCAAGATTGTTGGAATATGTCTTATTATTTCTAATTATTCGAGTAGGGTATAACTGACCTTTTGTTTTTCGCTTAATGAGCGTTCCAATGAGTTTCCAGGTGGCTTTCAAATTGTTTTTGCATCTCTCAAATTGCGTATTGTAATATCGTTTTTTGCTCTCGGATTTTATTTTGTTTAATCTATTAGAATATTTCTTATATTGGTTTATTTTTTGCAAGTTATTACTTTGGAAATGGGTCTGATACATTTTTTGCTTTTTCTTGATCGATTTCAATATTCCGTTTGTAATCCATGGTTTGGTGAATTGTTTTAGCCTACTTCGTGGTACTTCTCTGACGGGCGCGTGCTTATTTGCCACCTCATTTATTGTATTTATCACCTTTACGGTACGTAGATTTAGGTCAGCGTTTTCATTTAGTAGAACGTTCCAGTCGATTTCTCGGATATCTTTTAAGTATGCCTCTTTGTTATATTGTTTATAATCTCTGTAGAACTTTTTTTCATTACTTCTGAAACCAAGTAGGTCAATTACGTTTTTTAGTTTCTCTGTCCAGCTGTACGGGTGGGCCCTATAAATGCAATGGGTATGTATGTGAGGCCAAGAGGCTCAAACCCTGACCCTGTTCGACCCAATCCGAGCTCCAAAACCCTGATTGCCCCCTTTTTGGGAAAAAAACCCCTGATTGCCCCTTCTTTAAATTGTTTTCAAAGCACGGTCGGATATATATCCCGGCCGGTATACCGCGTACCGGAATTGCATGCAAAATACGGAACATTTCAAGTCGGGACGTGGCATTGGGTAAACAAATCAGCAGATGAAGTACATAGATAAGTACTGAAGTACGAATTAGCGGCGTCACGATGTATGGGAACCTCAGTGCTTGCATGTGGGCAGGCGATCAAAATGCGACAACAGATTTTGACATAGTAGCTAAAAAAAACTGAACCCCGACCCTGACTGCACCTAAATTATACTCAAATCCTGACCCTGATCTGCCCAAATCAGGTCAAAACCCTGACCCTACCTTCCCAAACTGAGCTCAAAACCCTGACCCACCCCGGCGACACATACATAATACGTCACAAACAGGAGTAACCCCCCCCCCCGGGGGTTTAGCCTGGTCCTGACTTTGATCAGCCTCTATGTTGTTTCAAGTTAAAATTCGGTGTATTCTTTTTCAAACAATCAATCAAATTTATTTCATCACAAAATTGTTATGTATAGTCATAATTTAGAAATACAATAGTAGCGATGGGGAGTCTACTAGAAAGCATAACATTGCTTATTTGTTGTAGACCCCTTAACAATTAGTTATGCCAACCGACTGCTTTTTAATCTATAAACAGGTTGTTATTACAAGGGAATGACGATTAGTAAAGGACAACTCTTCTTCAAAGGATGTCATCGATGGTAAGCCCAACATTCGATGTCCCATTGCACCATGGGATACCTTTTATATAGAACTCCATATATTCTAGACCTCGTACTCGAAATAGTTTCTTACGATCTTCTTTTTTTAATCTCAATTTGCAGTCAGTGCAGCAAAGAAGGCATAGACTGCGAAGTAGGACCGTGTAGAGGAGGTGAGAAATTGTGTATTATGCACTAGTCAATTGAAACTCCGGCCCCCCGACCCCCGGGACATAGCGGGGAATGTATCATTTGTACAGTGTTACATTTTGACCTTTTCCCCGCCCATCGGGGGACAGTTGGCTGTTACAATACCCACCCCTATGGCCCTGGCATGTGCTTCAGAATTTTCAATTGGGAGGAGGCATTGATAAATTGGATATATATAAGCTTCAATCTGTTGTTCCATTATTTGAAAAAAAAAAATTCTGAAGCACATATTCTATTAATATGCATGGATGATATCAAAGGATGCAACTTTCCTTTTCCAGCGAATGTGTCCCCTTCCGCCATGTTTGATACACGTTGTTGATGATCGGGCCCAGTCCCGCTCTGTCGTGGCTGGCGTTACAACCACCGCTAAAATCCCCGCAAATGTTGCAGATCGTTACTTTCCCCTTTCCACCGGAGAAATGCAGCGTTAAATGTGCGTTTTTCCACGGCCATGTCCCCGTTAATGCCCCGCTATGTCCCGGGGGTCGGAGGGGCCAGGGTTTCAATTAACTAGTGCATTAGAACGGCGTGCGTAAATGAATCTAATGAAGTACTAGTTATCACACATACACGCGCGACGTTGCATGATCTTGTTCATATGAATTGACTGGTGGAGTAATTTATTGTTTTAAAAGTACATACCAATGGCACTCACTATTAATTTCAATTACTAATTTTTATTTTAATGTTTAAAGTCGCAGAACCCAGACAAGAAGACGAACAACAAGAACAACACTCGGGAGACGACCAAGAAAACTCTGGTGACGTTGACAGGGAGAACAGGATTTATGCACGAGCATCAGGCGAGTACAGCGAACTCATAACACTTGAGGAACCTGCCTCGGGAGAGGGTGAACTGGAACCGACACTGGCCAGATTACGTCATATGACACCAGGCTCTCCCGACCGACGAGAACCGAGAAGGTATAAACAGCAGAGAAGAAGAGAGAATTCGCGTAACGTCGATATGTTCTTCAGCAGGGAACGCTTACCTTGAATCGTAAAAGACATACGCTATCAGCCTTACCGAGCCTTATAATTGTACACCAGATAAAACAATAGCATTAAAAGGCCGTCATGTGTGACAAATATGACACTTAGCATGATACAGTGTAAGATGTGTCACAGACCAGATATGGCCCTCGAGTCGCGGGACAGACTACGGTGTTACCATAGAAACCGACGTATTGACCAGAACTAGATTAAAATATCAATATACAAGACACGAGAGAGAAATAGAAACTGCCTTCTCCCCAGGCGTCTGCAAATCGCGGAGCGAAGCGACTGGGACGAGCGCGGAGCGCGAATAATTATGGGAGGGAGAAGAGAGGAAAACTGAATAACCAATCTCGTATCCAGACCGCCCAGACTCCATTTACTGAATAATGTGACGCGTGGGGGCTAGGGACGACTGCAGCGTAATTTTTTTTCTGCGAAGAACAAGAGTTTTCTGCGGCAAGGTTCAAATACTCACACGAATTTCTTTCAGAAACTAAGAAAAAACATTTGTTTTGTACAGTGTAGAGTAAGTTTTGAACACTGGGATAAAATTGCAAACCAACACTTGAGACTGACCGCTACAAGATAGTGTTTACGACAAAATTCCCGCCGATATTCGAGTGAGCTTGCGCATGCGCACTCGTTATTCAGCTCTGTCTTCCATCGCTCTTTGCGCTCGCGAACGCTAAGACGCCTGGGATGGGAACTATTGGTGCTGACGCCATGTTGGATCCAAGGCATACCAGGCCGTTATGAGGACATGTTGCAGACATTAGTTACGCAATCTCAGATCTAAAATGAGCTGAGGTAGTGTACGAACACTGTAAGTGAAAGAGATGTAAATAATTCAAGCGCCATTGTGGCAGGACATTGTTAGAAGAGAAAGCTTTTGACATAGCTCAGGACTTAGCTATACATATAGCTCAAAAGTAGCTCGTGTCGAGCCTACAGAAATATTGTATGGTCAGCAGCTGATCATACATAAATATGTGCAGTCTAGGATGGTTCACGTATTCTCAGAGCTGCTCAGGTTTTATTCACCTGTCTAGTAAAAATAAAATGCCGTTAACTGTTGACAAGGGTCGTGTTTTCCATCTTAAAGGGAATCTCCGTTGAAAAACAATGTTTGCTCTCAAATGATTGTTATGCATGTCTAAGTCTGTTTCTGTGTTTGTCTCCAGTAAATTGTGCACTAAGTAAGTTTTATCAACAGGAAATTCGGTGCATAAATGACATCTAGTGTACAATTTGCTGCAGCCAAACACAACAGCAGACTTAGGCATGCATAACAAACTGACTTGAGAACGAACAATTTTTCAGCCGAGGTTCCCTTTAAAACAACGGTAAGGACTGGATGCCCGGCTTAGTCTGGCGTAAAATAAACAGTGTTAAACGCAATGAACTATTCCAACAATTCCCCCAACCAGGCTGCTTCCCAAAGGTCCGTTCTACACTTATAGCCAAGACTAGCACAGCATTTAAACGTAGTTACTGGTCGCTTCGTTTATGTATTTATGCACATCGATTTTTAAAGTATTTTATCTTTTTTATCTTTTCTAAGTATCGAAATATCTTGTATTTTAGCTTAAAGTGCAACTAACTCCTTTTGCAATTTTGATATATATATATGAATCTTTGAAAGGTTTTGAGTACTTCTGCGAATAATTTTTTGGTTTACAGAGAATACTCCATGTTCTATGCT
This sequence comes from Actinernus sp. WN-2022, assembly GCA_030867875.1. Taxonomy (NCBI): domain Eukaryota; kingdom Metazoa; phylum Cnidaria; class Anthozoa; order Actiniaria; family Actinernidae; genus Actinernus; species Actinernus sp. WN-2022. The sequence goes on along the minus strand of JAOWCC010001368.1, from coordinate 1,413,678 downwards.
TGTTTAAAATGGTGAAATTTGGACCTTTCCTGACCCATGACCGCGTAAGAAAAGGCCTGGGTCGATTCTTGATCTTACGTCATCCAACTCATTCGACTTTGCAATAATTTGAATAAATATTTAGCATTTACTCTAAAATAACAGTTTTCTTTACTAACAACTCTGTGTATATTCTCTATATATCGAAGTTGTTGTGATGGAAAGGCGCCATGGAGAATAATGCATTAATGAGGTGACGTAAGATCAAGAATCGACTCGGGCTTTTTCTTGCGCAGTCATGGGTCAGGAAAGGTCAAATTTTCACCATTTCAAACAAGCCTAGAACATAGAGTATTCTCTGAAAGCCAAACATTTCTTCGCAGAAGTACTCAAACCTTTCAAAGATTCATATGTATAAAAATTGCAAAAGGTGTTAGGTGCACTTTAATGTTGATTCCTTTAATATTTTAAACTTACTTAATTGTAGTACTCTAGAGGACCCCATGTAAACCACCTTCGGGTGACTGCGGCCTCCTCAAAATATATATATTATTATTACAAGGCTCGGTTTCTAGCCGTAGAGGTTTCAATGTGCCAGCGATCCTGCTGAAAATTATAGCCTTATTACAGGTTATTCTCAGAGATGCAATGCCGATCACTTATATTACGTTATAACCAACAAATATTCTCGCGCGTAATTGGTTAAATGTGTCACGTGACTAGACATTCTCTCTCCGCAAGCGGGAAATATCAGCGAATATAAGCGCGCGTCAAAGAAACTATTTGAAGGATGATAACAACAATAACTTAGTGCCGACGAAATAGCCCTGATATTTGTCCTTGGACATTATCTGATCCTCGAAGCTCACAATCTCCCTTGGCTTCGCCCTCGGGAACTGTTCTCTTCTCGGATCAGATAATGTCCACGGCGAAATATCAGGGCATATTTCGACGCCAGAAGTAGGTTATTGTATTTTTATTGCCAAAGAGATGCAATTAAACAACGGCTACAGTTATCCTTCATTCAAACTTTATTATAACCACTCTGTCAAGACATCGATCATATGTCGATCTAAATTACAACAGTAAACTATCAGGCCATGCTCGAAAATAAATACTAAAATCTAAAACTAGGCACCACATGATGCGATCATCGTCGTTATAATCATTCAAACACTATACACCAATAAGATTATCTTGTATTTGTTATAAAACGGCTCGAATCACTTTTTTTTACAGATAAAAACGCGTATTTACCGAAACGTGAACACACACGCAGCAAATCCCAGTTGATCTATAAACCCAATTACTCGTGTAATCTTCTATCTAATCTAACCTAATCTATCTTAAAATACACATGAACTCATGATACTTTGGTTAGGTCGTCAATGCAGCTGGCACTGATCAAAACATCAAATCTCTGCTCTTTTCGTTGGTAGTAATGATCTGCAACATCAGCTAATGATAACATCTTAGCCAGGTGATTATTGGCCTCTACTGATCATTAATATTCCAACTTTATGCACAGTACAAAATCCAAGCAGGTGATTGGCTAATAACAGTGCTTTATTGGTGAACACAGCACGCTGTGAGCTCAGTTAAAAGGGTTCACTATGTTTGTGTTTATTGACAAATACGGGCTACACTCAGTTGAAATATTAAAAGGGTTAGATACTGTGTTTTATTGACAAATACAGTCACTTCCTGGTTGTACGATTAATTCCGATTAATTCGGCCTCATGCAGTATTCATTATTTTTCGTTCATCATACAGTCAGCACGTGCCTGTATTTGTCAACACATACGCTAGTCTCTTACTAGTCCAGCTGCGCATGTCACGAATAAAAAAACACTGAATATACAGGATAATTAAACTGCTCTCTCTACGGCATATATGGTGCATCTTATTCGTTACAACCAGTCTATAAATCACGTAAGTCACGTCTTTCTTGTCGTAAAAAAGCATCGCTAGAGCTGGGAAATTTATTGCCTAAAACGCTATTGCATTACTGCATTAATGAGATGCCGTTGTGCTACTGCATTACTGCATTAATGAGATGTCATTGTGCTATTGCATTACTGCATTGATGAGATGCCGTTGTGCTATTGCATTACTGCATTAATGAGATGCCGTTGTGCTATTGTATTACTGCATTAATGAGATGCCGTTGTGCTATTGCATTGTCGCGTCTGTCAAGTATAGCTACAGTTCACGTGCTACTGTTGATGTGAACGTCACAGTTGTATTGTTGCTGGCGTCCTAATATCGGTATGATACAAGTCCAATGATCTCCTATTCCGTTGCTTCTGTCCAGTCATCAAGTCCAGTCTGTACAAGTTATAAACTCTGTTGTCAGTTAAGTGGTTGATTTTCTTGTCTTGCGTAGCGGGCTCACGCCGGGTGTGGTCCTCCTCACGCCGGAGATGGGCCGTCTCATGGGTGACGCGGGGGTACTGGTTGTCAGTTTATCGACGGAGTACCTCAGCGGAGGAGATGCAGACTTGGTTCTACGTGAAGAAGAGCTGTAGCTGCCATCCACCATGGAGTCCTCTAGTCTCTGGGATTCCCTGTCAAGTACGGTAGGCTCGTAGATGGTGTCGCGCGCCACAGTGTTCAGGGAATCCTCCAGTTTATTACGGAGATCTTTGATCTCGTCAGATTTTTGCGCAGTACGAGTCAGGTAGGACTGCTTCTTCTGGAGTTCTTTGCCCAGTTGGTCCTTCAGTGTGGACACCTAACACACAAGAGAATGTTTAGTTAGGGCTGTGATACGAGAAGGTAGCGCACTTATTCATATCTCATGGCCGCGTGGGTCTGGTAACTATGGCATCAGAGGACAGTTCTCCAAAAGATCGCAAAATTGGAACCAATCAGAAATGTCTGTCGTACCGCACTGTTGTATTCTTATGTATTACAAGGAAATGAACGTTCTTTTCCACCATCGACGTTAGATTGTTCTTTTCCTAACCCAACTGGCCTTGCTGTAATGCCTAATGAATAAGGTCAATTGGTTGATAATGGTGATGGTGGTACAAATAACACATTGATTGTCGGACACAGTTAAATTCGGTTGACCATCGTGATGATAACAGCCACGCTAAAAAAATGAATCTGTTCGTGTTTTTTTTGTCGTTTACCAAGCCTATTGTCAAGTTTTTAGTATTACGACTTCCCAGTACTAACACGACAAGGAGTGGTTGTGGAATAATAGAAAGAGGCGACAAATAAGACGCCCAGATGGGAGTATAATAAAGTGTATATAAAGTGTATATAAAGTGTATATAAAGTGTATATAAAGTGTATATAAAGTGTATCTCTAGCGTATATGTGGAAACCAGCAGAGTACGTTCTGTTGTTGTGGCCAGCGTGCCTAAATAAAGCTGTATGTATGTATATATGTTATATTCTACTCTTCTCACCTGCTCCTCCAGGCCCTTCACGCGTTGTTTGTGCGCCCTCTCGCGTGCCATCTGTGTTTTTTCTAGTTGACCTTGTGATTGTCTGGCTCGATCAGACTCCATCTCGATCTCCTGGCGGTGTCGTGACGTCACTTCCACCAGTTTACGCGCGTGATTCTGCTCCACTTCAGCCATCTGATGCTGCATGCCTTGTACCTGCCTCGCCAGCTCCTGGTTATCTTGTTCAAATGTCACCGCTGACCTGTCGAGACGCTCGTGCTCACCACGCAGGTGCGTGTTCACTTCGTCTGTCTCGAGCTTTTCGCGCTCAATCTGTAGAATCGATAAAAACAGAGGTTAGAATAGGAATAGCCTGTGAATAGGCTCTCTTAGGGGGAGGGGGGAGAATAAAAAAAGAAGGGAGGAACGAAAGTTGTTGTCGACTTTGTCAGGGAAGCAGACGAAGTTATTATCGCAGGAAAACTTGTCATGCTACTTACAAACCACATCGCGGCAAAACGCTATGCTCCGCTGGCCGAAGGCTAACATAAGTTTCCAACTTAGTAAACTCACAGTGAATTACAATTTAAGAAAACCTAAACCTATTAAAAGTCTTAGCCACTTTTGTTGTTTTTGACGAAACTCTTTTCACAGACGTAGGTCAAATTAGAAACAGGGATGATGGCCTTTGTTTTCTTTCAGTTTGGGCGGGAAACTGACGCGACGCGCGCGGTGGGTTCACCAAAAGCGCATGCGCGTGACGTATTGCCGCGTTGTGCTAACAAACAAATCGCAGCAAAAAGAAATTCAAATATAGATTAAGAGAAATATTCTTAAAAAAAGGTAAAATCGAGAGAGCTGGGTTAGTACGCCACGCATAACGTGCACGTGGGTTTTTGTACCTTGTCTAGTGTGTTCCTTAGCGCCTTTTTGTCCTTCTCAAGGCGAACGTGCGCTCGTTCCAGTTCCCTCTTCTCCTGCTCGGCTGCGGCGAGACCCCGCTGGTACTTAGCCACACGGTCCTGTAGCTCGCGCTTCTCTTCCTGTAGTTTACCTATTCTAGCTACCAGTTCCTCCTCGGCCTCTTTCTGTTGCCGCATCATTTGCTGCAACTGACGGACTTGACCTTCGAGTTCCATTCGGTGAACCTGAAGGAAAACAGGCAGTAGGTACGTCACAAAACAGGCAGTAGGTACGCCACAAAACAGGCAGTAGGTACGCCACAAAACAGCTATGAGGTGGCAGCAACATGAATTGGACCACCGTCTACACAATAGAGTGTCAGTATTTACCCAAATAAAAGATGAGATTAGGCTTGGCTGTATAGATACTTAATAAACTGAAACTGATGGTTAGCCCTTATATGGTCAGGATCAAAACAGTCTGCAGTGGACTACTTGTGAGATTATCCTACATATTCAAGTAGTGGTTTTATTCCACTTCACACACTAGACCTTTATCACGCAGTAATGATCAAGTTTGGCTAAAACAAACACATCCAGCCTCGTCTCTGCCTAGAGTTCGGAAGTACAAGAACAAAGGTTCGTGTTCTCCTCGGCCATAACATGGACACTGCATGGTCTATGGCCGCTGCATGGTCTATGGCCGCTGCATGGTCTATGGCCGCTGCATGGTCTATGGCCGCTGCATGGTCTATGGCCGCTGCATGGTCTATGGCCGCTGCATGGTCTATGGCCGCTGCATGGTCTATGGCCGCTGCATGGTCTATGGCCGCTGCATGGTCTATGGCCGCGTTGTGTATTTGCGCATGCGCACTGCTCAGTACTCACATCGTTGTCAGCCTGTTCATTCTTTATCTGTTGTACTCGGTCTTGCATCATGTTGTTTCTGTTCTTCGCCTCTTGCTGAGCACCCTTCAGCGCCTCCAGTCTCTCCTGCATGATCTTCCTGTCGTGCTCACTGTTAGTTAGCGCTCGCTGTAGCTGCTGTAGTCTCTCCTGCAGTGTCTGTGAGGTGTTATTGCTGTCGTTTAGTGACATGGATAGTTCAGTGACCTTGTTCTTAAATGCTTGCTCTTCTTCCTCTGTTTTGGCCAGTGCCATGGTGAGACGGTCTACTGTTAGCTGTAGTGAAGTAGAACGGGACTCCAGTTCTTGCTGTGCTTTAAGCAGCTGATCGATTCGTTCACGCAGGACCTGTTTCTCAGCTTCGTTCTCTGCGTTCTGCATTCGTACACGCTCAACGTCACCTGGAAACAATAATTAACAATTATTAACTGAAGTAGAGGTGAATAATGGTGGATATTTACCGAGCCGCTAAAGCATCAAATAGTTATTTTATTTTCCGTCAAATGGACAAAAACTCGCGCGAAGTGATCGCTGCTTCGCTCGGAGGTGAATATGAAATCATATTCACTGTTTGGGTAGCCAATCAGAGCGCGCGGAAAGTGATATTCACTGGTATGGTATATACTAATGATAATTACTTCAATGTTTTGCGCATGTGCCTTGATAATTTTCCGTGTTAATGAGCTTCCATCAACTTATGTCTTGATACTTATTCGCTATTGAAACAGGGACACAATTTTGTACCAACAATATACTCGTACACACTGAACAATAATTGTGCTTGTGCCTGTGGATTTAAATCTGAAAGTATTAATCACTTTGTCCTATATTGTCCCTGTTATGCTGCTCTTAGATCAGCCTTAATTTCCTCTGCTGCACAGATTCGTAGCGATAGTTGGCAGTTGTTGTCAGAGTCCCAAAGAGTAAATATACTTCTGTACGACTCTACATTTTTCACTGCTACTCAAAACCGTGAATTGTTTCAATAACATCCAGTTATGCAAAAAAAACATTAAACATTTCGAGCAAAAATGTCATGTGCCTTCTGTCTGTTTTCCTTCTTTTTTACTACACTTGTGTTATTATACTTAATACTCTTTCCACACCTATTAAGTATTGTAATATAATGATGGCGTAAGCCCCCTAGATGAGCTGACGTGCTCTTGAAGCAAACGCTAAGAATCAATGTTTATTCTAAAAACTACAGTGTTTTACAAGGATTTCCAGCACTGAGAAACATCGTATCTGAACACACGTAAAACTACGATAATTTTACGTGTGCGGATATCGCCTCTCAACCAATCAGCGATGTCCACGTCACGCGCTTACCCTTGCTTCGAACAACCGGGCCCAGGTCCAAGTATTTATTATAAATAAATAAAATAATACATGGACGCTTGGAGGTATGAAATTTATCTTCGGGTGTTCAACTCGATATCTCACGAGTGAGCAGCGCACCGAAGGAGTGAGTGAGCGCACCAAAGGAGTGAGTGAGCGCACCAAAGGAGTGAGTGAGCGCACCGAAGGAGTGAGTGAGCGCACCAAAGGAGTGAGTGAGCGCACCGAAGGAGTGAGTGAGCGCACCGAAGGAGTGAGTGAGCGCACCAAAGGAGTGAGTGAGCGCACCAAAGGAGTGAGTGAGCGCACCGGAGTGAGCGCACCGGAGTGAGTGAGCGCACCGAAGGAGTGAGTGAGCGCACCGAAGGAGTGAGTGAGCGCACCAAAGGAGTGAGTGAGCGCACCAAAGGAGTGAGTGAGCGCACCGGAGTGAGTGAGCGCACCGGAGGAGTGAGTGAGCGCACCAAAGGAGTGAGTGAGCGCACCAAAGGAGTGAGTGAGCGCACCGAAGGAGTGAGTGAGCGCACCAAAGGAGTGAGTGAGCGCACCGAAGGAGTGAGTGAGCGCACCGAAGGAGTGAGTGAGCGCACCGAAGGAGTGAGTGAGCGCACCGGAGTGAGTAAGTGCACCGAAGGAGTGAGTGAGCGCACCGGAGTGAGTGAGCGCACCGAAGGAGTGAGTGAGCGCACCAAAGGAGTGAGTGAGCGCACCGAAGGAGTGAGTGAGCGCACCGAAGGAGTGAGTAAGCGCACCAAAGGAGTGAGTGAGCGCACCAAAGGAGTGAGTGATCGAGTTGAACACGAGAAGATACATTCCATATCTCCGCGCGCCTATGTATTATTCTCTATTTAAATTAAAAATTATTATTATAATAATACAAATAACCATAATACAAATAAAATTAATAATGATCATCATAAAATCATAATAAATAATCGTGCAAACCTTCAAGTGATCTCTTCTTCAGTTCCACTTTAGTCAGTCTAGACTCCGTGTTCTCAATCTGTGCCCTCATGGCTTCCTTCTCCTGGTCACTCTTACTCTCGCTCTGCTGTAGACCAGCCACTTTGTCTCTCAACTGTCGGCGATCAGCCTCAGCCTGTGCCAGACTCGAGTCCAGGGCTGAGATCTTCTCATTCAAGCTCTTGCGTTCTCTCTCCAGTCTCCTAATGGTCTCCTCCTGCAGCATGAGGGCAGTCTGGGCACTACTCAGACGCCCATCAGCTCCTCGGCGTCCCTCCTCGGACTCCCCAAGAGCCTTCTGTATCGAGAGTATTCTCTGGTCTATGCGCATGCGCTCTTCTTCCATTTCAGCCGCGACCTTCTGTAGGTTGTTGGACCGCACAACAGCCTCGTCCCGTTCCCTCTCGGCCTCCTTCATGCTCTGAGCAAAGTCCCGTAATGCAACGCGTACCGTCTCGGGGTCGATTTCTCCCGAAATTGACATTTCACCTGGTTTAATAGGAGAGAGTTGGCGGCTGGGTGATAATGAGCGGCGGTTGGTACCTGCGTCAGTGTCGTCCATGCTCTTCTCAGGTGAACGCGACCTGCTACGACCGAACATACGGCGTCGTGGACTGGGACTTCGTGTCCGACTCGGTGATGGGGACCTGGGGAGACAAAACGGTGAGTTCAGAACAATACTTATTGTTGCACTGATACTAATTAATAATGTTTAACATATTTTCTGCTGCTTTACCTTCCAATGTCATTTGGCGGTTTGATGCCAAGTGTCCTCCTGAGCGTGGAGTGAAGGCTGGCGAGTTTGAACTCCAGGTCATTCTTGGCTCCCTCCATACGTGCGAGCTGCGCCTCTAGCCCAGTAATCCTACCTTCTGACCCACTCAACTTTAACTTGAGGTCGCTATTGTCCTGGTTCGCGTTGTCCAGGATGTTCTCTAAGTTCTTCACCTTGTCTGCTGCCTTCTGTTCGCCTCGCCGTGTCTCCTCTAGTGCAGTAGACAGGTCCTTCTCCCTCACCCGATTGTCCTCGTCTATCTCGGCCATTTTGCGGTTCAGGTTTTGGATGTCGCGTTTGGCGGCTTCCTTCTGCCCGTCACACTCCACCAGCCTCTGCTTCAGGTTGTAGTTATCGCGTCTCAGTTCATTAAGAAGGTGTTCGTCCTTGGCAAGCTGGTCCTTCAGATCGGAAATTTCTTTCTTGCTCTTCAAGCACTCACCATCTAGCATCTTGACCTAACGAAAAAATAACGATCGACAATCAAATAATGTACCGATCGTGTAATGTCATTTGAATGGTCACGTTTTAGGATTTTACTCGCAGTAAGTAAACTTACAGTAGATGACAAATGCGATGGTATTTAAAGTATATGGACCTTATTCACAAAGGCATCAAAGCGAGGCTGGTTATCCCAGCTTGTCACAGGAAGAGAACAATGGAAAATAACGTTCATTTCCTTATGACACACAAGAACACAACAGTGCGGTACGACAGAAACCACAGGCTAACCATCCTCCCATTTTGTGTATTTGTCACTGATGTTTTAATAATCCATTATTTCTTAGCAAATTGTGAAATAAAATACCTTTTGACTTGATTCTGCCGTGAATGTTTTGATTTAGCGCGCCACAGGAAGCCCGAGCTATATGTAAACAATCCTGAGCCACAGGAAACCCGAGCTGTATTATGAGCGCGCGCTAAATTAAAACATTCACAGCAGAATCAAGTCAAAAGGTATTTTATTTCATAATTTGCTAAGAAATAATGGATTATTAAAACATCAGTGACAAATACACAAAATGGCAGGATGATTAGCCTGTGCAGAAACTAAGACATTTCTGACCGACTCCAATTTTGCGATCTTTGGGACAACTAGCCTCGCTCTGGTACCATTGTTACCAGTCTTCCCGCGCAGACATGAGGCATGAATAAGGTACATAGAATAGATGTTCTCTCAAGACGCGTCGCGTACCTGGTTGTGCAGTTGCTGTAGTTCTCTTCTGGCCTCTAGTATCGCTCTGATACCATGGTTACCAGTCTTACCACGCAGACATGAGATAGGAATAAGGTGCATACAATAGATGTTCTCTCAAGACGCGTCGCGTACCTGGTTGTGCAGTTGCTGTAGTTCTCTTCTGGCCTCTAGCCTCGCTCTGGTACCATTGTTACCAGTCTTCCCGCGCAGACATGAGGCATGAATAAGGTACATAGAATAGATGTTCTCTCAAGACGCGTCGCGTACCTGGTTGTGCAGTTGCTGTAGTTCTCTTCTGGCCTCTAGTATCGCTCTGATACCATGGTTACCAGTCTTACCACGCAGACATGAGATAGGAATAAGGTGCATACAATAGATGTTCTCTCAAGACGCGTCGCGTACCTGGTTGTGCAGTTGCTGTAGTTCTCTTCTGGCCTCTAGTATCGCTCTGATACCATGGTTACCAGTCTTACCACGCAGACATGAGATAGGAATAAGGTGCATACAATAGATGTTCTCTCAAGACGCGTCGCGTACCTGGTTGTGCAGTTGCTGTAGTTCTCTTCTGGCCTCTAGCCTCGCTCTGGTACCATTGTTACCAGTCTTACCACGCAGACATGAGATAGGAATAAGGTGCATAGAATAGATGTTCTCTCAAGACGCGTCGCGTACCTGGTTGTGCAGTTGCTGTAGTTCTCTTCTGGCCTCTAGTATCGCTCTGATACCATGGTTACCAGTCTTACCACGCAGACATGAGATAGGAATAAGGTACATAGAATAGATGTTCTCTCAAGACGCGTCGCGTACCTGGTTGTGCAGTTGCTGTAGTTCTCTTCTGGCCTCTAGTATCGCTCTGATACCATGGTTACCAGTCTTACCACGCAGACATGAGATAGGAATAAGGTACATAGAATAGATGTTCTCTCAAGACGCGTCGCGTACCTGGTTGTGCAGTTGCTGTAGTTCTCTTCTGGCCTCTAGTATCGCTCTGATACCATGGTTACCAGTCTTACCACGCAGACATGAGATAGGAATAAGGTACATAGAATAGATGTTCTCTCAAGACGCGTCGCGTACCTGGTTGTGCAGTTGCTGTAGTTCTCTTCTGGCCTCTAGTATCGCTCTGATACCATGGTTACCAGTCTTACCACGCAGACATGAGATAGGAATAAGGTACATAGAATAGATGTTCTCTCAAGACGCGTCGCGTACCTGGTTGTGCAGTTGCTGTAGTTCTCTTCTGGCCTCTAGTATCGCTCTGATACCATGGTTACCAGTCTTACCACGCAGACATGAGATAGGAATAAGGTACATAGAATAGATGTTCTCTCAAGACGCGTCGCGTACCTGGTTGTGCAGTTGCTGTAGTTCTCTTCTAGCCTCTAGACTAAGTATCGCTCTGATACCATAGTTACCAGTCTTACCGTGCAGACATGAGGCATGACTAAGGTACATAAGGTACAGACGCGTCGCGTACCTGGTTGTGCAGTTGCTGTAGTTCTCTTCTGGCCTCTAGTATCGCTCTGATACCATGGTTACCAGTCTTACCACGCAGACATGAGATAGGAATAAGGTGCATAGAATAGATGTTCTCTCAAGACGCGTCGCGTACCTGGTTGTGCAGTTGCTGTAGTTCTCTTCTGGCCTCTAGTATCGCTCTGATACCATGGTTACCAGTCTTACCACGCAGACATGAGATAGGAATAAGGTACATACAATAGATGTTCTCTCAAGACGCGTCGCGTACCTGGTTGTGCAGTTGCTGTAGTTCTCTTCTGGCCTCTAGTATCGCTCTGATACCATGGTTACCAGTCTTACCACGCAGACATGAGATAGGAATAAGGTGCATACAATAGATGTTCTCTCAAGACGCGTCGCGTACCTGGTTGTGCAGTTGCTGTAGTTCTCTTCTAGCCTCTAGTATCGCTCTGATACCATGGTTACCAGTCTTACCACGCAGACATGAGATAGGAATAAGGTGCATACAATAGATGTTCTCTCAAGACGCGTCGCGTACCTGGTTGTGCAGTTGCTGTAGTTCTCTTCTAGCCTCTAGTATCGCTCTGATACCATGGTTACCAGTCTTACCACGCAGACATGAGATAGGAATAAGGTGCATACAATAGATGTTCTCTCAAGACGCGTCGCGTACCTGGTTGTGCAGTTGCTGTAGTTCTCTTCTAGCCTCTAGTATCGCTCTGATACCATGGTTACCAGTCTTACCACGCAGACATGAGATAGGAATAAGGTGCATACAATAGATGTTCTCTCAAGACGCGTCGCGTACCTGGTTGTGCAGTTGCTGTAGTTCTCTTCTGGCCTCTAGTATCGCTCTGATACCATGGTTACCAGTCTTACCACGCAGACATGAGATAGGAATAAGGTGCATACAATAGATGTTCTCTCAAGACGCGTCGCGTACCTGGTTGTGCAGTTGCTGTAGTTCTTTTCTGGCCTCTAGTATCGCTCTGATACCATGGTTACCAGTCTTACCACGCAGACATGAGATAGGAATAAGGTACATACAATAGATGTTCTCTCAAGACGCGTCGCGTACCTGGTTGTGCAGTTGCTGTAGTTCTCTTCTGGCCTCTAGTATCGCTCTGATACCATGGTTACCAGTCTTACCACGCAGACATGAGATAGGAATAAGGTACATAGAATAGATGTTCTCTCAAGACGCGTCGCGTACCTGGTTGTGCAGTTGCTGTAGTTCTCTTCTGGCCTCTAGTATCGCTCTGATACCATGGTTACCAGTCTTACCACGCAGACATGAGATAGGAATAAGGTACATACAATAGATGTTCTCTCAAGACGCGTCGCGTACCTGGTTGTGCAGTTGCTGTAGTTCTCTTCTGGCCTCTAGTATCGCTCTGATACCATGGTTACCAGTCTTACCACGCAGACATGAGATAGGAATAAGGTGCATACAATAGATGTTCTCTCAAGACGCGTCGCGTACCTGGTTGTGCAGTTGCTGTAGTTCTCTTCTGGCCTCTAGTATCGCTCTGATACCATGGTTACCAGTCTTACCACGCAGACATGAGGCATGAATAAGGTACATAGAATAGATGTTCTCTCAAGACGCGTCGCGTACCTGGTTGTGCAGTTGCTGTAGTTCTCTTCTGGCCTCTAGTATCGCTCTGATACCATGGTTACCAGTCTTACCACGCAGACATGAGATAGGAATAAGGTACATACAATAGATGTTCTCTCAAGACGCGTCGCGTACCTGGTTGTGCAGTTGCTGTAGTTCTCTTCTGGCCTCTAGTATCGCTCTGATACCATGGTTACCAGTCTTACCACGCAGACATGAGATAGGAATAAGGTACATACAATAGATGTTCTCTCAAGACGCGTCGCGTACCTGGTTGTGCAGTTGCTGTAGTTCTCTTCTGGCCTCTAGTATCGCTCTGATACCATGGTTACCAGTCTTACCGCGCAGACATGAGGCATGAATAAGGTACATAGAATAGATGTTCTCTCAAGACGCGTCGCGTACCTGGTTGTGCAGTTGCTGTAGTTCTCTTCTGGCCTCTAGTATCGCTCTGATACCATGGTTACCAGTCTTACCACGCAGACATGAGGCATGAATAAGGTACATAGAATAGATGTTCTCTCAAGACGCGTCGCGTACCTGGTTGTGCAGTTGCTGTAGTTCTCTTCTGGCCTCTAGTATCGCTCTGATACCATGGTTACCAGTCTTACCACGCAGACATGAGATAGGAATAAGGTACATAGAATAGATGTTCTCTCAAGACGCGTCGCGTACCTGGTTGTGCAGTTGCTGTAGTTCTCTTCTGGCCTCTAGTATCGCTCTGATACCATGGTTACCAGTCTTACCACGCAGACATGAGATAGGAATAAGGTACATAGAATAGATGTTCTCTCAAGACGCGTCGCGTACCTGGTTGTGCAGTTGCTGTAGTTCTCTTCTGGCCTCTAGTATCGCTCTGATACCATGGTTACCAGTCTTACCACGCAGACATGAGATAGGAATAAGGTGCATACAATAGATGTTCTCTCAAGACGCGTCGCGTACCTGGTTGTGCAGTTGCTGTAGTTCTCTTCTAGCCTCTAGACTAAGTATCGCTCTGATACCATGGTTACCAGTCTTACCACGCAGACATGAGATAGGAATAAGGTACATAGAATAGATGTTCTCTCAAGACGCGTCGCGTACCTGGTTGTGCAGTTGCTGTAGTTCTCTTCTGGCCTCTAGTATCGCTCTGATACCATGGTTACCAGTCTTACCACGCAGACATGAGATAGGAATAAGGTACATAGAATAGATGTTCTCTCAAGACGCGTCGCGTACCTGGTTGTGCAGTTGCTGTAGTTCTCTTCTGGCCTCTAGTATCGCTCTGATACCATGGTTACCAGTCTTACCACGCAGACATGAGATAGGAATAAGGTGCATACAATAGATGTTCTCTCAAGACGCGTCGCGTACCTGGTTGTGCAGTTGCTGTAGTTCTCTTCTAGCCTCTAGTATCGCTCTGATACCATGGTTACCAGTCTTACCACGCAGACATGAGATAGGAATAAGGTGCATACAATAGATGTTCTCTCAAGACGCGTCGCGTACCTGGTTGTGCAGTTGCTGTAGTTCTCTTCTGGCCTCTAGTATCGCTCTGATACCATGGTTACCAGTCTTACCACGCAGACATGAGATAGGAATAAGGTACATAGAATAGATGTTCTCTCAAGACGCGTCGCGTACCTGGTTGTGCAGTTGCTGTAGTTCTCTTCTAGCCTCTAGTATCGCTCTGATACCATGGTTACCAGTCTTACCACGCAGACATGAGGCATGAATAAGGTACATAGAATAGATGTTCTCTCAAGACGCGTCGCGTACCTGGTTGTGCAGTTGCTGTAGTTCTCTTCTGGCCTCTAGTATCGCTCTGATACCATGGTTACCAGTCTTACCACGCAGACATGAGATAGGAATAAGGTGCATACAATAGATGTTCTCTCAAGACGCGTCGCGTACCTGGTTGTGCAGTTGCTGTAGTTCTCTTCTGGCCTCTAGTATCGCTCTGATACCATGGTTACCAGTCTTACCACGCAGACATGAGATAGGAATAAGGTGCATACAATAGATGTTCTCTCAAGACGCGTCGCGTACCTGGTTGTGCAGTTGCTGTAGTTCTCTTCTGGCCTCTAGTATCGCTCTGATACCATGGTTACCAGTCTTACCACGCAGACATGAGATAGGAATAAGGTGCATACAATAGATGTTCTCTCAAGACGCGTCGCGTACCTGGTTGTGCAGTTGCTGTAGTTCTCTTCTAGCCTCTAGACTAAGTATCGCTCTGATACCATGGTTACCAGTCTTACCACGCAGACATGAGATAGGAATAAGGTGCATACAATAGATGTTCTCTCAAGACGCGTCGCGTACCTGGTTGTGCAGTTGCTGTAGTTCTCTTCTAGCCTCTAGACTAAGTATCGCTCTGATACCATGGTTACCAGTCTTACCACGCAGACATGAGATAGGAATAAGGTGCATACAATAGATGTTCTCTCAAGACGCGTCGCGTACCTGGTTGTGCAGTTGCTGTAGTTCTCTTCTAGCCTCTAGACTAAGTATCGCTCTGATACCATGGTTACCAGTCTTACCACGCAGACATGAGATAGGAATAAGGTGCATACAATAGATGTTCTCTCAAGACGCGTCGCGTACCTGGTTGTGCAGTTGCTGTAGTTCTCTTCTAGCCTCTAGACTAAGTATCGCTCTGATACCATAGTTACCAGTCTTACCGTGCAGACATGAGGCATGACTAAGGTACATAAGGTACAGACGCGTCGCGTACCTGGTTGTGCAGTTGCTGTAGTTCTCTTCTAGCCTCGAGTCTCGCTTTCTCCACCTCTCTCAGGCTGCCCCTCAGGTCTCCTGCTTCTTTCTGTAGCGCGTTCCTATTCTCGTCGAGGGACGCAATCTTCTGAGACGCTTCATCCAGTACACGCCTCAGATTGGTCTTCTCTGCTTCCGCCTTCTTCACCTGATGACCGAATAAAGTCATAAGTTTATCTTCCCCGCCGACGCAGACCTACCGGCGCAGACCTACCGGCTAGTCCGCAGTTACAGTCATCCATTGTAAAGTGGCAACCTCCGTCAGCAATAGATGATTTTTTACTGAACACAAAGTGCGACAAGAATCGCTGTTGACGATTTAGATAAATTAAACTAAATTAGTCAACTATTTCGTTGACGTCACCTACATGAGTGTAACCGCTGACCAACCAGTGAAATCAGGGCAATGAATGTAAACTAGTTTGAATTAGACGCAAACTAGACTCAAACCACGAGTCAACATCTCTTGGATCTAAAGATAAAAAGGACTGCTATGGTGGCGCAATGTGCAGTTTACAATCATGAATGATTATTAGTACCTCAGAATACCAGGCTGTTGTGTCGGGGGACAATCCCCTACTCTTTCTCGAAATAACACAATCGTATAGATTTGAAGAGGAAGGAGACAAGGCCAACGACTTATGCCCAAGGACGCGGCCGAGACTTTAACCCGCACACCTCACGCACTCTAGACCGTGCTCTAGGACAATTGGCACGGGACATTTCAAATTAGGTGACAAATTAATACTACATTTAGTTCAATCTAAATCGTCAACACCGACGTTGGAGCGTAAACTTACAGTCTGTTTGCATTAAGTGTTAGACGATCCTCACCTTTCCTCTCAGCTCGTTAGCCGTATGTTGCACTGCGTCCTTTTCTCTCTCTTCGTCCTTCAGTTGTCGCTTCAAGTCAGTGTTCTCCTTTCTAGCGACCTCCCTTGATTCCTCTCCATCACGAATCTGCCGATGCGCGTCTATCAGTTCACGCCGAACTCCATCACGTGCCTCTTCTGCCAACTTTAGTTGTAGCTTTAGCTCGCTGATCTCACGCAGAGAGTTCTCCTTCACCTTGGACAAGTCTTTGATCTGGTTCTTGAGAGCTGTGACTTCTTGCTGGTATTGTTTGCTAGGACGAAGGAAAAAGCGTGTTCGAACAGACCTACAACAGTTCTCTTAACAATAACTACCTTTAACATTTACTTTGCAGTTGAAAAAGGAAAGAAAAGCAGGGAAGCGACTTTCTGTTGACTATTTGTATGGTTGACTGTAACTGAACAATACGACGTAATACTACATTTAGTTCAATCTAAATCGTCAACACCGACGTTGTAATACTACAACCCTTGCCATTTAAGTCGGACCTCTTCAGCAATTTCCGGCTATTTTTAACACAACTCCCCCTCCCCCATTTCAATGTTGGTTTTCGAGAAGACTGAAATGTTGCCTTTCTATCCCAACATTGTGAAGGGGGAGGGGGGACAAGCGCAGTAATAAAAAATGCCCGCGATGTGTCGGGTGAGTTCGTTCAGTGTTCTGAATAGCCTTATTTTATCGGGCGGTCCGTACTTACAGTACGACTACTGAAAGCGGGGCTACTTAGACAACGAGAACCAATCACATTGCAGAACGAAAACAAAGCATTCCAACTTCAGTTATTTGAGCAAATTATTGTCGAGTACGAGCATTTCAACTAACTCAAAGTTGGAATTATTTGTTTTCGTTCTACATGTGATTGGTTCTCGTTGTCTAAGTGGCTTTCAGTAGTCGCACTGTGATTGGCTGTACATACGGTCATTGAGTCTGTAAAGTCACTCAGTGTCAGAGGGGAGCTGGGCTGAGCTTGTCACTGTGACTCGGGTTCGACACCCGGACGTGACGTCATATGCGAGTTGATTCTCACTCATGCACCGAGTTTTTTTTTCTTTCCATCGTAAAAATCAACATGTCTCACAATACTTACGATAGATCCTCCAGCCGAGCTCGTGTGTTGCGCAGCTCGTCCTGTGTACGGATGATGCTTGACTTGTCTTGTTCCGTCCTACTGAACGCCTCACGCTTTACGCGATCTAACTCCACACCAACGTTTCCCTTATCGTTCTCTAATTTGCCGACCTTCTCGACTAGCACAGCCTTCTCGCTGGCAGCCACGTGTAAAGACTCTTGTTTTTCGTTCTCAGCCATCAACAACTGATCGTCTCTCTCCTTCTGAACAATAGATATCTCGTTGACTAGGGTGGCTTTATCTTTCTCCATCCTTCTAGCCAGTTCAGTCTACAACCCAAATCATGTGAGAAGCGGTGTTAATTCACAATTCTGTATCTCTAGCTTCCTCCGCCGCCGACTAGAGAAAACAGAATTGTACTTTACGAGTTTCCTGTGTTTTAGGTTGTCAAGTAGGAAGGGGGACTTAGGCTAGGGGTGCATTCTGTGTTATATTCCAATTCTCGTACCCAGAAGCCTTTATGCGCCTAATCTAAGATGGCCTCGTAAGAACGGGATAAGGCGCGTAAAGGCCCCTGGTTGGAGTTGAATTTGTTGCCATAACAACCTCGGGTTTGTTTACCTGCTCGTTCTTCAGAAGAGCAACAGCTTCTTCTTTCTCCTGATTGGCCTGCAGCAGACTACTTTCCTTCTCTCTCCTCAGTCTCTCCGTATCTTCCTCGTTCCTCTGTTCCAGTCTCTTTACGGCAACCTCTCCATCGCGTTGTGTCTGGTTCAATCTAATCGATATCGCCATTATCGATTAGAATTCATGAATGTTACTTGGGCTACAACAAAACGCTTGGCGCTCTTCCGAAATACATTTCAATAACGGTGAATTGGTGGTCTTGGGGAGGAAAAGGAAAACAAAGATTGCCTGGCACAGGGACTTGTCGGGATTCATTCACCGTACAGAAAATATGGCGCATTGTTCTTTTACCCACAATCCTTTGCGCGTAAAAAACTTTAAAGTCGTTATAAAATCGCTGTAGAGGTTTGAAATCTTAAAAACAAGCCAGTACAAGTGCTGTTGCCAATAAACTATCATTTAAGAGAATAGAGGATTTCTACGTGTTATTTTGAGTTAGGCTCGCAAGGGATTCTTCGCACCGAATTTATGTGATTTAAATTGCATGAGATAACCACAACCTAATTCCCGCACTACTGTAAACTCACCTCTGTTCGAGTAGTTCGTTGTCTTTCTGTAGCTTACTCTCCTCGATCTCCTTCTCTTTTCTCACTCGCTGTAAGTCGACGGTCAGCGCCTCTTTAGCGAGCAGCAGGTCCTGATTCTCAGCCTCCAGGGCCTCTTTACGAGACTCTAGCTTGGTGGCAGTCTGCTGTAGCTCGTACAATGCCGTTTCCAGGGACTCTTTCTCGCTCTTCATACTCGCTATGTTCTCGGCGAGCGCCCTGTTCTCGCGTTCGGCAGAGTTCACCTGACAATAGAGAAAATCACACGGTCACAGGCAATAAGTACACAGAGACACTTTGCCTGTTAAATCAGCCGCTCCTTTGTTACTTTTTGGTAGAGGGAATCTGCTGATCTGAGCTCTAGTTAGAAGGCACTCAATTGTACGAGTAAACAGTTACCTGTACAGTAAGACTTGACTTCTCTCTGGTCAGTTCTTCCTTCTCTTTGGCAAGACGTACAACATTAGAGCTCTGCCTCTCCACCTCCCTTCTCGTCTGCACCAGTTCATCGTGCAGTCCATCTCGTTCACGGGACACTTGGTTCAACGCGTCGCTCAGCTCAGCTCTCTCTCGGTTGGCTAACAGCAGCTCCTGCTCAAGTTTTTCCCGGCCGGCTTCGTGAAGGCTAATATTCTGGTCGAGGGAGGATTTCTCCGAGTCCAGGTCCACTTTCTCCTGTTCTACACGGATCAGCTCTTGTCTGATGCTGTGTTTCTCGGACTCGACGTCTCTCTTCTCCTGTGAGATGGCCAACTTATCAGCCTCCATCTGTTTGATAATCTTGTTCAGTTCCAGTTTGTCTTGTCCTAGACCCTCGTTAAGGGACTGTAGCTTGACTAGAGCATCACGAAGCGCTATTTCTTCAGACTTTGACCTTCCTGTAATTAAGAAAACAATCTGTTGTTATGCACCTTATTTATACCTAACTTCCGCGCGGTCAGAAGACAGGTAACAATGGTACCGGAGCGAGGCCAGTTGTCCCTGAGATCGCATAATTGGAGTCGGTCAGAATTGTCTTTAGTTAGTTTCTGTCGTACCGCGCTGTTATTTTCCGCCTTTATAAATAAGGTCAATAAACAATGTTTTACTGTTTGTGCTGTTCCACGGCCACACGATACACAATTCAAATCATCTCTTACCAACGTCTAGCTCCAGTTCTGCACGTTGAACTTCGGACTTGGATAACACATCAGTGATGTGCCCTTTCTCTTGGTCCAGTACTTCCTTGTCCAACAGGGCACGCGACAGTTGTTCCTTCAGGTTCACCACGCCTTCCTTCAGAGAGGACTGTTTAGTCTCGAGCTGCTCGATGATCTTTTTAGGACAATTAGGAGAATACGGTATGAGTGATGACACAAGACTCTCTCTCACCCCGCGGCCCACCTAGCTACCCCGCATCACACCTAGCTACCCCGCGGCACACCTAGCTACCCCGCGGCACACCTAGCTATCCTGCGGCACACCTACAATGTAGCTACCCTGCATCACACCTAGCTGGCTCTTACAAATGTACCTGCTGTGTCCTGTTCAGTTCCTTGCCCATTCGTTCCCTTTCTCGCACTAAGTCTTCCTTATCATCCTCTAGATTGTCCCGGTGTCTCTGCAGCTCATTGTTGGCTGCCTGTAGCTTCTCGTTCTCCATTGTCAAACCGTCAATCTCTTCATTCATGGACTGCCTCAGTTTTTCCAATTTCTGTTTCTCTGTTTCGATGACTTCGGCCTGTGATTTGAAGCGTGCGCGATCATGAGATGCCTCCGTAACCTTTTGCTTGCTAAAAATAGAAAAGATAATCATTCAAAAACTCATTAATAATTCACTTGATATTACATATGGACCAAAATCAAACTAAGTGGGGTCCCATTGAGAACATTTGTTGTGTCATAAGAGACGTGCGCAGTCATGTGCTTTACAATTGGAAATAGTTAACCAGCTCGGCACACAATTCCTTCTACAACAATCGAAAAGTTATGGCAGATAATGGAGTTGACATATAATGAACTGATTAACGTGCCACACTTCGAACAAGTGTCCCACGGAAACAAAGTTTTTGTGAAGGTTGGCAGTCAAAGCGCGAAACTATCGCAAAATCGTGTCCTAGACTTAACACTGCTGGACACCCAGGGCATTCATGTAGACACCCAGGGGAATTCATGGACATAAAATGCTAGAAATAAGACCAGTCATTCTTACACAGCATCCACTTGGTCACGTGTTGATACCAATGCTTTCTCCAGGCGGCGACGCTCGTTTTCACAGTCATCAAGTTGCTTCTTGGTGGAGACAGCTGTCTCACGAGCAGCATCAGCTCGTGCCTTCAGCTCCTACGGGATACACAGAAAGTAAAGTAAAGTCACTTTATTTATAGAGTAACACGTTTACCACTAACATGTAGCTCAGTAATCTTCCACATACGGGATACACAGAAAGTAAAGTAAAGGCACTTTATTTATAGAGAGTAACACGTTTACCACTAACATGTAGCTCAGTAATCTTCCACATACGGGATACACAGAAAGTAAAGTAAAGTCACTTTATTTATAGAGAGTAAAACGTTTACCACTAACATGTAGCTCAGTAATCTTCCACATACGGGATACACAGAAAGTAAAGTAAAGGCACTTTATTTATAGAGAGTAACACGTTTACCACTAACATGTAGCTCAGTAATCTTCCACATACGGGATACACAGAAAGTAAAGTAAAGGCACTTTATTTATAGAGAGTAACACGTTTACCACTAACATGTAGCTCAGTAATCTTCCACATACGGGATACACAGAAAGTAAAGTAAAGTCACTTTATTTATAGAGAGTAAAACGTTTACCACTAACATGTAGCTCAGTAATCTTCCACATACGGGATACACAGAAAGTAAAGGCACTTTATTTATAGAGGGTAACACGTTTACCACTAACATGTAGCTCAGTAATCTTCCACATACGGGATACACAGAAAGTAAAGTATAGGCACTTTATTTATAGAGAGTAACACGTTTACCACTAACATGTAGCTCAGTAATCTTCCACATACGGGATACACAGAAAGTAAAGTAAAGTCACTTTATTTATAGAGAGTAACACGTTTACCACTAACATGTAGCTCAGTAATCTTCCACATACGGGATACACAGAAAGTAAAGTAAAGGCACTTTATTTATAGAGAGTAACACGTTTACCACTAACATGTAGCTCAGTAATCTTCCACATACGGGATACACAGAAAGTAAAGTAAAGGCACTTTATTTATAGAGAGTAACACGTTTACCACTAACATGTAGCTCAGTAATCTTCCACATACGGGATACACAGAAAGTAAAGTAAAGGCACTTTATTTATAGAGAGTAAAACGTTTACCACTAACATGTAGCTCGGTAATCTTCCACATACGGGATACACAGAAAGTAAAGTAAAGTCACTTTATTTATAGAGAGTAACACGTTTACCACTAACATGTAGCTCAGTAATCTTCCACATTGCCTTCTGTTGAATTAGTCCTACGGTTTTACGTCCTTGTCCGAGAAGACGTGAAGGTCTAACCCGGCCGGGGTTGAACCCGCAACCTCCCGCACAACAGACCGGCGCTTAACCACTGAGCTAACCGGGAGGCGGTCAAAGAAACAAGCATGATAACATAGCTACGATATAATGCACGGCGCTCTGATTGGTCAATAGTCTTAGAGTACAGATGCACATATCACGCGCACGCTCTATTTTGTTGGGAACAACAGTCAGGCTGTTCGAATGTGTGCACGAGATCGGTAGTGTTATTAGCAAAACCTGTTTGTAGATACTATTTTCCAACTCCAATCGATTGTCGATCTTTCTAAAACTGTGATTTTGTAGCGGATTGTTTGCCAGTAAAACAGCCATGCCTATTGTTAACTAATGAATCTTTTTAATTTTACGATTTAATAGAATTTTCAGTCAAAAAACAGATAGTTAGCAAAAGGGTTAGGTAAATAACTATACCTAAACAGCTTACCTGTACTTGCAAGTTGCGCTTGTGAATGCAGGAATTGACAATTGTTAAGGCATTGTCTGACAGTGCTGGTGTTCGCGAGCGGGTTAGGGTTAGGTCAATAACAGTACCTAAACAGCTTACCTGTACTTGCAAGTTGCGCTTGTGAATGCAGGAATTGACAATTGTTAAGGCATTGTCTGACAGTGCTGGTGTTCGGGAGCGGGTTGGTGACATAGAGCGCATGCGCGCAGCACGCGATGGTGAAACTGATCGACGGAAACCCGAGTCCTCTTCCTCAGCAAAGCTGTCCATCGTATCCTCGATCTCAGGTCCAGGGGAACCAATCAGACGAGCTGTAGCATCCGTGTCTTGCTTGATGACATGGACAACTTCACGGAGAGTGTTCTGAAGCATGTCTGCTTCTTCTCGCAGAGCTGCCAAGCCTGCCTCGCTCTGAGTCTCCCACTCTTCTGATTGCCTGACAAAACCATTTTCCTTTGAAAAACAAAAGAAAAGAAATTTTTCATCAGTATATAAACATAATGGGTTTAACAAAATGGTTGAATGACACTAACTTCAAATCGAAACTAGCGGACTAATTTAGAAAAATAAGGATACCTTGATTTATTCCCACCGGTTTACACTGGAGATTTGTGCTGCTATCTGAGTGGCGATTTCAAGGGCAGTTGTTGTATTTTGTAATTAAGACTAATGGTTTTGTGGCATCGCCCTTGAAATAGCTGCTCAAATCGCAGCAGAAATAACCAATGTAAACTGGCCTTTAGATTTCCCTCAGTTCTGTGTTACGTGCTTTCTTAGTAAATATAAAATTCATTGAAACATCAGTGTTGTATCAGATATACTGATGATCTTTAGTACACTATTTACTACATTATGCTAGTACATCTGTTGGGGGAAATGTCCCAGTTGGGTGAAATGTCAAGTTAAAACTCCTGTATTGATGCATAGAGACTGTCTTACAAGTACGGCACCTGTTTTTTTGTGCAAAGTGCTTGTCCGTGATTCAAACTATAGCGCTCAACTCTAATCGTTACAGTTTCCATCAAGATTATAAATATTAAATATGGTATAGTTTCATTTCACAAGTAAGGTCGATCTGTATGGGATTTACAATGGGTTGCCCAACAGCTTGTCATTGTAAATACCCATACAGAGTGTGTGTTCATATTGTATCTATTACACATGTCCCTACCACACTCTGCAGTCTCTTCCTGGTCTCAACAAAGGCATTGTTCTGATCTTGCAACTCAGCTGCAAGCTTGTCATTCATTGCTGTTTGTTCCTTTTCCCTGTACAAAGGAAAGCAAGCACAATAAACCACTGTCCCAGTAACAGTTACAAACACTTCTTTTCTTAGTTTTGTAATAAAATAAGCAGAAATCACTTCTTTTCACTTACTTGTGCAAGAAGTTGGCTTTGTCATTCTCATATTTGTTTTCTAAATCCATGTTGTCGCGGACTTTCTCACGGAGTTGGTCTTCAGCCTGTTAAAGGACAACAACAAGATGAAATTGTGAACTGAATTTTCAGAAGTTGATTTTATAAATAACTATATTCATGGAATCTATATCCAGTTCACCGTTTTCTCTGATCGACATTTTGAATGAGGTGCAAAAGTGTTAAATTTATAATAAAATATATGGAAATATTGAGGAGTTTTGGACTCTCACATTTAGTGAGCACAAGAGCATCAGATTTTCAGTATAATGGGTGAAATTTGAAAATAAATGGGTGAAATTTGAACTGGATTATGTTAGTTTCCTACACAATTGCTGTATAATTATGATGACTTAATTAGAAAGGAAAAGGCAAGATTTTGAAACATTCTTGTGTGAGTCGGCACATGACCAGATTGAGCTATGTTTAGAATGTGTCATGGGAACTGCCTTCTGACTCCACTGCGTACATGGTTTCCGCCAATATTGTGACTGAGAATGATTTGTGGTTTCTTGATGTGATTTACTAATACTGCATTGTCCTGACTATGGTTTGATTGGATTCTCAAAGTGAGGGCACAAGAACTCCCACAAGATCTGTTCTAAATATAGCTCAATATGGTCATATGCTCACTCACAGACTTAGAATGGGAGATGGATACTTCTAGTAATTAGGCTCCTGTAGGGAAGTAATTACCTTTAAACTTCATATACTTGTTAAAATGTACACAATCTTGACACAGGAAATTTGAGATTGTTTGGGTAAATATTTACTAGATGCCAGAGCTCCGAACTTTAGAAATTACCTTATCTTTCCTTATGAATCAGAAACTTTATTTACATATCATTCAAAATGTCAGAAAAAAACGTGAAATTGGTCTATTAAGACTGAATTATTCATTTTCTGTTTCATGCTGGTTGCTTGTGTACAATCACAAAATTAATGTTCCTCAATGACAAAGCACTATTTATATAGAATTCCCACCTTCTGTCTCCTGCTCCGCTCGTCTTCAAGGGAGGCTTGAGTGTTGGAATCCATACCACGCAGATTCTTATCCAGGTCCATACACGCACCCTGAACAACACGTACTGACTTGTTGACATCTGCGCGCACCATTGATAGGTCCCTAGATATAATATGGTGGTTAAATATAGCTTAATTGTCACTTCTTGTTAAGCTAGCTATGATTTCATCATTATTATTATGTTAAACTACATGTACTAACCTTTGCGTAGCTGACTTCATCTCATTGAACTGACGTCTAAAGCCATTCAGTGTCTTCCACAGATCCATGAGACGAGCATGCTCATTGCTAAAGTATGCCTGCTCTTCCTCATCGCGAGCCTCTATCTCCTCTCGTGCCTTGTTCCAGTCTCCTGTCAGTTTCTGGATGTCAAGTGTCAGCGCCTGATTGGCTATCGTAGCCTGCTCAAGCTGTTCTCGCAGCATGTTGTTCACATGTTGCACACTTGCACTCCTACAACACAATAACAAGTTGAAGTTATCAGTAATAAGTGCCCCACAGCCCTATAACCCCAATAAAATGGGGTTAGAGGAACTTTAACATATAATCACACTGTTTTCTGCTCACTCCAGTTGGAGCACCATGTGGACCAGTGGCTGGAACAAATGAAGAGCTAATTTACACAACAACAACAACATTTTATTTCACTCAAACTATTACAAAATGTAACTTAGTCTATTGTATAAATGAGTTGGAAGACTCGAACAAAACCATACAGCTATCTAGCCAGGACTACCATATTACAATTAAACTAGAGTTAACATTAATAAATAAGTAATTAACATGAAATACAAGAATGCCTAGAACACAATTACTTGACAGTTATAAGAACATGTATGGTAATTATTAGCTGAAAGTATATAATATTAATAAATAAATAATATAATATGGTAATAAGGTAATATGAGGAAACAATATTATTATTAATAATTTTCTTATGGCAGTAATAGATGTAATCATAATTCAGGAACACATCAGAGTAAGACAATGATACCATCTTACCTAATTTAATACTTATTAATAAATAAAGCAGAAAGTTCTCTCTTGAATATGTGTCTTTTCTCTAGTTTAATATCTTATGGTATTTTCCCCCATGTTTTAATGCCATTATAAGTAATAAATCTTTTTTTGAGGTTTGTTCTAGTTGACGGTATAAAAAAGGTTTGTTTATATTTTTGTCTTGTTTTGTAATTGTGTATGCTAATTAATGGAGTAAACATGTTAGTGAAAGTATTGCTATTATTATTATTATTGATGGTATTGTGCATAAAGAGAGTGGTATGTACATGTAGGTTATGGATATGCTCTAATTTCAGTATTAATATTAAACTTATAGAAAAGAGGTGATGTATGTGCATTCCATTGTTCTTGACACATGCTATTGTTCAGTTTACAAACACTACTTTTGAAAGCATTAAGAGTTGTGGCCTCTGCAACCAATAGTGTATGAACAGTGGTAAATAACAGTGAATAACCAGCTTAAAATTTGGCAGAGCTCAAATAGATTGAACTTATATAATCCTGCACACGTAGAAGATGAATTGTATTAAAGATTATATAAGAACTCACCTCTGCTGCTCTTCCTCAAGTCTTATCAGCGCATTCTCTAGATCACTGCTGTGTTCTTCTTCAGTATCCTTCAGCCTGGCCTCTCTCTCCTTCAAGCTGTCATTGGCTGATTGCAGCTGTTAATGAAACCAGAGAAATATCAGGTGACTGACTACCAGTATGTCACTAAACATTTGGGTGGACAGAAAATTGAAGTATAAGGCTATATATGTCACCATGAATTTACTGATTTTTAGTAAAAAAATAAGTCTATTTTTTTCTGATTATATAATTATATAAAAAATACTTCTTGAACAATAAGTTATACATTATTAGCAATGTTAATTTTTGAAGAGCATCCAAGCGATATTAAATTAAAGGGGCACTGTCATGAATAACAGGCGCGGTTACTTAGCCACTTAAAACTTGAAAACGTCCGACGGCCGTTTTCAAGTTGAGTAGGTTTTCTAGCGCGAGGAATAAGAAGTAATCAAACCGTCCATATCACAGCAATCTCACAAGTTAGTGCACCCTAGGTCGTAACTTCAGAGTGTTAAGTCTTTCCCCTTTCATATTTATTAGAAATTTCCATGTTCGGATTTAGTTTTACAGCTGTATGGTCATATGTTTCGATGGCATTAACTGTCTTCGAGCTCTGCTCAAGTCATGGTGGACGAAGATCGAAATGTGGACGCAACAGGGTTTTTGAGAGCCAGAGAGAACTTCTATAGCTTCAAACGTATATGAGAATTGCTCACAAGGCTATCGTGTGTGCATGAGTCCCTGGAGTTATTTGGGCTTCAGGGAATTCTTTCTTGGAGATATTGCAAAGTCTCGACAGCATAGTGTAGTGCGAAGCTATCCTTTGTCACGGAAGTGCACAAAATTTCAAAATCAAGTCTGTTTGGAACTCTGAAAAGAGATCTAACTGGGCAAATTCTGACACATTTCTCCTACAATATGTTCAGTATAATACAGTGTGTTTAGTTCTCTCTTGTAGAAAAATTAGCACATGCTATTAATACATTCAAAAGTTCAAAAAGCTACCACAGTCAGGATTCTCAAAACAAAGCCCTGTTTCAAATTCTGAAAAGAGATCTATTCGGCCAAATTCTTTCAGCTTTCTCCTACAAGATGTTCAGTATTATAGTGGTCTCCTGTAGAAAAACGTTGAAAAGCTACGACGTGAAATATTGCTCGATATATGGTACATGTACTGCCGCTGTCAGCGAGTTTAGTACAGTCACACAGAGTGCGTATATTTATAGCTGGATTAGACTATAGTTTGTTCTGTAGCCGATAATCACTTATATAGATTCAAACTTGTGTTGATTGCTCAGAAGACTATGGTGCCTGACCTCCTGGGATTATTGTGGAATGAGATTGTTTTCTGTGAGATTTCCTACACGTTTACGACCACAGCGTAGTCCGCTGCATGGCAGAAGTGCGTAAAAGTGACAAGCGGCTTTGCACTACTTCAATTTTTCTGCTTTCCTGCAGTCAATATATAGTCATTTATATAGCTCCAAACGTTATGACGATTGCTCGTAAGGCTATCGTGCGAGTTCCTGGGAGAGTTCGTAGAGTTTTGACAGCATAGTGTAGCCCAAACAGTCCTTTGTTATAATATAATATGTAAATTGAACAGTGTAAATAAACTTGAACTTGTCACGAAAGCGTGTAGACTGACTAGCGCTCTGATCTTACAGATGTACGGCCTCTCATGCACTCGATAAGAACTTCTATAGCCTCAAACGTATGACGACTGCTCACAAGGCTATCATGCATATGTGTGAGTTCCTAGAGTTATTTGGGCTTCAGTGACCTCTTTCTGGGATATTTTGTTGACAGCATAGTGAAACTCCAAGCGTTTTTGCATATATTAAATTGCTCAAAAGTCGCACATGCGCAGCTCATGACTGTGCCCCTTTAAGGCTACCATAACATCAAAACTACCGGTTTTAAATGCTGGCCAACATTTTCAAAGTTCACACATTCATAATCCAATTCAATTCAATCCTTCCTATCTGTAGCCTGGTGAGATTTTCTGTAGTTTCATTTCATATAATACGAAGAAGCTTTTAACAAAACTAGGCTGTTACATGTACGTGTATCTTAAAGTCTATTACAGTAGTTTGGATGTAATTTTGAGCTTTTCAAAGTAATGCTAAAAATAGCTGGCCCTTTGATATTTGCAGAACATTTACTGCACCATTTCAATCTACCTGTTTCTTTGTAGACTCCTCAGCTGTGATCTTTTCATTCATGCTGTTTTCCAACTCTCCACACTTGCGTTTGTACTGTAGCACCTGTTGATAATAATGTTAATTGTTTTTTCCTGTCCATCTTAAACACATAATGCAGCAACAAACTAGCAGCTATTCCTGGCAGTAATTCAGTGTTGACTTCAATAACAAACCAATCAGAGCGTAGCGGTTCTCCCACAGCAGTTTATATCATATCTCACAAACACAACACAGACTGGATATTTTTAGAAATGTTTTTAGCATTTTTCACAAATTTGATGACTATATACAATGTATGATTAGAATACCTAAAATTTGAACAACTCTGGAGACATTAAATATTTTGCAATCAATGCATTTTTCGTGCCATTTTCTGGTAAAATCTGATGTCATGTGGGACATATCAACAGTAACTATGGGGCATTGGACCTATCAATTCATAACCTTCCAAGACAAATACAATATACCAAGCAGGGGTATCAATAGAAGTATGAGTGACTACTGCCAATCTCCAGTGGCTACTTGATCTTGTATTGCCAGCTTCTTCTGGGTTACCTACTCCATTTTGCTAACTTCTTGTAAATGTGCAGCAAGTTTTAATGCCCCTAAAGCAACATACTTTCAAAATTAATGAAACCCATGACCAATCATGTTTTCACCCTGTAAGTACATTACTGCAGGGCTCAAAACTATGACCGATACAGTAACTAATGCAACTAAAACATTTGATAATATAACCCAGATAGTACAATGTATGTCAAGCACTCTGATTGGCTTATAGACTCAAAAAATCTATGGTCTATTGTTTCTGGTAAACACATAGAAATTGGCACACCTGCTTGCATTGTATCATAGTTATATCATAAAAGCAATAGACCACACATTTCAATGTGTTTACTGGCGAAATAAAGCACTTGGGATGTTGGGAGAACACTGGAAATGCTTGAAACTTGCACACCCTAAGCTTGTGATTTTCAAGCATTTCTTGTGTTCTCCCAACGTCCTGCATGCTTTATTTCAGCAGTAAACACATTGAAATGTGTGGTCTATTGCTTAAATCTGGTAACTAGAACTTAGATTAGTCACCAACTCAGTTGCCAATGTTTGCTGTGGTGATTTTATTTGCTAGTTGCCATTAGGGCAGTCACATAATGTGACTAAGGATCTTTTCAATTTCGAGGAGTGTGCATTACCTTCTGCTGGAGTTTTTGTATAAGTTGTGCCTGTCTTTGCTGTCCATCTTGATATGCTTGTAGTTTACGCTTGTAGTTGATATGTTCGTCCTCTAACTTGTTCTTCAGATAAGTCACTTGCTGAACCACATTACTGCTGTCACCAACTCCATCTGTCATTGATGGACTGGTGGATGCATATCGCAATATCTCAGGACTGCCACCTTTAATGTGTGTCTCAAGCTAAAAATATAACAAAAGGATAATTAACTTTAATTAATTTGTGTAAATTTTTAGCATAGCATTTCTCCTGTTACAGATGAGGGTGTGCTTGACAAAGAAAAGTAGTTATTCTGTGATAATATAGAGTTTAATTGATTCATGTAGATTTAGCAACATTGAGACATTTGTTGATATTAGTGGAAACTATTTGTAATGTTGAGATAACTTTTAACTTCATTTTAAATCAGACTACCATTAAAATTGATTCTCCATCAAGTAAATAGTGCAATGGTAAAATACATGCAGTTCTTGATTTGAGTGTTGCAGCTGTGAGCTAAAGGTTAATACCGTATTTACCCGTGTATAAGCCGCACCTTTTCACCCAAAATTTTCGTTCAAAATCGGGGGTGCGGCTTATCTACGGGAACACCTACAAAGTAGACCCAACATTAACATATATTTACATACATGTATCATGAACCTGAATGAAGCTTTTATTATGCGACGGTGCGTACCGTATTTGACCGCGTACAAGCCGCACCCTGCGTATAAGCCGCACCCCCACTTTTTGGTTTCAATCTAACCTCGAGTTCAAATTGAAAACTTAAATGAAAAAGCCCACTTATAAGCCGCACCCGGACTTCAGGGAGGAATTTTTTACTTTTTTTCAAAATGAAAACGAAAATACCCCGCGGCTTATACGCGGTCAAATACGGTATATTACAATTTTTCAAAAAAAGTTTTTTTTCCTAAATTCAAGCTTCAAAACTTGGGGTGCGGCTTATCTACGGGTGCAGCTTATACACGGGTAAATACGGTACATTGTATTTCAAATATACTAATAAAACAGGGAATTTGCTGTTATTTCTTTCTCCTTGTGAATGAAACTATTTGGTAAAATCACTGATATGAGCTTTAATTATAACATGGATCAGTTTATAAAATGCCATTTATCTCTACCAGCATATTTTTATATAAAACCATGATCCCTCGGTTTCCTTTGTTTGTTCAGGGACATTTAATCTTGAATATATATCCCTCATCAGCATGCATACTTTTACTAAATCTCACTCATTCACCATGCACGAGGGAAGCTTTTTAATAGGAGAGCATGCACGCTGGTGAGGAGACATCGGGTCCCCTTGACCGCATCAGGTTAGAGTGAGTATACTGGGTGAGTACCCTCTGTGGATTTATGACTGTGCGATGCACCCCTCTTGATTCCTTACACCGCCGTCTTCCATGTGAGATGCTTAAAACCATACACATGGCCTTTGAATATTTAGTCAAGCACATAATTACATTGTGTTTTACTGCTATTCTTCTCAAAAACAACACACTTGTCCCCAGGGGAAGCCAGACTCATTCAATCTATTGCACTCAATCAAGCATAATAACAAAGCTTTTTTGAAAGCCACTCAACTGCAACGTATTTACTTCTGGCAGAGAGAACCAAACTTCTCACAGATATTTAGTTCTCTTCCTCGGAAATCATAGTATTACAATCTAATAGCAAGACATTTCGGGAAATTAGCGCTTAAATTTCCCTCGAGCCTCCCACAGACCTCCCTCTACTCTCGGGGAAATTTAATCACTAATTTCCCTCATGTCATGCTATTACTTATAAATGATATTCCCTCCATTGCGCAGGGATGAATATTATCTGGATGAACCACACAATAACAAAACCAAAAAGGTATAGGAGAGGGATTAAATTAATCACCCACAGAATGCTAAGGAAATAAAAATGTGTCAAGGACATTAAACTCATTTATAGCCGAGTACTTAGGGGCCATTCATTATTTATCAGGGGGAGGGTGATAAATTAGCAATCCCTACCTTTTTTTTCAGGTACCCCCCTAAGCAAAACTGCAACTTTTAACGACCTCCTACTCAACCCCACTACTGTACTCTATCCTTGAAAACTGATTTAAAAATTCAGGACCCCCCATTAAGCCAAACAAAAATTTCAGTACCCCCCATTTTCTCACCCATCCCCCCCTCCAATAAATAATGAACGGTGTCTATACTACTAGTCTATACTACTACATTGTATGTGACACTGGTGGAGAACAGACTGTATACTATACATTGTATGTTCAAAGTTAACTTACTAGATTGCTGAATGGGGCCATCAGTATTTTGCACTTATTTTCCAAGATCTTGAATTCAGGATTTTGGACATTATTATAAATCATATACTCAACAAAATGTCTCGCTTCTGATTGGCTGAGGGCAGTGCAATTTATCCCAAATTGCACTGTTTGGTTGAAATTGCACTCCAAATCAGGAAAATGACAATCTATAAATCGAAAACAAAAGCTCCAGAATGAAATCTAAGTACACAAAGTTGTTCACAGTCATGTTTTGGTAAAGGGATTTTTTCCGATGATTTTCCAGAAATTTTCGAATTGTTTCCGAACTTTTCCGATTGCTTAAAACTGACTATGCTGAGCTGTGGTTATGGCACAGATACGTTTAATCATGTAAATTCATTTAACAGTGCTAAATATTAACATTTCAGATGCTTCATAAATGGTGCAAGCTTTAATTGTTCCAATATTTCCGAAGATCGTCCAAAGATTCAATACTCTTTGAAAACTCACTCTTTCAAATTTATCCCGAATTGCACTCGAAACCATATGATTTCCTATACTAATAGTAAAATTACAAGATCTTGAATTCAGATTTTGGCCAGTGTCTAAACTCTATCAACATGATAACTATACGTAGTAACTCTAGGGAAATAACTTGGTTGTTAGTTGAACTCTTAAATTGGGATGAAATTCTTTCAAGCCTACAACATTACTTAAACACAATGTAAATATGTTGAATGTTCTGTTAGCTTCATAAAATTAAAAATATAAAATTGATAATACCAAAACTGACCTCCAATTTGCTTAAAGATAAATAATTTACAGCAAGAATGCAGGTTAGAAAACAAATTTTCCTATGTCCTTAATTATTAACTTCCTCTTCATTACTTTCTCTATAAATATCAGAAAATTGAACTTAATTTAGTGTAATCATAGCGAAATTAGTATTTACTGTGCGAGCAAAACTTGTTCTTAATTTCCTAAATATTAAAGTTGAACAGTTCTTTCTCTACAAAATCATAAACAGATTGAAAAATTTTCACTGAGCAAATAAACTCTTAAAGCCTTCATTGCCAGAGAATGCTGCTTTGTGAATAATTATTTTAACATTTCTAGAAGTATGGGAAACTTGGGACACCCACAGTGCCCGGGGGAGGGACTCAGTACCAAAATGATGGGCACCCTAAAAGGTACGCAAATACATGTATAAAAGTCAAAGGAGTAATAGTAATCATGTGTCGTAACAGAATTAACCTTAAAATAAATAATTTTAAACCCCTAACAGGTAAGACTCTGGGCCGGGTTGTTCAAAGCCCGATTAGTGTTAATCCTGGATTAACTTTGCACAAAACCTATTGGTTGGCATGGAAATTAACCCTGGATTAGCACTAATCAGGCTTTGAACAACCTGGCCCTGGTTGCATAACTATCTTGTGCAAACAGGACCCCCTAAAAGTACGGTTCCAATATTTTTTACTCCTAAAAGAAGGCCGAGCACCTATATAAATTCAGTATAAGGAGTCCCCTGGCTATAATGTATTAATAGACATCTCAAACTACTAACCTCTTTTCTTTACTGCAAATAATTTGTAGGAGAATTAATAATCTCTATAATAGAGTTATTTTATTTTGTTGTACTAATTAAAGTTTATGGAAACTATGGATTGATTAAAATGTTTTTTTGAACTGCATAAATATATCAACAATCTAAAGGGCCAATAAAAAAGAAAAACTGAAGTTCTAACATTTTGGATTAAAAATTATTTGAAAGATTTTTTTGTCTAGTTTTTGAAGGCAGGTAATTAACAATTCAAGATATCAAGACATCAAATAATAATTTCTCAAACCCACCCTCTCTAAACCTGTCATGAATTGGGCCCACTTTTACAAAACACTTTGTAGATTTCACTTTCGTTTCTTTTTTATACAAAATTGTGATTCAAGGGTCCGAAGTAACAGAGGTATTTAACGGGGAATGTTTCCTTTCTAAACACCATTAGGCGAGGATCTGTTAATGAACTGAGAATATATAACTTTTATTCTTTTTATTTCATTATGGTCATGTTTCCGAGATTTTTTCTGTTGTTAGTTTTAGCATTTATCATATTAGCATGCTACAAGTTTGTCTTACTTTGTTTGTTAACCCGTCATTTCACTTCACAAAACCTACTGTTAGAAGAAATAAGATATTCAAGAATTCAGCGTCCTTTTCGATCAAAAAGGTAAAAGGTTGTTTTTAAATCTCATTCGCACGCCAACTTTCACTTATAATTATATAGTTATAAACACAATTTCTAGACCCAACTGACTTGTGCCAGTTGTGGTTTTTAATGAAATTATTCAGCGCATTATACTACCGATTTCGCTCAAGGCTTTCACCTGATTTTGATTATTTTAAAGTGCTATATGGGTAGAAAGATGTTACCATGAAATGTTAGTCCTATTCGTGACTTTAGTAACGTGATAACCGCGCTTCTTCGATATGTACTCAGGAAACCACAGTGACTAACCCGTTTACGCGCGATCATACGAACTCGTCGAGTGTCACACATCGAAGCTAGGATAATACAAAAACCACCAAATAAACCACTAAACTTACCCTTTCGCTAACAGCCATGTATTTGGAGCCTACTTCATCTCTCTCTGCCCTCGTAGCAGCCAAAAGGTCTTCTAGGCGACTGACTTCGGACTGTAGCATCCTATTCTCCTCGCCAACCGATGCAGTACCCGCCATTTTGTGATCGACTGGAGAGATACTTTTCGTTACAATATCTCGTATCTTAGTAGGAACCGTTGGACTTTTAGTGCCTGGGTCACCGTTCAAATGTTGATCCTCCAATCTCTGAGAAGTAAAACATCACTTGTTAAAGTAATAACAAGTAATGACATCTAATAAGTTAGATTTGCGCCAGGATACTTCGCGACCTTCCTCCATCAACACGCTATATATATGCACTCAAGCAGTGAACGTATACAACAAGTTTACGACTCTCAAATACCACAAACCTTAATAATAGAACTTAAACCAGGCTCTGTGGAAACTCCATAGAGTGAACTTTTCGAGTCTTGGTAACTCATTTTTGCATAATCCTCCAACAAACCCAGCTAACTCACGAGACACGGCCGACCGTCGCTGGAGCGTTCAGTTGTTAGCGCAGCACAGGTTTCCCGCAAGAAGTGTTCGATTTTCAGCTGCGAGTAACTAACGTGTCGCGCCACCTTAAAATATCCAGCTCTGAACTCTGAGCTTTAGAAAAACTTAAACACGTTTAAAAATAACGCTACGACCGGATTTCTATCCCCTGTTCATGCGGCCATCCAAAGCATAGACTAACAAGAGTTGATTGACCTTTTTTTCACTGCAAATTGGTCAGGTGGCCTCGGCTTAGGCCTCCAAAAAGACGCGACGCCATGAACCATGGCTGTTGCCATGACAATATGACGCGCTGATCAGGGTAGCAAATATTACGAAACATGGGCTTTGTCCGCAGTAATTTTCCATTGAAATTGAATTCATAAATTTTTTTGAATCCTTACTTTTAAGTATAATACAATCTTCAGTTCTATAAAAATTAGCACCTTCATGTCATGTTGTTACCTGCACGCACATCACTGAATATTATAATGTTAAACTTTACTGACAGGATGCCTGCGAATAACCGGAAACAGCTCACTCACAAATTCCTAAGTTGTCACAACGATTCAACAGTACTGTATCCAAATCGGAAACTTTTCCCGATATGTGAAGCAAAAAGAAAATCGAAGTTTGCGCATTGTCAAAGATTCGCTAAAATGGCAAAGAGTGCCGTCCTGAATCCTTTTGTCATTATTACACACGCTCTGCTAATAGACTTCACGGTACAATTGGCAGTATCAATAGGGAGAAGGATGGGCCAGCGAAGCCAAACTACTCCCAGCCGACTCTAAATGGTACAGAGAATTCAGAAAGTTGTTTTGGATCCTAAGTGTCAGACAGCTGAGTTACAGAGTGAATTTCTAATTCGGTCCTTCAGCTGACGTGAAGGGAAGAGACAGCCCGATAAACGTTTTATAGCGCTGACAAAAAAAAATCCGCTTTACTTCTTGCATATATATATGAAGCCTGCAAGGCTGATCGGATAGCTGTACGATGTTATTTACTTTTTGCAAATGCACGAGTTTTCCTAATAAAGACTGATTCTATTTAATTAAACCTCTGTCTGTTAAACCATCTCCCTGTTAAACAGTGCACGCAGCAAAAGACGGCTTTGACGACTGCGCAACTAAACCGCGGTGCATTTTATCGATATTTTACTTTGAGAGCAAAGCGCACTTGGAATGAATCGAATCGTTAAACGAGAAACCAGACAAATACAATCACCGTCACGAACATCTAATGCTTCACAGAGCTACGCACAATAACTGTAAAGTAAACTCGAAGCCAGCCGAAATATCGTGTAAACCTCGACAAGCGCTGTATGATCAGTATTGCAGTAGTCTTCGGACGCTATCGTTATATTTTCTTCTTTTTGCTGATCAATCCAACGTCTGACAGGATTGATTGTACACGGTTTTTGCTGTGGTTTTCTAACCTTAACTATATATACCACACAATAACAGACGAAACCAGTAAATCACTGTATGTCGACCATTCTCACTGTGCCACTTACGTTATCGGATCTTACAACTCGATAAGATAATCTCATCAACATTCATTCACACGTATAGGCAATTACATGTCAAAATTGCTCTCTTGCTGGTCGGGCATTTAAAAGTCAAGGGGATTATAAATTAATCCTACTTTAAAACCCGATAAAGAACCCCTTGAACTATATAAAGACAACTGAAGGCTTGGGGATTTAGAATATATATCTAAGAGATCCCATTAGCTTGCATGGTTTCCTCATCGTAGCATGGATAAAACTAATATGCATATGACTGCCTTGAGACGTTTGGGAAATTCGTGTCTTTTGGCAGTCTGACCGCCTACAATTACTGTAAATTGAAAAAGCTTTGTTTTACGGCGAAGAATACGAGTGAATAATTTTCCAGGCCTGGGATGGGCGGATCAGCTGTTCGCTCAGCTCAAATCTCCGTGATTTAACCAAAAAGTCAAATGTAACGACGCGTCGATGGGACGTACAATCTGAAGTTGGTTTCAGGGTTCGCTTATCTAACGTTAGTACTTCACATCAGGGAGGTAGAAGAAGACCTCCCTGTTCACATTAAACGTATTTCTTCATAATTCATTTTGGAAACTTGCTCTGCCGCGCTTCCCCGGTGACGACTTTCGAAAGCCTCACAGTACATACTATTTTAAATACATTATTTCAATAATGGTGAAGACATTTGGACTGCTTGAAAATATTAAAATACAGCACTTACCAGTTCTCTGATCGGATTGCAAAGGACTGAGGACTAGATACCGAGTTCTGCAGTCTCGCTGACTTGTGATCGGTTAACTAACAGTTTACAAACAAACCAGTTCAAATACTCGCCCGGTTCCAAAGCGACTCCCCGCACTATTACTATGGAGACCGTTTGCTGATTGGGCTGCATGAGTATCGGATGTCACTCTGTACACCTCGCTTTACTAACGGGGCTTTATATTAGCTTCCGGCTCGAGGCAAACTAGAGACTCCACAGTTCCTGTTTTTTTAATGCATGGTTCTAACAAATTAAGTAAGTTCACAAATTATACTTTTCCCAGCTGGACGGTCCATGCTGGTCAATGCATTCATCCGACCGATCAGACGTTCGTGATGTAGCTGCAGTATCACATGCATACTGGCTTACTCGGTGTTACGTCATACTTGTCAAACACGCACACTGCTCGGTAGCATCTCATGCATGCATGCATGCAGTCGTTCTTGTTGTTGCTCGCTCCCCAGGTGTCCGCCGCACATCCGACAGATGACATGTCTGCACACACTTATTCGTTTGGAACATACTCTCTTGATGAAATGAAACTATCCACCGAGACCTCTATGAAATACCGCTTACTGCAGTAAGCCATATACTGAAAGGCTTCCTCTAAAGACCCTTGACATCTCTTCAACCTTCACTTGTTAACTACAATTACGCAACTCTCAGTAAAGGTGATTTTCGCGACGATTTTTAATGTATGTTACACGAGACAACTTTTAACGCAACATTGATGCGGCAACAGGTACGTAGCGTCTAGGCTCCTACACTGACATCCTCGTTAAAAATATAGCGGACGAGCGGGGTCTTTGTTTGTTTGTTGACTTGGCCTCGTTTCCGTGGGCGTAGCGTACAGGTTTCTTGGACGATGTTGCGCGAAAAGGCCATGGTGAGGGAGTTATACAAAGCAACTTCAAACAAATCGGACAACAATGTTGCGTTAAAGATCGTCCAGCGCGCCATATTACATTGTGTTGACTTTTCGCGCAACAATGTTGCACGAAAAATCGTCGTTAAAACTCGTTGCGTGTAACATCACCTTAGCAGCAGGCGGCCACTGTAGCTAAACAAGTTCACGCTCAATTTCAATTCGATCTGAGGATTAGTCGGGTTCTGACTTTGATCAGCTCCCATGGTTGTTTCAGGTTTCGTTAAAAAATATTATTTTTTTCTGTATACGTTCTTGAATAAAGTGTTGCTCAGTCAAAATATCCTCAGCCGACGTCAATTACAGTGCAAATGACGAGTCAAGAGAAAATAATCACAGAAGTACAACTTCGGAATGTTTATCGTTCACTGCTTTTCAATTCTATAGTTAATGTCCACTGAAAAAAAACGTATGAAAACAGGAACTTTCAACTAATATACAAGACGTTGCGCGTTCAGTGTTTTATTGATGCTGTGTACCGTAGTACTGATCACAAGTTTAGTGACATCAGTGAGCCAGTAATCCCTCGTGACATAACACACATTTGCATTTTGACAGTTCTTTAAAGTTTAATCTCAGCGATACTGGTAACAACAAACGATTTCGTTAAAGCCATTGAATAATACCCCTTAGGTGTCAGAGGCCTGAAGTAATAGTAGGGGACGAGGAAGGACTGAAGAGAGGAGCACGAGAGGACAACTAATCCTAACTGCTTAGTCTCCCTTTGCCCTTCATTTGCTTCATTTTTTCAAGCCTCTGAAACACAAAGTAATGGAATAATCGCTTGTAGTAGAAATTTAGTGGATCTTAATATCTTTTTAGTTTGAAAAGGTCTTCAAATTAAAATAACGTCGGGTCAATTTTATTATAGTTGAGTGTTGTTATTGTTAATTATTTCGCTGTGCCACTGAGTTAGCTGTGAACAAGGCTTGTACCGTCATAAGGGGAATTCGATGTCGATTTTCATTGCCGTAATATTTGTACTGTGCAATTAGCTGTTAATCGTATTTCCGTTATTAATGATGGACAGTTAATCAACAGACACCTGCAACGCATATATTGGCTATCCTAATTTTTTTGTAAGCTTGGTCAAGTTAATCTGTTCAACACAGAAGGGCCTGTATCTATAATCCTCTAATGTACTGATGCGTTGTCTTGACAACAAGGCAAAAACGAAACGAAAACATCTCAGAAGTAAGGGATATTTTAGCCGGCTCATACACTTTCACTAAGATGTGTCTGTTTGGCCAGATTACAGATCTAAAGCTATCGCTGGCTACTCTTCTCGCTGGCTGACACATTGGAGTCTACCGTTAATGTTATCCGTTACCGGACTGAACTGGAAAATGTTTTGGATAATAAATTTCACGAACAAGTAGCGCTGAATTTTCTTGCTGATGAAGGTTAATGTAACCAGTGTTAACTTCCAGTACAATTTCGTTTCTATCTTTGTTTTCTTTATATTTTGTGTTAGAAATACATTTTTTAACAAACATGGAATACACACCTCATTTTGATGGTGAAATGTTTAACTCAGCTGTCATTTGTTTTACTCTTTGTCAATCAGTATTTAATGACTGTTGACGTTCTCGCCTCTTTTTCTAGTGAGAGTTGAAGCAGTAATGGATGTTATTCTTACAGCGCGGTGCTGCACCCTACAGTGAACAGATCTGCGATTGTCAAGTGATTTTTACTTCGTCTTACTTTAACCTACTTTGATGACACTGTTCCGAAACTATCTACTATAGTTTAAATCTTACTCATTTGCTGTATGGAGTCGACTGTTACCTTGTGTCTGCCGGTTCTTTCCAATCACATCACATGGAACTGAGGCTACTAGAAAACTGAACTGCAACGGCTCGACTGACTCAGTGACTATAGAAGCGGTGTTACGCATGCAGTGTGTATTAAACAAGAAGAGGTATTCGGTGTAGCGCAGGTGGTCGGTACTACAGCAACATAGACAGGTGTTGTGATAGAATACCAACTGATAGATTAGTGTAATATATGCAGTCTCTATTGAAACGTACGTGCTTAATTTTTTAAGCCGAATTTAAAGCCTCCAGAGACGATTTCACAAGACCACTCACATCTTTAACATTATAGAGTGCAGACCATATAATGTCTCTACTGATGGTTCCAGTTTAATGTTATATAGTGTACTGAGTTACTACTGAGTCTACAGTAAACGGAACCAGTAAACTTGGCTCGAGCAAGTAGACGGAGACGTGCTGCTCGCTTTGCTACTCGGGGACTTATTCTAGAGAGGAACGTTGTGGTACCCTCTTACTGCTGACAATATTGGAGCATATAGGAGACTAGTTGCCAGACTAACTTTGCTGTATAAAACTCTACCTGACCGAAACAGCAATTAATGTTCCATTTTATGTGCAACAAAAATCTGTACTAAAAACTCAAGTATTCCCATCCAATAATTATCTTCTTGCCTTAGCAATCCGACTTCATGTTTTTTTTCTTTATGATTTTCCGCACTCTACACATTTATAAAAAAAACAAAATTTCATTCTGCACTGTGCACTGAAACTTGCGGAATGTCATTTTTAGAATCTTTACGATAATCGGTAATGGTGAGTTTAATCCCTGATAGTTTTACAGACTTCCTGTATGCAAACTTCGAGAAACATCAAAGTACTAATTGTCATTTTCTTAAGCTAACTGCTTATGTGTAGTTAGCCTGATAACCCTGGGGGTAAACACTGTACTTTCTGCATACTCACTGGCCGCATTAACCATCAAGAAAATTTGCTGCAGAATTCATTATGTTCTTTAGAAATTTTCAGTTAAGATTACCTCAGCTGGAAGAGTTGGAAAAATAAGTAAACATGAATAAGCGTAGCAGCTAATTGTTTTATTTTTTACATTCACTGGCAATGCATATTCATTTGTTTTCAATCAATGCAACAAACCTATAAACGTTTGTCAACTTGCTGAATGCTGTGTGGAGAAACTGAAGAACCTAACCTAAGCAAACAGCGACACAAACTAAGCACAAATGTTACCTTGATGTTTTTCCCAATAGAATGGTATCCAATGTCGTCGTCCTCTGACTTTCCTCCGTAATACTCAAGCTCTTCAAAATCAAGATCACTGAACTTGGCCGCCAAGGAAGGTGAGTCATCCATCTTGAATCCAACAAGCCAGCTGATGCGCGAGTACCAGCGAGCAAGTGCGTTTCTTGGTTGATGGTACAATCCCCTTGGTACAGGACGCGACGGAGCTGTGATGTGGTTGGTCGAGGTAGCCAGTATTTGCTGACGATTATCAATGTAATCAACTCTCTTTTGTTCGCCCTTCTAAAGGGGGTTGACTTTAACAATAATTAATTGGATCTCGGCTGACTTGAAAAGCCATGCAATTTTCTACACCAGACACACTTTACAAACAAAGTGTTAGACGCAGGATAAATATTAGTTCGATATGTCACCATGCTAATGTACGAGATTGGCTTCATTACAAATGTCCTGCGATATCATGATGTATCGACTTAATAAGATTTAAAGGGTAAACCGACCTTGATCACGATTATGACCAAGCAGTCTGTTTCGCATGTTAATTAGGTTCAGATATCTTGTATAACAAAGCGTCGAGTAAATATGAATATTGAAAGTTTTAAACTGTTCGACAGCAAAAAATATTTGATTTACAACAGAAGAAAAGTTTTATCCCACTTAGGTCGACTGCTACCAAACTGATCCACTGATACGCGTGCATAGGACAAATCGTTGCTTTTGAAAAGGGTGAATTGTGATTCCTCATTTTACGCTCTACTGCAATCATAACTGAATTTGGTGTTTGTCTAATGAACAAATTGTTTCGCCAGTCCAGAGCTGTTATTTACACTCTTTGTCCGGATGTGTTATAGAGGGTTTTCACTCAATCCCCAGAGATTCAAATGACAAAGGGCATGGCGGCCATGTTGGTGTACCTAACAAAAGAAGCTAACGAAGGATCTATTGTTAAAGGTACACCAACATGGCGGCTATGACGTCACGTGAAAACGCTCTATTGCTTTGTCCAGCAGCGTTCTTCATGTCTGGGCCTCACTTTGACGAAGGGTAATGCTCGAAACGTCAGTTTATACTCGCTTCCCACGGCAGTATTAATTATCGTTGATCATATATACCCCGCGGACACAGACTTTATACACTGAGTTTTTACACGGGAACTAGATAGCACAATTGTATGGAATTTTTAGTCTTCCATGTTAACGTATATCTTGAATAAAAATGTATTCGACAATTCATTACAAGATATCTCCTTGTTTTCCTTAGCTATGTCTGTGTAAATCTTCAGTGAATAAATTTGCGCAAAGTTTTACTGGTACAGACATAGCTAAGGAACACAAGAAGACACCCTGTAAGTTTGGTCGATTTAAAATTTACGTTGAATGTGGTCATGCTGACAGTAGAATGTAATAATAGAAGGATAAGAAAAGATTTG
The DNA here is from genome assembly GCA_030867875.1 of Actinernus sp. WN-2022. Lineage (NCBI taxonomy): Eukaryota > Metazoa > Cnidaria > Anthozoa > Actiniaria > Actinernidae > Actinernus > Actinernus sp. WN-2022. The sequence continues at coordinate 1,370,669 of JAOWCC010001368.1, read as the reverse complement.
GGAAAAGACTCGTTGCCATAGATTGCAGTTTATTGACTTTCGAAATTTACCACATCATATACATGTGACGTCAACCAGGGAATGTTCTGTCACTTCTTTCTCTTGTTAATGAAACTAGTTTCTGATTTAGTTAAAATATTTGGTAAAATCACTGATATAAGCTTCAAATATAGCATGGGTGCTTATAAAATGCCACTTATCTCTACCATGCAGCTTGTTTTGTATAATTAATGAATCCCTAGTTTACGTCATATAGGCATTTGTATTTTGTAGATATAAACTAATCTCATCCTCTATATCTCGTATACGACACAAAACAATAGACTTAATTACCAAGAACAATGACTGCACAAAACAATAGACTTAATTACCAAGAACAATGACTGCACAAAACAATAGACTTAATTACCAAGAACAATGACTGCACGTGGAAATGTGCGCAGTGACACACACTTTTGCCGTCTTCATTAAAATCACAATTTTACGTTGAGCAGAGAACTAACGTCAACGTAAGAAATTAAAACGTTCTTATTTTCGTTCGGCGTGAACGAAACTTTTTGTGCATCCAATTTTTCAAAAATCTGGATGTGAAAAGCAACGCAAGACGAATGAAAGAAATAATAAACAAGCGATTTGACGAGAAAGCACTTTTTCACGTTCCGTCGTCGTCGTCGTTGCCCGTCCTCGATGCTTAAACTCCCTGGTACTCGGCCCAGTACTCACTCTAACCCGATGCGGTCAGCGGGACTTTTGATGTCTCCTCGCCAGCGCGCATGCTCTCCTAAGTTTCCCTCTTGCATGGTGAATGATACCCTGGTTACCAGAGGCTCGAAAGTTGCGAGTCGCGAAGCGACGAGTCTCCTATGATGAGACGGTTACGTCGGTCACTGTGGCCTCTGGAACCAGGGTAGGTGAATGAGGGAGATTTAGTGAAAGTATGCATGCTGATGAAGGATATTCGAGATTAAATGTCCCTGAACAAACAAAGGAAACCGCCGAGGGGATCATGATATTAGAGAAGATCAATTCCATATCTCCAAGCGTCCATGTATTATCTTATTTATTTTATGAACAATGCTTGGACCTGGGCCCGGTTGTTCGAAGCAAGGGTAAGCGCGTGACGTGGACATCGCTGATTGGCTGAGAGGCGATATCCACACACGTAAAATTATCGTATTTTTACGTGTGTTCAGATACGATGTTTCTCAGTGCTTGAAATCCTTGTAAAACACTGTAGTTTTTAGAATAAATTCTACTATTCACTATTCACTTGATGTAGAAATCGATATTCGTAATGCTTCTAGTGTTACGGCTTTTAGAAGTTGCTAAAAACCTATCTTTTTGGCAAAGCATATCAACAATAGTCTTAACAGAATCGTTTTACCATTGTTATGCAACACGTCGATATTTATATACTGTATATATTCATATTTTTATTAGCATATATGATAGATTTAGACATACTATACATACTACTTAGTTAGGATTAGTACGTCAGCCTATAGGCATTGGTAATGCGCATGTCAGCATCTTCCAATGGAACACGCGCAATATAAATATTAAATTATTACTAATTTATGATATGGATGATGAAACAAATAAACTACGCTATGTTAGTTATAGCCTGCGTGCAGACGTTCGTCTACACGCAGGCTATGTTAGTTAAAGTGCCTATAACCCTCTTGCAAGTTTTATAGCTATGAACCTTCGGAACGTTTTGAGTACTTCTGTGGAGATAGTTTTGGCTTACAGAGAATACTCAATGTTCTACGCTTCTTTCGAAATCGTGTAAATTTGACCTTCCTGACCCATGACGCGTAAGTAAAAGCCTGGTCGATACCTAGGTAGACGTCATCTCATAATGCATTATTCTCTATGGCGCATTTCTATCACAACAACATCGATGCATAGAAAATTATACACAGTTTGTAAGTTATTAGTAAAGAAAAAAAGGAATTTTAGTTAACATTTAAAGTATTTCTTCAAATGATTGCAAAGTCGAATTAAGTATATGACGTCAAGATGACGTCTATCCAGGAATCGACCCAGGCTTTTACTTACGCGGTCATGGATCAGGAAAGGTCAAATTTACACGATTTCAAACAAGCGTAGACACTGTAAACACTGCCGTAAACCAAACTTTCTTCACAGAAGTATTCAAAACTTTTCAGAGATTCATAAGCTATAAAAATTGCAAGAAGGGGTTATTGGCACTTTCAAGCCTGGTGTACACACGCAGTGCCGTATTTAAGATCATTAGCGGTATTTGTTGTTATCACAGGAGGGAGGTTAGGACTAGCGGCCCACGCTAACGGGGAGAGCCTGGAACAGACTACCTTTTTAAAACAGGACTCGCATTAATCATAAACATCAACTGGTACGATGGGCACTAGTATGCTACTAAAAATCGATTAAGGTATGCTAACCGCCGTGGGGAGCGAGTAGCAGCTGACGTTTAGAGCGTTTATAGCCCTTCGTTTGTTCTGATGAAGAGCTAGCGCTCGAAACGTCAGCTGCTACTCGCTCCCCACGGCGGTTAGCATACCTTTAATCGACTTTTAGTTGATCATAACAGTATTTATCTTTCCCGCCGACGCAGATCAACACTAGTTTTTACAGGAACTAGTCACCCAACTGTTATGATTGGGATTTATTATCTATTATTGCAATAGTTATAGATATTTAGTATTATCGTAGAATTTACTATTCCATGTAATTATAATGCTTCTTCTTACAGATCTACTTATGAAGCATTACATGCAGTAAATCATGTGTTTGCCTGTATAAATAAAATACAACAACTACTGCTACTACTAACCCTATCCTAAACCCTAACTACTACTACTACTACTACTACTACTACTACTACTACTACTACTACTACTACTACGAGAAGTCCATGGTTATGGACTTCTGCTACTACTGATAGCTATAAAATGTCATCATCATCCAGGGGCAGGATTTTTTCGGAGTGACGCACAATTATGAAATTTCAACTCAAAGGGCCATATCCCCCGCTCCACACCCCCCCCCCCCCCCCCCCCCCCTCCCCCAACCCGCCACACACACCACCACCCCCTCCGAATATTGGGGAGGGGCTCTAGCCACCATCCCTTCCTCTCCACCGGGTGCCTGCCTGCCTGGTAGATGCCATTTTTTTATAAAACAAGCTACTTCTTTTTTTCCCCAAAAAAATTCGAGTGACGCACGTGGGTCCGGGTAGCTACTCCCCTGCCACATCAAGAAAGTTGGGCGTTTTGATATCTGGCCGAGTTGACTGCATGAGGCATCTCAAATATAAGATTGACAATCAACAGAGGCTGAGAGATTGTCAATTAATGTGATAAACAAGAGCCCATCTGGGCTTTCACTCGGGCCACATGAGATTGAAGATGAAATACACTTTCATTTGAAATCCTCTTAGTATCAAGTCGTGCTTTAATTCGCCAGTGAGAACGTCAAAAAAACAGACTGGTCTATTAACCCGGGGGGGGGGGGGGGGGGGGGGGGGGGGACTCTCCATAACAGTAGACGGGGGTGATCGTCCTATCCCTTAGGGTATAAAATTCTACCATCTGCTATCCCTTAGGGGTGTTCAAAGAGTCTGCTATCCCTTAGATCATCCTATCCAAAAAAAAGCCGGACTTGAAGACTGGATGACAGCATTCTCAACAGTCACCAGAAAAGAGATGCGCTCGATGGCGGTGTCTTAAGGACCGTAATAAAATTCAGGAAAACTGAAAATGTGTTTGTTTTATTGCTATCTCTTAGGGTTAAAAATTTCTTCGACCACACCCAATGTGCTATCTCTTAGGGGTAAATTTGCTGTTGACCACACCCAATGTGCTATCCCTTACGGTTAAAATTGATTTTGCCGACGATCACCCCCGTCTACTGTTATGGAGAGTCCCCCCCCCCCCGGGTCTATTAATCGCTTTTATGGCATGACTATGATAACGCAGGATTCGAACAACAGAATACTGGCAAATTCAAGTGTATAAATGCAATACAATGACATATTCAGACTTTGAATTTGATTGAAAATAGATCAAAAACTCGGGGAAATGTCCGGCTAAAACTGTATGAATAAATGTGAAATGAAACATAAATTTCATAGCAAGAAAAACAATTGTAATTCCTATAAATGAGAAAGCTCTTCTATTAAGCCGCTTCTCATATACACAGACTGTTTCACAAAAAACATTTGCGCTTATCGACACAAGAATTCAGTTGACCTTTCAAATAATTTATTCTGAGGTACGCATACTCTAAATCAGATGTTAAATAAAGCGATAATTAGAAGGAAAAGTACATTAACAGACAAACTGAGAGGAAATTTATTCAAATCAAAAAGAGTTTACTTACAGTACTTACGTAACTGACACCTTCGTGCACATATGCACTGAATCGGAATGAAAGTCGAAGCCTACCTCGAACTTAACTTTCAGCTAACCTGTTTCCTTTCATTCCACAATGAATAATAATCTCATAAAGTAAGCCCGTAGCTTTCAATAAATTTGCCAGTGTCTGAATGAAACAGCTAGATCTTTTCCAATTTCTCTCACGAGTCACGGCAGAAGACAGTCTCAAGCTACAAAACTTGAATTTTGATCCTCAGTTGGCATACACTGCGTACATCTGCTTAACTAATTAGATTTGTAAAAATCTTAGCGGATCATGTAAATATTCCGCTTGGCTCAAATATGAGGGTTTCTGCCGTCAAAGTTCATTTTTTGTTTCAGTTTTCCCCATATTAGCAGACTTGTATAATGTCTCGAGCTCTCCGAATCCAGTAGAAAGACTCTGGTTATTCTGTCGTAAAACATGGACCTGACCCAAATTTAGGTTGTATTGCATCATTGCCCACGATGGAATAGATTTCTGACAATGACTATTTGAAATTGATATCTCCTCAGTCTCGCCTAGTCTCGCCTAGGGTACGAGATCAGTTCTCTTAGGTGATTTTGGTCAGCGGTCAGAAGCAGGATGGCGGGTGCATTTCAAGCTCCGCTATTTATGTTATGTTTTGCACTTTTTATTCAGTTCAAGCTTACTACAAACTCTGTAGACCTGGGCCGGAACCCTGGTGTACTTAGTTCAAGCTTCTCTATCAAGTTTTCTACTGTCTTAGACGCAGGAAAGGAAGCTTTCGTATCCACATGTTACAAGAGAACACGAGCCGCCATCTTGAATCCGAATCCTAGAGCAAGTCTTCTTTGCAGTCTTCTTCTACTTTGTGGCGACATTAATGAAAACCCTGGCCCTAACTGGAAGCATCCATGTGGAGTATGTACGAAGCCTGTACGATCCAACCAACGAGGAATTCAGTGTGATTCTTGTAATACTTGGCAACATGTGAAATGTATGCAAATGAGTACTTCTCAGTACGAAACCTTGGCTAACTCGTCCTGCTTATGGTTATGCCCGAACTGTAATATTCCTAATTATTCTGGTAGCCTACTTAACATTTCATTGTCTTCGCTGGAATCATCAAATTCATTTGAAGTACTTCCTAGACTAACTTCATCTCCAAAATCTACTGTTAATCCTAATGAGAACGATCTTATTACTGTGAGTGCGAATAAGAACAAGAAATTACGTAAGCACAAGTTGAAGATCTACAATATAAACTTCCAGAGTATTAAAAACAAATTCAATGAATTTCAAGCTTTTCTAGATGTCAAAAAACCAGATGTCATAATTGGAACAGAGACTTGGCTAAACCCAGATATCAAAACTTGTGAAATCTTCCCTGCCAACTACTCTGTCTTTCGTAAAGACAGGTTCGATGGATACGGAGGAGTCTTAATAGCAGTTAAAGATCTTACCTGTCAAGAACTGGATGAACTACACTCAGGCTGTGAATCTATTTGGGTTAAAGTTTGTCTTGCTAATAGGAAACATGCATATTTTGGGGCCTTCTATAATCCGAACAGTTCACTCGAGGCCCTGAATGAACTTGATTGTTCCCTTTCCAAGTTACAGAAGAAATCAGGAAACTCTCTAATATATCTTGGTGGTGATTTCAATCTTGGTGGGGATATTTGTTGGAAATCAAACACCATCAAACAGGGTAGCATGTATACTGTTGTCTGCCAAAAACTGTTAGATATGTGCTGTGTCTATAACCTGGAGCAGGTCGTAGTAGATCCTACTCGGGGCGATAAAATCCTGGATTTGTTTTTCACCTCAAATCCTACACTTATCAGCTTTGTGGATGTAATCTCGGGATTTGGAGATCATGACATAGTACAAGTAGAGGCTTCAATCTTACCCAAGATACCCCATCCAACCAAGAGGAGAATATTCTTGTACTCTAAAGGAAATTTCTCAGACATGAAAACTGAGCTGTCTGATTTTAGTTTATCCTTTTTGAACAATTTTCATGAAAGGTCAGTTCAAGGAAATTGGGATGTTATTAAGGCTAAATTACTTTCCCTTATGGAAAAATACATCCCGTGTAAATTTACAACTACTAGGTACAACCTTCCTTGGTTTAATCGTAACTTGAGGAAACTTAGCAAGAAAGTTCAAAGGCTATATAATGTGCAGAAGCGCTCTCAATTAGAGCATGATAGAGCCAAGTATAGACATGCTAGGAAGGTATACAGGCAGAAACTAAATAAGTCATATTGGGACTATATTAGTACTATACTGGATGCCTCTATGTTCGAACAGCCTAAGAAATTCTGGAGCTTTGTCAAGGCTAAGAGACAGGACAGCATCGGTGTTCACCCATTACAACAACAAAATGCTGCTACTGTCTCAGATAGTCTTGGTAAAGCGAATTTACTCAATAATTATTTTCATTCAATATTTACTAAGGAAGTAATTAGTTCCATGCCTAGCCTGGAATCTAACTTATATTGCCCAGATATAAATCAAATAACAATATCGTCCACAGGTACTCAAAAACTGCTGGATTCACTTAATGTGAATAAGGCAGGTGGTCCTGATAAGTTGCCCACTCGCATCTTAAAAGAACTATCATTTGAACTAGCACCTATTTTGACACAACTTTTCCAGCAGTCATTAGATCAGGGTGAGTTACCAGATGACTGGAAATCCGCAAATGTAGCACCAGTCTTTAAAAAGGGCAAAAGATCACTTGCGAGTAACTATAGGCCAATATCATTAACATGCATAACTTGTAAAGTCCTGGAACACGTTATTTGCCATCATATTTGGGAACACTTAGAAGATCATAATATCCTAACTGACTTCCAGCATGGTTTTCGTAAACGTAGGAACTGCGAAACCCAGCTTATAGTTGCTTTACATGACCTAGTGAGTGCAGTTAATAATGGTAACCAGGTTGATGCCTTTATATTGGATTTTTCCAAGGCTTTCGATCGGGTACCACACGAAAGATTGCTGTATAAGTTAGGTCATTATGGTATAAGAGGTGACATGCTGGCCTGGATTAGAGTGTTCCTTACTCAGAGAACACAGAAAGTGACCTTGGAGGGTGTCGCTTCTGGTCAGCGTGATGTAACTTCTGGTGTCCCACAAGGCACAGTGTTGGGACCGCTGTTATTCCTCTTATACATTAATGACCTACCTCATTGCATCTCATCAACAACACGTTTATTTGCAGACGATTGTCTGTTGTATCGTATCATATCTGGCCCGGATGATAGTTTACATCTTCAGGGGGATTTAGATGCCTTGTCTAAATGGGAAAAAGATTGGCAGATGCAATTCAATGTGGAAAAATGTTATACGATTTGCTTTTCCACAAAGAATGTTACCAGTACACCATACACCTTGAACCATAATACATTAGATAGGGTCCACCATCACTCATACCTAGGCATTATACTTTCCGAGGATCTAAAATGGGCCAATCACATTTCACACGTAACTACAAGTGCTAAACAAACCCTCGGAGTCATCAAGAGAAACTTTAGACATACATCTGCAGTTTGCAAATCCAAACTTTATTGTAGCCTAGTTAGACCTAAACTAGAATACGCAAATTCTGCGTGGTATCCATACTTACAAAAAGATAAGTACAAATTAGATATGATACAACGTTCCGCTGCCAGGTCTTGCTTTAATAATTACTCTAGAGAACCAGGTGTCGTGACAAATATGTTAAAGGAGTTAGAGTGGCCATCTCTTGAGAGTAGGAGGAGGCTCTCTCGATTGACAATGTTCCACCGTATTGTGCATGGAAGCATTGATATCGAGAAGGACTCGTATTTGACCCCAGTGCCTCGTACCTCAAGAAATGGTAACTCATTATTATTTTTAAGACCTCATTCGAATTGTAACCAACATAGTAACAGCTTTTTCCCATGGTCAACTCGAGAGTGGAATAAGCTTCCCGGTACTGTAACTAATATTAATGACATTAACAAATTTAAGACCGCTGTAAACCAACATTTTATTGAATTAGGGGAATGATTTTAACCTAATTTTTTTATTATATTATTATTATTTTTTAATATAAATTGTAGTATTGTTACTTAATTTATTTATTTTTTATTATTGTAATTTGGATTTTTTTATTTATACTGATGTGATACGGATATACCGTTTTATCAGTCAATAAAGTAGAAGTAGAAGTAGAAGTAGTCTGAGCTTTGAATTTTCTTATCTGAGCGCGCCTGAGGAAATCTAACCTTTGTTTGCGTGACCAGCATAGTGCAATCTGATTGGTTCGAATTTGACCTTTAACGCATGCGCAGAAGCCGTCTGACACTGATTAAAAAAATAAATAATAACCACTTGCATTTTAAGACTCGGCGCTGCCACAGGCAGCCCGAGTAATAATCCCAGTATCCTCTGCGAGTTGATATTGCCTGTGGGAGCCTGGGCGCTGTCCAAGATGGCGGCCGCTGCATTGCAAAAGAGTGAGCAGCGAGTTTTGCGTGTAAATCAGGTAAGAACACCTTTGTAATGTTTAATTTCCTGAACAGCAGTATTAATAAATAAGATAGCTAAAGATATAGCCTGTCCTTTCAGCTTGACGCAGCCCAGCTAGACGGAGAAGTAATCAACGTACTGCGATCTCAGCTCATCAAAGCATTCCAGTTATTTGAAGTGAGTTATGAAATTGAAAGCAGTCCTTTGCCCTCAATCAAAATAAATCAAAACTTTATTTATACACGGAAATTCAACAATATAACATTGATTTACATGAATGCCGTGATAACAATATCTAATTCACAAAATACCTGCAAATCAATTATCAAGCAAAGTCGAAAGACAAATATTACTATAGCCTATAGTGTCGTACTATACTGTCACTATTACTGTGTATAGCGATACTTCGTGTTGATAAACATTACAATTATTATGCTAATGTACCAAACCATGCACTGCTAGACTACCCCACCCCACCCCCTACTCTTTATAGAACGAAGAATAATACGAAGTGGCTACGCGGATACACAGTGGTTTAAGTACCTAAGCTATATTACGAAGTGGCTACGCGGATACGCAGTGGGCCTAGTACCTAAGCTATATGGCTAGACTGCAGAATACCCAACCACGTAATCTACCTTACACGTTGACAGTCGACGCGTTGACGCGTTGTCACGGTCAAACATATAAATGAAATTGAAAATGAAATGAAGTAATGAAATAAAATTATCTCTATATATTACTACCTTCGTTCTACAAACAACCGCAGTCTACTCGTTGACGCGATGACGCATTGACATGATGAATAAAGTGCACTCTATATATTACTACCTTCGTTCTACAAGCAACCACAGTCTACTCGTTGACTAAGGCTGCAAAAACTTCCTTGTTAAAAGACGCACAGTAGTGGACCAGAATTTTCAAAGAAACTACTGATGCCTTACTATATGTTCATGAGAAGGACTATCTTCATAATGATATCAGGGGAGATAATGTCCTTTTAACCAACGACTCTGGTTTACACCCTGTTCTAATAGACTTTGGTAAGTCTCGTAAACTGACGCAATGACACGTTGATTCGACATTACTCTCTTAACTCTCTATGTTCATTGTGTATTCCACACAAGTTGACGCGTTGACATTTCTACAATACAGCTTGCTGTGGTGGGGTATTCTGCAGTCGTTCCAGCTATATTATGAAGTGGCTATGCGGCTACGTGGATAAGTACCTAAGCTATATTACGAAGTGGCTACGCAGTGGGCCTAGTACCTAAGCTGTATTACGAAGTGAAACAGTAGAACAATCGAGCATGTTAAGAGAATATTTCTTTATCGAAGTTCACCAACGTAAATACTAATTTATCCACAAATAATTTTGCAGACGAAAAAAGTATTCTGCTCATATTTGCTAGGAACTGAATAGCACTTTCGTAACGTAGTATACGATAACTTAACTTTGCAAGTGGGCAGAAATTAGCCCCCCTACTGCCTGTTTGAATAAATTTATTTTCACTGCGTATCCATGTAGCCGCATAGCTATTGATAAACACTCCTCCCCAGTCCTTTACTTCGACTGTGTATCCAGGCTACCCTGATATTTCTAGAGTTGTGGGGTATTCTGTATGTAGTTAAGCCACCAATGGATCTCTGGTTGGCACATTAATGACAATGGATGATGTGGCAGTAAGTATCACTATACCCGATGTATGCAATCGATGATCGATAACAATCACTATCAATCAATGTCAATCAGTGTCAGTCAATAAATTTATATTGGAAATTGATGGGCAATTGATGAGTTGTGACTTTTAATCATATCAATTGTCATTGATTGCCTCGTCAAACTATCGATTGGTATTGATTGTGATCGACTCTAAAGTCAATAGTAATATTTTTGTTTGGCTATCGATTGGTCATCAATAATATTGTCCAATACCAATCAATATCAATTAACTAATTTCATCGATTGGTTTTTCAATCATTGATTTTCATCAATTGTGTATGCTAGGTACTATATCGTCTACATATACATGCAGCTACTGAGTACAACCTGGGGCTCAGCAAAGGAAAACAATTAAATTGCACAAAACATAATAATAAATGAGAACGAAATAACCAAGCTGATAAGTCGAGATTTGTGTTGCACTGAGGCAACTCTGTTTAAATGTTAGTAGCAAGCAATCATCAGCAAGAAAAGGATGGTGGAGATTGTTCCACTGAGTTATTGTTCTGGGCCGGGTTGTTCAAAGCCCGATTAGTGCTAATCCAGGGTTAATTTCCGTGACAACCAATAGGTTCTGTGCAGAGTTAATCCAGGATTAACACTAATCGGGCTTTGAACAACCTGGCCCTGGAGAAGAATGATAGGCAATGAGAAGCAATTGGCCAATCTTTTTTTACCTTCACTGTCCTTGCTGATACTGGCAACCATCAAATCAGTTGGTCAGAGCCTTAACTACTATGCCATAGAGGTGGTTGATGTGAAGCATGCTACTTGTACACAGTCCTCCACGGTCTAGCCCATATTTGCATATGTGTAGTAAAATTTGTATAATAGCTTGGAATTTCACTAAAACTGAGCAGGAATTAATGACACAAATCCAGTACCCCATTGAACCTAAAATACGTTCTGGCAAGCATGGTGGATGGTTGATTCCAACTCCCCCCCGCTGTTGGGTGTGCACAGTGACTCTGATTGAAGTAAATAAAATACTAAGTGAATCAAAAAATAACCTAGGTTAAAATGAACTTGACCTGTAACATATATATGATCGGTTTTTATTTATTCCAATTTTTAGCCAGGGATATTAACCAAGATTGAACCAGAATTAAATGCTGCCCTACGACTACTTGTATGGAGGGTAAGCCATCAACATATTACTGATAATTAAAAATGATATCTTGGTTGACAAGTTTGGCTGGGAAATTAATGAAATAAGTGCATAGTTAAAGAGTGTGTTTTACTTACACACATGTGCCATATAGTTTTCAGTTTACAGTAAAGGATCCACAATAGGACAACACATGCTCAACATGAGATACAGCAGTGAAAAGCAGTTACAAGGTACAAATATCACCTCTCAGTCATTCGTGACAAGATTACAGCACTTCTGTAGTTTGTCACGAATGACTGAGCATTATGCACGGAACCTCATATTGATTCATTTGTATGTAGGAAGTGAGGCATATCTTGGAAGTGGGCTATTGCAGGTTTGCCAATAGTCAGTGGCTTGGTTAGGCTAAGAGTTGATAGCCAAGAAGGAACCAATCAGATAACTCCTATCCATTGGGTGCATGTAGTATTATGCATGTTGTCGTAAGAGATATATATTCAGTATATTGAGTGTTTGTATATTTTCCAGGTGGTGTGATAAGTGTGCTTCAAAAGTCCTTATTTGGTCTGGTTCTGATTGGTGGACAGTACCTCAAGGAAAGAACTAGTGAAATGAAACACCTCTCTAGGAAGTTAGGTGACTTCTCTTTTGTAAGTAAATCTTATTACTTCTTTTTTTCTTAAGGCACAATACAGTGGTTTTTGATTGAGTGTAGGATTAAGTAATTAGGTGGTTGCTTTCAAATCTTATTGGTTAGTTATCCACAATTCCAATTTCTTTTCCTCGTGATTGGTTGAAGTAAAACCAATCGTGGATTACTTCAGTTCGTGATTGGTTCATTGTGTTTTTACTTGCTTGTGATTGGCTCATTGTGTTTTTACTTGCTTGTGATTGGTTCATTGATGTTTTTACTTGCTTGTGATTGGTTCATTGTGTTTTTACTTGCTTGTGATTGGTTCAGGTTTTGGTTTTACAACTCCCAATCAAAATCCACTCTAATTAATGATTTTTGATATTATTATTCCTACATGTAAGTACCAGTATTTTCATCAAGCTTACCATACTTCCTTAAAACTTAATGTTTTACTTTCAGATGTGGAGGTGGTTACAGGTTGTGGAGAAGTTTTTTCAAGTTGCTTCTTTGTTAAACTTCTTAGTTTTTCTCCAAAAAGGAAAGTATCTTTTTTATCACCAGGTATGTTATATGCTATGTCGAGTGCATATGTGTCTTAAAGTGCACCTAACCCATCTGATTTTAATTTTTAAAGTCTAGTATGTACATTAATAGTACAGTTTGTAGCCTTGCAATAACAACCAAATTTTTGTGCATGCTCCAACAGACTCCCCCAAAGAAATGTCTGCGACTCGAGGCCAAAAATTTCATTCTGACGACGTCAATATGCCCAGAATTGAGGCGAATAACTTAAACATTTCAACAAACTTCAGAGTGCAAGGTGAGTGTATACAGAAAGATTCAAACATGGTATTGAAGAGCTTTGCTCTGCTTTTGGCTTAGAGTTGCTCACCAAAAGTCAGGTCAATTCCTTATAAAATTATATACAGTTTTTGTGATGGTAAAGATGTATACCGTATTTTATCACATACAAGCCGCACCTCACGTATAAGCCACACCCCTAACTTCAGTACATTTTATGTTTACTATAAAATAATGAGACTTGAATGAAAGCCTTGTTCAGTTTGCTGTACTACACAAAGTTCAAAGCAACTCTTGTGTACATACAAACTCTATGATTAGCCAAAACACAATAAACTTAAACTTAAGATGGACACAGCCATGATATAAAGTAGGGTGTAGCAAGAATAATTTATTGGTGTAGCAGTCAATGAAATCCACTGTGTACTGTTGCACTGTTCGGCTCTTCTCAAATAGCAAAGAGAAGAGCCACCCAAACAAGTCTCATCAGTGAAAATACATAAATCTTTACTATCACAAAAACTGTAGAAGGAATTGACCTGACATGGCAGAGCTCTCCAATACCCATTTAAAAACTCCAAAGAGAATATATTTCTCTACATGTGCAGCCTTTGCTCTCGAAGTTTGTTGATTTTTTAAATTTATGCACACAAGACAAAGGAATCAGTGAATGGCCAATCACAAGCAATGCCTGGATTTTGGGATATTGACGTCATCAGTATGGAATTTTTGGTATCAAGTTGCAGACATTTCTTTGGAGGAGCTCATTTGAACAAGCTCAAAGATTTGGCTAGTACAGTAGGTGAAGCATAACAAAAGTTGTTTTGCAAAAATCATGACTTTTAATTTTGATTTGAAGTCATGTTATATTGGTCCCACAGCCACATTTATAAATGGAGGAGCGTTGGTTGAGTGACATCAACCAGGAACTCAGCTGTTCGTGACTGGGAAGAAACACACATTTACTTGTAGAAGCGGCCAGGAACTGTTAAGATTTTCTAGAGTTCAGTTCAAAATCTACCACAATTTATTGAACTTTGAGAAAGAAATGCTTGCAACTGAGTTTCTGGGTTATAACAATAATAATAAAGTCTTTATTTAAAGAGGGTAGCATTAAATAGCAAAGCTAACAAACTTGTGGCCCTCAATAACTGACAATACATTAACTAGTTATATAAAAAGCTAAATTACAAAACTATATATAAGATAAAAACGAGATAAATACACAACTTCATTAAAATATTATTATACTATATATATATACTTTGTACAATACCTTAAAATATTAATAATAAAATAGAAATTGACAGACTGCCAACTATACAATAAAATGATTTAGAGATTGTTGCTGCCTAAAAACATAACTCCATATAGAACTCTTAAAGGAACTGATAGATTATTTCTGTCTTAACGATAATGGTACATGTAGATGGTTCCAAAGCTGGCATGTTGTAACATTTAAAGTCCTTCCTCCCTCAGTCTGTCTATTAAATCTAGGACATACTAAGTTAAAATTAGAGTATCTTGTATGTCGCTCATGTAAAGCACTGTTCAATTTGAGTAGATTTGTCAGATATAAAGGCACCTCACCCTGCAGCCTTTTAAATGCGATAAGACACTTAGTTAAGTTAGCATCCTCATAAAAAGGTAGCCACTTCAGCTGGTTAAAAAGCGCAACAGAAGGTGCTTGATGATCAGCATTGAGGATCACCCTCGTGGCTTGCTTTTGTAACTTCAGCACTCTGCCTAAACTTACTTTATCACAACTTATCCAGATAACATTTACATAATTCATTATAGGCCTTATCATACTATTATAGAATAAGATTCTCTGTTTGTAAGGTAAACAGCTTCTAATTTTCCTTAAAGTGCACCTAACCCCTTTTGCAATTTTTATACATATTAAACTTTGAAAGGTTTTGAGTACTTCTGCGAAGAAATTTTTGGCTTACAGAGAATATTCTATGTTCTAGGCTTGTTTGAAATGGTGAAAATTTTACCTTTCCTGACCCATGACCGCGTAAGAAAAAGCCTGGGTCGATTCTGGATCTTACGTCATCTCATTAATGCATTATTCTCCATGGCGCCTTTCTACCACAACAACATCGATATATAGAGAATTTATACAGTCTGTGAGTTATTAGCAAAGAAAACAGTTATTTTAGACAAAATGCTAAACATATTCAACTTATTGCAAAGTCGAATGAATTAGATGACGTAAGATCCAGAATCGACCCAGGCTTTTTCTTATGCAGTCATGGGTCAGGAGAGGTAATTTTTTTACCATTTCAAAAAAGCCTAGAACATAAAGTATTCTTTGTAAACCAAAAATTTCTTCGCAGAAGTACTCAAAACCTTTCAAAGTTTCATATGTATAAAAATCGCAAAAGGGGTTAGTTGCACTTTAAGATACCTATACGTTGCGAGAGTTTCTTACAAAGTTTATTGGATATGTGGTAAAAAGGAAAGTTCCTCATCAATTTCAAGGCCTAAAAGCTTTGCACTGGACACATTGGATAGCTTGCTTCCATTAACCGTAACAGCTGGTACACAGTCCATTTTAGAGGAGAGGGGCGCTTTCCTGTGACTAGCAGGACCTTGGTCTTTTTTTCGTTAAGAGGAAGCTTGTTAGTTGTCACCCAATCAAGGACCTCTGCGATTCTTGAATTTTCTCGGTCATGGGAAAAGTACGATGAGATTGTGAGCCATTTTTCAAGACTGAAAAAGTATCGAAAATTATCCAAATAAAATTATATATTTTTCTTTTCAGAACTTGTCAAAATAATAATAGGTTTTATAAAATATTGAAAGTAAAATATGGGTTGTAAGGGACAGTTTAAGATTGCAGCAGCTGGGAAGTACTTAGTAGGGATGGAGATATTGACCTTAATTCCTGTAGATACCAGTCGTTGTTGGAACGAATCCTTGGAATACACCATGTTTTCGAGCAAAGACAATCAATTAGGCAGGTAAGAGTGCAATACTATTGTCAGTTAATCATGCATCTTACAAGGACTTCTATATTTGCTACTGCTTATGTTTTACATGAACACACCTAATTAACAATAATTGTTAATACAGAATAATTATTAGTAGCTGGAGGTTTCTATTAGCTGATCATTGATGAGGGATGCGTGCAGGGTCCACTATCAAAGTCAATAGAAACCAAGACAGAGCAAGTCTAATTGTTTTAGCATAACCAAGCCACTGTTCTATCAACTTAGTGATTGAGAAAAATGACAAAAACTACCAAAAAAGGCATTTTTCTAAGTGATTTTTGTCTGCAGCATGCCCAGGGCAGACTGTCGATCATTATAGTTCACCACAAAATTTCGGTGCACGCTCATTGGCCAAAAGCGATCACGTGATGTGATAGTTGTCGTCCGCGGAGGCAAACTATCAGGAGTTATAGTTCACCACAAAATTGTGGTGTGCGCTCATTGGCTAAGAGCGATCACGTGACTTGATAGTTGTCGTCCGCGGAGGCAAACTATCAGGTGTTATAGTTCACCACAAAATTTTGGCGCGCGCTCATTGGTCAAAAGCAATCACGTGACATGATAGTTGTCGTCCGCGGAGGCAAACTATCAGGCGTTATAGTTCACCACAAAATTTTGGCGCGCGCTCATTGGTCAAAAGCAATCACGTGACATGATAGTTGTCGTCCGCGGAGGCAAACTATCAGGCGTTATAGTTCACCACAAAAATTTGGCGCGCGCTCATTGGTCAAAAGCGATCACGTGACATGATAGTTGTCGTCCGCGGAGGAAAACTATCAGGCGATAGTGCCCGCTGAGCACGAAAGACAATTTTGTGTTGAACAATAACGCAAATAGACTGTGTCTGTCTCGGACCTATTGGCTGATAGTTTCCTTTGGAAATTTGATGTTCTTAAAACTAGCATATACATGTAAGCCCTCGAACTGCGTTCTCGGGCTTATATTTGTTTTAAGAACATCAAATTTCCACGGGCAACTATCAGCCGATAGTTCCTCGACGGACACAGTCTATTTGTATAATAGTGCCCGCTGAGAGCTGAAGACAATTTTGTGATGAACAATAATGACAAATAGACTGTGTTTGTCTCGGAACTATCGGCTGATAGTTTCCCTTGGAAATTTGATGTTTTTAAAACTAGCATATAAGCCCTCAAACTTCGTTCTCGGGCTTATATTTGTTTTAAGAACATCAAATTTCCACGGGCAACTATCAGCCGATAGTTCCTCAACGGACACAGTCTATTTGTATAATAGTGCCCGCTGAGAATGAAAGCCTGAACATTAAAATTTGTCCTTGAATTTAGTTTGGCTTAAGCTGTACAAACCATATATTAGGTATCAATAATGTACTAATCAGCGATGCATTAGCCATCTTATCCCTATACAGTACTGCTGTATTCATAATACTAACTTTGGTTTCCTGTTTTATTGAATTGTAGGTCAGCTTTGAATACATGACCAGAGAGCTCCTGTGGCATGGCTTTGCAGTAAGCATTTTAGCCATAATTTAGCAGTCATTAATCATCATGATAAATTGTTTAAGTTGGGCTTTTCACTGGCGGATCCAGGGGAGGGGTTTTGGGGGTTGCAACCCCCACTATGATTCCTGTAAATCACTGTAAATACTAACAATTTTAAAATCTCTAGATTAAAAAAATATATTTTGCAAACCCCCCTTTCACAAAATCCTGTATCTGCCCCTGCTTTTCACAATAGCTGTACATGAAAGAAGCTATAAAAATAATGGTTCACACCAGAAATGAGTTGGTCTCAGAGTTTGAGGAGGAAAATCAGTTACAGTATCAAGTCCTCTGCTTTTGTCAAATAATACAGACAACCATTTACTGCTTCTAATGTTGTACCATATTGACTTGACCAAACCCCTTTCTCCTACCCACTTAGGGATTATTGTTCTTCTTGGGGGCTTCCATTGCTTTTAATGTTGTGCCATATTGTTAACAAAACCCCCAGGAATTATTGTTCTTCCTGCTTCCACTGTTTCAAATGTACCATATTGTTGTCAGACAAAACCCCTCTCTCTTACCCCTTATGAATTATTGTTCTTTCTGCTTCCACTGCCTCAATGTTGTACCATATTGTTAACAAACCCGCTCTCTCTCCTACCCCCTTAGGAATTATTGTTCTTTCTGCTTCCACTGCCTCTAATGCAGCCTGCGTCGCATTCAGTTCGGATGTGACGCAGGCTACCTCTAATGTTGTACTATATTGTTAACAAAACTCCCCTCCTACCCCCTTAGGAATTCTTATTCTTCCTGCTTCCACTCATCAATGTGCGTAAACTCAAGAACCTGATAATGCGTCAGTTCACTCGGCCATCCCTGGGTACTAGTCCTAGTGTAAAGGTTGCGTACCATGAGTGCAGTATCTGTGGGGAGCCCCCCACTGCACCACATCAAGGCTCCTGTGGCCATGTGTTTTGTTATTACTGTATCAAGGTTAGAGTAGTGTAAAGGTTGCGTACCATGAGTGCAGTATCTGTGGGGAGCCCCCCACTGCACCACATCAGGGCTCCTGTGGCCATGTGTTTTGTTATTACTGTATCAAGGTTAGAGTAGTGTAAAGGTTGCGTACCATGAGTGCAGTATGTGTGGGGAGCCCCCCACTGCACCACATCAAGGCTCCTGTGGCCATGTGTTTTGTTATTACTGTATCAAGGTTAGAGTAGTGTAAAGGTTGCGTACCATGAGTGTAGTATGTGTGGGGAGCCCCCCACTGCACCACATCAGGGCTCCTGTGGCCATGTGTTTTGTTATTACTGTATCAAGGTTAGAGTAGTGTAAAGGTTGCGTACCATGAGTGTAGTATGTGTGGGGAGCCCCCCACTGCACCACATCAGGGCTCCTGTGGCCATGTGTTTTGTTATTACTGTATCAAGGTTAGAGTAGTGTAAAGGTTGCGTACCATGAGTGTAGTATGTGTGGGGAGCCCCCCACTGCACCACATCAGGGCTCCTGTGGCCATGTGTTTTGTTATTACTGTATCAAGGTTAGAGTAGTGTAAAGGTTGCGTACCATGAGTGTAGTATCTGTGGGGAGCCCCCCACTGCACCACATCAAGGCTCCTGTGGCCATGTGTTTTGTTATTACTGTATCAAGGTTAGAGTAGTGTAAAGGTTGCGTACCATGAGTGTAGTATCTGTGGGGAGCCCCCCACTGCACCACATCAGGGCTCCTGTGGCCATGTGTTTTGTTATTACTGTATCAAGGTTAGAGTAGTGTAAAGGTTGCGTACCATGAGTGTAGTATCTGTGGGGAGCCCCCCACTGCACCACATCAGGGCTCCTGTGGCCATGTGTTTTGTTATTACTGTATCAAGGTTAGAGTAGTGTAAAGGTTGCGTACCATGAGTGCAGTATCTGTGGGGAGCCCCCCACTGCACCACATCAGGGCTCCTGTGGCCATGTGTTTTGTTATTACTGTATCAAGGTTAGAGTAGTGTAAAGGTTGCGTACCATGAGTGCAGTATCTGTGGGGAGCCCCCCACTGCACCACATCAGGGCTCCTGTGGCCATGTGTTTTGTTATTACTGTATCAAGGTTAGAGTAGTGTAAAGGTTGCGTACCATGAGTGTAGTATCTGTGGGGAGCCCCCCACTGCACCACATCAGGGCTCCTGTGGCCATGTGTTTTGTTATTACTGTATCAAGGTTAGAGTAGTGTAAAGGTTGCGTACCATGAGTGTAGTATCTGTGGGGAGCCCCCCACTGCACCACATCAGGGCTCCTGTGGCCATGTGTTTTGTTATTACTGTATCAAGGTTAGAGTAGTGTAAAGGTTGTGTACCATGAGTGCAGTATCTGTGGGGAGCCCCCCACTGCACCACATCAGGGCTCCTGTGGCCATGTGTTTTGTTATTACTGTATCAAGGTTAGAGTAGTGTAAAGGTTGCGTACCATGAGTGCAGTATCTGTGGGGAGCCCCCCACTGCACCACATCAGGGCTCCTGTGGCCATGTGTTTTGTTATTACTGTATCAAGGTTAGAGTAGTGTAAAGGTTGCGTACCATGAGTGCAGTATCTGTGGGGAGCCCCCCACTGCACCACATCAGGGCTCCTGTGGCCATGTGTTTTGTTATTACTGTATCAAGGTTAGAGGTTTGCCATGTATTTCATTATCATTGATTAGCTATTACTGTTATCTTAAGGGGTGGAGAGGAGCCTGTTATGCTCCTGTGGTGGACCATTAGAAATCCGGGGGGGGGGGGGGGGGAGGGGCAATATTCCCCCAAAAAACAAGGCAAAATGGACCAAAAGGAGTTTCTTAAATAATAATAAAATAAAATAAATGGTTATTTTACGTCGAAGATACAGGAAACTGTTACTGGGTCTCCCAAGAATTGGAATTTGGGTTGGTTTTTGAGGAGGGAGGAAAACAGGAGTACCCGGAGAATAACCCTCGGAGCAAGGGTGAGATACCAACAAACTCAACTCACATATGGCGCCGCGTCCGGAAATCAAACCTGGGCCACAGAGGTGAGAGGCGAAGCACTTAACCACTGCGCCACCCTGGCTCCCCTTGCAAGCGCTTGTTCACCCAAAAAAAGCTCATGCAAGAGAAGTGAGACATGAATGCGTTTTTTTATTACCGGCAGGGGCGTTGCCAATAAGAACGGATTTACAAGTTGCTCTCATTACTAGTCTCGTTCCTTTTACTTTTGCCTCAACATGCAGAAAACGCCATTTAATAGGAAGAGATTTTCAAAAAAGAAATTGAGGAGCATGCCTCAGGCCTCTCTAGATTAATGCACCTCCATTTCACTAGGACTGATGTACTGAAAGAATAAAGAAACAGAAGACTGCAGAGTAAGATAAAAATAATTATGATCCACTTGTCCTTCGGACAACCATCAGGAACAATTTTGTTGTCCGAAGCCCAAAAGTGTTTGTCCAAAAGCAAGTTACCAGAAAGCAATTATAAATGTGCTTGTCCAACGGACAAGTCATCGGATTTTTACTTGTCCCGGACAATCGGTTTTGGCAGAAGTCCATAACCAGAAGTGTCCATCTCCCACTAAGGGTTTGGCCCATCAGTTTACAGAGTAGTCTATTTATAGAAAGCTTTTCCCGCCATCTCGCAGCCAATCATATTCTTCGAAATTTTATCAGCAGCACCTGATTGGCTAAGACAACGATTTCCTTTGTTTGTAATATTGTGCAGCTAATTATATAAGCGACAAAATTTTGGCGGACAAGGCAGTGTAGAAACTTCTGATGATCAGCTATTTCTCATTTATAACTTGCAAGAACTAGTGAGCACCACATGTCCAGGAACGGTCATTAGTATGCATTAGTCCATAGTAAACCAGAACATGCGGTTCCTTTGTAACCTTTTATTTTCCCGTTTCATCTGTATAAGACTTCGTGTTTACAGCAGCGTGCGATGTATACAGAACGAAGCTACGTTTTGCCTTTTGGTTCATAAACGCAGATTTTTGTAGTGATATTTGGCATATAAAATACAGCGAGTGATAAATATCACGTACAAATTATGCTATTATTTGATTATAATATGACCAAAGAAATTTACTGAAAAAGACAATCAGATGTTCTCTCAAGAGTCAAGTGCACCGAGTTTGTTTACTTCTTTGAGTTTCAGCTCGAGTGAAAATTTGAAATCCTGTAAGTATAAATTTGCGGTTGGCAGATAAAAGCACAGTCCGGCAAATCTCCAAGCAAGACTTAATAATCGACTGGAGCTGAGAAAAAATAGCTGTAATCCGTGAAAAAAATCAATTTCTGGTACACTGGACACTAGCAAAAAGCGAAGTTTGATTTCAGGCAGTTCATCAAACACAATCAAACAATGTCAATG
Organism: Actinernus sp. WN-2022; assembly: GCA_030867875.1. Taxonomy (NCBI): domain Eukaryota; kingdom Metazoa; phylum Cnidaria; class Anthozoa; order Actiniaria; family Actinernidae; genus Actinernus; species Actinernus sp. WN-2022. The sequence continues at coordinate 1,348,700 of JAOWCC010001368.1, read as the reverse complement.
AAACAGTTGTCACTTTGCTGTTTTATTAGAAAGACACTAACTGTTATACATCTCCAAGAATAAACTTTACAATCGAAAACTGAACCGCAACTATCGCAGCTGGAAATGATATTCCAGTTATTAAATTTAGTACAAGCAATAAGGATTTTTTTCTTCAGGCAACTTGAACAAGATTTGAATCAACTGCCTCACGCGGCAACGGGTCACATGCGACCGAGTTTCCAAGGATTTCAATGGATTAAAAACATAACAATCAAATAAAACTTGGCTGACTTTGATGTAATTTTGTCCTTGTATGTCAGTTGCTCCTGGCCAGTTGTTTCAGCGAAATGAATGTGAATTTTCGGTTCCGTTTTCATTCATTGTCATTGATTCAAACTTTTATACTTGTCGCTAGTCACTTGAAGACTTGAAAATCACTTTGAACTTTCTCAAATCACCCCAAGATCCATTAGCAGAGGCACAGATGATCAGTCTATACATTTCTTTTCATTTCAATTCCAAACTCTTCAATTTCAGTCGTCAAAAGCCCAACATTTGCCACCGTGTACATTAGTACCCCCCCCCCCCCCCCCCCACGGAGTCCTAACTCCCACATCTGTGCCTGTCCAGGCACACTTGTAAGGTGAATACAGTCGTGTAAGTGCACTTACGAGATAGATCATCATTGTAAAAACACCAAATAGCTAGCGTTCTACTTAATTCTTTGTTGGGACAAAAGTCTATGTACACCATGTATACGACTCCAATAAACTATTTCTGTCTGTCTGTCTGTCTGTCTGTCTGAGCCAATGTTCGCCATTGTTTTGCCCCGCGAAATTTGAGATTAGCATTTCTAAAAATAGACTACTCTGTAAACTGATGGGCCGCTACCCCAATACCAGATGGACACGTCTGGTTATGGACTTCTAGTTTTGGCGCACCCTCAATGAGCCTTAGTTGTAATTCTAAAATGAACATCCAATCACTTGGGACTCTACGATTGCTTTTCAATGATCCACGCATTGTACAAACACGTAGATTAACACCAGTAGACGGCGGGTTAGTGAAAACAAACTTCATGAATAAGATTAGAAATCTCTTCCGGTTATGTTTTGCCAAGTTTAATTTTCCCCTACCCCTCCCTACCCAGGGTAACAGCCTTGCAGACCCGACCTTTCCGTGTCCTCATTGTGGGCTATCTATGGGTGATGACGTCAACCCTGTGGAATGTACAGTGGCGCTGGAGGTGAAATGACGTCACGTGATTCCTATCACCGACAGTCAGCAGTTTGTCTAACCTCGTACGAGCATGCGCACAACAAGAACCATTGTGCGCAACATGATTACACCGAACTAGCATCAGGCGAGTTCACTGTGCTGAGGTGCACACGAAAGGAAATGCTTGGAAAGTTGGGTTCTTTTTCCTGCAACAGTGAAGTGAGGATGTGGAGATAGAACAAGGCCACCTTACCCGTTGGGCCGACACTACAGTAGCCATATGTGACACACGACTTGGACTAACATCGAGGTGGCTCCGAGGTCATGACTAGACTGTTTGAAACGACATGGTAACGCCATGGTAACTACATGTAACGCCATGGTAACTACATGTAACGCCATGGTAACTACATGTAACGCCATGGTAACTACATGTAACGCCATGGTAACGACATGACGTTAACGTCAACTTTAGCAGTACGCATGCTCGTGGAAAGTTTACGAGTTTGTAAGAAACAGTAATAAAGAAATGTGATTCGTAACTGTTGCCGTGTTTGTTACTCTCCCTACCGTACCACCCAACGGCTGTCACAATCCTCTCCCTTCCCCCCACAGGTCCTAAGGTGACCAGTAAACACGTCTACACTAATCAGTTTATAAATGTAACATTTTTATTATCGTTTTCTGCAAAATATTATTTTTCTTCTTACAAATAAGTTTTATACTAGAGAATGCATATATTTAAAACGTACTTAAAATACTTAACTCTTCATATTTTTTCTTGGTATTTTTAACACCAAAACAACATGAACATGTATACCTATTTTTTTCGTTCTTGTTATTAAATATTCTAAATCATGATTTTCGGAGTTTGAGCCGAATCTTTGTTGAACAAGAACACTCAGCATTGAGGAGTGCGTTTCTAGTGTGTTTATTTGAAGTATTTCATGCCATGATATAGTGTGTTTCTAGTGTGTTCCTTTTATGATGTGCAGGAACCCACATGTTACTATATCATCTCTAGTTATGATGCGTGGCTTCGAAAGAGGACATGTATTATAACACGAATGGGATGATTAGAAATGTCTGGGATGACAACAATATGATATGGCCTAAGTAAGTGCTCATCAAATAAAAAGTAGGAAACATGGAGCTAGTATGTCAATAGTCCTTTTACAGGAAACAGTCACGTGCTGATATATCACTTCAATAACCAATGAATTGAGCCCGCGATCGCATGGGTTATGCTTTACTGGAAACAGTCACGTGCTGATATATCACTAAAATAACCAATGAATTGAGCTCGTGATCCCATGGGAAAGGCTTTACTGAAAACAGTCACGTGCTGATATATCACTTCAATAACCAATGAATTGAGCTCGTGATCCCATGGGAAAGGCTTTACTGAAAACAGTCACGTGCTGATATATCACTTCAATAACCAATGAATTGAGCTCGTGATCCCATGGGAAGGGCTTTACTGAAAACAGTCACGTGCTGATATATCACTTCAATAACCAAGGAAACAGCCACGTGCTGATATATCACTTCAATAACCAATGAATTGAGCTCGTGATCCCATGGGTAATGCTTTACTGGAAACAGCCACGTGCTGATATATCACTAATAACCAATGAATTGAGCCCGCGATCCCATCCAGCTGAGTCTGCAGGAGCGCGCGAAGGATTGTTTCTCGGCCGTATATCTAGAACCTTAGAAGTTAACTCCAAGTAACGTTTTCATTCAAAAAGTAAAATATGAACAATTTCGACGATGTTCTCTGAGTACACTTCACCGCCGGTTTGAAATTTGCGGAGAATCAAACCGATAAATGGAACTACTGGCAATGCGACAGAAACGGCGCTGATTGGCTATTTCAGACCGGAAGTGCAGGCGCAGAATCAGCTGGATGGGAAAGGCTTTACTGGACGGCAAACAATCTTCACTAAAACTGAACGCAGTTGTAGAAAGATCGACAATCGATTGGAGGTGAAAAATAGCATTTACAAACAAAGTCGGGTATTTTTGCCGTCCAGTACAACCACGCGATTTCATTCCTGCAAAAGACCCAATTCTTTGCGTTAATAAATAATGAACTCTGAACCGAAGAAAGTATTACATGTTTTGAGAGTATGAGAAAAAACGGTAACAGTGCCACGTCGGAGAATGTATTAAAACAGACGGAGTTGCTTTACTATATATCAGTTGTGCCGGTTGCTCCAGACTATCTGTAGTTGCTTTACAGTTACTGTGTTTACAGACTATCTGTAGTTACTTTACAGTTACTGTGTTTATAGACTATCTAGTTACTTTACAGTTACTTTCTGGACTATATGTAGTTAGCCAAGTACTCTCGGTGTCTAGACTATCTGCAGTAACTTTACAATTACTGTGTCTCTAGACCATCTGCAGTTCAGTGTTCCGTATTCTCGCTGGGTTCTCTAAAGACTTGTTCGACACAGCCAAGTTAGCGTTACCTAACTTCCTGAGGTTCAGAGGTCCAATCAGAGTCCACTCCTCGTTGAGCGCCATCCATTTCTTAACGTACTGAATGCTTTTGATGAGCCAGTGGTAGAAGAACACGAACCCAAGCATAGCACCAAGTGCGCCCACGACATAGAAAATTATGCAAGGGTTCGAGATACACTGCTGGCTGCCGTCTTTAGCTATGGACGCCACGTTAAGTGTCAGTGCGATAATGAACGTCAGTAACCAGATGATTGGTGTGGGTTTCTGACCGGGTGGACGCCACTGAGAACAAAATACACCACGGTGAACAAACAGAAACAAAAAGACGAAAACCCGACACATTTCACTACCTATTTTCTAATGTCGTATTCGGTACGAAGTTACGCAAAGTACAGTGTTCTATTTTTAACAAATAAAGAAGTCTTAGCCTTATTCATATCTCATGCCTGCGCGGGAAGACTGGTAACAATGGTATCAGAGCGAGGCTAGTTGTCCCAAAGATCACAAATATAAACCGGTCAGAAATGTGTTAGTTTCTGTCGTACCGCACTGTTGTGTTCTTGTGTGTTACAAGGAAATGAACGTTATTTTCCACCATTTCTCTTCCTGGGACAACTGGCCTCACTTTGATGCCTTCATGAATAAGGTCAGTGTATTCTCAAATAACTGGAATGTTTTTATTACAGTTTATAATATAACCCAAATAGTACGAGCGCTCTGATTAGCTTTATAGAATCAAAAAGATCTATGGTCTATTGTGCCGGTAAACCTATAGAACTCTGCACGCCTGCTTGCGTTGTGTCGTAGTTATATCATAAGAGCAATAGACCACACATTTCAATGTGTTTACTGGCGAATAAGGCACGTGATTTTCAAGCATTTCAAGTGTTCTCCCAACATCCCGCGTGCTTTATTTTGCCAGTAAACACATTGACTGGAAATGTGCGGTCTATTGCTTAAAGTGCAAGTAAGCCAATAAAACAACATGAACTCTTTTTGCCCCAAATTCTATTTCTAATATACTTCAGTTGTCTAAATTAGTTTTCTTTGAGGCAGGATCAGAAATTCAACTAGAATAAACGCTCCCCGAATTGCGGGATTGATTCATCTTGTGATGTCACAAAATCCTACGGGATTTTATTGTAGTAGTTTTCTCTAGGAAGGGAGTTGATTCATCTTATGACGTCACAGGATCCATGAAAAGTAACCAAAATTAGGGATTAAATGGCAGAAATGTTACAAAATTTGCAAGATTAATACCTTTTTGTGAGAAACAAACACAATAGTACAATATAAATTATTTTTTTTGACATTATACTTGCACTTTAAATAAAATACGCTTTTCAGTTTATAGCCAATCAGAGCGTGCGCCGGTTATGTCGTAGTTATGTTATATTCTACGTCACCACCTCATCGTGGGCAGCGAAACGGACAATAATGTGAGAATGTTGATACGCCGCTCAGACGTGTTGATACGCTCATACGCAATGTTGAAGGGGCTGTGTCACGGTAATAGGCTTTACATTCGCGTTCCGGGCCGGAAACAGCTATTTCCACCGATTTTGATATGAACTAACGAACCTCTCGGTCATGTGGGATGCTTATAATCAAAGCAAATATGCAAAATAACTAACAAACAGTGTATATAAACAGTCTCCAGGGAAAATATTGAAAATCCATTCAATCAAGCATTGATGGTGGGAAATTTAACTGTTTGTATCCATGACATAGCCCCTTTGATATGCTCAGACGCAGTCTCGTACCCACACAGGCTAACCATCCTCCCATTTTGTGTATTTGTCACTGATGTTTTAATAATCCATCATTTCTTAGCAAATTGTGAAATAAAATACACATACAGCAGAATCAAGTCAAAAGGTATTTTATTTCACAATTTGCTAAGAAATGATGGATTATTAAAACATCAGTAACAAATACACAAAATGGGAGGATGGTTAGCCTGTGGTACCCAGAGCTCATCTCCACATCTCTGTGGAGATGAGCTCTGGGTACGAGGTTTTTGTCGCAAGTTTCATTCACGTGTCGCGCATGCGTATTGTTTCAGCTTCGTTACTAATGCTCGGTTACATGCTTTGATACACACGACTTCACAACCTTTTTCTATAATGACATCTACAATTAAACAAGCAAGTTCGCCCGCCTAAAAAGGAGGCTATGGCAGCTGTCAGTCTAGTTTCAGCTGTAGTTTGAAGTCTGTCTGGCTGGCACCTCCATTTTATGAAAACTAGCCTGTTCTAGGTCTCGTGCAGATAGTGGGGAGGGGGTGAGATTGTATGAAAACACGATAAACCGTGGAAAGCCAATGAAAAGGAAAACAACTGGCGCAAGCTATGAACATTTACTGCGATTACAAAACCTCCACATTTTGTGTTGAAGGCGCATGTTTGATAAAAACTTTCTGGCATCATAATTATAATTTCAAAATTGACGTAATAAAATTACTTTGAAGCCATGGCCTTAGCTGTCTTCTAAATTCACTGAGTGACCAGATCCTTGAACCCCGATTAGCGTTAACCATGCATGCATGGATTAAATTATAACCGATATTCTGGTTCTCTTGGTAAAGCGGATGTCTTTCTCTATTCTAAAGGTTACGAGTAAAAGGTACGACTCGTTCCTCATCAAACTATGTTTTTTAATTCAAAATCAGTAGTTCATATCTCAGAAAATAGAACTAAAGATTGCCCTTAATACTGGATTAGCTTAATTGGGCTTTGAAGAACCGGGCCCAGCAGCCTTGTCGTTCCTTACCTTTTTCAGTGGCTTTGTCCTTCTGCTCACAGTCAGGTGATACAGACACAGTTCACATTTGGTCTTCACGCATCGCTGTAGCCAGTCCATCAAACAAGTGTGATGCACGTATTGTACAGTTCCCATACACAAACAAGGACTGATAAGCACCTCACTTTCATTTCCGCAATGGCAAATTCTACACACATCTCCATCTAAGTCCTCTGTAATGTCTTGGAAGCCCTGTAGTGATTCTTCACCGTAAAGTTCCAATTCGCAGCTCGTTCCAGTGCTACTTCTGTCTGCTGTCTCGAACAGATACCTAATATCCCAGCATACACTGTCCGTGTCTGAAGAACATGACTTAGAATCTCTGCTCTGTAGTTCCAGGGCATTGTCTTGGCTCTCTATTGAAGTTCTCCTCGCAATTTCGATTGTTTCTTGTTTTCTCAAGTTATTATCGCGTTCTAGTAGAGCCTCGACAAAACATGAATTTGTATCACGTTCACAGTCGTTCAACTCTTCGTGTGGGTTCTTTTCATTCTCTTGTCCAGAGTCGTCACCACACAACTCAATCACTACTACAGTCTGATAACTACACGTAGATTGAGAAGGGGGGCTTGATCTTGTCCCTTGTGTTGTTGTCAACTGTTCCTGTTTCTCGTCGTTGTTTTCACAGGTATCTTTTACGCAGTTTCCTTTCCTCGGCGTCAATTCGTTGTCTTCTTCTGATTCGCCACAATCGAAATCTGGGTGCTTCTCTTTTGACATTAGGCCCTGTAGTTCTACAAACCCACTGATATTATTTCGGCTTCTTGGTTGACCTGTCAAGATGCATAAAGAACATACAAGGGACTAAATACTGGTGTCACTGCATGTGAAGTTTAAATAGAGTACGCATTCGAACCAGGCACGAACAGTAATGTTAGTAAGATGAAACAGTCACGCATGCAAGACAAGCGGGAGGAGAGCACATGATCAATATCGGGTATAGACGCATTGAACCAATTAATACTATAAATGTTATTTTAGCGGTACGTTATAAGTGTGATATACTACTAATATATGGCCTACATTAATGATCCCACATGTGAGCGAGAATATAATATGAAAGTAGATTTATCTTTTGGGCTCCACGAAAATTAAAAGTAAAGAACCTCCTCGATGAACAAGGGAGAGCCGGACAGAAGCTGCCCTATATCTGTGAATATGAAGAGATCATTTGCTATGGACGTGTTTACACAAGAATAGTGATCAATATTCTATCAAGTGTCTCGTGTATTAATGTTCCCTTCTTCAGCTCGACTCAAAAGAAGGCGAGACCGTTTTGTTTTCACATTATCCCCCAGTAACCACAGTACAGGTGCGGTTAAGCGGTGTATACCAGCGGTGCGGTACATGTTTTAGTCATGTACGGTAAACGGCCTGTGTATAGACAAACTCTGAAGACTCCACCAAGGCACTGACGGCTTGTTCAGTGACTAAAGCAAACACGATTTCATTACAAATGCCTTAGCATTAACGGTCACAAAAAGCACTTCCGCGTCCTCCCTGTGCTAAGCAACCAAAAAAGGTGGTAACTAAGTTAATACGATAAATAAAAGTACAAGGCGTCGCTACATACATATCCATGGTCGAATAATAACAAAGATGTTCTAAACAGCACACTGAGATGTGTGTGTTTTTTCAGCCTAAGTACCAGTCGGCCAGTAGCGGCGTCAGTAGTTGTACAAACGCTTCTTGTATTTGTGATGGAGCAAAGCATCTCCAGACAAATGCGAGACTTGAATATTAAACACGGTAACGCTCGAGAGACTAGAACTTCGTTTCTAAAAGATGGAGCTTGCATATAATGTCAACACGTCAGTTTAAGAGTTACCAACGCTTAGCAGTAGAAGTCGAGCGTGCCATCACGTCATATATAGACTTAACCTCGACAGAAATAGAAAAAGACAGCGCTGTGTAACGTTTATCTGTTGCAGAAAGATTGCAAGTAGTGTGTCGCCAGAATTGTATCCGACTGACCGCTCGGCTAAGCGATTATGACCATAAAATGAACTGAGTCAATATATAGTAACGGAGAGAGAAATGGTCGACAGTAAGATCCCCTGGGTTTCAGAGGATGTAGCTAAAATCGGAACGGGTGGGCTCAACCCTCTTAAACTGTGGTAGAACTGGGAAGGTTGTGAAATTCTAACATCATTGTAGAAAGGCTAAACAGTAAATTTACGTATGATCCGGGACTTTTAATATAAACTGTATAAGTAGGATCAGAAAACAGTTTGCACAGCGATTATCGCATCTTCACGAGTCAGACAAATCTGAGCCTTTTCAACTTACTGTAGTCAACATCTAAAGTTTTCCAAGTTTTTTTTTCCTTTCTTAATGCAAGCCAGGCATCATCTCTAGTAAAACCGCGACTCTCACGATGTCCGCGCCCGACAACACTGAATAAAGAGAAAAGCGCGCGAAATATTTTTGTACGTACACCTGTGATATATATATATATTCACGTTGACAATTATAAAAATACTGGTGACCACTCGTTTTCAAGGCACGCTAACTTACAAGCTATCCTTTCAAAAGATACACAAACTGACTAACTGTGGCTACAGCTTGGAGAATACCTCGATGACTCAAATGCTACTGGGAGAGAATCCTCTCGCAGTAGAATTTGGCGGGGAAACACTGAAGAGTGCAACTTCTTGAGATGGTGCCAAACCTGCCGAGAATACACCGCATACCTGTGCGATTATCGTATCTACAATCGGGAGATGGCGCCATTATTTCTAAACACCTAAAATGCCAACATTTGACAAAAATAGTCAATATAAAATCAAAGTTCAGCAGCAAAACTAAACTGCTTACCTTGTACTCGCTTCATCACTTGTAACCTATGCAGCGGCGAATTCTCTGGGTGTTTTTTTTGCAAATTACTTTTTTCGTTCAATTTTGATTGTTGTTTCTGGTACTATTTTCCTTGTGGTGGTTTTTGAATACGTGTTTTGATGTTGTACGAAATATACGGTGACCGAACAATTCAGTTCTTCAATAGTTGAAGGAGTCACTGTTCATTGCGTGCAACGCCTTGGAAACCAACAACGCGTTAGTGAATCACAACTCTAAGCCGTTAATGCAGTCGATCGTCTCCGGGACAATAGTACAACGAGATTTGATTCCACGACTTGGAAGACTAGCAAACCCTTGATTCATTCATATGGCCACCTGCCAACTAACACAATCCACAGGGTTTGGAAGCGTTCACTGATTATTTCTAATGATTACGTCCTAAATATTGAGATAAAACAAATCAGAACAACTACATACTTTGTCCGCTGAGTGGCGTGATTGTCTTTCTTGGATAGAATGCATTAGCTAATAAACCGTGAGGTACCGTGAGGTTTATCGCAAGTTAAACAACTGAATACGCGCTTTTAAAACAACTTAAATATCTAAACTTTATGCGATTTTCTATCAAGATAAAAATACAATAAAATAAATTCTTAGTAAACAATTTGGGAAGTCGAATTATGCAGAGAGAGAGATAGCGGGATTATAGGATGCGATAAAACCTAAATATCGCATTAATCATACTGTACATCCGATGATCGACCGCACCCAGCCATGCTTAGTATTCTCGTGTAAATTCCTATATTCTCTAAAACAGATAGTAAGAGATTGGCCGGTCCAGATCCGCAAACCGTCGGTATCACACAAATACTTAGGGTGAAGCGGCAAAAATGCAATTCAAGTCCATCTAATTAGTAGAATATACTCCTGTCACGAATCTCAGTCTACTGGCAAATTGTATAAGTTTGAGTCGAATGCAAAACACGTTATACAACCCTTTGCACACTGTTGATATTCCTTGCACATTGTCTTTCCTGACGTATAAATGGACTGCGACCAGTTTGTTACTGAACTAACTTACCGAATTGAATGCCTAACGAGGTGCCTCCTAAATACCGATGAGCTCTCTTCACCTGCTCGCTCTCCATCTTATCAAACAAAACTTCAATGAGATTCTATCTCGTCGGACTTCCTGTAGACTCGTGGAATATCCAGAAAGATATTAGTGTCGGTTGTGCATGAAGATCGATGTGAAAACTTGCTTGCAATTTGCCTGTCAGCAAATCGGTTAGCAAACATGAACAGGTGCCGTCACAACATAATGAGCCGAGCTCGTTCTACTGGCTATTACACCACCAGTGGACACTCTACTATTTATTAGTAATCATGACCATTCAATGATGAATAATGCGGGCAGAAAAAGACAAATGTCGTAACCTGCCACGGACGGCTCAGAATGAATTAGAATGGGTGAACCTCGACTAGTTTAGCATAAGACTAGATAGCTTGTTACGAGAGTATAAACGTGCAGGTATGTTTATCTACAAGGCCTGATAATGCAGTCCTGCAGTAACATCAGCCTTCTCCCCCTGAAGAGCAAAGTGTCAGCCATAAATCTCCAGATAGACGACATACGTACGAGACCTCGTACAAAATTAATTCGGTATACAAAAAAATATCGACATTATTAGTATAATCGTGCAGTATCTATCTTATTCTAAACTGGCTTGTCGTCTTCAGCATAACTCTCAGTCAAAACATTAACCACAGCCGCACAGCAGTCTCTAGATAGTCAACGTTTTTAGTTTGTAACTTTGTACGAATTTCACCATATTTTGTTCACCCAAACTGACCTTTTACAAGGATCCCATTGGCTATTGCCTATATTTAGCAACATAATAGTTAAGATATTTACTGCATTACTTTTTTCCTACAAGCTGACGTGTATTTGTTCGACGAAAAGTGAAGAGAACAGTTTGTAAGACCTTTATATGCAGATGATTTTCTCCAAAATTACTCACATATTTAACTGATTTATACTGAAATAATCTGACTGTAAAGATGCAATGTATGCATATATGGTATTTTTAACGCTACAGTGTTGATCTTAGCACGGAAAAAAGTTCTCGAGGAATCATAAAAGTTTACCTGTGATAATTGATGTATAAAACTAGAAGACCCCTTTGGCCAGTTAGACAAGATGAGACTGAATTGTTATTAACCGAAGTTAAGTAATTAGATGGTAAGTAATGTTAAATCCCCAGGCCAGGAGTGCCACCGGAAAGGCTTTTTACTGAAGTACTTAGAAATCAATTATAAGTCGGTTTCCTCGAACTTCGTCAATATTTAGCTTAGTTAGAATATCTCGCACTAACATTATCACAGCAAACACAAACCGAGTCGGCCCTGAATACTCTCTTGCGGTTACATGTCGAGTCCCTGAAACAGCAACTGAAGGAAATGATAAGAGTTATAACATGAGAACACAGTTAGGTGCTTTCATTGATCTTTGTAAGCCTCAACTAACGGAAACTCAATAATGGTGTATTCGTTCATCGCGCCAGATCATAGCTGGGTTATTTTTATTTCTGTCATTCTATTCCAGTGTCTCTATTCAAGGAAATGACCAAACAGTACCTCTTGTTAGACTCTGACCTGATTTGGCGGATTTTGGTGTGGAGCTTCAAAATAAAAATGAAAGTAAAAATAAAAAATAAAACTTTTTGAATCGTTAGGCAATAACTTTTTGTTATTCTATACACGATTGTCGCGTTAATAGTTCCCCGCGGAAATAGTGAACGCACATAAAGAGCTGGAGTTGAAAAAGAAACACGGCCAAAAGCAAAAGCTAGAAAAGGAAATCTGTAGAAGATGTTTCCACATGGCAAACATCTGGAAATGCAAGCTAACGAATTATTAGAACACTACAACAATTCCAGCATGCTGTGATTCTATGTTGGTAACCGTTTCCTGTGAGTTAAACAATGATTGTCTTTGAAACTGTTCCAGTATAACAACATCTTGAACCACAAACATCGCCAATCTTAGCTATGGACAGCCTTTTTCTATTAGCCTTGGGCCACATGAAAGTCAACTGATTGAATTGTCAAATTATGTACATTCTGCCGAGAAAACTTTAAAACGAGTGTGCCGACTACCTCAGACTTATTTCGAGTCACTCTAAAAGGTGACTGAGTCCCGTTGCGCATCGAATAAGTGGGGCGAGCTCTCTAAATCACAAGTTAAATCCTGAATAGCAACGGAGAAGCATTCACAGGTGACTTGCGATGTAAACAGCTGATAATTAGAGAAGTAAAGTATGTGGTACCACAACTAAAGTGACATCTAACAGGGCAACAATATTACACTTAACTGAGCAGCATTTCACCAGGAAATCTGAGCCAAAAGGGACTGAGTTAGTACGATAAAGAACTGCCAGGACAAATAACATGTCCATGAGCCAAGGATTACTGCCCACACGAATGTATTCGTTATCGTATTTAATCTCTATAAGTCTCAGCCGATAATTCTAGAGCGTTAATAAGATCTTTACCTGAGCATAGAAAGATCTAGAACACAACAATAATCGGTGACTTAGGAATAAACTAGTAATCGAAATGAAGTTATCCGTGCTAGAGTTCTAGCAGTGAATAAATAGGTCCTTAGCAGAATAACTATCCACGTGTCAACCATTACACAACACACAATACGCACGATTACAACGCACCTCCATAAACTCCCTCGTGTGCTGGGATTTCTTTAGATTTGGTATCCTAATGTAGAAGCTCCTGAATTTGGCTTGACGAATGTGAAGTGTAGAAAAATCTCAACTATCATTGAGGTCATTCACGGCCTTCTAAAAATAGCGCGAACGAACTGGTTCCCACGTCTATCACAATTCCAATTTCCTGTGAAGTCCCAGAAGTAAAATAATTCTTACCTTAGAGAACGTATGTGGAAAAGCTCCATCGGAATGCTTGCGGTACAGACGGCCAGTTCACGGCAGATGGGAGACGGGTGGTTTTTATGATAACCTCACTGACAAGCCTCTACATGCCCTAGATGGCCATTCGTATGTCAAGAGAAGTGTTGAAAGTGAACGTATTGGTGTAGTATTTCACTTAGCCCTATTTATGTCCCATGTTTTTGTGTAATTTCTTCACTATAGCCACGGTTTTGACCTAAATAAAGTTCAGTTCTAACGGTAGCTTGAGGTATTCTTCAGACGGAAGCTGAACTATGCGGGTGGCTTCTTGTAGAACTTTATCTTTCAACACTGTCCAGTCCCTTACGATTATGCAAATGACCCTTGACAAACGCACAGCAGCCGACTCTCTTATGTCTTTAATAAATCGATTGAAAGACAAAAGAGCAAGTGGACGTTGTGTTTTTGGCTGTTCAATTGAACCTCAGCGCGCCTGGGGTAGTTTTTGTTATTCGTTTTTGTTACTTAGGTGGTCTGATCCGTAAACAATTCCGACGGCCTCAGTGAATGGAGTCCGGGATGGAGTTCGCCTAAGATCCGTCATTACGGAAGTCGCACAAGGATGTCCAACAGAAGTAACTTCTGATTCGCATTCATGTTTACTCGATAAATACAACTGCGAAAAGCAATATAAGAGGCGACGCAATATTTTTCAAGACAAACAGAACCGTGACGCTTTTGTGTAATCACGCCTGGAGAACAATGGACCAACAACATGCACCACGTGGACCGGGCCAATCACACTCCATACACAATGGCGGCTTAGCGTCTACTCTGGACTGGTGGCCCAGCCTCAGATAGATATAGCGAGATGAAATATCCAACCTATTTCACATTTAATCTACACATATACATAGAATATCTTCAGGACTGTGTTTCTACCCGGTCTCCGATGACTTGGATGGGAGACTGACAGATAATCAATTAGCGTGATTTAATTATCAATTTTGGCGGGAACACAAAGTTGACCAAGCGTAGACAAGCTTGTTATGCGTGCATTGTTGATGATCGATCTTCGGTAAAAAATGAAACTATTAAATCTCTGCATCTACGAGACAACAGCAACAAGAACAGCAATAGGCTTAGACACAAATATCTCGAAAAATCGCCTAAATATTGTCTCCGGCAATTCCCGAAAAAAAAACACCTAAATATCCCCGGAAATATCTCAAAAAGTTCTAAATATCTCGAAAATTCTCTAAATATCGCAAAAATTTGATCAAAAAGGTAAAAAAAAACGGTATAAAAAAGTTGAAATTTCTTATATAATTAAATATTGCGAAGATTTTATAATTTTCGACTCTGCTACCTGTACTGTTCTCTCCATGTTGTTTTCGACGTCCGCCATTACTATTTCTTACCATAAGGATAGAGGTAATCGGCTAACTCTGTTGCCACCCAATTCAGATCATGTGATGTAAACACACATTACTCTGGAGAATTGACTATTTGAAAATTAATTTTATTCAGATAGGCATGACTGCATTATGATTAGAATGAAAAAGGAATAATTCCGCAGAGTAGCATCTGTTTACATCACATGATCTGAATTGGGTGGCAACAGCGTTAACCGATTACCTCTATTGTGCGATGTGCTTTTGAAGTGATTTAACTTTGGGACTGTTCGTTTATTACGTCGCAGGGGGGCTGGTGGTTTTATGGGGGAGGTAAAATTTTTGAACATGCAAAATTTATGGGGGTAAATTTTAAAATTCTAAAGAAATAGAGAGGGTACAATTTTATAGAGAAGATTTTTAGAGATTTTGGAAAAAATACTTAGAACAACGATAAAGAAAAGACGAAGGACGTCCCACGGGAAGTCCGATCGAGTAACAACGATTTAACCGGAGGAGTATTGGGCATGAGCATGGCAATAAACGATCAGCGGTAATAATTATCGGTGATTCCAGTTACACTTGAGAAACGGCAAATATCCTGCTGGTTGCTACGTTGGATCTAAGTCAGATCTAATCAGCCAAAATGAGATCAAATACGAAGTCCAAGGACTACGACAAAGCTGACACAACGTAGGATTTTATATTGAATATTACAATATTTCGGCTGGACAAACCAGCCTTCTTCAGGTACTAGATGTTACAAGCGAAGAGCTCTAAGGTTATAAAGGAGATCTATAAAATATGTGGTAAATTTCGCAATAGAAATTGCGGAAACGGGAAGTGACGTAGACTAAAACTTGAAGTAGCAAAATAGTATAAGAGATAAGCACTATGTTTCATCAGGTATATTCATACCATATGGTATCTAGAGTTTTAGCTTTATCGATAAGGTGCGCTTCTCTGGCTTTACGTATTGAGTCTCTTGAGAAGTATATTATTTCTAGAGGGATGAGTTGCATGTCGGTGTAAGAGTGGTTAGGTCTAGAAAGAAAATGTTCAGATACAGTAGTAGGTTTAGATTTAATGTTAGGCTTGTCGGTCAACTATGTATTGCAAATGGCAGCGATTACATCAGTTGTATCACGTATATGACATTTTTAGTATTAATGTCAGGTACTACAGGTTATGTGTGAATTAATAAAGCGAGTTGCCTCTTCTGGATGAAAATGACAATATTCAAGGTATGGAATATACTCCGGAGTTCAAGGAAAGCTGTTAAAGCGAACTCATTTGGAGAATGATCATCATTCTCCAACAACAAAGACTTCTGATGTGTAACAATAACAACATTCAGGCCGTAGTAAGGGTCCAGGAGTTTGTCCCTGAAAGCGTGTCTGGCTGGGGAAAAAAACATGAAAAAAGACGAGTACATTTTATAGGCTTCGTTAAATAATAAATAGACTTTTCCGTACATTAAGCTTTCTTGAATAGTCCTTAGCCCCTGGCCACGTTTCCCTTCTGATACCTTTGTTTATTCCATTGCTGGACCATACACTCCAGCCTATGAAGGACATCAGGTCCATTGAGCGCCAGCCTGCGTTGCGGCTCTGAAGTATCGGAGCGCAGCGAGCGGAGATTAGGGGGATTGGGGCGAGAAAAAAATGAGGGGGAAGGGGGTCCCCGCTCGCTGCGCTCCGTTACTCCAGAGCCGCAACGCAGGCTAATTCTAATAAATTTTCCTTTCAAAGATTCCTTTCTCAGTAATATGACCTTTTGCAAGTTTACTGCTAGTGCTAGTTCATCTGTCTCAAGCTCTGCTATCTTTGCTAGCTTTTTAGCCGCCATTTTGAAAATGTAACTTGGTGATTAATGAACCGTTTCGAATTGGTGACTAAATTATAGTTTTAGAGCGGAGGGGAAGGGAGTAAAAATTTGAAAACGTATTTTTTGAAGGGGGTCTTAGTTTAAGAAAAAAACAAGAGAGGGGGGTAGATTTTTTATCCAGAATGTTTTTTCCAAAAACCACCCCCCTCCCCCCCCCCCTGCGACGTAATAAACGAACAGTCCCTTACTGCTGGCACTGGAATAGTTCTTCGAAATAAAAAAATTGGTTTTACTATGAATATCCAGTTTTTCTAAATATCTCAGAATTCCGGCTCTAAATATCTAAAAAAAAATAGGGATATTTGTGTCCAGCCTAAACAGCAACCTGTGTGTAGCTGGGCATGTAGCTGAGCACGAAAAATAAGGCCACAAGCATTGTTAATGTGATTACCAGTTTCATATACCTTAAAGTTGCCAAAGTAACGACCTCGTTACTTTCGGATTTAGAATCATGGCTTCAGGGGTTGCTACTTTCGGGAGGTCGTTACTTTCGGGTGGTCGTTACTTTCGGGGTCCGAAAATCGAAAAACTACAAGCTTACTACAGGACTTACAGACTCTACGAAAACGCCCGGGACATTGCATTTGAATCAAGGCAATTACAGGCGTTACTTTACAGACTTGTATTGCATGCCAGTGACATTGATCACCGATAGCAACTGCTGTCGGTGATTCAGGAATAAATGCTTAAAAAACACATTACGGTAAAAGGTCGTTACTTTCGGATAGGTCGTTACTTTCGGGATTTCTTAGCAGCTCCAAATTTAATCGTTACTTTCGGGGGTCGTTACTTTGGGAACTTTACGGTACTTTGTCTACTTTGTCACGCCTCGCGAACAAAGAACAACCGTATCTATCTGTATATTACGTATATTAATCTAATGAACCGGTAAAAAATAAAGGACTGCTTTTATATTCAAACTGATACTTGTCCGGGACAGATTTAGCCTACTGAAAGTCTTTCACCCACAATTTGGTACTTCATTGAAGATTTTCTTAAAATTGTATAATGCTTTACTTCGCCCTATTTTGATGTATAATTGTGAAATATGGGGCGCATACTCAAAACGTAATAGTTCTTTTTTCACAATTCAAAGAGAAGATGTTCCATTCCGAAAAATTAAATTTCAAAATGTACAAAATGTTATTAGGGGTTGAACAGTTCGAAGTCTACCAATATTCAGCTGTAAGATCTCCCTATGCATATCAGTTCCGATATATAATACGTTACTTAACTGAATACTTATTTCATTTACTTGAACATAATGATAATCCTTTTTTGGCTAGAGCCTTAGAAGTATCTCGTAATTTGAATAAGATGGGAGCTATATCTTGGTTTACTATAGTATCATATTTTCTAAAATTAGGGGATATCAAATCTAATAATTTTACTATTTTGTCAGGGTTAGATCATAAATCAATCATAGGGATAGTGACGAAAAAAATTAAAACAGGTATATATAGATGGATGGAATGCAGAGAGAAATGAAATAATAAAGGGAGTTAGGACCAAAATTGGAATTGTTTTTAACGGTTAAGCGATCACGCGATCAAGGTCGCTACAAGGTCGCTTCAAACGAATTCAAAGGAACCAAAGAGTTTGTACCTCAAATGAGATTGGTAATGAATTCAGTGTGAACATCGTAGGATGATAGAAGCTTGTTCTCTATTTAGTGGAAAGTTATTTATTACAAATCCATCATTCTCTTCGTTTGATCCTGCAAGTCTATTTTATTACATTATTTCCATGAAGGACGAAAATATTTTTAAAGTTAGTAGTGTGTATATAAATTAAACAAATCATGGATCTATACGACGAAATTTTAACTTAGCACTTGTACATCTTCATTTACATCCTATAGATATACATATTTTTTTCTCGCTTGTTACGGTTTTTCTTTTGTTTTCTTTAAGTCTATTTTATTGGATTTACACTGATGTACATAAATTGTATCAAAGTGCCAGTAAAAACATATTGTATTGTATTGTATTAAATAGTTTCGTGTGTAAAGTCTTAATTAACATGATTGGCTGCTCTGAATCTTAGAGCTCTTAATTCATTGTATTGTCGTGTGTTAAAGGGGCTGTGTCACGGTAAGACTTTGCATTCGTTTTCCGGGCCGGAAAGAGCTATTTCCACCGATTCGATTTTGATATGAACTAACGAACGTCTCGGCCATGTGGGATGCTTAAAATGAAAGCAAATATGCAAAAATGACTAACAACAGTGTATATAAACAGTCTCCAGGGAAAATATTGAAAATCCTTTCAATCAAGCATTGAGGGAGGGAAGTTTCACTGTTTGTATCCAATTAACAGCCACTAAACGAGCGATTACTCGATACATGCGCAGTACCATGACATAGCCCCTTTAACTTATCCGGTGTGATCCTGTGATTACCATCAGCCAGTAAATTTCTGCACATTCGTTCAGTAGCGGTACCTATTAAAGGGAGCAGGTCAAAACACATACCCTCTCGACGGACCCATTTTGGGGTAGGGGGGTGGGGGCTGCTGCCAGCCATCTTCTCTGGAGAGAAAACTCAATATTAAAATAATTTGTTCTTAAATATCTTCAAAACTAAAAGGCATAATCTAGAAACAAATGCACTGCATGTTTTGTTTTACGTTATCATTTCATTTTCTGTGTTAAAATTACCACTAGGCCCCCCAGAATGGAAAATAGATGGTCAAAATGGGGGATGGGGGTGGTACCCTGCGCTGACAGCTGTGTCTGTTGGAAAAAATGGGTACCTATGTGGGGCATGTGTTTTAACCTGCTCCCTAAATGAGGCCCGGTTGTTCAAAGAAAGGGTAACTTTATCCCTACGATAGCGTTAAATCTGTAATTATAATCTTCACAGTTTATCCTTGGGTTAGCGATTGAACCCCGGGGTGCGTAGCGCTTACAGTTGCCTCGAACAACCGCTGACCCTATACAGGGACGGCAGAGAGGACGGGACGTTTGAAAAGTGTTTTCTCCCGAAATTTGGTGATTACAGAATTTTCACAACCAGATTTTCAAAAATATAATATGATCAGGATTGAGTTCAGTCCGAACGAAAACTGGAGTGATTTACGTTTCTCTTTTGAACATAAAATGTGGAGTTTTAACGTTGTGTTGTCAAAATTCACACATTCCCTTCAACTGTAAACATATTTCTGTAAACCCTGAAGAAGGTTGGCCGTGCCAGCCGAAATATTGGTCAAATATAATTATTCCCAAGCCGTACAGAGGCGTCTGATTTCCTCAGGCTACTTTGCATCGTCCTGAATGCTTTTATTTTACTGTATCCTGTAATGTTTCATCTATGTCCATTTTTATAACCTCCCCGTATATCTTATTTCACCGACCATTTTCAGCTTAATATACTTTGTAAGTTCTACCTGCTAAATTAGGCTTCTGCATGACTATTCAGTTAGCCTGTATCTTAATGTTTTACTCTTTCCTTCTTTTGTTTGATTAAATATTGTATTTAGGTCATTTAGAGGTACGGAATATAACGTTGTTGTTGAGTATCTTTTTGTTGCCTTTTTCCGAACGCTGAGAAATTCACGCGGCGCTATTTTATCTGCAGCCTTATCTCTAAGTACCCGTTAACAATTTTGTGTCTACTGTTTCAAGAAAGTTGTAGACACACTATGCTATGGCGCAGTTTGGTATATACTCCATGTATGTAAGCGCAATTGTTTGGAAGGATCAATTTTCCTGTTTCCTGTGGACGTTTCCTGTGAACGTACATGAAATTCTACCCATGTAATGTCCTGTGTTCGTGTGTCTTGGAAACTCGGGACTTACGAAGACACCCGAATATCTCGACCCAGTATATACTGAAACCAAATACTTTATATAATTGTTATTTTTTTTCGAGTAAAATTTACTTCATTGGTGCAGTCACACTTGGCGCGTTTTTTTGGGTACATATTCCGGGTATTCCGAAAATGGAATACAATGAAATAATTCACAAATTACTGTTCTAGGATATAGAAAGTAGTTGCTATATTTAGCACATTCTTTTGGAGGTTTTTTTATATTTACTAGTGAAACCAGTTAGATTTTTCGCTATATTCCTTTTTCGGAATACCCAAAATATGTACAAACAAACGCCCTAGGGCTCATTTTGCAGGCATGCACTTGCAGTAGACACACGTACCCCTGGGGTACCTATGTCAGTTTTACTGATTCTGCTGATTGATCTCAGCTCTACATCGTCTAACCGCCGATAAATACATTGGCCGTTTTTATACTACAGACGTCTAAGACGCCTAGACGCATTACACGTCTGACCGTTATATAATTAAGTGCGACTGATATAAAAGTTTGGACTGCGACACATAAAATACCACGATTGTCTTAAAAAGAAACTGGGTACTATTCTCGGAAGAGACTGGATACTACCGAGCGACTGGCGCGAAAAAATAATGAATGATCGTGAATGTCACTGATAATGGCGGAGCCATCACTGCAGTTTTGGAAGTCTTTTTCACAGAGTCGACGAGAACGGAGAGAAAAAAAATAATGAAAAAAATGTCTTCTAGAGAATGTGGACGAGGATATGGAACTGGCGAAAACTCTTTTGTCTTGTGTGATGTGCCCGTAAGCCAAAACGCATGGCAAGAAGGAAACCCAGATGAACAAGTGATGGTAGAGAAATGGTTACCGCTTTCATAAATCGTTTTCCAATAAGCCCTGACTGGCTAAGTGCGTCCAAGTTTAGTGCTTCTCGTTTTTATACTACACGGCTTAGACGGCTTAGACGACTTAGACGTCTGCTAAGTGCGTCGTTCGGTCGCACTTAGCAGACGAAGATAAATTTAACTCCGTCTGTCTCATTTCCCGTTTTTACACTAGACGTCGGGTCTCCAGACGAGATAGACGTCTCTACTTTAAAAACGGCCATTATTGCCTGTTGAAACCTACATTTAGCTCTCATTAGTTTTATGATCTTAGTCGCAGTTTCATATGACATCATTCTCGACCTCTGATAAGGACGCGACGTTGCGTCTTTTCACCCTATATCATTATGACGTCACGGCTTGTTTATGAGGGGAACAGAATCGACTTGAACAATAGAATTGTGAACTAAATCTGCTCTGCTGAGGAAAATTTAACTTCGAATTGTCTGGTTTCCAGATATCAGCCGTATCAATGTTTATCCCACAATATTTACCGTATTTGGTGGCTGTTACCGCTATTCTACGTTCTACAAAATGCATTTGATAGCTATTTCCTTTGTGTTGTTGCTGTTTTGTCCCCCTCCCACGACCGTGATCCTTAGCGTTTAAACAATTGATTGTTTTGATTTGACGTCATAATGATATAGGTCAAATGATAAGCGCTATAAAGGAAAACGATGTTCGGCGCCAATAAGCTAAGGGCTTGACTTGTAAACAACTGCGACACAATGACATGTGTGAAACCTACTGCTTAGAACGACCAGTGGAACGCAAAAACAAAACTACCTGAGCAGTTACAATGACGAAAATCGAGTGTTTAGTTGAATACAAACGAAGTTCTAGCTGTATTTAGATTATCCTGGAAACCAGAGATTTCCACTCACATCACTTTAATATAGCGTACCCACTCTGGTTACTAGAGGTTGTGTTACGCCTTCACTCTGGCCTTCACCTTTACGGCGAGTGATCTAAACCGTTTCTTTACTATCGATTAAGACCATGTTTACACCTTACCGGATAGGTTTTGTGTCGGCACGAAAACCATAACGCGCTTTTTTCGGCTCGATTTTTGTGCCAAAGGCAAAGCGATGTACTTGAGGTGAAAACATGTTCTATATTAAATTGGGTATCAAACCTAACGTGAATCAAACGTAACGTAAACTTTCGAAGTTTGAAGGCTGCTAGACGAACTTTCGCGCTCAAAATACCGAGTTATTCACTTCCTGTATCGATCATTCTCCAACCAGCTCTATGCCACTTGATTTCTGAAGTCCCGAAATAAAGCACAACTGGTTTGAAGTTACGGATGTATTTGTTTATCGTAAATATCCTCACAACTGGAGTATAACTTGATATTTTGGGCGCGAAAGTTATTTTCTTTTATCAGACCTTCAAACTTCGAAAGTTTGATGATGAATCATGTTACGTTTGATACCCAGGCTGTGTTATGTTAATCAATTGCGTTAGTTAAAACATGTTTTCGTCTCACTTGCATGTTCACGCTTAGATGCAAACGACGGTAAGTAATGTTAAATTATTGTTTTAATAAAAATCGTGTTGAAAGTGATATACTTTGTACATGTGATCAGACTGGAGCGGATAGGTTTGAAGTAACCTCCTTAGCCGACAATTTAAAAATGTAAAATACTATCATACATCCTATAAGCTACACAGTACGTTTCTGCTTACCTTGGCAGTTTTTTATAATAACAAACGTATGTTCCCTGTATTCTGTTAAAGCTCTTTTTAGGTCTATCAATGCCTTTTATTGTACATATCTACTCTTACCTATATATACACATACCTCATAACTTTAGCCAGATAACGCTGCGGTGAGTTTTCACTGAGAGAACGGAATGATCTCCAAACGGCTCTACCAACCGCCACTGCTCGGTAACCGTGCAAGTTATGAATGTTTCTTGAAAACTCCTGAACCTTTGGGCTTCAAGTTTTCTATGATTTTTCTTCAGTTCATCTCTCGCAGGCTGTTTCGAGCGCAGTTCGTATGATTATTAAACACAACACGCAACTAACAAAACCTGCGAGATGTATTTCAGTTGAGGCATCTTTGTCTCGCTCGCCAAAACACGTCTGGGGCTGTGATGTAGTTCGCCTTACAAAACAAATATTTCACCATGAGTCACGGCATGACATCATCCGGGTCTTCCCCTTTATCTAGCGCGTCACCGATAGCCAGCCAATCCACAGCGTTGTTTCGAGTTGTTATTCTAGGTCTGTTCGGGTCATGTTTATGAACACTCATATGATCTGTTTCGATACCGAATCCTTGTGATAAGCATTATGTCCAATTTTTTATCTTTTTAACGTTGCTCGATTCAGGTTTTAGCTCCTCCCATCCGAGGATATTGAACAATGACTGAGTACTCGTGTAATCAGTGATCATAATTTGCACAAAGAATTATTCTCGCAGCTCTGTTCGTAAATTTTTGGAATTTGTCTGCTAGAGTTGAAGATTATATGCCATCCCATCATCTCATCCCAAACCTCAAGGAGGGGAGGGGAAGGGAGGGGAGGGCCGGGAATTCCCCGAAAACCTCACCCTCGGCCCCCTGCGGTTACCACGCAGGATATGTATCACACAGTATAAAATAACAAATGCGATAATCTTTTTATTATGCCGGCAGATTTATGACCATGTCAAATTGAAAATTTCCTATCGAGCTGATCACTCGAAAATCAAACATCTTAGAATCTTAGTTGCCATCCCCTTTCAATATCTGGGGATTTTGTCGTTCTAAAATGTTTGATTTACGAGTGATTCTCAATAGGAAATTTTCGATTGGAGTCGTAAACTTGACATGATCCAACATTTATAACGTATTTAGAGTCATTTGCTTTTATTAGTTCATGCCAAATTCCTGTGTCAAATCTTACATGTCACGCAACCAAGTTTGCAGTAATCCCACTTCTGCCTAGTCTCCCTCGCAGCCTCTTTTAGTGTCGGGCTCCCTGTGCTCCCTCCAGGGAGTATGGGACCGACACTAAGAACGGCTGCAAAGGAGACTAACTTCTGCCTGGCCCGTAATCTGTTTCCGCAAGTCAAAGAAACCGGTCAGTTTTTCGAATCTTCTAGTAACTCGTTTTCTCATTCCACAACATGTTTTATCCTTCCTTCCTAGGTGTAATTCATGACCAATATTCATGTATACCTAACAGCGGCGTAGCTAGCCATTTTTGGTTTGTAAGCCCGTTAGTGAGGGTAAGGGAAACAAGAACAGACTAATGAATGTTCGGATAATAGACATGCATGTCCAGAAAGTTTGTAAGCCCGGGCTTACTGGCTTAAAGGCAGCTACGCCCATGCCTAAGTTAAAATACGATCATACTAAACAATATAATCGGTTCTAGCTCGTTTTGGATATACAATAATTATTTTAAAAAGGCCGGCGAAAGGCGACAATTCTGTGCGATCAGTCAGCCAAAAACGATTAAAATGGTAGAAGTCATGCCGATCAAACAACGTGTATATATTAAATGAAGATATACAAATTTCGGCTAGCCAAACCACAGGCCGCCCAAGTTCTGACTGTATAACAAGGTTTGTATGGGAGTTCTTCCGATAACTCAGAAAAATAACATAAATTTAGTTACAGATCTTCTGTAATACAAGGTAAATATAGGAAGAAGGCTTACTTGAAGTTGTTTTGTTGTCCTATGTGTGTTTCAGGTCGCTAGAAAGAATTCCATAAAACACCTTGTTATACAGTCAGAACTTGGGCGGCCTGTGGCCAAACCAGCCTACTTTTTCTTATTTTGAAACAATGGTCATATTGGTTAGATCTTTAATATTTGTTTTTTATGTTGTTTTTGACTATTGTTCATATTAAAGTAACATATCTACAGTAGTTATCTCCATTTCCGCCTGACTAAACTAAAAAGTTCAACCGGAAGATGAACTTGAATGACATTATAATATAACTGACAACCATGAACATGTAGGTGTTTATTTACCCACTGGAGCTGGTGGCTGGTTTTGTAAGCAGCTTTCCTTCAGTTAACACCGAACTGGTCATTAGTGGATGTTCGACACCACTCAGTCACTCTACCCGGCGAACAATCACGAAAAAGGACTGAGGTTTTGTCCTGGTCAGACCAAGACTCGAGGCCTCGATCGACAGGTAACAAGCCAGACTTTTGGATGAAATCAATTTTAACAAGCAATACGTTAAATTATTATATAATTCTGCCAAAAAAGTACGAAATATGCACAAGATCAAATATGATACCGTACTTTCGAGTCATCAACATTTGTCGAACGCGCGAGAGTGTTTTGGTTATTATGGAAAGAAAATGTCATTTCTTGGAAGGATTGATATAATAAACAACTTATTAGCCGGCTAGGCATCTAACACAGCTGTGTACGTTTACTCTTCATTCGTATTTTGGCTCACCTAAAGGATCGCCAAAATATGAATGACTCGTAAAATACACAGCCTCATTAGATGCTTAGCCGACTAATAACCTTTATATATTATTGTCGTACAGTAGGTTTATTGTAGCCTACACCGTTACGTATACACAGGCGTAGTATAAGGACTATGATGAACACTCTGAAATAGACAAAACAAACTGAGCCAAAAGGGTGGGGCTTACTTGATACTTTTGCTGGATAAAAAAAAAAAACGGGTTAGGGGGCGTTACCCGTTACTCATATGAAATATATAAAGACTGCGATCGGGCTTATCAGACGGCTGTACGATGTAATTACCTTTCATTCATTAGCACTGAACTTATGACTGCAGACTGGAAGTTTCCAGGTGGCAGTGCGCCGGCATGTTCTAAACTCCTGAGACAGCGGTTGCATAAACATTAACACTGGGTCAGACGTTCAGTCCGGTCAAACTCTCTAATTTAACGTCGATCAGGCAATGTTGATACAACCGACCCTTGATGGATAATACGTACAAACTTCCGCTTCCTCGCTCTTGAGCCATTTAACGAAGGAAGTAATTCATTGGCTAATGTCTAAAACTGGTTGAGTTTTATAAGGCTCTTTGTGGACACTGAAGCTCGATCAAGGGCACCCAACGAATACGTTTTGAAATTCGTTTGAAACCAGTTGTCTGCAGCTTATCTAGCCATTTTAAGGCACCTACTATGTCTTTTGACGTATTCTAGAAAGCTATTAGCTGTTCGGATTTTCTAGGTGGAAATCGCGTCAACCGAAAATATACTATGGCAAAATATTCCCGGCCTACGAATTTGTTAGTAGTCTAGAACAGAAACAAGAATTTTCTAGCCCAAGTAACTTCATGTTGCAAAGTTTTGTGGAGATACTATTTTTTTAGGGATTCTTTTTTCCCTTTTTCCTTTAGGCAATTCTTAGGGAATGAAAATGTGTTGTTCTGACTCTATTGATCAGACGAATTGGGACGTACGAATATTTTAGGGGAAACCTTTTAGTATCCCTTTTCTTCTATAATTTTCTAGGGATTGAAAACAAATTTTCTAGCCAGTATTTAAAAAAACAATAATTTTCTAGGGACAATTTTTTCAAATCCGAACGTTTTAGGCTAACTTACTCCCCCGAACAGCTTTTTAACCGAAAACTTCGTTGGGTACCCTTGGCTCGATGGTAGGGATTCAAAATGATACAGAAGTTTCACGTTATGTGGTAAATTGATTCAACGTCCGACAACAACTACCTGGTACTGGTGACTGGTACCAACTGATTCAGTACGAATAAACACACCCTCAGTTTACCGTTGGTAAGGTGTAACGTATCTACAAAAGGTCCTAATAGTACGTTCTTTAGTGAAATATATCAGTAACTATGACCGGCTAGCCACTCTTCCTTACAGCAGGTCCATGCATGTATTATTTTTCGATCCTTGTGAAGTTTAGATGGTTTAGCGAAAGTTATTGATCAAGTAGTGCAGGCGTGCGGCGCCATGGGTTAGTGAACGACACAGCGAGCATGCGGTCCCGAGTCAGCGGTTTGATTTCTTTGTCGGCATTTCTCTGATCCGAGTTGCTTGTATCTGGAGCTCTGACAGGGGTAAAGTGTGAGTGAACCGTCGGCCTTGAGTTTAGACTGGCTCTTGAGAGCGCTCTGTCACGAGTTACCGACGTTAAATAAGGTTACTTTACTTTCACCGGTTTACTTTTTAAGAAGTCCTATTCGTTAAACATCAAACCTTATGACAAAAACCTCCAAATACAGCGAGTTATGATTTTCTTATTTCCTCTCATGATAATAAGGGGCCGTCGACATATTCGAAATGCCCCGCTTAACGCACAACGGACGTTAAGGTCAGACCCCCTCCCCCCCCCTCCCCCTTAACGTCCACCCATTGTTTTATGCTTTTTTTTAGGTCAGAAAAAACAGTAATGAAATACACGGGAGTTCACTTATAAACAAAGTATAAAACAAGCTTAAAGCTTTAATAGCTGCAACTGTACAGTCAGTCAGTACCTCGAATTCTCGTACGAGCTCATTTCGGATCTTGACTAAAATACTCATTCGGACACGACTATAAAACTGAGTTTCACTTACCTGGAGGTTTGAGGTATTTCATGATCACCTTCTAATCAAAAGACCTTGTTGAAATTTCCGGGAAATTCAACAGAAATTGCGCTCTAATGTAGATCTAGCTGACTAGAAACGTTTGATTAAAAAGTGTACTTCTATTGATGAAAAAGTGTTTGTTCTAAATGCCCCACACTAACGTCCATGCCCTTACCCCCTCCCCCCTAAACGTCCGTTGTGCGTTAAGCGGGGCATTTCGAATATGTCGACGGCCCCTAAATAAACTAACTGATCTCATGCCACTACTCATGCATAGAGACTGCGCCTTACTCACGTCAAAGGAGGCCGTAAAGGGCTTTTTAGTTGGTGCTTTGTGATTGGTTGGTTGATCAAAACAGGTCTTTGTGTCGCGGTCCATTGGTATTGTTAACCTGCCAAAGTGTCTTAACGGCGCGTAATGCTGATTTGAATTTTAACGGTGACTCAAGGCGAAACCTCCGGGTACAAGTTGTTAAAATACAACCTGTCAAAGAGAGTCAGTTATTTGGAATTTGTTTACTCTGGCTTACTTGACAAGCAAATAATATAAGTGTTCAATAAGAAAGAACTGCTAAAAATACTTGATAATGTATATAGATAACATCTACTACTCTGGAGTTTTTTATATTTGGTAAACTTTACGTCGAAACCAGTGAGAATCGAGTTTGAGAGTCAATTGAAGGCATGGATGATCAAGTAGAGCGGAGCGATGTGGTTTCACCTCAGGAGAACTCAGGAAGCCCACGTAAACAGCCAACTAGCTCATCTATAAACGAGGAACTAGAGCAACTTCGCCGAGAAAATGAGGGCATTAAGGTACGTTATAGGACTACTTTAGTAGCAATTGTCTCGCACATGTTGAACCATGGTCAGTTATAGATAACTCCCCGGATTAACAGCGCGTGAGAGTGTTCAGCGATATAACTATATCAGTTAACGATATAACGCATGAGCATCTGATCTAACTAGTATGTTCGACTGGCGCCTTGATCTCATAAGTTCGGTTCTTTTAAAATAACAAAAGACATAAGAATCATTAATATAGCATACATGTATTTGTGAGTTTAAATCGAGCACTTTTAGGCGACTGAAGCCAGTTAAATAACTTTCCAAACATTGTCCTCAACTGGAGCTGTTGGCTTGAGTATTTGGCTCATTATTTGGAGTAGTACTCGTAACCGAGTCAAAGTACAACTCAACTAGTCAACCATAGCCAAGCCATTCTGCATTCAAGCGGCACGCGCATCCAATAAAGACAGCTGTTGGCAGACCACCCATTCAATCACCCAGTTTCGCTAGGAATATTACTTATATAGCGTACAATTACAACTTGATGAAAACTTCTAAAGTTTTTCAAAATTCTTCATAGCTCACGCCTACTGTAGTGAAACTGTGAAAAATCCGCCTTCGTTTCAATATTACAATACATACGAAGTTATGACTCGTACAAGCAACTGATGAACAAAAACGCCGTTGGCTCCGTGTTTAATATACAACTTGATGGTTACATCTGTTCATATCGCGTCACAATATCTGACGGTTTGTCGTACCACATTTTCATGTTATCAAAACTGAATCGAACAAAAAAATAAATTGAGAAAGTAAAACATGTCGTGTATGGCCGACATATAAATTGTCAGTATTTGACATTGGAATTCGCCTGGTATGTAACGATCTCCCTCCTTGTCATAGACCTGCTAAATATACAATCATTGTGTTGTGTCTGGGTCAATAGTTTGTGGAACCTAAGCCTAAATAGTGCGAGAATATTTGTAAAGTTAATCTCTGACTACACATAGCTCGGCTGAACCCAGTAAACAATATTTATTTTAGACCCCCCAGTTATCTAATAAAACCTGAAGTCCGTCGAATCTTACAGCCCTTTTCTGTGCCATTGACACGGCCGATGTAATAATACTAGTGATAATCATAGATTAGAAAGTGCGTTCGAAATGGTTTTTAAGACCAGAATTATCAACCCTCCCTGTTCCCGAGTTATAACAAAATAAATGAACACTGAGTTGTGGTAGCCCCCGGGGGGGGGGGGGGGTACTTACATGAAAAATGGGTATGTATGTGAGGCTCAGACCCTGACCCTGTTTGACCCAATCCGAGCTCCAAAACCCTGATTGCCCCCTTTTTGGGAAAAAAAAACCTGATTGCCCCTTCTTTAAATAGTTTTCAAAACACGGTCGGATATATACCCCGGCCGATATACCGCGTACCGGGATTGCATGCAAAATACGGAACATTTCAAGTCGGGACGTGTCATTGGGTAAACAAATCAGCAGATATGAAGTACATAGATAAGTACTGAAGTACGAGATGTATGGGAACCTCAGTGCTTGCATGTGGGCAGGCGATAAAAATGCGACAACAGAATGTCTTTTTTTGACATAGTAGCTAAAAAAAACTGAACCCTAACTGCCTAAAAAATACTGAACCCCGACCCTGACTGCACCCAAATAATACTCAAATCCTGACCCTGATCTGCCCAAATCAGGTGAAAACCCTGACCCTACCTGCCCAAACCGAGCTCAAAACCCTGACCCACCCGGGCGGCACATACATAATACGTCACAAACAGGAGTACACCCCCGCCCCTGTCAACAATAGTCAATAACAGACCGAGTCTACTGTGGGTGTTAAATATCCTGATCCAATAATATATGTCTTTAAGAATAAATGTGAAAAGTTTTTAACGTCTCGACTTATAATTTATACAAGGGGATGGATATGTTCGGTTAAATACACTGTCGGTTATCATTTGACTGAGATAAAGAAAACATTTTGGATTGCAACATTGAGTATGTCAACTCTTACTTCTGTTCATGATACAATATAAACTATATAATTATGCATGTGTATAAACTACACTCCAGTTCCTTCAGAGAATTCAAATTATTCTTCAAGTGAGATCAAGGCTGGCTGCAGAATATCAAGTGTCCATTGTCAGTTTATATTGTAGAATCATTACTGATTTGGTGGATTAATTGTTTCAGGGGTGGAAGCGGAATAAATCATGGCTATAAAATCCATAGGAATAAAAGCACAATCCAATACAGAGAGAAAGCCAACAGAATTTTCGATCGCACATCAAGGGCACCCAACGCATATCAAGGGCACCCAACGAAGTTTTCGGTTAAAAAGCTTTTCGGGAAGTAAGTTAGCCTAAAACTTTCGGATTTGAAAAAATTGTCCCTAGAAAATAGTTTTCTGAAATACTGGCTAGAAAATTTGTTTTCAATCCCTAAAAAATTATAGAAGAAAAGGGAGACTAAAAGGTTTCCCCTAAAATATTCGTACATCCCAATTCGTCTGATCAATAGAGTCAGAACAACACATTTTCATTCCCTATAAAGAATTGCCTAAAGGCAAAAAGGAAAAAAAAAATCCCTAAAAAATTAGTACCTCCACAAAACTTTGCAACATGAAGTTACTTGGGCTAGAAAATTATTGTTTCTGTTCTAGACTACTAACAAATTCGTAGGCCGGGAATATTTTGCCATGGTATTTTCGGTTGACGCGATTTCCACCTAGAAAATCCGAACAGCTAATAGCTTTCTAGAATACGTCAAAAGACATAGTAGGCGCCTTAAAATGGCTAGATAAGCTGCAGACAACTGGTTTCATACGAATTTCAAAAAGTACTCGTTGGGTGCCCTTGGCATATTCACCCGATTTTTACTGGACAATTCAGCAAATATTATGGACGAGTTGATTTGACTGTTGGGGTTGAATAGGCTGCACCGACAAAACATACCACGTTTGGTTTGATACATCGGACTTTGTCAATGCTCCAGAGTGTAGACTAGTAAACATTTCCCTCAGGCTTTCACTCCATTGATAAATCGTACAAACAAAACCAGCAGGCCTGGAGAGCAAACGTCGAAGAACGTCTCGGCAAAGCTCTCTCATGTCCTCCGACGCCATCTTGGGTTTGGCGCGTAAAGACCCCTGGGAACGAGGTTGACCACATCCACGCATCAAAATTTCTCGATGTGTTTCGCCTGGAAACGCACAGGGAGCCCAATGCAAGCTGATTAGTATGCGTTCTCCTTCGTCGAACGCAATTACCCATATTGTTGCTTTTTCCATTTAATGAACCAGACTGATAAACGTTATTTTTTTATGCACTTGTTGTATAAAAAGTAGTCAAAGTCTAGTTGGATGGGTTTCCTTTGAAATTGATTCCAAAAGCCGTTTGATATATATAACCGGCCTCCTTTTCTGCAGACGCGGGTGAACAGAGAGCAATATGGTCCTGCATGGTCCCACATGGTCCCGCAGCATATAGCGAGCAATCTTAACTCTTGAAATTATATGTTTTTCATGCTGACTGATTGAACGTTTAAAGCCTGGTTCACATTAAGCGACATAAGCAACATACGCAGACGCAGTAATGCGATGATCATTAGCAGCGCTTCTTCTTATCTCACACTTGCGACATAAGCACAATCAACATGCGCAGACGCAGTAATGCGATGATCATTAGCAGCGCTTCTTCTTATCTCACACTTGCGACATAAGCACAATCAACATACGCAGACGCAGTAATGCGATGATCATTAGCAGCGCTTCTTCTTATCTCACACTAACGGCATAAGCACAATCAACATGCGCAGACGCAGTAATGCGATGATCATTAGCAGCGCTTCTTCTTATCTCACACTTGCGACATAAGCACAATCAACATACGCAGACGCAGTAATGCGATGATCATTAGCAGCGCTTCTTCTTATCTCACACTTGCGACATAAGCACAATCAACATGCGCAGACGCAGTACTGCATTGATCATTAGCGGAGCTTGTTCTTATCTCACACCTGTGAGCTGTGCGTCTGTGTATGTTGTTGTACGTATGTCGCACGTGTAACCCATGACTGTTAATCTTCAGAGCATTTGCCTAGTTTCAGCTTATTCTGACTAATTAGCTGTTGTGCACGAATGCAGGATTTATGGCGATTCGCGATTAATCTAAAATCTTAACTACTGCATAACCATGTTTGACAATGCGCACCCATGCCTTGCAGTAGGCCACGAATTTCAAGTTTTATTTTGGGTTAACTGCCGGGATAGGGAACATATAGTACATATATATAGTACTGCTGCGGTCAATGAGCAAACGATTCTTAGCACCAGCGCTCAAATATTATTTTTAATTTGTTTTGTAACACAGAGTCGGTAGTTTAAAAAAGGTTCAGCTTAATTGAAAAGCTCAACAAAAGAATAGCATGTCAGGACACGTCTCATTGGAAGTTATTCCAGATTATTCTGAAATTATAATACCTCGAAACCCTGGACCTAACCCTCTTCTAAAATGTGGAAAGTAGTGGCTACTTTTAGTACGTTCTGTATAGTGGGACTTATTCCAGCTATTCCTAAATCAGAATACCTCGAAATCTTGTAGATATCCGTCCCATGAAATATAGAAAGTAGTCGCAACTTTTAGTACATCCTGTATAGTAGGACTTATTCCAGCTATTCCTAAATCAGAATACCTCGACTGATCCTGTAGATATCCGTCCTCTGAAATATAGAAAGTAGTGGCTACTTTCAGTACGTCCTGCCTGTGTAGTGGGACTTATTACAGCTATTACTAAATCAGAATACCCTGAGGTTTCAATTGTATATCTGTACTTCAGCAATTAATAAAGAACGGCTCCCGTGCATGGAGCTATCAAGCTCAGTTGAAGCGCATAAAACACAAATGTCACAGCAACAGTTCACCCGTCATAATTATAATTCACTACGACTGTAATCGATATATGTTGCGCTGACGCTATATTACCAGATTGAGTCACTTGGGTCAATGTTCGTTGTTACTTCAAATCGTGCGGTTCAAATATCGTAATACCTTACAAATCAGTGTGTTGTTTCCTAACCAAGCGTAATACCAAATGGCGAGGTGAGAATTATGTTATAATTGGGACAAATGGAGTCGCTGTAGACATTACTTTTGTGTTTAAAATCTTGTTGCCAAGTATCTCACAGCGGCGACCGGGGCACAAGTATTAACGATGGCTTGATTTGATAAACTCTTGGATTCAAACTGATTTGTGATCGAGCTTTTCAACGACTTTCTCCCATCATATATTATCATCTTTAAGTTAAGTGTTTCAATGGTTTCCGTGCAGCCTGATTCATAATCATTGATCAATCAGCGCGTCCCTTCCATGATAAAATTGTTATCTAATCTCCATATACTCATGCTCAACAGGCCTCAGCGCCTGATCCTAAGCCTTCAGTCTATCAATGCTGGCGGTCAGTGGCTACCCAAAGTAGTGGTCTTCCACACTTGGTACTCAGGAAACAAAGTTTTATTTTTGTTTATAAAATAGCCCATAGAAACTGCGAGTTCTGATTGGTTTAAAGCCTAAACTCTTTATAGTTCACCACTAAATTCCTTTCGACTAATTGATCACGTGACGCTCATTGGCCAAAAGCAATCACGTGACGTGATAGTGCTCAGACAGACAGACACTCTATTTGTCGTTATTGCTCATCACAAATCTCAGCAGGCACTATTATACAAATAGAGTGTGTCCGTCGAGGAACTATTATACAAATAGAGTGTGTCCGTCGAGGAACTATTATACAAATAGAGTGTGTCCGTCGAGGAACTATTATACAAATAGACTGTGTCCGTCGAGGAACTATCGGCTGATAGTTGCCCGCGGAAATTTGATGTTCTTAAAACAAATATAAGCCCGAGAACGCAGTTCGAGGGCTTATATGCTAGTTTTAAGAATATCAAATTTCCAAGGGAAACTATCAGTCGATAGGTCCGAGACAGACACAGTCTATTTGCGTTATTGTTCAACACAAAATTGTCTTTCGTGCTCAGCGGGCACTATTATACAAATAGACTGTGTCCGTCGAGGAACTATCGGCTGATAGTTGCCCGCGGAAATTCGATGTTCTTAAAACGAATATAAGCCCGAGAACGCAGTTCGAGGGCTTATATGCTAGTTTTAAGAACATCAAATTTCCAAGGGAAACTATCAGACGATAGGTCAGAGACAGACACAGTCTATTTGCGTTATTGTTCAACACAAAATTGTCTTTCGTGCTCAGCGGACACTATTATACAAATAGACTGTGTCCGTCGACGAACTATCGGCTGATAGTTACCCGCGGAAATTTGATGTTCTTAAAACAAATATAAGCCCGAGAACGCAGTCCGTCGAGGAACTATTATACAAATAGAGTGTGTCCGTCGAGGAACTATTATACAAATAGAGTGTGTCCGTCGAGGAACTATTATACAAATAGACTGTGTCCGTCGAGGAACTATCGGCTGATAGTTGCCCGCGGAAATTTGATGTTCTTAAAACAAATATAAGCCCGAGAACGCAGTTCGAGGGCTTATATGCTAGTTTTAAGAACATCAAATTTCCAAGGGAAACTATCAGCCGATAGGTCCAAGACCGACACAGTCTATTTGCGTTATTGTTCAACACAAAATTGTCTTTCGCGCTCAGCGGGCACTATCGCCTGATAGTTTGCCTCCGCGGATGACAACTATCACGTCACGTGATCGCTTTTAGCCAATGAGCGCGCGCCAAAATTTTGTGGTGAACTATAACGCCTGATAGTTTGCCTCCGCGGATGACAACTATCACGTCACGTGATCGCTTTTGACCAATGAGCGCGCGCCAAAATTTTGTGGTGAACTATAACGCCTGATAGTTTGCCTCCGCGGACGACAACTATCACGTCACGTGATCTCTTTCAGCCAATGAGCGCGCGCCAAAATTTTGTGGTGAACTATAACGGCTGATAGTTGCCCGCGGAAATTTGATGTTCTTAAAACAAATATAAGCCTGAGAACGAAGTTCGAAAACTATCAGCCGTTACAGTTCACCACAAAATTTTGGCGCGCGCTCATTGGCTAAAACCGATCACGCGACATGATAGTTGTCGTCCGCGGAGGCAAACTATCAGGCGTTATGGTTCACCACAAAGTAGTCGAGGAATACATGAACACAGGAGCCCATAACCAGGAGCGTCCATCCCGCATACTTCAGTCTTCAGTGTTGTTCCAGTGCTCGCTGTTAGTTCCGTTGGTTCTTTTACGTCCCCAATATTTAGTGGAGACGGGACCGCCATTTTCGTGGTCATCCGAGCCACGGCGAAGGTCTAACCATTTGCAGATGTTAGAGCAAAGGCAGCACCTTCTCCTCAGTTAATTTTAAGACCCTGAGTATTGGTCCGACCGGGGTTTGAACCCACGATCTCCTGCACAACAGCGCTCTAACAACTGAGCTATCCGGGAGGTGGTTATACTAGGCCTATATCACATCGTTTTCACAAGTTAGGTAATTTTTTAGAACGGTTTTCCGCTATTCTTGGATTGCAATCATTCCTAAGGGAATAAAATCACAAAAGCGTAGCAGCCATGTTGTTGGTATAACAAAAGTAGCTAATGAGGCATCTTTTGTTTCGCCACTGGTACAACCCACTAATTGGCGGGAAAATGATCTAAAAATAGCCCAACTTGTGAAAACGCTGTGACAGGTGCACCTGGTTGTGGGCTCCTGATGATCATTTGTACATGACTCCTCTTTTCCAGCTTGATTCCAGATCCCCTAACTTTATTTTTACCGACCGACCAACCCACCATCACGAACGAACACATCACGTGATCGCTTTTGGCCAATGAGCGCTCTAACATTTTGTGCAAGTGGCGGACAAACACTATCAAGTCACGGGATTGCTTTTGTCCAATAAGAGTGGCCGAAAATTTTGTGGTGAACTATAACGGTCGATAGATGTCCGCGGAAATTTGATGTTCTTAAGACAAAAATAAGCCCGAAAACGAAGTTCTGAGTGATACACTCTATTTGTATATTAGAGAGCTTAAGCATCAACGACGGCGAGGACGGGACCTAGAAAAATGTTTTCTCCTGAAATGTGATGTTTACTATTTCCTTCGTTCGCCTTTGATTACTTTTCACATTCATATCTTCGAAAAATATGATAAGCATAGAGTTCCGTTCACGCCGAACGAAAAACGGAGTGATTTACTTTTATACGTTGACGTTCTCTTGTAAACGTAAAATTTGGGGTTTTCACGTTGTGTTTTTCCAGACAATGGTTGAAATGTAGGCGACTGCGTGCATTTTCACGTGCAGTTATTGTATTTTGTAATTAAGGCTATTGTTTTATGCTGACGTCCTAGACGTTGCCGTCGTGGTTGCTTAAGCTCTCTATTAGCATAACCCAACCGCTGTCTATTGCAAACTCGCTATCTGATTGGCTAGCCAGGCGCCGTCTATTGCAAACTCGCTATCTGATTGGCTAGCCAAGAGCTGTCTATTGCAAACTCGCCATCTGATAAGCTAGCCAGGCGCCGTCTATTGCAAACTCGCTATCTGATTGGCTAGCCATGCAGGCGCCGTCTATTGCAAACTCGCTATCTGATTGGCTAGCCAGGCGCCGTCTATTGCAAACTCGCCATCTGATTGGCTAGCCAGGCGCCGTTTATTGCAAACTCGCTATCTGATTGGCTAGCCAGGCGCCGTCTATTGCAAACTCGCTATCTGATTGGCTAGCCAAGCGCCGTCTATTGCAAACTCGCTATCTGATTGGCTAGCCAGGCGCCGTCTAATTGCAAACTCGCTATCTGATTGGCTAGCCAGGCGCCGTCTATTGCAAACTCGCTATCTGATTGGCTAGCCAAGAGCTGTCTATTGCAAATTCGCCATCTGATAAGCTAGCCAGGCGCCGTCTATTGCAAACTCGCTAATTGATTGGCTAGCCAGGCGCCGTCTATTGCAAACTCGCTAACTGATTGGCTAGCCAGGCGCCGTCTATTGCAAACTCGCTATCTGATTGGCTAGCCAGGCGCCGTCTATTGCAAACTTGCTATCTGATTGGCTAGCCAGGCGCCGTCTATCGATTGATAGTCGAACTTGCGCGGGCTGCAAACAAAAATCACTTAGAAAAATGCTTTTTGATCGCTAAGTTGATAGAACGGTGGGCTTGGTTATGCTAAAACAACTAGACTTCTCGCTCTTGGTTTCTCTCGACTTTGATAGTTTGACTCGGGCCGGCTGCTCACCAACAACCTGCCCATAGAAACCTCGAACTTACAGTCTAATTCAATCCTTTCATTTTCATTTATTTATTTTGCACAATTAGTAATTTACAAGCAGTAGACAGGTAAAGAAAAAGAAAAAAAGAAAATTTGATTTGATCTAGATTTTACGTACAATAATCAGATATAGGTATAGGAAGAAAATAGAATTATTTACACAAATTGAGAAAGGGTCATCCTAATAGCAGAGCTAATCGAGAGGACGACCTAACATCGTCTAGGTGATTGGGGATAAATACAATTTGAAGATATAGTATTTTTCTAAATAAATTACAAGACAATATCAAGATATACAATATCTAGTAACAGTATTAATATATACAATATCTAATGAGTATAATTATCTAACAAAAAAAATGAAAAGCGACGGCGAATAGAGGAAGGGGAGGTGGCATTTTTAATGTCCTTAGGAAGTGAGTTCCACATTTTCGAGCCATTGAATTGAAGGAACGCAAACCGTACTGAGTTATTTTGACAGAAACCTCTTCCAAACTATTTCACTCTAGTGAGACAAATGAAACCTTGTTGCAAGTATCTTTAAAACAACTGAGCCATTTGTTTCGTATTGCAGCTTTCGTATTGCAGCTTAAACAAGGCAGAGAAATAGCGTTTTCTTGCAGTTTCAATTGAGAATTTTAGTTTGAAGAAACCGGGAAATAGTTTGGAAGAGGTTCAGGTTTTAAGTAGAAATTATTAACAAGTTTTAAGTAAAAATTATTAATTGCCCGGCGAGAGCGGAAGACAATTGATGTGTTGAACAATAACGACAAATAAAGTGTGTCTGTCGAGGGACTATATACCGGCTGATAATTGCGCACGGAAATGTGATATTCTTAAAACAAATATTTGCCCGAGAACAAAGTTCGACGGATTATATGCTAATTTTAAGAACGTTTCTATATTCACTTATATAGCTTTATCAACTGATAGACACTTTTAGTCAGGCACGCCCTAATGCCGCGGTCTCCGCGTCATATAGTCGGCTGAGCCAATCCAATCGTGCGTTCTTGGGATATTTCTCTTTAACAGGATGTTTTTCTTTTACAGGATGAACTTGTGAACACGAGAAGGCACCTTGAGCAGACAAAGTAAGTACTTGTCAGTAAAGTTGAGACCGTATCAACTGAGAAAATTAGCAGAACTCCTAATTAAAGAAACGGCACTTTCTTTCTCAGTTCAGTGAATGCTCGAGATAGTTTCAGTCTGAAAGATCAGTTGTTTGACGCGATGAAGACGAAAGAAGGAGCTGATGCCGAGATCAAAGCGCTCAAAGTTCAACTGAAGATGTCAGAGGAGACGAGAGACAGCGCCAGACGAGATCTCATGGATGCACATCGTAAGATGCGTGAGGTGGACGAGGGAAAAGAAACACTGAGAAAAGAAAACCTAAGCCTGAGACGGCTTGTCAAGGATGGGGAATTAGAGACACAATCACTGGACAAAACAGTGACGGACTTGAGAGAAAAGGTGACTATAGGGGAGGAGGGAATTAGAGACACAATCACTGGAAAAACAGTGACGGACTTGAGAGAAAAGGTGACTAGGGAGGAGGGAATTAGAGAGACAATCACTGGAGAAAACAATGACGGACTTGAGAGAAAAGGTGACTATAGGGGGTGGAGGGAATTAGAAACACAATCACTGGAGAAAACAATGACGGACTTGAGAGAAAAGGTGACTAGGGAGGAGGGAATTAGAGAGACAATCACTGGAGAAAACAATGACGGACTTGAGAGAAAAGGTGACTATAGGGGGAGGAGGGAATTAGAAACACAATCACTGGAGAAAACAGTGACGGACTTGAGAGAAAAGGTGACTAGGGAGGAGGGAATTAGAGAGACAATCACTGGAGAAAACAATGACTGACTTGAGAGAAAAGGTGACTATAGGGGGAGGAGGGAATTAGAAACACAATCACTGGAAAAAACAGTGACGGACTTGAGAGAAAAGGTGATTAGGGAGGAGGGAATTAGAGAGACAATCACTGGAGAAAACAATGACGGACTTGAGAGAAAAGGTGCCTATAGGGGGAGGAGGGAATTAGAAACACAATCACTGGAGAAAACAATGACGGACTTGAGAGAAAAGGTGACTATAGGGGGAGGAGGGAATTAGAGACACAATCACTGGAGAAAACAGTGACGGACTTGAGAGACAGGATGACTAGGGAGAGGGAAGGGCACACTGTGGTAAATGGCATTAAATGTTGTATTTCAGGTTAAACAGGCTGAAAATGAGAAATCCGAGACCAAGCACCTGCTGGAGGAGGTAGAGAGCAGGTTTCACGTGTGTGAGGAGAGTCGAACGTCCTTAGTTAACGAGTACGAGGATATAAGATCACGATTTAACGAGGTCGACACGGAACGACACGAAATACGCCGAGAACTCCAGGAAGCACTGCGTCAAATCAAACTACTCAGTGGCGAGTGTCTACAGGGCAAGAGAGATGTCTCCGACTTCAGAGAGAGACTGGCACAAGAAGAGGTGATAAGAG
Source organism: Actinernus sp. WN-2022 (assembly GCA_030867875.1). NCBI lineage: Eukaryota > Metazoa > Cnidaria > Anthozoa > Actiniaria > Actinernidae > Actinernus > Actinernus sp. WN-2022. Next base: position 1,308,423 of record JAOWCC010001368.1, on the reverse strand, counting down.
AGGAGACTCGGCACGAGGCATACGCCATTAAGAAGAATATTATCCACATCGAGACTGAGAAGGAAGAGGCCAGACAAGAAGTGTCCAAACTACAGAGAAGGTACGTGGATATTAATTATATAAAAGCGATGTGAGTCTAATAGACACAGGGATAGAAGGGTTTAAAACGCTTGGATTCGACTACCCAGTTTCTCGTTTTCTGATTGGCTGATTGCCATTGGAAATAAGAGGACATGTCACGATAGATTACGTGATTCGATAGATCACGATAGATTACGTGACTCGCGCCGCAAGATTGATTGCGTGATAGCCCGCTAGAATCACGGCTTTCCCTGCAGTTTTCCTTGTCTTCTTGGCCCTATCACTTCACTATTTTTAGTTTGTTGTTGTAAAAAACAAAATTACGATAGTTTACCGTGGTATGTTCTCTTATTTTATACATTTTTCGTCATCTCATGGTCAAAACGTTTTGTGGCTTTACTCGGCTGGCGACTCGTGAAATTCACAACAATTTTGAACATCGCATGGTGAACGATCGTAAATTTGCTAAGCCTACAGGGTCAGCGGTTGTTCGAAGCAGGATATGCGCTACCCCGGGGTGAAATCGTTAACCGAGGTTAAACTGTACAGATTACAATTACAGATTTAGCACTATCCTATAGCTAGGGATAAAGTTAACCTTGCTTTGAACAACCAGGCCCAGATTGTATTTATAGCAATTCCCACGGTTAAAACCAAGTGACTGAGTAGTGTCAACTATGATTTAAATATGGTATACTGAGCGCTGACTCAGTGGTGATACGCTACCGACCGAGTATGATTCACGGCAGAAGAGTCTAGGTAAAGTTGAGGGTTTGGTCGATGCTTCTCCCTCCTGCAATGAGCTCAAATTGTTGTTTGTTTGGCTACGGAGAGCATAACTATAAAACATTCAGGAATATTTCAATTTGTTTCTGTATTCTTTATTGTTTTACAACAGAACGAAAGAGTCTGAGGATAGATTCGTGTCCAGAGAGAAAGATTATGTCGCACAGATTCAGGAACTGAAGCATTTCGAGGAAAAGGCAAGAAAGAAAATACGTGAAATGGAGGAACATCTAGAGAAGACGACATTTGATAGAGAGAACTACAAGGCTCAATTATCGGGTATGTTGCTATTATCAAGTGTCTCTCAGACAACATTTCAGAGAGTATGCTGCTGTTTTCTTCGTGTGTCCTCGTGTCTCATATGATTCATCTCCAATTCTATCACTAAACAAATTTAATTCTTCAATTTCCGAAGAGGGCCGGGCAAAAATAAAACATGGACTACCTGAAATATTTCACGTTTTGCCTTAATGTTCTCTTAAAGCAAAGAAATACCTTTTGCTTAACCGTGACAGCTACAGTTCAGTTGAACCCCTCACGGGCGTAGCCGCTTGCCCTGCAATTTTGAACATCTAAAATCTCTTAAATGGCATCTCCTGCATTATGAGTAAGAAATACACTCGCTCTTTCTTTTTCTCTTTTCTTTATTCAATTTATCTTCTGGCTTGGAAATGAGAGGGAGAGGGGTTTTTCCTTAGGGAAAAGGGAGTCCAGAACCCTAGGAACCTCCCTCTGTCTACGCCCCTGCCCCTCCCCCCAAGGTAAAGGTCGTGTCTGTGGTGGCTTTACTCATTATTACCATAACTTCTACGTATCCACCAAAATCATTAAGCAATTAATATCTAACGATGCCATAACAATGTTAACCCACCAGGCAGTGAAGGTCGTATTGCAGCTCTTGAAGCTCATATAGGAAGACTGGAGGGACTGAAGATAGACGCCGAATACAAACTCAACAGTCTTCATTCAATAATGAGGCGGACACTCGGTTTGCGGTCTTACACGCAATCGCATGCGCAGGGAGATGGCAGTCCCAAGAAACCTAGAATGAGCTTCCGGTCGTCACGGCAACAGAGAGACACATCATCCTCAGGTATTACTGATAGTTATTTTTACTTCTCGATATCTCGTGTTACTTTAGTGTTGAACTCAGTCGCGGTTGGGTTTCAAACGCATTTGATATACGAGAAGTAATAATGGTGTAATGGTTCTTTTTTTCTTGTTTCCTCTGTAGAGGAATCACTGGATGAAATCGACCCTGATCAGGTGAAGGCTTCACTTCAGGAGCTGCTACAGAGTATGCGCGAGACGGAACGCAGTCGGGACGAGGCGCTGACCAAGGTAGACACGCTACAACGTGTTGTGCGTGACATGGAGGAGGAGAGAGGCGTTGCCACCAATAGAATGAGAGACTTACACGCCGAGATCAACCAGCTGAGAGAACAGAAACGAGGCTTAGAGGAGCACTTCAATACCTCACAATGCTCACTCACTTTACAGGTTGGTTCCCTGTGTTGAAAGCTGTACAAGAGACATCAATAATCAGTCATGCAGCCATGAAATTTCATATTCTTTAAATGGGTTATGCCTAAAGGTCCATGGTACGTCTCATCAGTAAAGCCGGCCACATCAGCTAAAGACTGGAGAGGATGTAATGATGACGTGAAGTTTGGTGAAGTTCTGTCTGTAAATCACTTTAATGTGAAGTTGGCATCCTCGATAAAGATTAATATTATTATTATTATAGCGTACTGTACTCCGAGCGGTAGGCCCTGAGTTAACAATGTCGATATGAGTCATTCTGATATCTGCCGTCTGATTTCTTAGGAGGAAGCAATGCAGAGACTGGAGCGAGACAACCTCGCTGTCACAGAGAAGCTCCAGATGCTCGAGAGCACGTTAGCATTGTCAGAGAACGAGCGGCAGGTACTCCAAGACAAGATCCGGGACCTACAGGATATGGAAGTGAGGCTGAAAGATGGTAATAATGCATTGCGCGCTGACTTTGAGGCTGCATCCGGGTCTCGAACTAAAATAGAGCTAAAGCTGACGGCTATCGATGGTGAACTACAGCGAGCAAAGAGAAAGAACGTAGAGACAGAAAATGAAAACAAGGAGCATCGGAGACGACTGGAGGCTGTCATGAAAGACAAACAGGTGAGCGATGTACTTTTATAGCAATATTGTAAAATGATACCACATACACTGTAAATCTGATGTCGCTTTATTTGATTCTGCACAATGCCGCGTTTAATGCACTTGTAATTACTAATGAGGCAAACCCCCATTCAATGTATGTATTCAACTGACTACAATCGAAGTTCCAATGTAAAATTATGTTATTTGAAACAAAAATTATAAACTAATGAAAGGAGCAGCCAAGAAATGCTCTAGTTTAACAGATGGCCTATTTTATGCACAAAACTCAGGTTTAACGCATTTAACCTTTTCAACACCTTAGAAGGGAACCATATTTAATAGCCCACTTCCGCGATATGCTTTACTTGTCACGCACAAAGGTTTCAATACGAGGCCCCGTGCTAAATTAAATTTATTCTTTTCTCAGAGAATTGAAACCTTTGTGCGCGACAAGTAAAGCATATCGCGGAAGTGGGCTATTAGAAGCACGAATTGTTCCCATCAATTCGCGATGTGCCTCATATTAATAATACATACAGCTAGCCCACAACAGGACATTTTCATAATGGCGTCATTTTACTACAACTTCCTTTTCAAATTCTCTTTCTCATTCAGACATTAAAACTCCTTTGAGTATACCAAGACAATGGTCTAAATTAGAGGAACAAAAGAATCCGCGCAAAGAGTTCTGGTAGTTGTAGTATGTGACGGTATCATGCAAATGTCCTATTAAAATTTTCCATGAAAAATACCGTAATCAAAGTCCCCACATTTGTTGCAAAGTCCCCAATTCCCCCCACCCTCGGAGAAGCCGATGACAAGTGCATTACACCAAACCACTTCACTGATGTATATCGATAAGCTTTGTCATCAAGTTAACCAAGACTGAGCTAGAGCGGATTTCGTATGAGTGGACAACTTACGACAATAATGTACGGCACGGTTACTGTACGACATGCTGTAACATTGAAATGGTTTACCTATTGTTTTTGTCTTTCTGATCCAATCAAATTACAGAGTTACGGTACAGTAAGTTACAGTACCAGTTACGGTAAGGCTACGGACATGCCGTAGTTTGTCCCATTCCGCATACGAACTCCGCTCTAACATTCTTCAGTACACTATTTCAGTCTGTACTCAAAATAGATGATTTATATATCTCATACTGTTCTTGTTCACGTTTCTTTCCCATAGCATCAACTCACTCAACACTCTTTTTTTCAGGAACTAGAGAATAGGATAGTTAGCTTGGATTTAACTGCACAAAGACTAATGGCGGCTCTTGCTAAGGCAGAGGAAGAGGAAACGAGACTAAAAGAGAAAATCCAGTCCCTCTCGGTGTCTCTTGTAGACAGCAACAGCAGCTCACAAAACCTGCAAGACAGGATTAACCAGTTACAGAGATTACTGGATACGGCAGAGAACGAGAAGAAGTTAAAAAACGAGAGATCTGCAAAGCTTAAGGAATCTTTGAAGGAGAATAAAACTGAAAACCGAATATTACTTGAGAAAATCGAGTTCCTGCAAAGGACGGGAGAGGATTCAGATCTTAGAAATAGGGATCTGGAGAACCAACTGAAGAACTTGAAAATGTTGTTGCAGCAAATAAAACAAGAAGAAGAAGAGTTTATCACCAGACTGCAAGAGCAAGAAGAGGAAAAAGACGCTTTAAAAGAGCAAAACAGCTCTCTTGTCAGAAACAACTCTTCCTTTGAAGGGGAAAAACGAGATTTAGAACGAACAAATATTCGAATAGCTAAGGATGTGTCAGCGCTGAAGAAGACACTAGAAAGACTGCAGAAACAGAGACTGTGTTTCGAGGAATCTTTTTATGAGACAAATCAGGAGAAGGAGATGTTAGACAAGTCACTGGGAGAGGCACAACAAGAAAACACACTGCTGAGAGAGCAGATTACTACGCTACAAATGATTGTTCATGAGACTGAGGAAAAATACAGACAGAGGTAAGATATATCACCGCGCATGCGCAAAGAAATAAGTGCAGCAGTAGCTAGTAGCCGATAAACACGTTGGTACTCATTCTCACTCTTTTCTTTATAAATTTGCTGATCCTGTCTTTATAAAGTTTTATGTCTTTAAACATTATGATGATCCAGTCAACTGGTCAACTGGTGCAAGTTGGAACTTACCATGCAGGTCCATGTCCGTGACGCACCAAGGCTAAAATTAAATCTACAGCTCAATAAATCTTATGTGAATAACAAACTGATCGTGTCGTACATCTCCACAGCATGGCTGACATGGACAATATGCAAAGCGAGCAGATGGCTAACGGTGCCGCACGAGCACAAGCCGCTCTCGATAAGACTCAGCGGACTGCAGAGAAAAAAGAGAAAGCCTTGAAGGAGAAGATAGACACACTTGACAAACAGGTGAGTTACTCATCAGACGCTGAATGTGCTGCTCGGAGTACGCATGCGTACGGGCCTCGAGTATACTGCGTGTCACACCGCGGCAAAACGGTATGCTCCGCTGGCCAAAAGAACGAAGGCCTCTGCTATCAAATGCAAACCGAGGACTTTAACTTTTTTAGTAAATAATTTTATAACTTAGTAAACTCACAGTGAATTACAAATTAAGAAAACTTCAACCTGTTAAAATCTTAGGCTTTTTCTTATTTTTTGACAGAACAGTTCACAAATGGATACTTTAAAATCACGGGTATGTTTCATTTCAGTTTTCGCGGGAAACTGGGGGCGGCCGCGCGCCGACAAGAAATAGCAAATACGCATGCGCGTGACGTTTTGCTGCGCGGTGTGACTGCGTGTTTGCCTTCCTGTACAGACTCGTACCCAGTCGCTACTAAGTTATAATTGGCGGCGCGGTACTAAGCTAGCAAACGCGGGGGGTGTCACCTGAAGTCGCGCAAAGGATCAGGGGAAGTACAAGGGGAAAATACCGCGCCTCCTTAGTAGCGACTGGGAACGAGTCTGCTTCCTGTGTAGGCCACCTCAACATTGCTTGTACTCGGAGACCCATTCTTGGAGATCCACCGGCGAAAAGGACTCCTTGGATCTCCGAGGAAGTCGTAACCAGTCTTTGGACCAATATCTGTTTGCTATATTACAGGTTGCTGTATTGAAAAGAGAACTGAAGAACGAGAGAAGTGAACGAGAAAAACAAATGACTAAAGCCGCCCTCAAGTCCGAAGAACTTCGGGAAGTTCGTACTTCACTCGATAAGTCACTCCGAACGGTCGAGGAAGATGCGACGAATGTACGAAGTATGCTCGGGAAATCACTTCGCAAAATCGATAGATACACGGATGCTTCTCGGCGGAGTGAGCTTCCTCCACCAACTACGACAGATACCGAGACCTCTACGGTGGATGACGAGAATGCACCAGTTAATGGTGAAAATACGGCGAAGAATTATCGATCAACCAAGCGACATAGTCGTTCGGCATCTGGCACCGTAAGGAGCCGAAGGTCTACGGGAATGACGTCAGAGATGGTCACAAACGGTACAGACTCGCCCCCAGTCAATGGCCGTCACGAACACGATGACAGCTCGCCCGTCAGACGCTATCGACGAACAAGAAAGTCCATCAACTAAACTACAACATAATCTTGTTTTAGTTCTTAAAGCTGAGAACACCAAAGAATGATTTTAACAAAAATAAAGTTTGGATTGATTGATTTTCAAAGGGGTGCTGTAACATCTAAAAATGGTGGAAATTGACGCGTGCCTTAACCTATAGCATTGTTTGGTAATAATATACGAGAGTAGTGTGTTTTTAACAAGCCGGCTTTTTATATGACAGATCGGATTGTGAAAAAAATACTTAGATTTTACCAAGAAGGCAAAGAAGTCCAGTTTGAAGAGTGTACTGATTGCTTTATTTATTGCGAGTTTTTTAATCCCTCAGCTCATGTTTACACATCACTATTTTATTGACTGGTTCTTACACATTGATAAGTCGTGAAAGACTTGCGCATGCGCTCTAGTACCTACTTCACTGTTGGTTGATATTTGTACATAAAGTATCCCAATCGCAACTTAAGGTCTGCTAGAAAGTACCTATTAATTGTTCCACCCTCAAATCTGAGGACATACGGGGACAGATCTTTTTCCGTTGCTGCCCCAAAACTTTGGAATGGTCTTCCACTGGACCTTAGATGTAGTTCTACTGTAAATATTTTTAAATCTCATCTAAAGACTCATATTTTTAGGGAAACGTATTTGTAAATATTTTTTCTTTTGTTTTTAATGTATTTTAACGATCTTTGTATTTAGTTTTTAATTTTTCAACATTGTAAAGCGCCATAGAGCATTTAATGGATATGGCGCTATATAAGTACACTATTATTATATTATTATTATTATTAAACAGTCGACTTCAATAAAATAGATGGAATTAACATTGTAAAATAAACTGTATCAAGCACAGCAATGTGTGATTTGTGTTGCTATTCTGCTCTACGTGCAAATTGAGAGAGGAAAGCAGATTTCAAAAAACACATTGAAATAACAATAATAAGCAATTAGTGGACGAATTGAGCAAAATATGATGAATTGTCTGTGTCTCGCTACCAGTTATTTGCCTCTACTGATCTGCCCTCGGCATCGGCAAACTGACTGGTAGCTCGCCACAGACAATTCATCGTATTTTGCTCAGCCTCGTCCAATATTAAATTCACTCTTTTCACCTGGTGGCCATCTTGGATTCAAAGCGAAGCAATCCCTTGTTTTTGCCTGGTTAGCCTCGTAGTGAGGGATAGTCAAAACGAGGCTAACCTGGCAAAAACAAAGGATTGCCTCGCTTTAAATCCAAGATGGTCACCAGGTGAAAAGAGTGAATTGCTTATCATGATATTACTACAACTAATAATAATACTTATAATCATAATCCTAACAACAACAATAACAACAACTAAAATAATAATAATAACAGTTATAATTTAATAACAACATTTGTATGATGATAAAAATAAGAAAGAAAAAGTAAGAAATTATAATATAAACAAAAGATAAACAAGTGAACGCGATTTCAATAGGTAACAAGAACGCTTTTTCTCCTCATCTTTTGCTGAAGTTCGCTTGATTTAATTTTGGGTCTAATCTGCTTCCAGTTTAATACATGATCGGAAACAATAGCTGTGGACATTACCCAGTTGAGAGCGTATTGAGTTTACTGAGTGTCATCTTACTCTGTTGACTCACTGACGGCTCTCCGTTGTCAGGACGAGTTCCTAGGTTACTACACACAAGAACAGCATTTAAACGAGAGGAAGAGCTAATTTCTGAACACTGTCCTCGACAAATAACATTTGCTGTTATGAAAGTGATCTCACTGGAGCAATGAAAAGCAAATACGAACCGTTATAACGAACGATTTGCGACATAATCTGGCGTTGTTTAATATGATGTCCGGGCTAGCGGTTAAGAATGGTTATAATGGATGGAAACGTGATAAAAATATCCTCTCAAAGAGTAGCGACAAGAGCAACGATAAGACTGACAAGTTACCACCGATCGAAGAAAATCAACTGCATCGAACTATGCGAGTAACGAACACGCCACGGTCGGTTCAACGAGTCACACAACAGCCTGTGTTCCATGTTTACATCCATGACTCAGGTGCTTTACCCTGCCTGCAGCGGTTCGGCTCTGAAGAGTACTTCATTCTACTGAATGATGAAGTGAAGGAGATCAAACATCTGGCCGTGTCGCTTGGCATCAGTGAAAACTTTAAGAGTGCTGGAGTTTATAGAGATCAAGATGTGAACAGCAAATGGAAAGCTGCTCGAGTAAATAGTAAGGATCGATGGTGGAAACACAGCAAGAAGTGGAGAAAACACAAAGATGAGATGAAACAAGGATTACACGGAGTACTAGACAGTAAACCTCACGTACAGGTAATCAAGAATTATGCCGAGAAAAACCCGGGATTACACGAGTTAAGGAAGAGATTAGACCATGACGAGCATATGTCGGGATTATATGTTGGTCTAACCAGAGGGATCAAGAGGAAATTACAAACTTTTGTTGTGCCTGGTATAGGTTGTTCTTACAGACTACCTATTATCACACGAGATTGTGTCGTACAGATTCGTAAATAGGTAGGTAGGTAGATAGATTAGGTAGGTAGGTAGGTAGATAGGTAGGTAGATAGGTAGGTAGGTAGGTAGGTAGGTAGGTAGGTAGATAGGTAGATAGGTAGATAGATAGATAGATAGATAGATCCGATCGATTGATTGATTGATTGATAGGTAGGTAGGTAGGTATTAGGTAAGCATAGGTCGTTTATTAGTTACCCCACTTACAGTATTAAACTAAATTATCAAGGATTAAGAAAATAATTACTAAACATTAAACACATAAATATTAATAAACTAATTCGATAAAAATGATTGTCAATGTAACACTTCAGGCTGGTTCTCATATAATCGTCCCGATCACTTGAACCTTTTGTTCGTGTGAATCGAAGCGTAAATTAATATGCAGAACAAAAGAATCAAGCGATCGGGGAGATTATATGAGATCCAGCCTTTAGGGAACACTAAATTCTGACTGCTTAAGGCTGGTCAGTATAGAGATTCGATTTTACGGATCAGTTTATTTGGCATCGGATTCCCATACACTATATTCAGTTCGCGCCATGTTTGCACCCCTTTCAAAATGTCGGAATTAACCGCGAACTGGTCTATTAGAAAATGTCGAGGATTTAGTAAAATGCCACACCTATTGCCCTTTTTGGCTAGATCACGGACACCAAGCTGATGGTGAGAGAGGATGAGAATGATTAACATTTACAGTTGTCATAACGTTAACTGAAGCACAAAACAGTAAAACTATGACCAAGAATACAAGACTACCAGCTGTAGTGACATAAGAAACTAGAGGATAGCGATTCCAAAAATCCTTAAAGAAGAACGAGAAATGGAAAATCCCTTACAAAAGAGTTTAACCCAATCTCGTTCCCAGAGCCCGCGATCTTTTGGCTAGCGCCAAGATACGAGAGCTCGCGTTTGGTCACCGCTGGCCGAAAAATGCGCGGGCTCTGGGAACGAGATTGAGAGGTTTGTTTAAAATTGCTCAATTTGTCTTTTCCCACCCCAGTGTTATCCACAAACAAGTATGAGTCGGTGTCCATCGGTGAATTTCGAAGATGTTTTTCAAAATATTTGATATTTCAGTTTATTTATTTACATTCTCAAAGCGCGCGTGTAACACACAAGTGGTTTCACTAAAAATGCTGTGATTGGCCAGTTTGAAAACCTCAGTTTTACCTAAAGAAACGTTCAAGCTCTCGCTTCGAAACCAAAGAAATGTAAAGTTAACCTAAGCCGGCAAAGGAGTGCTAAAAGTGTTGATGGTTTATGGACTGATCACGGGAAAGCCAACAAATTTGATATCTCATCTTGTGGCCGCTCGGTTAATAAGAAATAAGTAATACTTACGTTAACGCCTGCCTCGTCCCCAGGCGTCTAAAACATTGCGCGAACACGGAGCGCGTGGGGTGTACTCCTCGCCACACCGCGGCAAAACGGGTATGCTCCGCTGGCCAAAAGAACGAAGGCTCTGCTATCAAATACAAATTACCGAGGGTTTCAACTTTTTTAGTAAATAATTTTATAACTTAGTAAACTCACAGTGAATTACAAATTAAGAAAACTTCAACCTGTTAAAGTCTTAGGCTTAGTTTTTAAGTAGTTTTCTTATATTTTGACAAACAGTTCACGAATGGATACTTTTACGCAGAAATTTTAAAATCACGGGTATGTGCCTGTTGTTTCATTTCAGTTTCGCGGGAAACTGGGGGCGGCCGCGCGCCGACAAGAAATAGCAAATACGCATGCGCGTAACGTTTTGCCGCGGTGTGACTCCTCGTACGCTTCGCGCGCGCTCGGGTCGCAAATATCGCTCGATTAAATAGGCCTGGGGACGAGGCAGCGTTAACGCGGTTATTGGTGCACGCCATGAATACCTTTTTGCACAACACGTACTGAAAGGAAAAAGCAACCTCGATCTAATCGATTTGTGAGAATGGTAGTAAGCTTCACGACACCTGCCGCATTAGAGAAATGATTTCACAATTCATATGAAGTCAGTAGCAGCTGTCAACATTCTACGTCGTGTATTGACATATTTAGATACTATATACTTGGGTGTTTTGGTACTTCTTTTTAACAGTCTGTATGTACCAGTATTAGATACCATGGGCTAACCACAGGGAATTCTAACCGATGCTAGAATATTGGAAGGAATAATCGATCGAATCAATATTTTTATGCGTGGGGGCTACCTGTGGTTCCTTTCCCGCGCGAGCATGGTTGTGAATTTATTGAAGTAACTTAGTTCTTAATTCCAAAATTGTACGTTCGCATCCGTAATTGGACAATAAAGTTATCTGGGTGTAAAACGAACCCGTTAAATGTGTAGTTTATTTTCTCTGTACTATTCTTATTAGTTTGAGTGCGTTGTGTGCGTGATTTAAGCGTTTGAGTTCACTTACACTTGTTCCTCGATTTTCGCTACTCACGCCTGGGCGCGCGAGCTTATGGATTATTGCGTGGATGTTTTTTGAGCATCCGACAACTGAAGAGAATATTGAAACATCGTGGACTCGGGAGAAGAAACTGATCAAATCCTCAATTGGTTTGCGAGGCTGTCGAACAAGAATTATGTGGCAGCGGAAGTATAGACAGTATAGACAGATGGGATCACAAAGGGATCATTATTTGTAAGGCCAACTTCTAACCACGTGATGCGCCTGCTGTATCCGTCAATAGCTCCGTGGATGCAAAGACCAAATGGCTTTAATTTGTCGTACCCGTCTATGTGCCTCAAATGATTAGGTCCTTCTGTTTTATACTGTCTTGTTCGTAATCGATGTCTTGACCTCGATTCAACTCCTCAGGATCTAATATCTTTAAAGTGCCACTACGACGAACATTTACCATTTCGATTTGCCACTTTTTCAGTGTCTATAGGTCAATCAGTATTAGAAATATCCGAAATAGTAAAAAATATTCCCAAATTGGCATCTTAAACCACAAATTTTAGGAGAGTTTACCGGTAAAATCCTGTCCGCCATTGCTGGAAGCCGTGCCCTTTGTTCAGCTTTAAACAAAGGTTTATTCACCGGAAGTGATGTCATACACTTAACACGACAACCTCGTGGCGCGAAATAGCGTGCATAAAAAAGTAGCCAACCTCGCAAAGATAAATATAACTTTCTTCTTATGTACGTGAAGACGTTTTTAGTAGAAATATGCCTCCAAGCGTTGTGTTCTGCAGGCGAGCGTTAAGTGTATGACATCATTTCCGGTGAATAAACCTTTGTTTAAAGCTGAACAAAGGGCACGGCTTCCAGTAATGGCGGACGTGTAGATTCAATATTCGGAGCTAAAAAAATAAGACTTCCTGTCGTTGTATCGAAAAACAATTTGAACTGGTAATAATATATGAACTCTACTTTATGAATATGCAAAAACATTGATATGTCAAAATTTGATCGTAGGGGCACTTTAACAGTTCTCGAACAGTTTCTTTGTCTGTTGAGATACCATGCTCGTGTAGCAGTCTCTGGGTCACTGTCTATACCCACATAATTCTTGTTCGATAGCCTCGCAAACCAATTGAGGATTTGATCAGTTTCTCTCCCGAGTCCACGATGTTTCAATATTCTCTTCAGTTGTCGGATGCTCAAAAAACGTCCATGCAATAATCCCAAGAACAACCACATCTCGTCGTAGCCAAGTCCCAAATGAAAGTAGCGTTCTATCAAAGCTGTACGTTCAGCATTTGTATTTTGCAAAGCAGTCGTGTAGGCAGGCAAAATTAAACTGCTTCGGTTTTTGAATGTGCCTATTCAACAACAAAGTCAAGTCAATCTTTATTTACCATATAATATATATGTTTACACACACAAAAAAAAATGAAATATACAATACAATATGTTACTTTTGATTATTTGTTTGTTTGTTTGTATCTTTTGTCTATCTCGATTATTGTATATATAGATATATGTGAAATATGTTATATTATCTATATAGTATGTATATATGGAGGTGTTCAGTGAGTAAAACTCCAAGGAGCTAGCTTGTACATGAAGACCAGATAAAATATCCGTACGTCAGCCATTTTGAAGATCTCGTCAACATGAAACTGCGATTGCTCAGCGGTGACTTATTGTACTCCCCCTCCCTCCCCCACCCCCCTCACCAAAAAAATATCGCGTGCCATAAAATTGAACCCGTGCCAAAAAAAGTAGTAAAAAAGTAGAGGGCGTGTCAAAATAATCGAAGGCGTGCCCAAAAATACCGAACGCGTGCCAAAAAAGTGAGCGCGTGGCAAAAAAATATAGGAGTCGTGCCAAGCACACCGCGGCAAAACGTTACGCGCATGCGTATTTGCTATTTCTTGTCGGCGCGGCCGCCCCCAGTTTCCCGCGAAAACTGAAATGAAACAACAGGCACATACCCGTGATTTTAAAATTTCTGCTTAAAAGTATCCATTTGTGAACTGTTTTGTCAAAAAAATAAGAAAACTACTTAAACGATAAGCCTAAGACTTTAACAGGTTGAAGTTTTCTTAATTTGTAATTCACTGTGAGTTTACTAAGTTATAAAATTATTTACTAAAAAAGTTGAAACCCTCGGTAATTTGTATTTGATAGCAGAGCCTTCAATCTTTTGACCAGCGGAGCATACCGCGTGCCAAGGACATTGGCGAAGAAAAACAAGTGGCTCTAACTGGGATCCGTAGCTTTCAATTGACTTTAAGAATCTTACATGACCGAGAGGTTCGTTAGTTCATATCAAAATCGGTGGAAATAGCTATTTCCGGCCCGGAATGCGAATGTAAAGTTATTACCGTGACACAGCCCCTTTAAGCGTGTATTTGACAAATATGTAATTGAATTTAAAGCAAAAACGTTCTCAGAGTTTAGAAAAGTTTGAATCACAAACGTAAATAGCACAACAGTTCTTTAAAATAATAGTTTGTGAAAATTGTTATCTTTTTGACACAAGAATTTCGCCGAAGAATGCAAGAGCTTGAACCAGAAACAAAAACAAAAGCAGATTCAATTAAATAGCTTCCGGGAAAGTATTTTATTAATACAGGGTAAATAATGAACAACTTAACTAGTAAACCAGAGAATAAGCCGTAGTTTTAACCGGCATTGTTGCACCATTATGGTAATCACATATGACCAGTCGAGTTTATCAAGCAATACCAACTAATAACGTCTATGTATAAAGGTACCAGGTAAAAGACATTTATATATTTATGTTTTGCTTTATTGAAGCGTTGCAGTTTTGTTCGTTACATTGGAGTTGCATACCGTACATGTGTTAATGCTGCATATCATTCAGAACATTGTGGTACCTATAATTTTAAACTCTATTAAAGCAGTACGAATGGTAGGCGGTGTTGATTTTATCTACAGGTATCGCCATATACGGGTTAATACGGCAAGCAAATGTTGGATAACGAATTATTGGCTGAAATTGCGAATTTTCGGATGAAATCGCGAAGATAAAGTGGTTAGATTTTAAAATTTACGCCAAATCGCCAAATTAACGTGTCGCGAAAATTTCATGTAATAAGGTACTTTATTTGTCAACGTTCCCCAAATACAACCAAAAAATCCTAAAAATAGTTTTAGTTTTAACACCTAACTCACTTTCCATAATTTTACAAAACCATCTGTCAGTCGCCTACTGGGCACCTTGTATTACTTTTTGCCGTGAATTCTACGATTGGAACGGAGAGAGGAGAAAAAACGAAAGGTGATATGTCTTGGATTCAATTTATGTGAAAGCGGAATTTAGCTATAGCACATAAATGTGCCGCGCCATCCTTTCTTATGCAGTTTTCAGATGGTACACTATAGAGGTATCTTGGTTCACATGATTAACATGGTTCAACATGGCACTAAACGCAGTCATGTTATGCCATGTTTAGCCATCTTGAACCATGTTAGCCATCTTGAACCATGTTTAGCCATGTTGAACCACGTTTAGCCATCTTCAACCATGTTTAGCCATCTTCAACCATGTTTAGTCATGTTGAACCATGTTTAGACATGTTGAACCATGTTTGGTCATGTTGAACCATGTTTCGCCATGTTGAACCATGTTTCGCCATCTTGAACCATGTTTAGCCATGCTTATATAGAAATTAGCGGAATTGTGCTTCATAGTTAAATCAGTAGAAATAAAATGTATCTGACTGATTTCTAAAAGCGGTATTTAGCTGTAGCGACTGCAAGGCGCACGGTACGCAGGCTAAAATAAGTAAAATTAACGCCATTTCTTTCTCTAAATATAACGAAATTTTGGCGGGACGATAATTAAAATAGCTGTATATTAGTATTGCTAATCATTTAGTGTGCAAGTTCAATTACCGATAGTGTGAGTGTTGTTTGAACCAGTTCTAACAAAATAACACGAGTCCACAGGACGAGTGTTATTTGTGGAATTTTCAAACATCACAAGCACTATTAATCGTTAATTAAACGCTGCTCACTAATGATTACCGGTTAATAATATAGATGGAAAATGAAAAGGAGAGTATTAGAGCTCGCTCTTTTTATTAGGAAGCCCATCGTAAGCGAAACAAACAATCCATCAATGTCAAACTCGCGAGTTTTTATTGGACGTTGAAAACCTACACAGCGGAATTTGTGTAAGAAGACAAGGATACCAAGTTCATCGGTGCAACGAATGAACTAGTTTTTACATCGAATTAACTATGCTCAGCTAATCAGAATTGAGTATTTCTGTATCTATTATTAAGCTTTAAATAACCGTACACAGAAACTGAAAATGACTTTTAAATACTTAGATTATTCAACTTATAGCAACTGCATTATCCAATCCCAATTGTCGTTTCAGTTCTTGTTGAAATGACGCCATCCTTAAAGAAAATAGCAGAGGATTTAAACACGAGTTAATGATGAGGCACATTGGTAACACGGCTTCCCATAATACATATCTGTAAGTCAAGGAAATGTTGTTACCCCAATCAGAAGTTTTAAGAGTATACCCGACTACAATTGGAGCAAGGAAAAAGGCAATGTTGCTGAAGACAACGGACGCTACTTTCCAGGCAAGTTTTCCTTCTCTCTGATTCCCTGCATGCTGTGCTGTTTTTTTGACATTGCAGTAAATGTGACAGTACAAAATAGTCGAGAGGATGTACAAAATAATTCCAAGAACTGAAAAATATGACATGATATCAATACCATTGTTATTATAATATGTCACACAAACATCATTCGGACCATCTGAGAAATACTCTGACGTATAAGGTAGTATAGCAGCCGTTATGGCAAAACACCAGATAAAGATGGTACATAGTCTGGCGAGCCTTGAAGTCACACGCCGGTTTGGCTTCATACAATGAACAACTGCTAGATATCTCTCAACAGTAACTAAAAATGATAAACATGCACTTGCATACTGGCCCGTAACAAACATAGGACCAATAATGGAACAAAACGTTTCCCTTATCGACAGGTAGTGTTTACGAGTCGTAGATATTCTTGTACAAACAATGATGAGATTAGACATGGAGAACAGCAGATCACCAAGTGACATTTGCGAAATAAGGAATTGGGCAACTTTCCGTCTCAACTGTCTACTTCTTGCTGTTGTTACGATCACAGTCAGGTTAAGGAAAATGGCTACGACAGCAAATGGAATGATTGCCAGGAGAACTTGTTTGGTTATTTCATAGCACGTATGAACATATGAAACAGTGTATACATTACTGTCTGGCCACTTATTGCCTTTTCTTGCATAGCCCTCAATTTTGCAAATTCCATGAAATCCTTTTAGTTCTTTGTAAAGGCTTGAATTAAAGGTGATCTCAATATAATCACATGGCATCTTTCTAGTTACCTTAACGTGATTCTGAGAAACTTTCCATCTCTTATATTCGGAGGTGTTATAATCATAGCCATTTCTTACAAATGAACAGTAAAATGGATAAACTAATGATGGAAACGCAGGAATAGCACCGTTAATGACTTGCCATAGAAGAACAAGTCTTGGTAGGCGTAGGATGTGCTGATCTGGAATCCAGTGCATGTTACCCGTGACGTTCAGTACAGTCAAGGCTGGTAACTGGTTGGTGACGTCATAGGTGTCCCAGTACATCAGGTTGTTATAACTAAGGTCTCTGTGAAATCATAAAAGAGATACAACCGTTCTAATGTTGATTCCATAATGTGATAGGTTAAATACTGTGTATAGAAACATCTATCATTGTACTTACAAGTGCGTTAGGTTTGTGAGGCCAGAAAATGCGTGCGTTGATATATTCCTGATGTGATTGTTTGCAAGAGACCTAAGAAATGGAGCAAATATATTCACTTGTTACGAGAATATAGCAAAAAAACATATAATGATCAAGATTTTTATATCATCAGTTGTATCGATAAATTGTTTACTGTTTTGTCAAAATTTGAGCAGAATCAAGTAAAAAGTGTAAAATTATGATATTTTCTTTTAACTCGCAAAGTGGCGTGGGAGTGGCGTGGGAGTGGCGTGGGAGTGGCGTGGGAGTGGCGTGGGAGTGGCGTGGGAGTGTTTTTCATGGCGTTATTGAAATTTGATTCCTTGATAAACGAAAATGGCAGACATTAATATGTTTTCAGTTGTCGCTAATATTGTTTTCCGCTTTGACTTTTAAATCAATGATAACTGACTCTTTAAAGTATGAAGGATAATATAAAGTATCCGAAAGGATACAGGCTTATTTTAATTATACTGAAACATCAATCGGCTGCGGTTTAAGACAGTGGAATATAGTATGTCAAGGCCGTGTGTTCGAGTCCCACTCAAGTCACACATTTCTCTTTCACTTGATACGCATTATTTATTAGAGATGTGTTTCTTCTTTATATTATATATTTATATTTATTAAAATAAGCCCTTATCCTTTCGGGTCCTTTAACCTAGCGATAAACATTCCTAGGTTGGCCTTTGTTTGCTTGTGAATCAATTCTGATCCTTAGGTTGAAAACCAGGTTGAAGTTATAGGTATTCCCACCTCGACCCCGAAGGAGAAAATTCGGGAAGCCCACGGCTACGTTCTACAATGCCACTTAGTTTACTTATTATTTAGTACTATTTATACATATATACAGTATATATATTCTATTGCAAATATTGTAATGCGGATTTGAAACTTTAAATTTGAATTTGCGCATTATAAATAAAATAAATATTACTATAATTACTAGTATTACTTTAAATATGATTGCATGGACCTTACAACACATGCTCAGGGGCATAGAAACAATATCGCGGGCAACAGTTTTGAGTGTTGCGTCTATGAACTATAAAGGTTTATATTTCGAATATGCTAATGCGTGACATCAAACAAGGAATTTACTGTCATTTCAATTCTCCCTGTGAATGAAACTTACTTCTGATTTACACAAAATATTCGGTAAATCACTGATGTAAGCTTCAAATATAACAGATGTTTATAAAAGGTCTGGGATTGGTTTGCATCCTCATTAATTATTCATGAATTATTCATAAAAGGTCATTTATCTCTACCAGCAAGTTTTTGTATAATAAATTAGTCCCTGTTTGACATCACGTAATTAGCATATTCTAAATGTAAACCATTATAACTCATAGACACAACACTCAAATCAAGAAATGTTTTACTATAATTCAACTATTCATTTGATGTAGAATCGATTTTAATGATTAACAGAATGGGCTCACATGCACTTTAACTGTTTCTGCTCGAAGAAAATGTGCATTTTGAAGTGGTAGATAAAATATGAGCGGACGATCTTTATGGTCATTTACAATGGCGAGCTGCATTCGTGCTTGTGAAATGAAACAATAATTGGAATGCACATTATTGTTATGTGATTCTGTGTTATTCTAATTATGGATCTTGAAATGACCATGTATGTCCCATAGGAGTTACAGATCTTTATCAAACGTTATGCATACTTATTAGCTGAGTACGAAATCTTTATCATAAGTTAATTAACTCATTAATATTTTTATTGGGATTTACAGTACTGTGTATGTGATCTGAATACTGAGCTGGGATTGGTTTGCATCCTAATTAATTATTCATGATTTTTACACATACTTGTCCAATACTCTGACAAATTTATGCATAGCATTGTTTTGTATTTTATTGTATTGCTTCGTTCTACTATTGTATTGTATTGTTAAGCTATAGTTATGTCGATATAATACAATACAATGGTATGCATATTTTTTTTCAGAGTATTGGACAACCCTCATTTTACAAGTTTAGTTAAAAGTATGTTTGTCAAACATAAATGTTCTTCATTTTAGCATACACTTACAAATAAACTAAGTTAGTGTAGTTTAGGAAAATGTCATCATTTAGGGACGTAGATCCAGGAGAGTACACGTACCTACGGGAAATAAAATAGAACTAAGACAGGAAAATTTGAATTGTAAATAAGGTTTTACACACCCTGAATACACCTATGAAAGCGTTATCAAAACGGTTAAATTGAAATCTTAAAAATATCAACTAACTCAGAGCTTTCGAACAGCTTTAATCCTCGCCGAACCTAACCACATAAAAAAGCGCCTAATTGACCGATTTAGCTTGAACATTTGTTGTCCCAATTCAGGTCACCTGACCTTCCCCGTGAGTAGTTTTCTTGCTTTTCAGTGTCCCAAGAGGAAATGTATCAATTTCTCTAATTGGAAAACAAAGCACAGAATCCTCTGGAGAGATGTCACATAATCTTAATTAGGACAACAAATGTACAAGCTAGATCGGTCAATTATCGTTTGTATCAATTGCGTTTCCTTAGCGCTGAACATTATTCCGGAAACATTTGGGAATTTCGGTGTTTCCCAAAATGTGTGCTCCTTTGCATGTGTGCGAAACATCTGTTGCGAAAGAAAAATTTGTTTCCGAGAAGCAAACTTGTTTCTGTAACATTTCTGAAAATGTTTTTCTTCCGATTTGATGTTTCCCCAAATGTTTCCTCCATTAGTTCTTCGAAGCAACAATGTTGACTAGATCCCAGGGCTGCGCTACATTTGTTGTGCATGCGTAAACTTCTCCCAGCATTTGTTTCTCGTGAAATTTTTCTTGGTTTCCTCAGCCAGATATAAAAAAATATATTTTTGTTTCTCGCTCGTTTGCTCACCCAAGAAGCATCAGAAACAATGTTTCCGCAACAATGTTTCAGTACTCGTTTGCGCATGCCTTTAGAATATTATTCTCAAGACCCAAAAGACAACTTACAAGCGGTGAACAGCTTCAGACATTCTAATATATCGCCATAAGTCCATCAGATGATTGACGTTACACCTGGCTGTTACGTTACTCGATGTGTAGCGTGTGCAGGTGCATCCTACCTGATCATCACTAACTGCGCATGCGTTCCACACGTTGGATACGTCATTACCAGATGTCAGTTGAACAGACAACAAAAGTAGACAGGCGCAAAGTAAAGGAGACAGCGGTGTCTATGAACAGGTAAAAGTGAAAGAATGGGAATTAGCTGGTAAGACTTATGCTACAGATACGTATACTAAACTGGTGACCGATCTTTATTAACTGCTCTATTTTGGAAAGCACTTTCAGTTATTTTTAACTTAAGCTAAGACATGTTCTTTTTTACAGTGCACAAAGATCATGAATGACAAATAAATACTGAAATAAATGCATAATAATAATCTTTATTGATTTATCTCATCAGAGACATCGGTAGATAAAGCAACATGATAATACAGAGTCTTAAAAATATTAATTGAAGAAAAAATTCATTACAATTTCTTCATATAATTCCATTATTTGTCTCATAAAACATTACTTGCTTTAGATAAGGCTATCCTTCATGGAGATTATTTAATGAAGTAAACTCACTCGCCCTTCAACACTGTTCTGGTCCTCTCCTTACATCACTAGGATGGGACACATTATCATCCACTCGTAGGAACAAACTTTTAGCATTAGAAATGTTTAAAGTTTATAATAATTTAGCACCTACATATCTACGTATACTTGGAAAATTCAAAAAATTACAAACCGCTTACAACCTAAGCGGTTCATCGTCACGCACTGAGAACTGACTATATGGTAAACGGAGATTTAGTTATATGGGGATTTATATTTGGAACAGATTACTTGAAGATATATATATAATATTTAAAAATAAGCTTAAAAGCTTACCTCCCTTTAATGACCTGTAAGTACTTGTCATTTTTTAAAGTAAATATTAGTTATGCTCATAATTTTTATACGTTTTACATGTATATATATCTGTAAATCGGCACGGCTTTTATGTAAACCAGTTTATCTGTTAAAACTACCGTGTTAAATAAAGTTTATTATTATTATTATTCCAACAGAAAATGTATTTATAGAATACAGGAGCCAAAATGTTTTGTGAAAGGACGGCTGTGACTGGTGCGAGTTGAGTGTCCTTAGCCTGCGAAAATAAATATTTCCTTTTGGGGGGTTTGGGTTTGGGGGGGTGGGGGGGAGGGGGGGGGGCTACAGCATTACAATATGAACATGCTATCTACCATAATTTAAGCACAAAATGAATAATGTAAGTTACTTTAACAATAACTATAGATTAGATTTTTAAGATTACAAAATAATTCATCCACCGATTCTTTTATAAATTACAAAGAGCTAACAATCTGCGAATAAAGGTTGTCTGTCTGTCTGTCTACAGATAAAGATGATCTTTATTTAGCACTAATGCCAGGAGACCAAATGGCTATATACAATAAACTATTTCACAAGAAAATGCAGGTCCTATTAAAAAATAGGTCCTTTAGGGAAAAAAAGTCACTCTTTTCACCTGGTGGCCATCTTGGATTCAAAGCGAGGCAATCATTTGTCCTCGCAGTGAGAGATAATCAAAACGACGCTAACCTAGCGAAACAAAGCATTGCCTCGCTTTGAATCCAAGATGGCCACCAGGTGAAAAGAGTGATGTGATCCGATCGATCCGTGTTCTGATCCTGATTTTCCAAGGGGCCTTCAATGCTCATGAATTCAATGACCCAGCGAATTTGTAATCTTGGACTCAAAATAGATGTTAATTATAAGACTTTATTTCAACTTGTTAAACCAAATTAAGATCGCTTACTCTTATGCCTGCTATTAATTCATCTTTTTCAAATGAGTTATCTCATCAACGTTGCATTTCGTTAGAGCAAACAAGGAAATAATACGACTAATTACATAACAGAACTTGAGAACTTGAAGGTGCTTTATAAACTACATGTAGAATTTTACACCACTTCATTCCGAAAAATCATAGCTCCTACATAGGTACCTCAGGAAAGTGTTTCCTAGTTTTCCCTTCACAGAAAATTAAATATTTATGTTCTTGTACTCACGGATCTTGACTGGATTCCCGCTGGTTTGAAACTTGCGAGAAAACAAATCTTCGGCACATGCATCGAAACTGCTCTCATAAATTTTAGGGTATTATAATCACTTGCTGTCACAATCTGCATGAGAATCTTTTACTCCTCTCCTCATTTGGGGATCATCGAGAAGCTCTTAATATTGTGTTGCTTTACTTCTCGATTGATTTTCTAAATGTTCTGACTACGGCACAGCGATTGTTCTCGCTCCATGCAATTGCAGATCTCGCATTCCAAGCCATGTGTTGTAATCATTTCTGTAAAAAGCTGATTTGAAGAGTAATTGCTATTCTTCTTCTCTGGTGGCAATTTAAAGCGAATTCGACGAATTTTAACCTCCTCTTTCCCCGCTGACTGCTTTCAATACAGCTGCTACTCGCTTTCCACGGCGGTTAGCATACGCAGTAACTTCAATAACTACTTTCAATACAGATGACCCGCGGGAGTCCCGAGCGATGTCCAATCTGATTGGTTGACCCTGTCACATGTTGAGCCAACTCGCGGCGACAAAAATAATAATAATAACAAGAGGCTCCGTGTGGCCTTAACTCGGGCCATCTAGGAATAGATGAATACATATAGTTCTGGATGACCTTTTACAGCAATGCAATCACATGGTTGTACTAGATGCAAACAAAATCTTAATTCATATATTTAAAGGCAGCCACTTGTATGAGATTGGTAGTGTTATTAGCAAAACCTATTTATAAATGCTGCTTTCCACTTCCAATGTATCTTTCTAAAACAGCATTTTTAAAGATAGCTTGCCATCAGCATCCATGGCAATGTCTTTCCCATGGAGATCACAAGCTCAATTAATTCGTTAACAAAGTATTATACCAGCCCCTGACTATTTCCTATAAAAGGCCTATTACAACTGCTCCCATTAATTATAATAAATCAACTTCACAAAACAGTCCCTGAACTTATTAACACTTGCTCAAAAATATTACAATATTAATTGAGATGCTTTTTTTTGTATTTTAGAAAACAATTCTTTTTAGCAGGGCTGCCAACCCATACTTTTCAACATTTTTAGAAATCAATGCTTTTCAGTAGGATTCATGGACTGATATTATTTCTAACTTCACTGTCCAAGCACAGATACTATTGTAGCATACATGTACACGCAACTTTTCCTTTAGCACGAAGTGACCGAGTGAAAGTGCCGACGCTGGCCTGGAGCTATTATTATTAAAAGAGGATCGGTCCATTTACTACTATATTTGATGCCATTACTTTGAACAGAAACGAATATTAAATAACAACAACGCAATCTGATAAATGTATGTCATGTGTATTTTACTAAGCAATCAGTGTCATTTCACCAAGTCAGGCCACATGCGTTGAGGAGCGCCAGTAATAATTCATAATCCTTTCGTAAAATGTGAGAAATTTCCATCCAAGTCCTCCTAGAAAAACTGAACATCTTGCCATTTCTATCAAAGAAACCTTTGGTTTCAGCAAAACTTCGCAAACCAACACGTTAAATTCTATAATTCGAACTGTGATTTAGCCAGCTCCTAGCTTTGATCAGACCCTATGGTTGTTTCAGGTCCCGTTAGAAATAGCGAACTCTGAAGTTCGTCGTGTCGTATATAAAATATCTGGCCATCTGGGTAAAAAACGTCCTTCGGCTCCGACAAGGGCGCCAGTTGAAATACCCTTAAGTTATCGAGCAAAATGCAGATACCCATCTTCTAAATTTGTTTTTATTTTCCCCTGTCGACAAATGGTTTCATCAACTTTGAATTTATATATCTCGCGCGAAAGAGATATCCGATTTTGATTAAAATAACACGGGCACACTAAGAAACTTAGCGATTCTTTGGCTCATATACATCAGGCAATTCCTATGAAAATACGAATTTCTGCCGAAAATCTAAATTACTTGGGACACCTATACCGTGATAAATAATATTCGTAATTTCATAAAAGTCAGTGTTTTTTTATCAAATCTCCGTCAAAATACCATTTTGGCACTACTTAGGTTGGAGGCAATGTTGTTTAGTTTGATCGATATTACTATGTGAACGAAAACGGAGGGAAAAGCGTCGAAAAGGTTTTGAAATGTGACGCGGGACATGCAAATTAAGGCATTCGTAAAGCGTTCACTATTGATATTTTGTGCTTAAAATACTTTTATTTTCTTATTTTTGCTTCTAACGTAAAAATTTAACTTATGTTTTACCAAAGTATGCAAAAAAGCAATTCTGTCTATAGCGGATTCTAGAAGAGCGAGAAAGAAAACAAATATGTTTGATATGTTTTGATATGTACATCAATTCACTGCGCCCAGTCATCTGGGGTACTAGTACCATTTGTAGCAAGAAACCAGTTGGTATGAATATTGTATATTGGAAAGGACTTTCTCAAACTAGCAGACCAACTGGAAGAGTCGGTACTTACCATATACAGTGAGAATGGCACTAACTTATAAGGGCACTAGCGACATCTTCGTGGTATTAGTACAAAATGCATTGACATATATATCTATCAATCATCTCAAATGTTGAGTGCAGAAGCGATTTCGCAACGTGATAAAAACTTGCTACGTCGAGAAAGCTTCAAAGGTCTCTAGAGCCCGCCATTTGTGACAAAACGACAAGTTTTTGCTGCTACATTTACGGGAAAATAAGCAATGACTCCGCGTGTGTGAATCGGCCCTAAGCTTCACGCATTCATGCGATGCCGGCACAAGGCTTTTCAAGCCGGCAGCTGTCGTATTAGAGAAATAATTATACAATTATAGGAAGTCAACATTCTATGTCGTGTTCTTTTAGCGCGAGTCAAAGAGTAAAGAATTGTAGAATGATCAGCGCGTCACTTATTCTTTTTTTAAACGAAATATACCTGATCTAAAAAAACATCACTGATCGATCAATAACTGAAACACGACGTACCTTTCCCGACACTTGCATGATATCCCGATGTCAATCAAATGGCCTGGTTGAACGCTGTTTGTAACGGCCACCTTTAAAGAAGACAGGAAGCTCTTGTTCGAGAGAGGTCGCCAATTTCAGATAGTTCAATTGAAAGAGAGAACTTAATCTTCTGAGAACTTCATTCAATGTAAGGTAATTGCTGCAGGACAATTTTGTATTGGCCGGCATCATGAATACTTCTCTTTTGCAGTAAGTACGTATGTCGGCAGTACCGAGCTGAATAACCACAGTTGGGGTCCCTAATCGATGCTAGAATATTGGAAGAATATTCCATCGCATTATTGTTTTACATATCAAACAATTGATCGAGAAAAGTGTCATTTCCGAGAGCTCCCTGTCATATTCCATATATGGTCAATATATTCCATATTTGGAAAGCAGGACGGATCGTCGAATACTATATAGAACACGTTCAGGAAGTGCGATTAAAAAAATCGAATCGTTTTTTGAAGATTCGATAGCGAAATTTGAAAAGGATGAGCGTATGCCCTTACTAGTATCTAGTCAGACCCAAATATTACTATGTGAGAGTGGACTCCGTGTGGTTCCTTTGCCGCGCGAGCATGGTTGTAAATTTATCGAAGGTTCTTTTTAATCCCAAAATTGTACTTTCGCATCGACGAATCATGAACACTATATAAAGTGATCTGGCTGTACGATGAACCCTTTGAATGTGTAGCTTATAATTAACGGGAGCGTCTGTTATTGGTTTGAACGTTTAGGCGTTTGAGCTACTGACACCTGCAACCTGCCGTGCCTCAAATTATATTTTGGGAAATATTTCGCATCCCATAACTAAAGATCTGTGCCAAACGTTTTTGTTCAGTACACTCAAAAGTCTATATCAAGGCTGTAGGCGTCCTATTAACGATCTCGTCTTGTTTGAAATCCACCGTAACGAAAAAGCTGACGGCTTGTACTTTTATACCCACAATCCTTTGCGCGCGAAAAGTTTTTAAAATAAAATCGCTATAGGGAGGTTTTAAATCTTAAAAACAAGCCAGTACAGGTGATGTTGCCAATACCAGGGTATTTCTACGTGTGTGTTTGACTGTGTTAGGTCATCGCCCAGAATGCTATTGTTTTCGGCGACATGTACTTACGGCTGTGATGTTTAACTGAGGTCTGCATAATTATGAGTAATACTAATTATTATTCAATAACACGACTATGATTTGCTACTAACTAATCGGTGTGGGAATACCATACTCCCACATCACATTAAGCACATGTCAATCACTGTCGTTCACTCGCCGGTGTGGGACTAATAAAATCCCTACGCTCGTTATTAAGGAGATGTCAATATCCCTAACCTCGATTAGTAATTATCCTAATCTTGTTATATGGATAGATGAAACTTCTGTGCCACAAACCTTGAGAAGCACATACCCGTTATATGAAGTCCCCACTAGAAAATCGTTCTGGATGCTTGGCCAAGAAGTTACCGTGTTAGTTTGAACTAGTAAGTAAGTAAGTAAGTAAAACTTTATTTATACACGCTTGCCCCGTCAACTATTAGATAAAAAGCTGGTTTCCACAAGGGGCGTGTGGTTACAAATTCATAAAAATTTAAACTATTAATTTAAAAGTTATACTGAAACTACATTAATACTAACGACTAATAATAATAACTACTATACATTAATAATAACTACTCTAATTTATTACTATAAAAACCTTTACTAAATAGAATCATGTAAAAGTGTGAGCATTAATTCTGCTAGTAAAGATAGATAGGGAGTCAGATTTTTGAATGGCTTCAGGAAGCGAATTCCATAATTTACCTCCGCTATATGAGAAGCTTTTCTTGAGATATTCCGTTTTTGGTAGTGGTAACTGCAGTGAGGCAGAGGAGCCCCTGAGGTTATATTGAGTTGTATTCTTCTTACTCGAGAACAGATCTGCAAGGCAACTCGGAGCTAAGCCATTGATCACTTTATACATTTGTTTTACTTTTGACTTTGCTCGTTGAGTTTCTAGAGTTTCCCAGCCTAAGGCATTTAAAGCCTCTATGGCAGGGGTATCGTTACTCATATTCATAATTAGTCTTGCAGACCTGTTCTGGAGTTTCTGAAGCCTATTAGAGTGACCTTGACCAAAGGTATCCCATACCTCACTACAGTAATTAAAATGAGGCTGAACTAATGCGTTGTATATGCTGACTAGAGTGGCTATTTCAACAAAATCTCGAATTCGTCTCATGGCTCCTATTCCTGAGCTGACTTTTTTGGCAACATTATCAATATGCTTGTCCCAGGATAGATGTTGGTCTATTTCAACGCCAAGAACCCTACTATGGTAAACTTGTTTTAGAGTTTTATCATCAATCGTAATACACGGTTGAGATTGAAGGGTTCTAAGGTTATAATGCGAGCCAATTAACAAAAATTCCGTTTTTGCGACATTTAAGCTTAATTTGTTTGCTAATAGCCACTCCTTTACACATTCAAGGTCGTCGTTCATGGCCGTCTCAACTTCCTCTATAGTATTTCCAGATGTCGTTAGGTTTGTGTCATCTGCAAACAGCCGAGGAGAAGCCCGACTAAGACACTCTGGTAAATCATTTATATATAGAAGGAAGAAGAGTGGGCCAAGAATAGAGCCTTGGGGGATACCGCACGTAATCTGACTTTCCGAAGACACTGCTTCATTCAGCTGGCATTTTTGCTTGCGGTTAGTTAAGTATGATAGTATTAAGGATAAGGCATTGCCGGTTATACCATATAGTTCCAACTTGCGCAGTAAAACACAATGATTGACCGTATCAAATGCCTTTTTTAGATCCAGAAATACAACCAAATTAAACATTTTCCGATCCATGTTTACAAACCAGCTGTTTGTGCTATCCAAAAGAGCTGAAGCAGTTGAGTGATGTCTCCGAAAGCCAAACTGATGCTCAGAAAGTATACTATTTGATGTGAGATATTCATATAACTGTTCAAACATAATTTTTTCCATTATCTTACTAATTACAGGCAGAATGGAAATTGGTCTGTAATTATCCGCTGCGTTTTTTTCCCCTTTTTTAAAAAGAGGCAAGACCCTGGCTATTTTCCACTCGTCTGGGAAACAGCTCGAAATAATGGCATTGTTGAAAATATGTGTAAGTGCCGGGGAAATAGCAGGTGCTGCAATTTTTAACATTTTTCCAGATATTTTGTCAATGCCTGTTGCTTTAGAATTAGAGAGACTACTCAAGAGCTTGAGTATCTTTTCATTAGATATCTGCTTAAAGCGTGATATGTTAGATTGGCAAGGCTTTACAAACTGCTCAAACGTAGCGCTAGAGTCGGCCATTGAGTTGGCCAAATTTGGGCCAATATTGGAAAAATAAGTATTGAAAGCTTCCACTATTTCATCAGGAGAATTAATTTTAGTATCGTTGACCTTGAGTTCGTTTACAACAGTTTTACTGGAAGTGCGCCCAAGCAGATCATTAATTGTTTTCCAGGCCTCTTTAGGATTATTGTGTTGCTTAGCAATCTTGTTGCGATAATAGTTGGACTTGGCCTGACGCAAAGCAATGTTAACCTCATTTCTGAATGCTTTGTAGTCATCCCAATCGGAACATAATTTGGTCACCATTGCCTTGCGTTTGTTTTTATCTCTCGTAATAATTAATTCTTTTATCTCTCTGGTCAGCCATGGGACATTAAACGATCTTTTTCTTTTGGATTGTACTGGGGCATGCTTGTCTAACACGTCTAAGAATATATCTTTCCACGCGGCCCACATCGTGTCTGTGTCAGGACTTAAGACAATTTGTTCCCAGGGCTGAGCAAAAAGGTCTTCAACAAAACATTTCTGGTTAAACCTTTTCATGTTTCGTATTTCAATTGTTTTGGCCTTGATGCGCGTACTTTTATAAGGATTTATCTTTCTTATCCCATAAATTAAACTATGGTCACTTATTCCCAAGTGTATTACGCCTGAGGAATTGATTTTGTCTGTAGATGAAGTTACAAAGTGATCAATGAGACTTTTTGATTGAGGTGTTATGCGCGTGGCTTCAGTTATCAATTGAGAGAGTTGATATGTCTCGTAAATTGCTTTAAGTCTTTTGGCTTGACAATCAGAATTTTTCTTTAGCAAACAACAATTCATGTCCCCAAGGATCACGTGCTCTTTGTTTTCATCATCTACTGTCTTAATCATTTTTTCAAAACTAGTAAAAAATTCGCACGGAGTGTTGGGCGCTCGATAAATAGCCCTGACAATAAATGGTCGGCTATTTGGCTTGCAAATTTCCAGGGAAACACCCTCAATATCAACAGGAATTATCTCATTTCTAATTCGGTAGTTAATGGAGCTTCGAAGAAAAATACAAACACCACCGCCAGTCCTTGATCGGTCTTTCCTTATGATATTATATCCACGGATTCCTACCTCGCCATCCGAAATCGAAGAATCAAGCCTAGTTTCACATAAGCCAATAAGATCGAACGACTGAAATAATTTGGATATACGAATTTCATCGACGTGTTTTAGGAGGCTTACAATATTAAGAAAAGCCATTTTAAACCCCCTTGCTTTTGGGCCATTAGGAATAAAGCTTTCATCAGATAATGTAATATCTTTAGAAATTAAGCTAGGTTCGGATGGTGAATTTATGCTCACACTTTTGGCCGATCAATTATTAATAAGAGAATTAAAATTGTTCTGCAAAGCTATACTACCTGCGGGGTTTAAGTGTATGTCTTTCGCGTTGAGGTGAAATGCTTTGATATTAGAGTTTGCGGCAAATTCCCAGCCATTCTGGTTACAAAATGAGCGCAGTATGCGATTGGTTTCTCTTACCCTGTTATTCATGTCATTCGAGTCAGTTCTTGTTATAATGCCTGATACTGCGATGCTCGTGTTAGGAGATTGTGATTCTATCTTGTGCGCCAAGTTAGTAATCCCATCTGCGACTATCTGCGGCTCAGAGCTGCGAAGATCGTTAGTACCAATATGCAATACAATCTTGTCAGGCTGTTTACGGAGTAGTGGTTTCACAAAGTCGTTCATATCTTCCACAGTGGCACCAGCAAATGATTTTACTGTGACGCGTTGTGAAGTATTGGACAGCTCCCAGCCTTTAACGTACTTGATAATTGAGTCTCCTGCAATAACGACGTCAAATTTCGATTTTCTCTCTTCATTCTCAACTGTCGGTGGCGATTTTTGCTTAGTAGATTCGCCGGATACATTTGATTTCTGTGCACTTCGATTCTGTTGACGCTTCCATTTGTTATTGTTGGATCCAGCATTATTTCCTTGCTTGTTTTCTGGTATTTCAGGAGAGGTTGGAGGGTTGGTTGCGGCTCTTAGCCAGTTCGGAGTGAAGAGTTTGGCTTCTATGGCAGACAAAAACACGAGAAACGTCTTATTTTAAAGATAAAGATTATTTGGTTTTAATCCGCTATCGCCTTTCACGTTCTTCTCTGATCGAGGTTGTCGTGTTCACTTTTAATTACCGAGTTAGCTTGAATTCTACAGTTTCGCTCTTAGCCGGTTCGGAGTGAAGACGGGAGGTTTCATTTTTAGGAGTTTCACTACTGGCACAGACAGAAACACCAGGAACGTTTCATTTCAAAGTTGAAGATTTAAAAAAGTCCGTTTCTTCATTTGATTTTGATGCGCTATCGCTTTTCGCGCTGTTCTCCGAGTTTGTCATGTTTACCTACAAACGTTTTGCCGCTCTGGCTTCACACTTAGCCGGTTCGGAGTGAAGACGGGAGGACGTTACATTTTTATGAGTTTGACTTCTAGCGCAGACAGAAACACCAGAAACGTCTCATTTCAAAGATGAAGATTTAAAAAAGTCCGTTTCTTCATTCGATTTTGATGCGCTATCGCTTTTCACGCTGTTCTCCGAGTTTGTCATGTTCACTTTACTGGACGTTTTGGTTTTAACTCCAAACAGTGCCGCTACCGACTGGCTACCGCGGTGTGAAGACGGCTTTTTCTTTTTTTTAGAGTTTGACTTCTAGGGCAGACAGAAACACCATAAACGTCTTGTTTTACAGCTAAAGACCTTGAAAATCCGTTTCTTTATTTGATTTTGATGCGCTTGGATTTTCCTACGTTGTTCTTTTGAATCATATAGTTTCAAGACTTACAAAGGCTCGTGCGATACAACTCGTGGGACACACTTGTTTTCTTGTTTACAACCTAAAGTGCTAAGGGTTTCCGGCCCTTTGTCTGGTAATGCTTTTGTTTCCAAATTGTTTACGACCAAAACTTCTAAAGCTTCCCGCTTCCCTTCTTGCATTGTGTCTGCAAGCTCAATTTCAATGCTTAATTAGGTGTATGTGTGCTATTGTTCATGGAGGAGGAGCTTATAAGTTAACAGAGGTCTCGCGGGAATGTTTAATATTCAAATTTAGCAAGCGAATTTCTGTTTGCAAAATGTGTTCTAGAAATGTTGATTTCGATAGAACTAACAGCCGTCAGATTTCAACGAAAAAACGGCTACTAGTTCCCAAGATACCAAACTAACTTCTCCCGTGGATTTTGGTGTAATAACGTCATTCTTTGATGAGAAAATCGACCTTAAAGTCCATGGTCCACTCAAAAAACATTAAAAATAACCGATTTTGAAGTCAAAACCGATAAAGCTTTTATTCACTCTAAGAATTTATTCTTAGTCGCAAATTCTTAATTGACATCTCTTCTACAAAAACCCGTGGATTTTGTCCTACTACCAACTTTTCTTTTCCGAAAAATAAGCGAATCCGTAGCCCCCTTCAAGAGTTCTAGGCCATTTACTCTATTGTTTGCGTTAAGACTCGTTGCATAGCTTTTGAACTTAGCGCTCTTGCCCGTAAAAATGTCCCGGATGTATGTCGCGGCATTCTGGGCGATGTTCGCAAGGGATTGTGGTCAAATGCACAGCCGCCATCTTTTTCGGTACTGTGGATGAGTCACATATTTCTTGTTACTATGGTAACCTAATGTTTGTGAATGCTGTCACTACACAGGCTGTCAAGTTTAAACGCGAGATTGTGTTGAATAGAATCGAGTCAATAGGTTAGTAAGGTTTGGTTTTTTGGACTTTGCTAAAGATTGGTGACAGGTGATTTGGTCTTTATGGAATAATGTTAGACAACATTCAACTCTTCTGATGCTCTTATGAGACAGCATAACTTAAAATATGCATGTTTCTGTGGTTGACCTCTCTTTAGAATATGCAAACTGATAACATGACTATTTTATATTTTTCTTTCAGATGTTCGATAACTGAGAATGAAGAGCATGATTTATTTTAATAGTTTAATGACAACATTTTATTAAAACGTTATATTCTTAGACCTATAAATGACAGGTAAATCAGAGCACAACGTATTATCCTTAATAAACCCTTTCAGCTTGCCTGTTTGTTGCCACATTTCAGACCCCGCGACATTTCCCTTGAGCAATGGTTTTTTGTTTTTGTATCCCAAGAGGAAATGTGTACCAAATTCTATAATTGGAAAACAAAGCACTGAATCGTTTGGAGAACTATCACGTGGTCTGAAATGAGCAACAAATAGGCAAGCTGAATGGGTCTGCTGGTCTACTTTACTGTTGAAAGCTTAAAATTCTTAATTTAGCATCTGGTATGTTTGCTGATGATACATATATAACTAATGCCAACACTAGTATCGTGCAAGTAGAGGAAAATATATTTGAAGATTTGAAGCGAACTGAAAAGTGGCTTATTGCCAATAAATTGAGCTTCAATGACATCAAAACTAAATACATGGTCATTGGATCAAGCCAAAGAATAAAACAAAATGCTCCAGCAGTGTCACCATATTTGTGTGGCCTCTCAATCAAACGAGTAGAAGATTTCAAACTTCTTGGTGTACACATAGATGAAAATTTAAATTTCAAACCCCATATTGAACATGTCATCAGCAAAGTTACAACAGGTTTAAAGATGCTACAGTGGAACCCCGCTATCTCGAACTCTCAAGGAAAATGGAAAATAGTTCGAGATAGCGGGGTAGTGTCAAATATCAGAAATTTATTATTAATTATTCATTCAATACAATTGCTATTAAAAACAATTACATCAGAAGTACGATAAACCCCACTGAAATTCGTCTCTACAATAAGAACAGAAGTTGTAGGGCACTTGAAAAGAGGGAAACACGGACGCTTCGCAAAAACAATTGTCTACTTTTTAAGAGCAGATCCCCGCAGTTCTTGCACTGCTACTATTAAAGGCAAGGCTGTAAATCTTGGAGACGGAGAAGGGATGCAAGTTCCCTGCAAACTAACGTTTCGTGGACAGAGAAGATTTGTGGACATTTTGAAAGAAGAGTTGAGCAAGCAACATGCATAAAGACTTGCTTGCGAGTTGATTGCTCTTTTGATTTCTAGAGACAGAAGCGGTAATAAAGAACTTAACAAGAATCGCGAGAATGCAATCATTCTGTGCTCAATGCGAAGCTCAGTGTAACGTCCTGCTGTGTTGAACAGTTATTGTTGTATTGATGGTGACCGGAACTGAGCTTTGTCAGCAGACTGCTGTAACCACCCGCATTAATTTCCTGTTAAAATATAATTTAAATGATAAAGATTTGCACTGTAACAGCTGTGATTTGTTATTTTTAGTGTTGTGTTGTTTGTCAATCGTCTTAGCAATTAGAGTTCGAGATAGCCAGGGTCGATTTGGGCCAAGGGCAATCACAAACAGTTAGAGATAGCGGGGAGTTCGAGATAACCGAGTTCGAGATAGCGGGGTTCCACTGTATATCACATAAGAGATCTTACAGATAATAGAAGCACTGTGATTAACATTTATAATTCCCTTATCCAATCTTATTTTGATTACTGCAGCACCGTTTGGACAGGTTGTAATAAAGGTCTTAAAGAAAAGCTCCAAAAACTCCAAAATAGAGCAGGACGAATAATAACCAGATCAGACTATAGCGTTCGCTCTCACACCATCAGAGAACAATTCAAATGGCTAACTCTTGATGAGAGAAGAGCAAAATTAGAAGCTATTATAATGTATAAAGTTCCCAATGGCCAGGGGCCTGGATATTTAAAAGAAATGTTCTCATATTCTGGTGAACACCGAGCCCCCAAAACAAATTTTGGAAAGCAAGCATTTTCCTTTAGTGGTGCAGCACATTGGAACAAGCTGTCATCAGCTGTCCGCCTTAGTGAAACATTAAGTTCTTTTAAACATCAATTTTAAATTAATTGTAAGTATTTATAAATATTTTGTATAGCATTTAGTAACAAGAACGTTTATATAAAGTAGATAGTAAGTAGCCAATGTATCCATAGTATTTTATAAGATTATTATGCTCCACTATAGCTAGATATATTCAGTAATGATGTAAATGTTGTAATAGTTAGTGCCCACTGCATGTATTATTTTATTTTATACTTTTTAGCCACACGGCTCGTCTGAAAACCAACTATGTTGAATGTCGACTACCGTGTATAAATATGATTAAATAAATAAAAGAAAAAGAAAACGTTTCACAGAAGGAACATTTTCTTTTTCTAAATACGTCTAGTGATACATCTCTTAAAATAAAAGAATTACATCGAGTTCTTTTCTTCTGCCCGGAGAGTGATTTAAACTCGAGACCTAAGAATCAGGAGTCCGCGCCTTATTAATTTGACCACGAAAACTTTGCGTAGAAGAAGTGTTTCTTTAAAAAAATAATTTATATTAATTAAACTAACTGGTGGTCCGCCAAAAACGTCTATATTTTATGCTTTGGGGGAAACACGCCTTGGTTATATGCGAAAACTGCATTATTAGCGGACGCATTCCTCTTAATATCGCGTTTTCGTTGAATTTTTGCGGAATTTCACAAAATGATAAAAACTGATTTTAGTTGAGAATGCGTTCGCCGGCGCGAGTAATAAACACTTGCAAAACTTAACTAGGTCGGCCAATTTTTGCATGAATGAACTGCTGAACAGTCAAATGTTCACATTTATTACTCACATTAAAGATATTGTATACAACTTTTATTTATAGCTTTTTAGACGAATTTCACGACGCGGATTTTTATTCATTTATCCGTGGACTAACGCATTTCCAATGAAGGGCTGTGGAGCCGAAACGTCAGGAATGTATGATCAATTTAAGCCCTAATATGAATATTTCATATTGTCCTACCTAGAAGAAGAGCTAAGTAGTACCTTTTTCAGGTGTACAGGAGAATCTTGAGCTAGGTCGGAAAGTACAGGCCAAGCCCAGTCTGTATAGATCGACCAAGCTCGATGTTTATTAAATGGCAATTTGACTGATATATATCTAGGGATTTTCATATTTTTATTTATTTATTTACATTCTCAAAGCGCGTGTGTAACACTCAATGCTGCGATTAACCAGCATGCAAACCTCAGTTTTCCAGTCCCACTTGGGTCAGAGATTTTTTCTCTTTCCCTCGTAGGGCGTGCACATTTAGCACTACAGCTTACCACGTGACTTTACATCACATCCTTTACACTTACTATATAGTGCTACGCGGCAAACATGATTCAATATCATAACTACATATACATATATAATCGCCGTGACCCCATATAACGCACCAATACCCACGATTGCTCTCATCTGACTTGATAGCTCAGTTGGTAGAGCGCCAGACATGTAACCTGGAGGTCGTTGGGTTCGAGTCCCACTTGGGTCAGAGATTTTTTCTCTTTCCCTCGTAGGGCGTGCACACTTAGCACTACAGCTTACCACTTTATATATTACATTCTTTACACTTACTAGTGCTACGCGGCAAACATGATTCAATATCATAACTACATATACATATATAATCGCCGTGACCCCATATAACGCACCAATACCCACGATTGCTCTCATCTGACTTGATAGCTCAGTTGGTAGAGCGCCAGACATGTAACCTGGAGGTCGTTGGGTTCGAGTCCCACTTGGGTCAGAGATTTTTTCTCTTTCCCTCGTAGGGCGTGCACACTTAGCACTACAGCTTACCACTTTATATATTACATTCAGTTTTCCTGAAGCGTGGTGACCAGTTTTTGATGAACTTCAGTTGAAGTTCAGAAAGGAGCCCAGAGCGGTCGTTTTTCAGTCACAAAATCGTACAATAAACGTTAACGCTCCCACATCGAAACAACAGAGAGGTAACCCTAAGCAAAAGGGTGCTAAAAGTGTCGACGGTTAATGATCACTGGAAACACAACACATTTGAGATCTGGGGTACTAATACCATTTGTAGCAAGAAACCAGTTGGTACGAATATTGTATATTGGAAAGACCAACTGGAAGAGTCGGTGCTTACCATGTACAGTTCCAGCAGATAATCTAACAGTTGTCCTCAAAAGAGACTGAAAGCAGGAAAAACGTGCAAATGGTAAAGAAAATCCCGGTTGGTCATTCCAACCGGGAACAGAGGAGTACCTCTTTCCGAAAGGTTTTTTCAGAAAGGGAATGCTCCAATTGATATTTCATGAGGAATTCTCGGTTTTATCGTGTAAATGGTAAGTACCCCTGACCTTGTGGCCGCTCGGTTAATAAGAACTCAGTCATACTTACGTTAACGCGCAGAGCACCTACCGAAAGGAAAAGCAACCTCGATCTAATCGACTTGTGAGAATGGTACTAACTTATAAGGGCAAAAATGCATTGACATATATATCTATCAATCATCTCAAATGTTGAGTGCAGACGCCATTTCGCGCAACGTGATAAAAACTTGCTGCGTCGAGAAAGCTTCAAAGGTCTCTAGAGCACGCCACTTGTGACAAAATGACATGTTTTTGCTGCTACATTTACGGGAAAATAAGCAATGACTCCGAGCGTGTGAATCGGCCCTAAGCTTCACGAATTCATGCGATGCCCGCACAAGGCTTTTCAAGCCGGCAGCTATCGTATTGGATAAATAATTATACAATTATAGGAAGTCAACATTCTATGTCGTGTTCTTTTAGTGCGAGTCAAAGAGTAAAGAATTGTAGAATGATCAGCGCGTCACTTATTCTTTTTTTAAACGACATATACCTGATCTAAAAAAATATCACTGATCGATCAATAACTGAAACACGATGTACCTTTTTCGACACTTGCATGATATCCCGATGTCAAACAAATGGCCTGGTTGAACGCTGTTTGTAACGGCCACCTTTAAAGAAGACAGGAAGCTCTTGTTCGAGAGAGGTCGCCAATTTCAGATAGTTCAATTGAAAGAGAGAACTTAATCTTCTGAGGACTTCATTCAATGTGAGGTAATTGCTGCAGGAAAATC
The DNA here is from genome assembly GCA_030867875.1 of Actinernus sp. WN-2022. Taxonomy (NCBI): domain Eukaryota; kingdom Metazoa; phylum Cnidaria; class Anthozoa; order Actiniaria; family Actinernidae; genus Actinernus; species Actinernus sp. WN-2022. The sequence continues at coordinate 1,270,866 of JAOWCC010001368.1, read as the reverse complement.
TTGTATTGGCCGGCATCATGAATACTTCTCTTTTGCAGTAAGTACGTATGTCAGCAGTACCGAGCTGAATAACCACAGCTGGGGTCCCTAACCGATGCTAGAATATTGGAAGAATATTCCATCGCATTATTTTTTTACACATCAAACAATTTATCGAGAAAAGTGTCGTTCCCGAGAGCTCCCTGTCATATTCAATATATATGGTCAATATTTTCCATATTTGGAAAGCAGGACGGATCGTCGAATACTAGAACACGTTCAGGAAGTGCGATTAAAAAAATCGAATCGTTTTTTGAAGATTCGATAGCGAAATTTGAAAAGGATGAGCGTATGTCCTTACTAGCATCTAGTCAGGCCCAAATATTACTATGTGATAGTGGACTCCGTGTGGTTCCTTTGCCGCGCGAGCATGGTTGTAAATTTATCGAAGTAAGGTTCTTTTTAATCCCAAAATTGTACTCTCGCATCGACGAAACATGAACACTATATAAAGTGATCTGGCTGTACGATGAACCCTTTGAATGTGTAGCTTATAATTAACGGGAGCGTCTCTTATTGGTTTGAACGTTTAGGCGTTTGAGCCACTGACACCTGCAACCTGCCGTGCCTCAAATTATATTTTGGGAAATATTTCGCATCCCATAACTAAAGATCTGTGCCAAACGTTTTTGTTCAGTAAACTCAAAAGTCTATATCAAGGCTGTAGGCTTCCTATTAACGATTTCGTCTTGTTTGAAATCCACCGTAACGAAAAACATGACGGCTTGTACTTTTATACCCACAATCCTTTGCGCTCTATATTTTTTTAATCCGTTATAAAATCGCTATCGGGAGGTTTTTAATCTTACAAACAAGCCAGTACAGGTGATGTTGCCAATACCAGGGGATTTCTACGTGTGTGTTTGACTGTGTTAGGTTCGCAAGGGATTGTGGTCAAATGCACAGCCGCCATCTTTTGCGGTACTGTGGATTAGTCACATATTTCTTGTTACTATGGTAACCTAATGTTTGTGAATGCTGTCACTACACAGGCTATCAAGTTTAAACGCGAGATTGTGTTGAATAGAATCCAGTCAATAGGTTAGTAAGGTTTGGTTTTTTGGACTTTGCTAAAGATTGGTGACAGGTGATTTGGTCTTTATGGAACAATGTTAGACAACATTCAACTCTTATGATGCTCTTATGAGACAGCATAACATGACTATTTTATATTTTTCTTTCAGATGTTCGATAACTGAGAATGGAGAGCATGATTTATTTTAATAGTATAATGACAACATTTTATTAAAACAATTATATTCTTAGACCTATAAATCACAGGTAAATCAGAGCACAACGTATTATCCTTAATAGACCCTTTCAGCTTGCCTGTTTGTTGCCACATTTCAGACCACGCGACATTTCCCTTGAGTAGTTTTTGTTTTGCTGTTTGTATCCCAAGAGGAAATGTGTACCAATAACAAAGCACTGAATCGTTTGGAGAACTATCACGTGGTCTGAAATGGGCAACAAATAGGCAAGCTGAATGGGTCTGTTGGTCGACTTTACTTGTGAAAGCTTAAAATAAGAAGAAAACTCTTAATGAGTTAAGAGTTTAGATTTCTTAATTTAGCTACAGCATCTTATAAAAAGAAAAAGTTTCTTCACAGTGTGGACCCAGGGGAAGGAGTATACAAGACACAAAGAGAAGCTTTCTACACGGTTTAATCTTACCGCCGAGCGATAACAACAATAATAATAATAATAATAATAAATTATTTCTATAGCGCCATAATCCACTAGTTGCCCTATGGCGCTTTACAATGAATACTGGTAAAAATATATATAAAGTTAGAATATAATTGATATTAAACTATCTAGTATGTATACCACTAAAACTACTGAGACAACTAAAAACTACTGTAAAAATCATTAATTATAAGCACAATTAAAAAGATATGTCTTTAAAGTAGATTTAAAACTGCCAATACACGGGCTCATTCTAATCTTAGCTGGTAATGAGTTCCATAACTTAGGTGCAGCAACTGAGAAGGCTCGGTCACCATAGCTCTTCAAATTAGACATAGGAACAGTTAATAAATATTGCGAAGACGATCTCAAGGTACGTGTAGGAATGTAGGCGTGAAGCATATTACTACGGTACGGTGGAGCTAATTTATTTAGAGCCTTGTATGTAAGTAAAAGTATTTTAAGAACAATACGCTGCCCTACAGGTAGCCAGTGGAGTTGTTTGAGGACAGGAGTAATATGATCATGTTTTGATTTACCGGTAATTAAACGCGCAGCGCTGTGAAAGGACACCTCCGTCCTTTCACCTCGTGGGCTACCGATCTCCCATGACCCCTTGCGCGTGCTAATATCATGGCAACGCATAACATAGGTAACATAATCTAGTCACGCAATACATCGGTCACAACAGAAAGAAAATTACCGGGAACTGAGAAACTACGCGAACAGAGCCAATTTTACTAGCCTCCTCCGCAGGCATCTCTAATTTTCGAAGAAATCAGATTTAAAAAATCGTGAATTGGGTTACCTGTGACTCCGGGAGAGAAGAGGAGGACTGGGGATAGGAGGAGAGAGAGAGAGAGAGAAAAGAAGAGAGAGATCACCTGCCACAGGGAGCCCATAATCTGATTTCTTCAAAAAATAGAGATGCCTGCGGAGGAGGCTACAAGTTTACTGAGCTATAGGAACAAGTCCCGGCCCTACTAGGAAACCCACATGAAATTACATAACCTAGCATACCGTGCCGTGTATATAGAAAGCGTCTAGGTTCTGTTCTCTGTCACGGCTTTTAGGAATTTCCATAGATATTTGTAATAAATAATTCCTGGAAAGCACTATTACATATTCTTAGACCTTAGCATTAAGACAACAGAGAAGACTTGAGCGCTCTCAATCCTAGATAGGTCGACTTGAAAGTATTCAGTTAGGTTGAAACTTCTAAACATGTGGCCGGGACATGTGGACACTCGTAGTTAAGTATAAGCCTAAAATACCGGACTAGCATAGATATTTGTAATAACGAATTCCTCAAAGCCGCTGTCTAACGTTACCATGGCCATCAAATCTCTCAAGGTTGATGATTCTGACGCGATTCATGCAGGAATCGCGTCTTGTCATTAACAAAAGTCTTACGCAAAAATGTCGAGAGCTGTTGAAGGAGGTGAAGCTTTTCAAGAGGGATAACCATTTCAAGTTTGTCTGGACGAAGCAGGGGAGAGTACTATTTAGAAAAGAAGACACTTCGTCTTCTCAAGTCCATTCCTTCACCACAATGGAAGAGTTTCAGAAGTTTAGAGCTGGATACGTAGGTTCGCGCCGAGACATGGGCGGAGCCGAGTGATGGACTCACGTGTAAACCTAGATAAGTAGTTATATTTATGTTTTAAATATTGTAGTGTTCGCTTCATTAAGTAATGTCCTGCCCTTCAATCATCTCGATGACGATAACTTTAATCTAGTTATTTACGAACTCTCAAATGGTCAGATTAATTTTGACGAGGATAACAGAACAGGTAACAGAAGCTTAGCTCTTTCTAATTACTTAGACCCCGGCAGATTCTTTTTTTTTCCGAACACGTTGAACTGCGATTATTACATTGAGAGTAAATTTAATGATGTACTTACAAAAACGATACACCATAATTTTGATTGTTTATCCCTGATTCACTTAAACATTCGTAGTCTTTCCCGTAGTCTTGATAGCTTAACCAATTTCCTGGCCAATTTAATAATAAGTTTTCGATTATTGGTATTTCTGAGACTTGGCTTCAAAGTTCATCACACACTGTTGATATAGAAGGCTATTATTTTATTCACAAACACCGTCCTGACAAATCAGGTGGCGGTGTCGGTCTCTATTTAGCTTCCGATCTTGAATATAAATTCCGTGTTGATTTAACCCCCCGATGACGCGGCCTGTGCTGAATGTTTGTTTATTGACAGACCCAGAGGGAAAACATAATTGTTGGAGTTTTATATAGACCTCCGAATCAAAATGTCAATGAATTCGTAAAAAATGTCAACTCCTTGATGGCAAAGGTCTCTAAAGAAAACAAACTTTGTTACATAATGGTGACTTTAATTTGAACCTAATGAACTACCATTGTCATCAAGCGACTAGTGAATTTTTGGACATTATGTCCTACCAGAATCACTTCTAACTCTGCAACCCTTATCGATAAACATTTTTACCAACAACCTTGACAATAGTACGTTTAGTAGTCTATTGTTTACTGATATTGTTTACTGATATTTCGTTTTTTTGTATTCTTTATGCACAACATGTCTACAAAGATTCTTATTTTCCGTGATAAAAGTAATAAAAACAAACATAGCGAAATTTCACGACTGCCTAAGAAATACAAATTGGTCTGAGTTATCCGCAGCTTTGGACATGAATAGTTGGAACACGTCCCCCACACCCCCTCATTTCAATGTTGGATAAACATTCGTACTGGTTTGGTCACCTTTTTTCCCCCAACATTGAATGGGGGGTGGAAGGGGGGAGAGAGGAACTGCAGTGTTGCGCGCTGCTTCTGGTCCATAACAATTAAAGGATTAGTGTTGCAAGAGTCATGTCCAAAGGTGGTTTTGGACATGAATGAGTTGGAACACGTCCCCCGCACCCCCTCATTTCAATGTTGGATAAACTTTCGTACTGGTTTGGTCACTTTTTTTTCCCAACATTGAATGGGGGGTGGAAGGGGGGAGAGAGGAACTGAAGGGTTGCGCGCTGCTTCTGGTCCATAACAATTAAAGGATTAGTGTTGCAAGAATCATGTCCAAAGGTGCGGTATATAATGATCCCAACAATGCATATGGTAGTTTTTTGGATAAATTTACTTACATTTATAACTCTTGTTTCCCGCTCAAAAAGGCAAAAGTTACAAAACATACTCGTAAACCTTGGTTATCAAAGGGTCTTCTGAAGTCCATAAGGAGAAAAAACAAATTATATAAGAAATACCTCGTTTCCCCTAGCCCTGGAAATGAAACTTTCTACAAGAAATATAAAAACAAATTGACACATTCACTGCGCATTGCAAAACGCCGCTATTATGAGCAGAGATTGGAAGACACTAAATCAAACATGAAAAGTACTTGGAACATTTTAAATGAAGTCATAAACAGGAAACAAACGCATTAGTAAATTATTTTCCACTCGTGTTCACCGGTGTTCACCGGTGTTCACTCGTGTTCACTCGTGTTCACTCGTGTTCACTCGTGTTCACTCGTGTTCACTCGTCAGACTCGTGTGTACTTTTAGTCAACATCCTTGAGAGACCCGTCTTCCCTTCTTGAGAGCCTGATACTCAGGTTATATTTATACGAAAGCTGTGACTGAGAAAACAGAAGTCACAAACGTTCTCATATGTCTAATTGGCAATGAGAATAAAGGTTTCAGCTTTAATTTCGTATTTGTGTTGCAAAAACGTTTCTTCGGCAAGGGCAATAAAGTGGTTCAATGTTAAATGCGTAACGTTCCAAAGTTAAAATTAAATAACAAATAGTAAGACAAAGCAGTCATGCTCAAAGATGATACCGTTAATGCACGAATTACCATCACGCCACGGCTGCAAGAGCTCAAGTGAGCCTGACAACAGTCCGTTTCATACTGCAGGGTCTACGCTTAATAGAGGTTCTCATTAAATGCAGTAAAACCTGTATTTAGCGTCCGCTTAAAAATGAAATTTGAGATCTTCGTATCACTGTATCACCGTATCACCGTATCTTGGTATCTCCGTATCATTGTATCTTGTAACACGTTATATATACCAAGCCACCGTCTTCAGAGTGATTTACAAACATACATTTCCACGTTCGATTACCTGTATCGCATTACAGTGTTCATTCAGAGATATCGATAAAATCGCAAGCATCGATCCCGGGGGGGGGGGGGGGAGTGGGGTACTCCCATATATAGGCTATATAGGTAAATGCCGCTTGAGAGGGGGGATTCCTGTTGGTGACGTATTATGTATGTGCCGCGGGGGTGGGTCAGGGTTTTGAGCTCAGTTTGGGCAGGTAGGGTCAGGGTTTTGACCTGATTTGGGCAGATCAGGGTCAGGATTTGAGTTTAATTCCATTTCAGGCGAACAATTTATTTCACAAGGCCTATTTGTTTTTATTTAAAGAAGGGGCAATCAGGGTCAGGGTTTGAGCCTCTTGGCCTCACATACGAACCCATTTTTCATGTAAGTACACCCACCCAACCCACCCCCCGGATCAAACCACTCTGTTTTGGTCTGGAACAGGGAAGATGTTGTATACCAGCTGAAGGTGGTTCATGTCGACCAGGTAGTTTCCGGGATGCATTGTGCAAAGGATAAAGCAGCTTTTTGTGATTGTGAATGTAGTCCTCGGGCAGCACATCGCCAAAAAAACGAAGTAGGATTTTCCCAAACAAATACTCCCAACAAAAAAGGGTAAAGGTATTCATTTATATAGCGGAAATTCTACATGAGTATATTCAAATGCGCTTCACATGGTTATTTTGTGATACGGACTGCTATTGTGGCACAATGTGCTGCCGTGCAGTTTACAATCATGAGTGATTATTAGTACCTCAGAATACCTGGCTGTTGTGTCGGAAGACAACCCCCTACTCTTTCTCGATATAACACAACAACTTTTTTCACGTCCCCTCTCGTATATATTAGAAGAGGAAGGAGACAACCTAGGCCAACGGCTTATACGTCCCTGCCCAAGGACGCGGTCGGGATTCACCGTGAGTCACCAATTGAGTCACCAATTGAGTCACCAATTGAGTCACCAATTGAGTCACCAATTGAGTCACCAATTGATTTACTGTGAGTCACCGTGAGTCACCAATTGAGTCACCGTAAGTCACCAATTAAGTCACCGTGAGTCACCAATTGAGTCACCAATTGAGTCACCGTGAGTCACCAATTGAGTCACCAATTGAGTCACCAATTGAGTCACCAATTGAGTCACCGTGAGTCACCAATTGAGTCACCAATGAGTCACCAATTGAGTCACCAATTGAGTCACCAATTGAGTCACCAATTGAGTCACCAATTGAGTCACCAATTGAGTCACCAATTGAGTCACCAATTGAGTCACCAATTGAGTCACCAATTGAGTCACCAATTGAGTCACCAATTGAGTCACCAATTGAGTTACCGTGAGTCACCAATTGAGTCACCAATTGAGTCACCGTGAGTCACCAATTGAGTCACCAATTGAGTCACCAATTGAGTCACCAATTGAGTCACCAATTGAGTCACCAATTGAGTCACCAATTGAGTCACCAATTGAGTCACCAATTGAGTCACCAATTGAGTCACCAATTGAGTCACCAATTGAGTCACCAATTGAGTCACCAATTGAGTCACCAATTGAGTCACCAATTGAGTCACCAATTGAGTCACCAACTGAGTCACCAATTGAGTCACCGTGCGAATTCGAAATATAACTCCGGGTAGGATTTCAACTCAAAATCTGACATCCCTTCTCGAGCAAGGAAGAAACTAGTCTTTGACTTCAAAAAACCTGAATAACATGGACTGTTTACAAGTGCCGTTAATAGTCCAGTTTCGTATTCGAAAATTACCGCTGAATGCAATGACCACAGAAGCATGTACGCAGGGTTAACCTCATTCTGAAGTTAAACATTCATAAATACCAGCGAGAAGGTGCAAAACGCGAAACTACAACAATAAGCAGAGTTGTGAATAGCCCACCTTCTCGCTGGTATTTATGACTGTTTCACTTCAGAATGAGGCTAACCCTCATGCAATTGTAGGCGATTTAATAATCACAGGGCCAGGAAGGCTTATAGTCAACAGTTGCTCTAAAGCTTTTAGGTCTACATGACCTGATACAAGATTGATGTCCGTATTTTTTTTCAACAACAGGAAACCGGAGCAAACAAGAACTCAATCTAATCTCATATATCAGTAAAATCCGCGGTTGGCGAGTAAACAGTGATATGTTCGTTTAGCCAATCAAACACCGAGAAGTGCGATACGTAATGAATTAGGATATACCAATCAATCATTTTCGTTTCCCAGATTTCTGGGAAGAACCACGTGACGTAGGGTGAGCAGTAGTTGTACTTTAGCCCGCCTAAAATAAAAGTCCAAGGGAGGGGAGGGAGGGAGACAACCGACTACGTGACCAAGTTAATTGACATGCTTGATATCTCAGATGGCGGGTGCTGATCTCATTTCAGACTTTACTCCTCTTTATTGGAACAGGTGAAAAGTATTTAGAGAATAAACTGGAAGAGATTGTGGTCGAGTGAATGGCGAAATCGATGGGGGAGGGGATACGGTTATGCTTTTGATTTTTATTCAGTTCTCTCTTTGAGATAAAACAGTCTAATAAATTGATATGATTTAAAAGGTTCTATTCACGAGTACAGACTATTAACAGATTATATATGTGAAGAAAATTTAACTGTACCATTAATAACATGACGTGCCTGACAGATCCGTATAGTTTATTTGTTCTCACGCTTCATGTTATTACTGCAACGTCTACAAGTTTAAACAGCTTCAATAAAACACTACAGTTGGTTTGTATTCTGTATCTCGCCGCTAATTAAGACAAAGCAGCCGTGAACTTGGTCTAAACTGGCCATCCCGATGGCAGGTGCACTAACCATCGTTAGTTTCTACGATACACTTATCTCTGAGAATATTGAACGATAGTGCCTTTCCTAACCACATTAGGCCTTCCCTGGATGAGTCTGTGAGTTTCGCGATATAAACAATCGTGAGAGACAAAATAATTTGCAAAATAAAATACTTTAATAATTTCACTATAATATCCTTTTATTAAAGTACATAACTCTGTTATCTCAGCATGTTTTCACAATAATATCCTTAATTCATTCTTTAGTATGTATCATTAACCCAGCCGTGATTATGTTCATTTTGTTTCTATGGTACCAGAGAGAGCGGCATAAGAAACATTTCAGGGGTAGGTACTACATGGCAGATAAATTACAAATGAATTTCATCTGCCAATGTTGCTACCGATATGGTCATGATATCTTGTTGAGTGGCGGTGAGTTCGTTTCAGTACTGCGCAAGCGCAACACATTCACCTGTTTCCCGCTTTATTTGTTTTACGAATTCGTTTTGCATGCATCACATTTTAGCAGAGTTCTTCTGTTCAGTTTGTCTTTTCATCCATTCGAGGCCATCATGTTCACGCGCTGATTCCATATGAAGACTACGACCTATAGGGCTTGCTGACAAGCGGAGTTTTCATTTAAAATGGAACTGGGCCGGAGGAAGACAAAGAAGTGGATTTGAAAAAGCTGTACTCAAATGATATCAGTTCTTTGTACATTGGATGAAAAATAGTTGACGCGAGTGCTAGTCCGCGCACACTAAACGTACGTGATGGCTTCGGGTAACTACAGTGAAGTTAACATACCAGATGAAATAACAATGGCATTGCAGTTTGAACGATGTAGGAAGCAGGCTAGGACACAAAGCTCTTTCCATTCCAAAAAGAATCTCGTAACCAGTCGCGCACAAGGAAGTCATCTCAGTAAATGCACTCAGTCATCTTTAGATTATTCTCTACAGGCTGAGTTATTCTTCCCACCCGTAGTAACTCCTATTCATCCAATAGCTAAAGAGAGAACAAGACGGATACAAGACGGAAAGAAAAGTAGTGCCCAAGACGAGCGTAGAATTGTTCTTGAGTATTTACTGGAAGAAAACAGAGGTAAAGATAATCAAGGTGTCGAAAATGCGAAGGACAACAAGAGAAAATGCTGATCCAATTGCGGGAATCGATTCGTCTTTCTATGAAACGGCATTTCCCTAACACCATTCTTTAAAGGGATACCCGAGTACAAAACACTTATGGTCTCAAAATGATATTTGGACGACTGTACTGAAAACTGAAATCGCAATAAAAACGATTTCGTTTGCAATGCAAGCGTGTACGAATTTTTTTGAAAGTGTATTGCGCAATGTTTTGATAACGTCAGTTAGTTCTCCAAGAAAAACTGAGTTACTCATTCTGCAGGAAAATCTGGAAGTGTAAAAAACAAGAATTAAAGAATTATATAAGAAAATGATTGAGCGGAGAGGATTAACTCTTTTCACCCTGGGGCCACCTTGGATTCAAAGCGAGGCAATCCTTTCTCTTAGCCTCGTTTTGACTATCCCTCACTACGAGGCTAACCTGGCAAAAACAAAGGATTGCCTCGTTTTGAATCCAAGATGGCCACCAGGTTGAAAAGAGTGAATTCAATGTAATCTCGACCACTAACTGACGTCATCAAAACAATTGTGCACTACACTTTCCTATAGACTTGCATTGCAAAAGAAATAGTTTTTATTGCGATTTCAGTTTTCAGAACAGTGCAAACATCATTTTGAGAGCATAAGTGTTTTGTACTCGGGTATCGCTTTATAAAGGTTACCGTTCACCTTCGATTCGCGCCGTTTTATTTCCAAATTTGGCCTAAAATAATTTTTGGAATGTTTATAAAAAATATTTCAAAATATTAAATTATTCACGAGATATAAAAAAAAAAATGTCTAAAGGGAAGTAAATAAATCGACGGTGTAATAATACTTGCTTGTCCTGTGGATTTTTTGCGGGAAACCACATCCAGAATTTCCAAAGCAGTTAAATATTGTTTGGTTCTTCTGATCTCCAGCTCTTCTTAGTACGTACGTTCTCCATTTCACAAGTTTTCGATTTATATAGTGTCAGCTCGGTTTATGGATAAAGCAAAAAGGCAGAGAGCCAGCCCGTGGATTAGGCTGGCAAAGAAACGAGGTCGAAAAAGAGAAATCGATAACAATCCTAAGTCAAAGAGAACAGAATAATACAAAAAAAACATATACCATTAAAGCATGCGCCCATGAGCAGTAATGTATGTAGCAAATTCTTCGCGTCGACTTTCCTCGTTTGATCACAGGCAGCCCAATCTATGGGTTTGTGCATGAAAATAGAAGATATGTATGAGGTTTTATAAATCCTTTCAACCTGCCGTACAATGGAGGACAAAGAACATTGAAGCGAAAAGGTGTTTATTTGTACATTGTCCTCCATTGTACGGCAATTTGAAAGGATTTATAAAACCCCATAAATATCTTCTATTTTCATGCACAAACCCATAGATTGGGCTGCCTGTGGTTTGACCGGTTTCACAGTTCAACTCTAGGTGCATGGGCAGTTAGTGAACGAAAGGCAGAAAACGGACGGAGGGGGAGGGGAGAAGGAAAAGGGGAAGGGGAAGGGGAAAGAAGAGCTCCTGGGGACACTTACTGTAAAGACCAGTTCTAAGAATCTTAATTGGAATAATATGGCCTAAAAAAACATTCAAAATTATACTGGGGTATTACCGATATCGATAATCAAATTATAAATAGTTTCATGCCACATGTGCATGACAGGACACGACAGGATGCCAAATGCATTGTTTGGTGCGACATCGCTGATTGGCCGAAATTTGGAATGTGGACGCACATTCCAAATTGCGGCAATCAGAGCGAGTCTGAAAATTCGTTCTGAAACTGGCAATCCCTTTATGTAGGACGACACGAATTTTACCAAAAATACAATAGAATACAACACAATACAACACAATACAATTCAATACAACAATAGAACGCAACACAATACAATACAATAGAATACAATTTGGTAGCAATTCGTGTCGTCCTACATGAAGGGATGGCCCTGAAACTGGTCTTTAATAATAATAATAACAATAATAACTTTATTTATATAGCGCAAATACAGAAACGGATCTAAGCGCTTTACATGGCAATCTACAAATAATTTTATATGTACAATAATAATAAGAAAAATTTAAGAAAGCTGCTAATAGTGATTAAAATCAATAATACTAGAATATTTAGGAGCCAATGTAAGTCTAACAATAAACCGACACACAAAGTAATTAATACTTAGGCTTCGACTTAAGAATAGAAATATTGCCACAAGTTTTGATATTATAGGGCAAACTGTTCCACAGGATATGCCGGGCTAGCTACGGAAAAGGCGCGATAGCCATAAGTTTCTAACCTATATAGGTAGGGATAACTCAGTAAATTATTGGCAGAAGAAGAGGGTAGCTGTCTAGTAGGTACATAGCGGTGTAATAATTGACTAAGATAGACAGGAGCCAAATCATTGAGAGATTTATACGTGAGCAATAGAATCTTTAATATTAGAAGATACAGCCATATTATTCCAATTAAGATTCTTAGAACTGGTCTTTACAGTAAGTATCCCCAGGGGCTCTTCTTTCCCCTTTTCCGTCTTTCACGTGCTGATATAATACTTCGTTAACGAATGAATGGAGGTCGTAATCCCCATGGGAAAGGCGTTGCCATGGCAAGCTATGTTTTAGAAACATCGACAATCGATTGGAGGTGAAAAATAGCATTTACAAACAGGTTTTGCTAATAACAATACCGATCTCGTACAAGTGCCGTTAAATATATGAATTAAGATTTTTTGCCACAAGGCCCATTGCAAGGCCCGTTGACTTTGGTGAGCACCACCGAATTTTTTCATTTTTGGTCTCGATCAGCTTTAAAATGATTTCTTTTTTTGCGCCGGTCCATCATGAAATGGAGCAATCTGATTGGTTCCCTGGGCGGTCGGATTCCTGCAGTCCGTGGACCGCTGAACCAGACCGCTATAAGATTGAGCTTATTGATTGAGATTTTTTTTCCGCCACGAAACGTGTAGCAAAGTAGCGAAAAATACAAGTTTCTAACTGATAAAGGCTACGGAAACTAATGTCAGAAGATAAGTAAAACAACACAAATATATTGTCAAAAAAGCAATGTAAGCACCGCCGGCAAAAAGCAACGGCAAATTTATTAATTCATTTATCTGAAGGCTGAACCCGAAAAACACCAAAGACAAGACAAATGACAACTTAAGACGATTTTCCGGAATCAAAACAAGCTAAGAATACTGGAAAACATACCTGAAATTTTATTAGCTGAACCTGCTACAGTCGTCGGTTCTTGAAAAATAATTGGAAGAAACGTGACACGAGCCAAGCTATGTCACTGACTTCTGGTTCCAGCGAATCGTAATTTTATAAACATTCCAGGAACCAAGGCTTAACAGCAAATATTATGAAAGGAGGCTAGATCAAATTATCTTTAGTAGTCCTTTCTTTTCAGCACGGCAAGGAAAGTCGGCTAAATTTGAAAACTTTATCAAAACTCGCAAAGTGTTGAAATTCACAAAACCTGGCGCCGAACTGTCCTAAAAAAACAATACTGCATGCAATGGTATTTTTGGAACAACGCGAAAGCGCAAAGCCATTTATAATAAAACACTGATTTATTGACCAAGCTTGTTCGGTCCGGATGGGAGGATTATGTCACAGGAGGCCGATTTATTGTCATTCCTTTCTCCTTGTGAATGAATTCCTGATTAGTACAGAATATTTGGTAAGTCCCAAATATAACGTGAATGTGTATAAAAATCTCTGACAGCACGTTTTTGTATAATAAATTAATGACATCATTAGCATATTGGAAATAGAAACCTTTATAACTCATAGATGCAACACTCAATATTCTCCACTTGATATAGAATCGATCTGAAATGATAGAACAATTCGGGCTTGTAAGCTCTTTAAACTAGAAACGAATATTAATGTATCACTGGTGGGCCTACATGTAAGTTACCAACTCGCTTTCAGAACTGATGACGAGAGTCGTCTCTTTCTACAAGTATATTTACTCTATAAGTATTTGGGGCATGGCAAGTAATAAAGACTAAATCCATCAAAGAGATCGTTATCAACAAGAGAATGAGATAAGAGGACGAATCCCCCATGTATGCATGGGTCTGTTTCAATGATAATTATTATATACAAGAGAGAATGAGGTAAGAGAACGAATTCCCCATACATGGGTCTGTTCCAATGATAATTATTATATACAAGAGAGAATGAGGTAAGAGAACGAATCCCCCATACATGGGTCTGTTCCAATGATAATTATTATATACAAGAGAGAATGAGGTAAGAGAACGAATCCCCCATACATGGGTCTGTTCCAATGATAATTATTATATACAAGAGAGAATGAGGTAAGAGAACGAATCCCCCATACATGGGTCTGTTCCAATGATAATTATTATATACAAGAGAGAATGAGATAAGAGAACGAATCCCCCATATATGGGTCTGTTCCAATGATAATTATTATATACAAGAGAGAATGAGGTAAGAGAACGAATCCCCCATACATGGGTCTGTTCCAATGATAATTATTATATACAAGAGAGAATGAGGTAAGAGAACGAATCCCCCATATATGGGTCTGTTCCAATGATAATTATTATATACAAGAGAGAATGAGGTAAGATAACGAATCCCCCATACATGGGTCTGTTCCAATGATAATTATTATATAACAAGAGAGAATGAGGTAAGAGAACGAATCCCCCATACATGGGTCTGTTCCAATGATAATTATTATATACAAGAGAGAATGAGATGAGAGAACGAATCCCCCATACATGGGTCTGTTCCAATGATAATTATTATATACAAGAGAGAATGAGATAAGAGAACGAATCCCCCATATATGGGTCTGTTCCAATAATTATTATATACAAGAGAGAATGAGGTAAGAGAACGAATCCCCCATACATGGGTCTGTTCCAATGATAATTATTATATACAAGAGAGAATGAGGTAAGAGAACGAATCCCCCATATATGGGTCTGTTCCAATGATAATTATTATATACAAGAGAGAATGAGGTAAGATAACGAATCCCCCATACATGGGTCTGTTCCAATGATAATTATTATATAACAAGAGAGAATGAGGTAAGAGAACGAATCCCCCATACATGGGTCTGTTCCAATGATAATTATTATATACAAGAGAGAATGAGATGAGAGAACGAATCCCCCATACATGGGTCTGTTCCAATGATAATTATTATATACAAGAGAGAATGAGATAAGAGAACGAATCCCCCATATATGGGTCTGTTCCAATAATTATTATATACAAGAGAGAATGAGGTAAGAGAACGAATCCCCCATACATGGGTCTGTTCCAATGATAATTATTATATACAAGAGAGAATGAGGTAAGAGAACGAATCCCCCATACATGGGTCTGTTCCAATGATAATTATTATATACAAGAGAGAATGAGATAAGAGAACGAATCCCCCATACATGGGTCTGTTCCAATGATAATTATTATATACAAGAGAGAATGAGGTAAGAGAACGAATCCCCCATACATGGGTCTGTTCCAATGATAATTATTATATACAAGAGAGAATGAGGTAAGAGAACGAATCCCCCATATATGGGTCTGTTCCAATGATAATTATTATATACAAGAGAGAATGAGGTAAGATAACGAATCCCCCATACATGGGTCTGTTCCAATGATAATTATTATATAACAAGAGAGAATGAGGTAAGAGAACGAATCCCCCATACATGGGTCTGTTCCAATGATAATTATTATATACAAGAGAGAATGAGATGAGAGAACGAATCCCCCATACATGGGTCTGTTCCAATGATAATTATTATATACAAGAGAGAATGAGATAAGAGAACGAATCCCCCATATATGGGTCTGTTCCAATAATTATTATATACAAGAGAGAATGAGGTAAGAGAACGAATCCCCCATACATGGGTCTGTTCCAATGATAATTATTATATACAAGAGAGAATGAGGTAAGAGAACGAATCCCCCATATATGGGTCTGTTCCAATGATAATTATTATATACAAGAGAGAATGAGGTAAGATAACGAATCCCCCATACATGGGTCTGTTCCAATGATAATTATTATATAACAAGAGAGAATGAGGTAAGAGAACGAATCCCCCATACATGGGTCTGTTCCAATGATAATTATTATATACAAGAGAGAATGAGATGAGAGAACGAATCCCCCATACATGGGTCTGTTCCAATGATAATTATTATATACAAGAGAGAATGAGATAAGAGAACGAATCCCCCATATATGGGTCTGTTCCAATAATTATTATATACAAGAGAGAATGAGGTAAGAGAACGAATCCCCCATACATGGGTCTGTTCCAATGATAATTATTATATACAAGAGAGAATGAGGTAAGAGAACGAATCCCCCATACATGGGTCTGTTCCAATGATAATTATTATATACAAGAGAGAATGAGGTAAGAGAACGAATCCCCCATACATGGGTCTGTTCCAATGATAATTATTATATACAAGAGAGAATGAGGTAAGAGAACGAATCCCCCATACATGGGTCTGTTCCAATGATAATTATTATATACAAGAGAGAATGAGGTAAGAGAACGAATCTCCCATACATGGGTCTGTTCCAATGATAATTATTATATACAAGAGAGAATGAGGTAAGAGAACGAATCCCCCATACATGGGTCTGTTCCAATGATAATTATTATATAACAAGAGAGAATGAGGTAAGATAACGAATCCCCCATACATGGGTCTGTTCCAATGATAATTATTATATACAAGAGAGTATAACGAATCCCCCATACATGGGTCTGTTCCAATGATAATTATTATATACAAGAGAGAATGAGGTAAGATAACGAATCCCCCATATATGGGTCTAGCCTCCTCCGCAGCTCCTTCTTAATATTTCTAAGCCCCACCCCTCCCCTGAACCTTCCACAGGAAGCCTGCTCAGATGATCCTTCCACCACAGGAATCCCGGTGAATTTAGGAGTTTCCCATGGGTCAGTACTAGCCTCCTCCGCAGGCATCTCTAATTTTTGAAGAAATCAGATTATGGGCTTCCTGTGGCAGGTGAAGAAAAGAGAGGGAGATTGGAGCCGAGAGAGTCCTTCTTCCAATGATAATTTCTTGACCGAACAGGCGTCAATTGGTACTGTTGTGCCGAGAGATTGAAGTGAGTTCGCGACGAGACGCGGTTGTGTTAATGATTACCAGACCACGTGTTGTGAAACTAATACATATATTTCAAATAATTATTATGGGAACGGGGATTCGTTTTATTATCTCATCCTCTCTTGTGATCAACCAGTGCAAGTGATAAGCAATTATTTCGATTTAAGTTTTCAACAAACGTTTTCACGCACTGCCGACGTTCATTCTGTCGGCATCTTTTACTCTCCTGGATTTCCCTAATGACTATCTTTAAACGTGCTAGTCAATGTAAATTATAAATTACAAGTGCAAAACATGGCTATAATAACACCTCTGGAGTAAACCAATAGTATTTCAGTTTATCTGGATTACAATGTGAACAGTACTTAAAAGTAATTAAGTGCTGAGAGAAATATCATAATTACACGCACGTAAAGTGACTTGGGTTCAAGAGAAGAAACGTTTTGGATACAGAAAACACTGACAAATTTTGATCAAGCCATGGGAAAGCACAAGTTTGGCTTGCGTTACTGATCTGGAAATAATTTGCTTTGTCTTCTGATCTCAGTTAATATCAAAAGCCTTCTTAACTGATTACGAGACAAAAGACGCCGTTGAGCTGAGCGCTAGTGAAATCGCACGAAGGAACACTAGATGAACAAGGAAACCGCCAAAGTACTGTCCACCGCATTTATAGCTTCGTGGCAAGTTCTACGACAGCTCGCTGCATCTATCCCCACTACAGATTGAATGTATTTGATAAGCGGTGAATGACCAGTGTTACATACAGAATATGCATGTGTTCTAACCTTAGTAGCAACAACATGCGGCCATCGATCGCACTTTTCTCAAATGATTTGAAATGTGACGAGCCGAGAACACTTGACAATGCGACAGCAGCATCACAGCAACAACAGTCTTGGCTTCCATCTTTACATGAGAACTCTTACGACTTGTACTTACGTCGACGTTCATCGATGACTAAAGAAGACCAAATAAGTCAAACGGCCGAATCTGTGTACAGTGAGATGGACACGACACGACTACCGAAGTTAGGCAGACTATCTCACTCCTCTAAGCCGATAGAGGCTCACCGCACGAGTATGGCGCCGTCATTTCAGTTCTGTATTGATTTGAAGTCTTCCCATGGTTGTGTGCGTTGTGTTAACCAGCAGAAACAACAAATCTCAATCAAGAAGGAAAAAGAAGACCAAGAAACCAATCAGTATGGTAGAAAAACTAAGGGAATCAGCCGGCTAACATTGCAACCTGATCACAGACCATCACTACAATCGTCACCAGTATCTCAGCCGTACTGTGGACTCGGTCTCAGGACAGTCAAGGCAATGGCTAACAGGCTACAGCGCTCACTGGCTCTCAATAGTAAAATGTTTGTAAAGGAACAAGACTTGAATTCTCTGCCAGTAAGGGTTTATCCGCGAAGAAAATTACCACCCAAGAAAGCGCAATGGGAAGAGATATGCGCTGAGACTAACCCAGTCCGCCCTGAGAAGACTCTCGTTCTCTATATACTCACCTCTTCCTCGGCTGCTAAAGGGAGAGGTGACAATTAATTATGAGCCTAAACAACAGACGGCTAATCTTCAGAATAAGTAAGTCTTATTTTCAAGCAGTTCGAGCAGAAGAGATGGTAATGGCTCCTTCAGAACAGAGGTGGGAAGAGTACATGTATGTAAGACGAAGCGGGATTTCTCATCGTACCGGCCGCCGCTTGGATCAGATGAAGAAGACGATCCCTACGGAGACATCAGATCTGGAACACTGCACCGAACACTGCACCTATTAAACCTTGGCTTATCTAATCTGAATAAATAAAAAAATACCACAGTATAAGCTTGGTGTGTTTCGAGCAGGCACTGCATGAAGTCTTCTCGGATAATTGAGGAACAAAGAGGGCGGACAGATCGGATTGGTAAAAATATAATTAATCATAACATGTAATTTGGTTTAAACCGAACTATAAACTAAACTAGCTTAGTATAAATACAGCTACAACTTATTACACATTTGTCATTACGAGTTAGCAGTATGACAACCTGACGGATAATTTTATTGCCAAATGTTCCGTTCAGTCAGGCTCAAGCCACTCAAATCGCCGTTTTAGCACCTGGTTATGCATGGGCAAAAGGTAAAAGGTATTCATTTATATAGCGCAAATTCTATATGAATATATTTAAATGCGCTTCACAAGGTTATTTATGTGATACGGACTGCTATTGTGGCGCAATGTGCTGCCGTGCAGTTTACAATCATGAGTGATTGTTACTGAGTACGTCAGAACACCTGGTGGACTTTCTCTCAAAGTCCTTCCTAGCCCCCCGCACGAAGGACTTTTCCCACTTGCAGCGCGCCAAATTTAGCGGTTGATTTTTCAACCGGAGGCGTGGCTTATGACGTACTAAGATTTGCCCAATCACAAAGCGTCAATTCTTCAGGCATTGTATGTTGACGTGTCAAGTCAGTCGACCGTGGATGTGGTATTTACAATTTGATTGTACTCAGAAAGAGTTTATCAAAGGCGCGAAATGTAAACTCCGCCCCTGAAACGTGTTTTCGCGCCAAAACATAATCCCCGATTCAATTTCCTGCAAGTGAAACAAGTCGAACTCGCCTCTCACTTCGATTCTCGCGCTCGATTTTTGACCCAGTAATCGCTTACCCAGTGATTCAGCGAGTTCGACTTGGAGCAAGTCTAAACACCTGGCTGTTGTGTCGGGAGACAATCCCCTATACTCTTTCTCGAAATAACACAACAGGTTCTTTCACGTCCCCCTCGTATAGATTAGAAGAGGAAGGAGACAAGGCCAACAACTTATACGTTCATGTCCAAGGATGCGGATGGGACTCGAACCCCCGACCTCCCGCACTCTAGACCGTGCACTACCAACTGAGCTGTCCAGTGAGGCGGTCAGGGTCAATACTGGTAATTCAGATTGGACGCCATCACAGAGAAAAGGCAAGTACAACATAAATTTGGTTGCACGTCGTTGAAATCTCTCCGGCCGTTCTTTTGCCAAAAGAACGTAGAGATTTCAACTACGTGCAACCGGTGAGGTCGATCGACTGTGGTGTTCAGATCTGAGTAGCGTTGCCAAGGTGTGGGCGTACAACTGCTAGGAACAGGCAGCGTCTAGTCCTGGGGCTCTTGATTTCCCTCGCAGATCTTCTCAGGAAGCTCAGCAGTTTGTTGGCCTTAGAGCACCGATCGAGTACTTGCTTTGTTCAGGTCAAATCATTTGACACACGTCGCGATCTTTTTCGTGTTTTGTTGCAGTGAGCACTTCATCTTTCGTGGTGTATGGGAACTCAATGGGACACTTCTTCCGAGTAATTCGCTGACACTTGCATTTTGACTTAAGACCAGACAACGTCGACCAGTTGTCGAGATTGGTGAGATCACGTTGCAGAGAGGCGGCGTCCGTGACCAAGTCGATCTGCTTAGGGATCTTTGTATCATCTGCAAAATATACAGCTTTAGATTACTGTACAGCTTCTGGCAGGTTGTTCACGTACATGTGGAAGAGCATCGGCCCAAGGATGGACTTCTGAGGAACACCACATGTAACGGGCTGCTCTGAAGATGTGGCACCCATGCAGTACAGTCACTCGTTGTCTACGAGACATGAGCTGAACCAGCATAAAATGATTTGCGCATATATTGTAGTATTGTAGCTTGTCGACCAAAACGGGATATTGCACCTTAGCTAAGCGCGAACGATTCGTATAAATGGATAAGAAACTGAAGTTCGCGACTAATTCAAGCCGCGGCTTAACGAAGCCCTCGTAGAAATAGCACGTGTTTGTGAACTTCGCGGCTTTGATAAGCCACGGCTAACTTGTTGTTTTTTTAGTATGTGTTTCCCGCGGTTTGGTTCCGCTAGCCAATCACAAGCATTTGCGTAATTTTAATTCAAATCATTATTGATGTTGTAGCCAAGCTGGTTGACCAAACAAGAGAAGCTAACGAGGCATCTTTTGTTAACACGCGATGAAAGCGAACAATGACAAATGACGTCACAACGCTGCATCACGAATATATGACCGCATATGTGCACGCTCCTGGTATGTTGTCGTATAAATGGCCCTGGTAGGTTTCATTAGGAATGAGTAGTACTTCTATACACTTGTAATATACTTATTACCAGAAGAACCAAAACCCTTGGTTAAAAGGTAACCATTAGTACTGCAATAAACATATACGAGACCAGAAAATAAAACATATGTTATTTGATATTATAAACTGTTAAAGGATTGAAATCAATGGCTAATTATTGTACAACACTGAGCATGTTTCTTCCTTATAATCATCGCTAGTCTGATATTGTGTTGTTGTTTTCTGTTTTACTTTAATTTTCGTCGATTTTGTTGATCTAGTCAAGACGAAGGTGAATGTTTGCGTTTGACAACAAAACTTTATAACAACAAAATTTACTTGAACGTCATAAATAGTTGCCTATAAAAGGTTATGTTTTTTTTATAATTGTTTATACAGGTTTTGCGCTTTAACAAAGGACTTCAACTGACATTTCCCAATAGTCTGTCCTCAGAAGAAACCTCTCTTGCACTGCAATATTTGTTTAAAACGTTTTCGAAACTGTCTACTCATGGCCCCATATATGACGGGGTTGCAGCCTGAGTTCAACATAGCGAGCCATGTCGTGATAGCGAAGTACCTATCGGGCCACGGGCAGTTGTCAGTTAATAAGCAGAAGATACCAATAAAGTGTGGGAACCAACACAAGATAAATGTACCAACCACGATCAGCAATGTACGTACGGCCTTCTTGTCCTGTTTGAATTTCTGTAATCTAGAATGCTGGTTTTGCCTTCTTTTGCCGCCACTATACGACTTAGACCTCAAAACTTGTAAAGAGACGCCGAGCTTTGCAATTGGTTTTAAGCCAGTGGCATGTTTACCGTTTTGTTGTAAAGACAAGGTGGATTTATTTTGGGAGTGACTGTTAGTCATTGTATTATTTAGAGTTGATAATTTAGTGTTTGCTTGCCGTTCAGTTTGTTCAAAAGAAACAACACTCTCTCGCACTGGAGTCGGCCGCATTTTCTCGCTTGATTTTGTCTTGTGAAAGTCTTGGAGAAGTTCTGAATGTCGACCGGCTGCTGTTAATCTCCGATCTCTCTTTTGGACTGAAGGCGAATTCCCAGGAGTCCCTACATCACCGCTATTTTCGTCTTGTCCGGTAACCCTTTCCACTTGTTCTCCACTGTTCTTTCCAGCATCCAGTACCGGAGATTCTTTGCTTTTGCCGGAAAAATGGCTTTCTTTTTTCTCTGATTATTTTCTCGTGATACCAGATGGGATGTAGTTCATGCCACCTGGGAATTCTAGAGTTTCTAAAGAGTGATCAGAGCTCTTTTTCAATACTGGATCACATCCTCCCAAGTTCGTTTTACACGAAATCAGTGAACCTTTGTTTCTCGATCTTTGGTCGCCTATTACAAGACAGTCAATTCCCTTGTCCACTTTCTCGTCTGTTTTTGTCTGGGTTGTGTTTATGTGAGTTGGTTGGTCAGTTTTTAGTGACGTCTCTACAAGCCATCTTCGCTCAGAACATTTCTTCTGTTTCAATTCTCGTGAACTCGACGAATTCGTTTTATTATTGTCTTTGTTATTCACAACATCATTCTCTTGTTTCCTCTCCGCCAATGTGCTGAGTAATAAGTGTGAATTACTATCGTCTCTGATGTTATCTTCTATAGGATTAATCAGTTCTCTATAATTTCCACTATTCAAGTAAAAGTTAACTGAATTCCTATGAAGCTGTGATGACGTTACAGGGCCGACTTTATACAACAAAGCCGAGTTCGTAAAAGGATTAGAATCGCCTAAACTAGAGTCTTCCGAAGGTCGATGTTCATCTGCATCCCTGTTGTTTGTAAGGTCTTCTGTTGAACTCCTTATGGTCGAGTTCTGATCAGCTAATCGTCCTCCATCCAGAAATGTCGAGCCGGTCTCCCTACTTATTTGACATTCAGAATTCAGCGAAGCCTGACTTGGAAAGCTAGTTTTCTCTGCACTACTCCAATCATGAGCGATGTTATCATCAGTTCTCTTTAGCGAGATCCTCCCAGTGATGGGGACTATTCTTCTAGACTGTGCCCTGGCTGTCTGTAGCACTCTATAGTACGTGAACATCATAACAACAAGAGGAACGAAAAAACAAACAACAAAAATGAACAAAGTACAAGAAATGTCAAGCTGCCAGTAAACAGTGCAAATCGATTCGTTTCGTATGAACGTGTATCTGGACCAGCCAATAACGGGAAGGAGCGATATCACCAGAGAGTGAGCCCAGATATAGACGATCATAGCGGTAGCTGTTCTTGTGGTCATACGAGTGATGTAATGTAGAGGGTGAATTATTGCGATATATCTATCTATAGAGACTGCCGCCAAGGTCAACATCGACGCTACAGAGAACAAAGAGTTCGCCATGCCATGTATGTTACACCAGACTGCTCCGAATATCCAGTGATACGTTATGGAGGAGACGAGAGTAAAGGGCATACCTATAACAGACAGCAGTAGATCAGCACACGCTAGATTAACTATGAACACGTTAGTCACGGTTCTCAGTGTCTTATCCATGTAGATTGCAAGTAGGATTAGTATGTTGCCTAGTGTTGCCGACAGCAGTATTAAAGCCATGGTCATAGCCTGTACGACAATCTCTGCAGTACTCCTGTTGTCCTGAACAGATCCAGTTGAACCGGTTGCATTCTGCCATGGAGTATCCATTTAAGCTGTTCAGCATGACCGTAATCCAACTAGTCTGACAAACATTCCTAATGCAATGCTCTTTGCCAGTTGCTCTGTTGTGTCGGGCTTCACTTAACGTGTGAATACATTAACTTAAGGAGGTGGGTTTTGTTTAGTTTGGAATAAAAAGGAACAAAACCTCGTTCAATTACGGTGCAAATCAAGTGTCAAGTTATGCGGAGCCGCGCATTGAACATCCGAGCTCATTAAACGGCAGGACAGACTCAGCAAGTTAGAATGGTACATTACATTAGCAACACAATCACCACAACTGAGTGAGATAAGTGACTTGTGTAGTCAACTTGTGTTGAAATGTGATGTCTTGAAAGTTTAGTAAATATCTAGGCTTTAGAAGAGACTGAACAAATGTTAGTCCGCAAAGCAACCAAAATGAGCCAATCAAATGCCAGAACTATTAAACCCATTTAGGCTTCTGTACTGTCGTTAGAAGAAACTACCTCTCTTTTCTTAAAAGAGAAAACTGTTTTACTGCACACTTTAGCACACGACGCACATAAAATGTCTTCTCTGCGTGGCCAGTGACAATTGCTGTATCTTGTGCTAATTTTACAAGCGGTCTTGGCAATTGGCAATACCAATCAATCTTCGCCTACACACTAATCGCTCATTTCAATGTTCATTGGCTGACAGCGGTTATTGGTTGGATATTGTTTATTTTGTGGTTGGGGTATGAAACTTAGATTAGGAATTACATTGAACATGTTCGAGGCCATAAGGTAATTATCGTTGCCGCTTGAAAACTCATTTTATAATATAGTAGGGCTGATCAACACCTCGTGTTTCTGTATCACACAAAGGCATTGAATTTGTCTCTTTCTTTTCCGCGTTTATTGCGCATCCCTTCTGAATCGCCCACTCACAGACCGCATGCAGAGACGTTTCTTTCTGTTCTTAAAATCACAAAATGTTACTTCTGGTAGGAGATCCAATCAAATTCAATTGTGAACTAATTGGAAATGCTTAATTTCATTGACAAATGATGGGAAGCATGCAACTATTCTGTAGTTATTTTTACATCCCGTCATTACTGACATGGTCAGACTACATTTTCTAGTCGAAATATCGACTTAATTAAATCGACCCTATATATATATATATATATATTGTAGTATTGGCCCTGCCAACGAGTAACGTCCAATACAAGCATCTCTACCACAAGAGATCCGTTAAACTGAAAACCTGGCACCCAAAAGTTTATTATTCTGCCTGTTTAGAAGACATCTATTTCACCGGCTCTAGGTTTTGGATTTATACCCGCTTCCGTACATTCATATCTTTGCATTAAATTTGGATCAGTAATAATATAACATGTTGCAACATGAGAGAGAATTGGGTGAGATCGCTGTCATATTGACTTGCCAATTAACCCGCTAACTATCAGGGTAGCAGTTATCATTGATGCTCAGTTTTTCAAAATGTTTAATTAATTTTGAAAATATGTTAGAACGCATAATGCCTGGTTCGTCAAACCCAATATCGCCTGGCAATCAGTAACAGTGATTTCTTGTACCACTGACTGGCGATGTACGACTCCCTCAGTGTAAATCGAGCCAGTCTATTAGCGCAGCCCAAAGTCAACAACTATCATCATCTGGCACGTTTCTCTTCTAGAGGCCTATACAAATAGGAATAACAAGAAACACTGCCTCATATACTTCCGGTCACCGATTACAATTTTACTTATTCAACAACAATAAATGCATCCTGCTCACAGCAATACATGAACTAAATTGTAGTCATGAAATTTACTTTGAGATGTGTGACACTTCTGCGCATTGAACTGAAGCTATGACGTAGCCTGCTTGCCGGCTCTCCTGTATTTTTTTTCGGCCCCATTTTGACCGCGTGCCACAGGTGACCCAATCCGAAAAGAAACGACCGAAAAAAATTACAGGAGAGTCGGCAAGCAGGCTAGCTATGACGCTATGCATGTTCTTTATTACATACAAAAAAGAGACAGCGGTGATCAGTAGCGACAGGAGCTCATCTGCCATACTAACGTCTGTGATGCAGCGTGTTTTTTTTAGAATGTGCTTCCTGTGAGTTTCGTTCCGCTAGCCAATCACACGAGCGTTTGCGTAATTTTAATTCAAATGATTGTGTTGCAGCCATGTTGGTTGGCCAAACAAGAGAAGCTAATGAGGCATCCTTTGTTAATAACACACCGCGATGAAAGCGAACAACGAGAAGTGAAATCTAAAACTAACCCGGTCTGGGTAAACGCTGCATTACGAACTCATATGACAGATGGCGCTCCAGGTAACGGGCTCCAGGTAGCGGCCGTTTCAAAGAGGTGAGATCGTAGTTGATCGTAGTTGATCGGATTAAGGCTTGTTGTATTGTTTGGTAAGCATGTTCTGTGTTATTTTCCTATTGTTCATTCGCCAATGGTGTGGCTCGTTCTACACACTGGGTACTGACCATTTCAAAGAGTATAGTTTGTAATAATTAGGAAACGTTTTCTTGTTTTCTGAACTGAAAACTCGGATTTCGCTAGTCATGTCATTACACACATTTAAGGGCTCTTTTACATGTCTTAGCGAGGTTTAGGCGAAAGAAGGTAGCGCACGACTGCGTTCAACTACTAATTGGGCTGCCAGGTTAATGAGGCCGGGTGATTTAATAAGCATATTGCTAACGAACATAAATCATTTAATCACTGATTAATTATTGGATAATCTGACCCTTAATTGATTCGATTCTACCGAAGACATTGAAGGACTCCTTGACCAACAAGCCCTCCTTTGTTTACCATTACAACTCGTAACGTATGTTGCTTCCACAACAAGTATAAAGTTCAAGGTTGTTTATTTTTTACACTATTTACAAGTAGGTATGAAATTTGACATAAGATTACTATGAGAAAAAAAAAGGATTAACAAGAAAGTACTATATAACGGTTTTACAGTAATTGTGCATAGTGGCCAAAGGAGTATTGAAGCTTTCGAGTCACTACCATCAAAATAAATATAAGATGACACATAGACATATGACACACAGACACATATATAGATAAACAGACACACAGACGAACGCATGTCCAAAGTATCACAATGAATAACAAACGCGGTTCTAAAATTATGACGATGTAATGATTACTATGTGTTCAATGAACCAAGGTAAAAAAGCGATCACTTGTGCTGTACTTGTCGTGTGTTATCAGACCCGCTAATCGGATGAATTTAAAACACGTTTATATGTCTGACATGCTAAAAAAAAAAAAAATATGCAGTGTAAGAATCTTTTCTCGTTGTTTTTTGTTTTTGTTTTTGCATATCAAGTCAAAGACATGAATTGCTTTATAATCCCTTAATGTAGGTTAAATCTTTATGGTGTTGTTCGTACACACAAAGGCGAATCAGTATAAAGCATCAGGGACTTGTCATGATTCCCTCGTGGGTGATAACAACTGGTTCCTGATTGGATGAGAGCGGTATTAATAAAAGGGTCAACAATTAATCAAAAACTAATTGACTCAGAGTATTAACTTGTTCTGTTGTTTTGTTTGCAGTCACTCAGGCGATACTGAGTGACTTGGATTCCATGAAAGCTTTCTATATTTTACACGAACCGTTTGTCCTACATCTTGTTTTGCTCTCCTTGAAATAACTCGAAAGAAGCCTGCGATTCCATGGATTTCCACAAGAGTAAGCTGGCGGTATTTGAAAACAGAATTGGGCTCCACAAGCAACACTTGGAGGGTTTGCTGACACTTAAAACACCGAGAACATTCCAGTCACCATTTCCAGCAAGTTTGTCTCGGAGGCTGCCTAGCCGTATTATTATAAGCGGAACTGACTTACCGAAGGATAGAAGGACTGATCTACTCACCTCACTAAAACCCTTCTTTCGTCATTCTATCTCTGTTCAGTTACTTGGAGATCAGAACTTAAAGGAGGGACGCGATAACGTGATATTGATTTCACAGGGTGGAGAAGGTGGGTGCGCAAGGAAACTGAATAGGAGATATGAGCACACTTTATCGAGTAACAGGATTGGTCTAACGAGGAGGTCTTTCCCTGTGCATGATTGTTGTGTGGAGGGTTGTAAGCACTGGATATTGAGCCGCTGTAGGAACCCAAGCCCGTCTAGGAACCCGGGAAAAGTAACTCAAGGCAACCGAAACTGCAAGGTTCACGGTGATTCGTCGCCGTATATGTCTAGACACTTTAAAATGGCTACATTTAATAAGGAAGACAAACTTTTAAACAGAACATCTCAAGCAAGTTATCATGGGGCACGACCGACGGGTATTTCTCCAAGGCAAAAGGTAGAATACCAAACATTACAAGAGGACGGCCAGACAAACGAACATTTGCACAGGTTGGTCCATCAGGAATGGACGCCGGATCTCCCAGACCGCTCTACCCCAGCTGAGTCTCCATCACTTCCAGCTGGAACATTAGAATGGCCTTTACTGGTGCTCGCGAGAGAGCAAGATACTGCGTGTAATCATCGTGCTATACTCTTACGTGGTACAGTGGAACAGTCAATGAGTCCAGACTTAATTTGTCCTGAAATATGCAAAATCACACCGCACGGTAAGGCTACAAGTAATCGCTGTAACGTGATTAAGA
Source organism: Actinernus sp. WN-2022 (assembly GCA_030867875.1). Lineage (NCBI taxonomy): Eukaryota > Metazoa > Cnidaria > Anthozoa > Actiniaria > Actinernidae > Actinernus > Actinernus sp. WN-2022. Next base: position 1,242,590 of record JAOWCC010001368.1, on the reverse strand, counting down.
AACAGAGCAAGCTCAGGATTGGCTCACTAACTGTGTATGCCCCGCCTCCTTCACCTGTCAGCTCTTTGACTTAGTATTCTGTAAACACCTGACTGTCATAATGATAGTTTACTGATAATGGTCTTTCTGTCATATGTGTATACACGCTGTTGTCCTTGTCTCCTTATACTTCTTTATATCAATATTTGAAGGGAACATGAAATAACCTGTTTTATTAAATAATTCTGCCAATAACTCACGAAATATGCATAAGAACGCACAAAATATGGGAGCGTATTTCTGGTAGTTACAATCAAATGGCCTCCATCACCATGGCAATATTTGGTTTTGGACCAATCAAATGGCCTCCATCACCATGGCAATATTTGGTTTTGGACCAATCAAATGGCCTCCATCACCATGGCAATATTTGGTTTCGGACCAATCAAATCTCTTTTCAAAATTTAATATTTTTTCGAAGACGTCGCAAGTTTTTTTGTTTCTCGCCAAAATACGAATGACTCGTCACATTACACTGTCGTATCAAAGTTTTCTAGCCGACTAGAAAATAACTATATACATAACTTTAACTTCTCGGCTCCAGTCCTCGCAAGTCACAAGAACAACATGATTTCCTTTAAAGCAAAGTAATTTAAAGTAAAGTAACTGAAAGCAACTATATTTAACGTGGGTAACTCGTGACAGTCTGGTGAGACTAATAAACGAGGCCGACGGGAGACCTTATCCGAGAAGGACCGAGAAAACGCGAAGGTTAGAGAACGAGATTGTTTCACACCTTCTACTCAGTTATTTTAAGACTATGAGTGTTTGAACCCGCGACGTCCTGCAGGGGATGCAGGTTGGCGCAGTGGTAAAGCACTCGCCTCTCACCGCTGCGGTCCGGGGTTCGATTCCCGGCTCGTGCACCGTATGTGAGTTAGGTTTGTTGTTGATTCCTTATCTGCATTCGAGGTTTTTTTTTCGGGTTCTCCGGTTTTCCTCTGGCCCTCGGTAAAAATCAACCGTGAGTCGAGTGTAATGTGTCCAAAACAGTTAATGTAGTGGGGAGTGTGTGAGGAGTAAAAGCAGGCCCCCACCAGCTTTAAGCTGTAGTGCTCAGCCGGCTATAACAAATAAAATATTTATTTATTTTATTTTATTCCTGCACGACAGACCCGAGCTTAAACACTGAGCTATCTGAGCGAACTGCTTTTCAAATGTATACAGGATGTAGCCGATATCTAATTGATTTTATCCACCACAATAATACATTCTCGTGTGCGCCACACTGAGCAGTGTGTCATAAAAATAACTTGTGAAGCGCATATAGAATTCGCGCTATATAAATGAATACTTTGTTTTTCTTTGCACACCAGGACTGCCAAGTAAATGGTCGATGTAGTTATCTATTTGCACTAATTATGATCTTTCCACTACCCATCCCCTGTTGAATTGATCACATAATCTATTCAAGTGTCTTTATAAATAATATAATAATTACAGAACGATTCCGGCAAAAATCAAGAAATTCGGTCGGCACCGTAAGCGGTGAACATAGGTTAATCACAAAGGCTGCGGGTATTTTTTATTCGGTTTTAGAAATCAGTTACAGGCTGTGAAGGATAGAAAGGAGTTTGTGTCATGGCTCCGTTACACGTCGAGTTGTTATGTACATCTGTATCAGGTGGAATAAGCAATAAAACACGACAACAATACGCCATGACGTCATATCTCTGACCTATTGGTAAATGTACAATGTGCATAAGCGAAATATTTACAGTTATTCTTTAAATATCTCTATCTATTTTATTGAAAAAAATCAGCTGCTATGCGTTCTATGTTTGTTTGTGAGTGTGTTTTTACTTCAAAATATTTTAAGAATTATTTAATTCTAAGTTTATGAACCACCGAACCAAAAATATAAGTTAAAAAGCATTTTAATAAACAGAAAGGGCACTTAAAGCTTCCAATGCTGTCCCATTGGCTTATGGAAGAGAATACAGAAACCCAGTGAAGGATAGTTGGTAAGCTGCTCTATTTCTGCTTCAGCTGGTGGTTTAAGCCAATGGGAAAACTCCGAGTACAACTGAGGCGATTAGAGCAAAAGTGAAGGTCCTTTACTTAAGCTGTTTCATTGTTATGGTAATACATGTTTGGTGTTCTGCTTAATTACAGTATAACTGAATACCAACTTATATCCTCTTTATTATCGCATGCATTGTAACTGTCGTGTCATTACGCTAAACCACAAATCAATGAGTTTTAGATAAAAGGAGTCAATCTGTCAAATGAAGGCAGTTGACATTTGCCGAAATACTAATACGAAAACACATTTCAGTGATACGAGAATAGAGTCGACCAGCAGAAAATGTGTCAAGCTACACTTTAAACGGTCCCGGTCTAAACTATTTTTTGTAAGATGAGGAAAAGGGAAAGTAGAATTTAACAGTTATGTCACAGAAACAAACAAGAGACAAAGCCAATCTGAGTAAACACGAAAAGAATAACGACGCGATGATAGCGAGAAGGTGGGTTACTTTAGATACTCCGTCCATCACGAGAAGGACTTCTAGACTGGAGGTAATCTTAGAGAATGGAGAAATGGAAGAGAACAAGAGACCAACGTTAGTAAAGCCGAACAGCAGAGTTGAGATCTATGACTCGCACGCGGTGAATTACAACACGGCTAGGAGCTCCGTCTGGGACCAAGAAATGTATGATGCGCTTTTGTCATCGCACCTGAGGAAAGGGAAGCCCAGTAAACAGAAGAGAATCTTTAGAAATTCATTCACTGGCCTGCTTGAAGACGACTCAAACAAGGCGGCTGATTCGTTGGTAAACAGTGTGGGGGGAACTCCTTGCAACGAAGTCTCGGGATCATCCAACATGCCGGAATCCTGCGATGCTAGGAGGCTCTCTTCGGTCAGTATATGTAGCAAATTATCTCAAGAAGTTTTGAACGACTGCCTTCCCACACCGTACCGGCCGCCACACGACACGGTAGAATCGTTCTTAAAGTATTACAGAGAACAGAGAACTAAAGAACAGCGACTCAAAAGCATACAAGCCAAGGCACGGCTTAAGGAGGTGAAAACGGAAGCGGAGAGACCAGCTCCAAAACCACATTCAACAAGAAGACCAAACTGTACCAAAATCCTGTCGGGTTTGGGTCTGGAAACAACTAATTATAATAGCAGTACACGGAAAACGCGAACACGGAAATCTGCGATTGGTTGGACTGATCGCTTACCTGATATTTACCAGAGAACCAGGACATTCACAAGAACGCGCCCTGATCCAAGGTTTCAAAACCTTGTCTCAAGTTTGACGCCCATTTACACTAGGGGGGGTAGGGATAGGATGCCAGATGCCTGATTTGTACAGACACGGGGCTATACACGTTAAAGAAAAGTTTAAAGTTTAAAAATCTCTGGAAAAACTCTGATTTTTTTAATGGGACCTGAAACAGCCATATACAGGCCGATCAAAGTCAGGACCCATGCAAGTAAATCACAGATCGAATTGGAATTTAGCGTGTTTTTTTTTGTGGAACTGAGGAGGAAAGCCGGAGAAAACCCCTTGGAGCAAGGACTAGCAAGGTCAAGCAAGGTCAAACGTGGTTGTCTATCATTTAACGCGGATTAGCTGGGTCCTGACTTTGATCAGAGCTGGGTGGCACAACGCGTAAACCGCCCGCCTGTGGCCCGAAATCGATTCACGGACGTGACGTCATATGTGAGTTGATTTTGTTGATTCGCACCCATGCTCAGAGGGTTTTTCTCCAGATTCTCCGGTTTTCCTCTCTCCATAACAATCAACATGTGAGTTGAGCGTTGAGTGCAGAGAATATATGAATGTAGTAAGAAGTGTGTGTGGAATGAGTCTTGATACATTAGCATATCTTACTAGAGAATATATGAATGTAGTAAGGAGTGTGTGTGGAATGAGTCTCGGATACATTAGCATATCTTACTAGAGAATATATGAATGTAGTAAGGAGTGTGTGTGGAATGAGTCTTGATACATTAGCATATCTTACTAGAGAATATATGAATGTAGTAAGGAGTGTGTGTGGAATGAGTCTCGGATACATTAGCATATCTTACTAGAGAATATATGAATGTAGTAAGGAGTGTGTGTGGAATGAGTCTTGATACATTAGCATATCTTACTAGAGAATATATGAATGTAGTAAGGGGTGTGGAATGAGTATATAACACATTAGCATATCTTGCTAGAAGCCTAATAAGCCCCATTCATCCGAGGATAAACATAGCTATAAAAATTGCAAAAGGGTTAGGGATACTATAAGGGAAAAAAGTGAGGGAATAAAGGGGAAAAAAAGGCAAAAGATATTCCATGGAAGTAAAAACGTCACACCGCCCGCGTCACCCGCTCGCTCTACGTTAGGTAGTGACTACAAATGCCATGTGGCCGTATGGTCTATACACCGCCCGCTCTACGTTAGGTAGTGACTACAAATGACGTGTGGACGTATGGTCTATACACCGCCCGCTCTACGTTAGGTAGTGACTACAAATGACGTGTGGACGTATGGTCTATACACCGCCCGCTCTACGTTAGGTAGTGACTACAAATGACGTGTGGACGTATGGTCTATACACCGCCCGCTCTACGTTAGGTAGTGACTACAAATGACGTGTGGACGTATGGTCTATACACCGCCCGCTCTACGTTAGGTAGTGACTACAAATGACGTGTGGACGTATGGTCTATACACCGCCCGCTCTACGTTAGGTAGTGACTACAAATGACGTGTGGACGTATGGTCTATACACCGCCCGCTCTACGTTAGGTAGTGACTACAAATGACGTGTGGACGTATGGTCTATACACCGCCCGCTCTACGTTAGGTAGTGACTACAAATGACGTGTGGACGTATGGTCTATACACCGCCCGCTCTACGTTAGGTAGTGACTACAAATGACGTGTGGACGTATGGTCTATACACCGCCCGCTCTACGTTAGGTAGTGACTACAAATGACGTGTGGACGTATGGTCTATACACCGCCCGCTCTACGTTAGGTAGTGACTACAAATGACGTGTGGACGTATGGTCTATACACCGCCCGCTCTACGTTAGGTAGTGACTACAAATGACGTGTGGACGTATGGTCTATACACCGCCCGCTCTACGTTAGGTAGTGACTACAAATGACGTGTGGACGTATGGTCTATACACCGCCCGCTCTACGTTAGGTAGTGACTACAAATGACGTGTGGACGTATGGTCTATACACCGCCCGTGTCACCCGCTCGCTCTACGTTAGGTAGTGACTGTAAATGACTGTTTATTGTATTCATTTCTCTCCCGCATCCTCTTTCAATAATACTTGCTCGTTTCAACATAAGCAACTTTATTTAACGTCGGTAACTCGTGACAGTCTGGCGAGACTGATAAACTTGAGGCCGACGTGCCGGGACCTACGATTTTACGTCCTTATCCGAGAAGACGTGAAGGTCTAACCATTTGCAGTTGTTTCACAAAGGCAGCACCTTCTACTCAGTTATTTTAAGACCCCGAGTGTTGGTCCGGTGTCACAGCGGATTTGGACCCCCGCGGATATGGACCCCCCCGGTCCATATCCGCTAGCGGATTTGGACCCCCCGGTCCATATCTACTAGCGGTTATGAACCCCTCTTCGCGAATTTGGACCCCCTACAAAAACATTATTTTAATTGTTTCCAACAATTTTTTGTATGAAACTTTGAATGCCTTCCTTTTTGAAAGACTTTTTGTTCGCGTAAAGTGTAAATAGTTCAACACATCTCATTTATGGCAAGTTTGGATAGTATTATACTGACGCCGCTCTGTCTCCGCTAACTATCTTTAATATATGGAATTCTATCTCAATTTACAATTATTATATTATTAATTATCTTATCTTATAGGTTTCAGAACTAACTGGGAAAAGAAAGTCCAAATCGCTAACAATGTTCTACTACTTTCTACGGCGCATGAAGTAAGGTGGTCGACACTGCAGAACCACTCGCCTTCTGCATTCATCTGTAGTCCTTCGCACCTCATGTGCAACCACTAATTTTTCACGGGGGAGTCTGGTCACATTTTGACCAAATTTTAACAACTTCAGAGAAAAATTATAACTCACAGAATAGCTTGAAACCATGTAATTTCATATCATGAAATGATAGTTACAATATCAATTTACAATTTTATACATGTAATATTAACACCCAAAAGTTAATAATTAACTATTCTTGCATAAGTTATAAAATATTGCTTTGCTGAATTACTTACTCCCCCACCCCATTTGTTTGCTAGCTTTTCAAGCAAACTCAACCAAACTTGGTACAGAGTAACTAAAAGGTATGATGCACAAAATGAATAGAGGAATTATTTGTAATGTCAATTCCATCTCCATGGTAACCAAATGAATGTCTAATTAGCATAATTTATTATAATTTATAAATTATACAAGGAATAAAAAATCTGTCTATTTGTTTTGTAGTTCGCTTATCAAAGAATACTCGTACCAAATTTGGTAGGAATCATTTAAATTCCAAAGGAATTAACTGGGTGGGGGCAGAAAAAACATGCGGAATCCTGTAATTTGAGAAAATGACTGTTGAAGTTTTGTTAAGTTCAATTGTTTGAATAATTCCTTCTTTGAAGGCAATGAAGGTCTTAAACATGATGTATTTCACATAAAGAAAGTGTTTTATTGAAGGTCAACATCAGCTATCAGTGTTCTGTGCCTTTCTCATTTCTTTTTCTTAGATTTTCTGGCCTTTCCTGTAACCGAGAGGTCATTAAATCCACCAGCCTCATATGTGGTCCCCTCTTTATGCAACCTTTCTTCTTCCTCCTTCAATTTTCTTTGCCTGATTGCTTGGCTGACCTTCTTATATTGAACACTCAACACTCAGACACTCTCTTCTTTGCTTTCTGCACCCTCTGCTGGTCTCTACGCCTGCTCCCTTCAACAGTGTGGGCACCGCCAGGAATGCCACTCTTGGACATGACAGAATGCTTGGCCATGGCACCGCCATCGAAAATGGAATATTCATAATCTCACACAACTGTGCAATTGTTCTCTCTCCCAAGACCTGTTTCTGCAGCAGCATAAACAACTCTCCGGTTTACATCTTTGCCTTGATTTGTCCTGGGGCATTGATCCTTCAAGTCATGTTCACCTGTGGCTGTGCTGAAAAATTCTTTCAGCTCAGCAGAACACGTGATATAAAGACTTGAGCTCAGACCATAGCGACAAGTAATGTCCTCAGTTATCTTTACAGTACCTGGAGAACAATCATACATGGGCTAAGGAACCATTTTTGTAAACCAGTAGTTTTTGAAAAACTATTTTCGGGATTTGGAAGTAAGTCCTCACACATAATACCAACAATGCAACACTTCCTACCTCCACACTGTCCTGATGATGAGTGGATTCGATTCATGCATTCATGGTGTCGCGTAAGCTGGTAATAGCAATAAACCTGTATCCCTCAGCATCTCTCAGACAGCTGTAGTACTCATCGTCACTTGAGGAGTCTACATCGTCTATTTCAATCTTTTTCTCGGCCGCAGGGATGGGAGTTTGGGGAAGACGATCGGCCACAACATCTTCGTCGTGAACAAACGTGATCGTTGCACGTGGTTGAGCTTTTGATGAACGAATTCGCTTCGATTTGTCCTGTTTTCGGATCCCATGAAATCCTTTCCTCTTATTAGACTCAGTTACACTTGGTTTGATGCTTTTCCCTTCACCTTTAGGCATTTTGTTTATAAATAAATGAAGAAATTGAGCACGAATGAATTTAGTTTACGAGATTTGAAGCGAGCAGTTGTAACCAAGCTTACATAGCTGCCAGGCCTTGTAAATACATCGGGGAAATTAGGAATGGACTTCAGGGACACACGGATCGGGAATTTAAACGATACGATTAGTTTGACCCATTTTTATTGGTGTTTTCGCATCTATTTTGATTCTGTTACCATGGCAACGAGTAAACATTTTACAGTAACTGTTAGGAAATTGTATTTTTATGAGGTTAAACGGATTTCAATCGGATTTTTTGCCACCCGAATTTAATATTTAAATGTTAAAGAAGGTATTGTAGGGTGTGTTCAATTTTTTTCAATTTATTTCAAATTTGGTCAAAATGTGACCAGACTCCCCCCTTAATTCCGCACACTGGATCATGTTCGAATCATGTCGTCCAAGTTCTCGGGCATAGAACGGCAAAAATAAGTTGCTAAGCAAAGCACTGAAGTAAAAAATAAAAGTTCGCTAAACGACATGAAAAGCACGCCTTGGCCCGCCTATACGCGAAAACTGCGGTAATGCAGCGACGTTTCATTCTTTATTTGTGATTAAAACTTTCTTGGATTTCTTGTTTCACTGAGATCCGTAGATAGGGGGGTCCAAATCCGCGAGAGGGGTCCGTATCCGCTAGCGGATTTGGACCCCCGGGGGTACGAATCCGCTAGCGGATATGGACCGGGGGTACATATCCGCGGGGGTCCAAATCCGCTAGGACACCAGGCCCCTCTTAACTCTCTTTCGAGCCTCTGGAACCCAGGGTACCCGCTCAACAGACCGGAGCCCAACCACTGAGCTAACAACATAAGATAGACGAGTAGCTGAAGGTCGTGCAGACTGAAATATCTTTTACGTTCACATCGTTTTCTTTTTTGCAAGCTTTCAGAATTTGAAATACCTTTGAGTTGTTGACCTATTGAATGTGGTAGTGTGCTTTGAAAATATAAATAATTACTTATTGTAAATGAAGCATTATCCTGACTTGGAGCTTTGTTTATACATTGTAAGATTGACAATAAATACTTTATAACTGAGGCTTGGAGTTAATGAGAAAATAGAACAATTGACAACCCACTGGTTTTAATCAATTGGATTGGATTAGCATGGACAAAAACAATTAAGTCAGTCGAGAGAGCAACACGCCAACAGTTCGCTCGATACCTTACGGTTATAGCTTGCGCTCTCTCTGTTTCTGACTCTGTTACAGCCGAAATAACTTTACCCAGATAATAACGAGCAAATAGCAACTATCCCTTGTTAATCTACGTAATGCTACTAAAGGTGCCATACCACAAAACAAACATCAGCGAGAATCAAGGCCCAGTTCGTCAAAGCGGCCTGATTATAAAGCTAACCCAAAACATTAATTTGATTTGCTTACTCGCGGACTACTGATTTGGGATTAAAAACGTATTGTTTGACGAGGAATGAGTAGTACTTTCTACTTGTTATCCCGTAGATTGTAGAACGACACATTTCACTATAAAGACAACCAAAATGCTCGGTTACCATTTAATCCAAGATTAACGGTAATCGAGCTGCATGTTAGCGAGTCCTCGCTAAATACACAGACACAAGGGAACTACTGCACTCATATTCTACAAGAACCACTTAAACCGCAATAAGCCCTTGTATAGGCCTAGATAATTGATAAAACCAGCGATAAAACCTTGTCTGTCTATGATATGATATGACGGTTCGTTCCGGGTCACGATCATATGCACAAATGAACGTCAACCGACTGTCATTCAAAACTCTACCGACGATTAATAATTAGCGAGATGTAGTGCACCTCAATCCGATCAACATACCATCAACACAAAAGCAGTTAATAGAACGAAGTGTGAGCATACGAGGTGGTACGGTTGCAGAAGTGGAACCCCGAGTGGCACAAATGAACAAACTGCAGTCAGGATGAGTTGAGAGGAAGACTGTACTGATATTAAAAGGTTTAAGGGTTAATCATTGAGAGAGGCATATGAGTGGACATGACCAAGTCATCTTAAACTGCATAGCGATACATTCACAAACAACAGTCGAAGGTAATGTGGAAGAAAAGCTCCAAAAAGATCAGCAAGACAAGCAAAGAGGAAGCTCATCGAGATGTCGATATAGTACATCTGTACGAGAGACAGCTCCGTGAAACTACAGAAAGGGGAAAGAAGATACGAGAAATACAACGGAGGGCGAAGCTAAAGGATGACGAACTGGAGGCTGATTTACAGCAAACACAGCATCGTGTTAGCAACGCAGTTCATGGCGTAGTCAGACCGAGATACCGTACGATATTACCGCCTTTAGTAGGACAGGAACAACACCAACGTGGAGAACGAAGGGTAAATAAGAAACGAGGAGATAAACAAAACATAAAATTAAAAGATGCAAAAAGGACTGCTCATTTGGTGTTACCAAACATAAACAGGCAGTACGGTGGTGTTGAGCGTGACCGGGGTCCCATGTTAGACCCTCGGTTCAGAGGACTTCTATCAACTTTGATTTCAATACCTGAACAGTACGGATTTGTACAAAGATACGCGCCACCGAGGAGAGTGACTTACGTCACGATTGACGACTAACAAGTAATATCAAAGCACAACGCGTTAACGGAAAACACGCCATCAGTATTCACCGTTCTAAAATGGCCCTCAAAGTGACAAAGATATCTTTGATTGGATTGTTGATGTTAAAGGTTGTCCTAAACTCGTCGTATTTAATACCAGCTAATAAGGACATTTCCTGAATATTTTGCAGGGAAGAATACTCGGAACATTATCACACCTATCGCCATTGCTAGGAGTGCCGGCGCGCATTAAGAAAATAAACAGATGGAGAAATATCGAATTCGGTTACAACAGTAGCGGATCCAGACTCTCTGCTAAGGGGAGCAGGGAGGGGTGAGGGTGGGAGGGGGTATCTCGCAGCAATGGTCCTTGAAGGAGGCGGTTCACTCTCCATTGACCCGCCACTGTATACAAGCAATTACTCAAGAGTAGAAATGAACCAAGAACACAAAACTTATGTCTTACATGTCTGCTGTTTGTTTCCGTTGTAGGCTCTCGATGATTTATCGATTGGTTTATTTCACGATTTTCTTAGGGGAAAGGGAATGCTGACAAAATTTACAGAGAAAACATTATTTAGGTAGTAGTATCCAGCTCTCAGTTAATGGAACGGGTGAAAGAAAAAGCGAGTCAAAGAAAATCACCCTAGTCCACTCCCCTGGTCTCCTTCTTATTTCGTTTAGCCTCGCTTTTTCTTTAGCCCCTTTCTCCGCTATCTGAAAGCCTATGGAACAGGTTTTTCAGTGTTTAAAGAGGGTGCGAGAATGATAGGGGAAATAAAAATATATGTGTCATCAATTGACAACAAGCAACCATTTCTACTGTTGATCACCCAGACACAGATCCAGGGGGTGGGTCCAGGGATCATATTATGCGCGCCAAGATGGCTGCCGCGTTTCCGAACCTCGCAATACTTCTTGTGTTTCGTCTATTTTCTTAACTATTCCTAGCCCACTCAATGGTCAATTTGCGCGTAAAGGGCATTCCACGACTGATGCTCATGTGCTACAGCCTGTCTATGAGGTTCTTGATGGTGGGAATGCTAGAGCTAGCTAGGATCGTTTTTGCCGATATTTCTAAAGACTTTTACCTTATCGATCATGTACTTATGTAAGAACTGACCAAGCTGGAGACCCTGCCCTTCTCAACTGGATTGCTGCTTTCCTATCGAATAGGAAACAGGCTGTCAGAATAGGTGACTCTCTATCTGAATCCGGGGGGTGGGGGGAGGGGTGGAAGGAGGGTACTCAATACAAATTATACGGAGAGGCTCCGCCCCGACATCCAAACCCATACCCTTTTATATACCATTTTTGACAGAAAAGGTAACCCTTTCATATACCTTCCATAAAAAATGTACCCTTTTCACATACCCACAGTAGAATCGTATCACTGCATCCCTTTTCTATACGCTAATAATCGAGCGGCTTTTACTAAACTTTTCACTTGAGTAAACCTTAAAATACTTGGATGAATCAGCCGTTAGGTGCGTCTGTTCGATATATTTTGAAATGCCCTTTTAAATACCCAAATGACAGTTTTCCCTACCCTTTTCTATACTTCAACTCGTGAAATCTCTACCCTTTTATATACCTCCAGCCTGAAAAGGGTGGAGCGGGCGGAGCCTCCTCGTATAGTCCATTATAGGGAGTACCCCCCTCCCCCCGGATCTGAATGGAAATCTCCGAAGGGTGGCATACCGCATGGAACAAAGCTAGGCGTTATTCTATTTACGATAATGACGAATAACCTTTTACGTGCCATTGGCACCTTAGGACCAAGTTGTTGATGATACAAATGCATTAGAGATTTTACCCAGGAACGCCATTAACCTCCTAAATACGGCCGTGTCTGACATTCATAAATCCTCCATTGATCATAAAATTGAACTTAACCCCCCCAAATGCAAGGTGGTAATTAATTTCATGCATACTCATAACTTTTCATTACGACCCATTGTGATCGGTAACAATGCTATTGAAAGAGTTAACAAATATTATATCCTTGGTGTAAGTTTGAGAAATGATCTCAAATGGAACGATCACGTTGATTATATTTATAAAAAAGCATGTAAGAAGCTTTAGTATATACCATACCAGTGAATATCACTTTTCGCGTGCTCTGATTGGCTACTCAAACAGTGAATATGATTTCAATTTCACCTCCGAGCGAAGCAGCGATCACCCCGCGCGAGTTTTTGTCCATTTGACAGAAAATAAAATAACTATTTGGTGCTGACTATTCACTAATGTGTGGTATATACTAAAACAATTATTTACCTCAGTGTCAGTGAACAGTGGTGGATATTTACCTCGCCGAAGCAGTACGGAAGCGGCTCGGTAAATATCCACCACTATTCACCTCCACTTCGGTGAATAATTGTTAAATATTCACTTAAGTTTTTAAAACGGTCAGGAGTCGAACCTGGGAATATATTGAAAGCACTAATAATATAATGGCCATATTTATATAGCGCCAAATCACCACATTCTCATGGCGCTTTACATATTACACACACATCCCGTCAGTTATTGTTTTTCGAACTGCTTTACGGCGCTAATAGCTGCCACGCAGTTTACAATGTTTGAGTGTGTGGTTAGTACAATGGCCAGGCGGCTGTACCAATATATAAGGCCAACTCTTGAATATTCTGTACCTATATGGCAAGCCATCCCAGATTTTCTATCATGTAAATTAGAGACCATCAAAAGAAGAGCCCTTAATATAATGTCCTTTATATAGTTATACGGAAGCACTATCACTTGCTGAGATACCTACACTAGAGAGTCGACGCGCACAGATTTGCAAGGACTACGTATCTAAGATGAAATCTGACACCCATCCTGTACAGATTCCTTATATAATCTGAGATTAAGTTTAAATGACGTTTACCTCTTTGGAAATACTATGAAATGTAAAACTAAAAGGAATGAGGAATTTGTCACCTTCAAGTATTTTTTTAAAAACATGTTCGAACTTTTTATATAATATTGTATGTAGTTGATGTAGTTAGATACCTATTGATTCTCATTATGTAAATATCATGCTCGTTAATTCAGTCTTAGACTGCAAGAGTTTTAATAAACGGTATTTATTATTATTATTTGGTTGCGACGTAGTTAATTCTCTCCCATTCTTACTATTTTTTGCGTAGCTTAAATTTTGCATAATTTCACGGTAATATCTTAATCACCTTGCCGGCTTTGTTCCAGAATCGGTAATGCATTTGACGGGTACACCTACTTATATAAGCAAAATATAATCACCCATAAATTAGTAAGAATTCAGTTCGCGGGCATGCGTACTCAGCCTCCTCGGTCACATCCCTTCTCCCATAAGAATGAGAGGCATTTGTTCTACCAATGAAAATGGCGTACAATAAATAATATATACAATGTATAAATAAATAGATTAAATTGAAAGTAAAAATAGCTTTGTTTGTTAACAGTTTATGAACTAATATTGTTATCATTTATGAACATTTATCTTCAAATATAACTTTTAATGTTTACATCTCTCGTTTAACCAAAATAATATTTTTTAAGATTAAAGTTCAAGTCTCCGTTTCCTCTCTGAATTCGTTATTTTGTCAGTATCCTGTGTCTGTTCTCCATAAGTCTCTAGTTTAGGTATCAAGTGATTCCAGAAGGACATCCTATCAGCAAGGTATTTACTTTGTACCGTGGGGTGTAGACTGATATCTAGATAGGCTGCGTCAACACACGAGAACAGGGGCCACTTAACCAGCCTGTCGACGTCTGATTCGTCCTCATTTGGATTACTAGAAAGATTACATAAAATGTTTAAGATCAGAACTGCAAGAGTTAAAACATTCAGCGCTATTTCTTGCACCGGGAGCCACAATCAAAACGCGTTATTTGATTGGCTTGTATATATATGATAACTGGAATACTAGCCAATCAAATGACGCGAACAGATCCTGGCCGCATAACGTGGAATGTTTGACTCGCAGGGGTCCATCTCGGGGGACGCGTTTTGACTGTGGCTCCCGATGCGAGACGGCTGTATCCACAGGCTACGCTATTTCTAATCAGTAGACTGATAATAGAGATTTTCAGACGCATTGAAATCCATCAGCCATTCGCTGCCCCGATATTGGTTTGAACGGGGACCCAAACACGTACGCAATCTAAACGTAGTATTGACAACATTGAATTATATAGCAGCTAAACATCAGTACACCAATCCAGTAAAACGTTTACACATCAGACTAAGAGTAGCAAAGCTAGCCTGCTTGCCGGCTCTCCTGTAATTTTTTTCGGTCGTTTCTTTTCAGGTGACCCAATCTGAAAAGAAACGACCGAAAAAAATTACAGGAGAGCCGGCAAGCAGGCTATAGCAAAGCCGACACAACGTAGATTTTCGAGGTTTACATAACGATATTTCGGCTGGCCAAACCAGCCTTCTTCGGGTAATATGAAAAAATGTTATTACATTGGCGAACGTGACTAACTAGAAATATGGGTTACGAAATATAGGAAATAGATGACAAATGATTGACACTATTAATATAGAAATAATAAGATAACGAAGTTATATATATACCAGCTAGTATGACTCGTCACGCCGGATGTTAAGACCATAAGGCACGAGTGTATGTTTTTGATAGGGATTAGTTGCATGTCATTAGCAGTGTGATTAGGTGTCGAGAGAAAATGTTCAGCAGCTGTTGTGGGTTTAGATACGTTATTAGACTTGTCTACGGTCCGTCGATGTTCGTTAAATCTGTCTTTCAAACGTCGTTTTGTCTCACCTATGTATTGTAAATTGCAGCGGTTGCATTGAATCATGTAGATTAGATTTTTTGTGTTACACGTCAAATTAGTTCTGATAGAGCGTGTTTCACCGGTAGAGAAGAAAGTATAAGTTGTTTGTCCGTCACAGATGTAGGGGCAAGTAGAACAGTTCTTTCCACAGCGGAAAGAGCCAGGTGGGAGCTGAGGATCAGTCGAGTTAGAAGGGAGTTTAGCTTTAACTAGTAAGTCACGGTGGTTAGAGGTGCGTCTGAACGCTACAAGTGGAAAGTGTTGAAAGACTTTCTTGCAACGGACAGGAGTGTAGCAGGCTGTAGTTCTTCTTAATTATTTCAGAAATATGAGGAAGTGATGGGTTATAAGCAATAACAAAAGGTATACGGTTAGAATTGTGTATGTCTTTGGTTTGTAGAGCAAAAGCGCGAGGGATGTCGGCAGCGCGTTGTATTTGTCTAGCAAGAAAGGAACGGTTATAGCCGCGTTTAATGAGGTATGTGGTAAGCTCAGCGTCGGTAGAACAGGTACGTCGTAAACGGAGGGCTAAGCTAAAAGAGATGGCTTTTTTGGTATGTTTTGGATGCAAGATGAATAAAGTAGATGTTGGTGCTTATCTGTGGGTTTAGAATAGAGATCAGTCTCGATATTACCATTGTTTAAAGAAACATTAACATCAAGGAAAGGTACGTTAGTAGAAGAGTGTGAGCTGGTGAATTTGATGGTAGGGTGAATGTCATTAAGATAATCGATGAATATTTTTAGGTTGTCTGGACCTTCGGTCCAGATCATAAAATGATCATCGATATATCGAAGCCAAGTATGTGGTTGAGATGGAGCATTTTCCAGGGCGTTTTTTAAGTTAAGTTGCTACTCTTAGTTTCATGTGTCCAGCCGATTAGATCAATCACTGATCCAACGTACACCAGCAGGATCGTCGTCCACGGTTGCTTGCATTCTATTTGTTACACGCCATAAAACAATGGCCAAACTAGTACAATACACGTGTAAAAGTGTTATTGAGTCGGTCTCACGAGCTCCTAAGCTGCAAGAACAGAGGTCAGTTATTAAATATTCAAGTGATGACGTCATACCTCAGATCCGTGTGCTACACCAACATACTCAGGGAACACAGAAAACCTGGACACGTGACTGAATACGTAGAAGTAGACCGTAGCATTACCATGGTGATAGGCCCTGGCCATATAGTCCGTGGGAGCAATCATCATACCTTCTGTTAACATGGCAATCCAGTTGTCCCGGTTAGCAATAGGGGAGTGTGGATCGGAATGGTTTGTGTATTTGTAGAGTACAGCCGCTACGATGATGTCATTATTGTATTTACTGAAGATTGTTCTCCGTATTACAGATTCAAATAAGTCCCTAGGGACTCCCCCTAGAGCGAAATCTTGTAGAACACTAGCGGGAAACAGTGAAGACTCGTTAGCTGTTACGCCCGTCATGATCTCAACCCCACTAAAATCTCCTGTATCCAGCATCCTTTTGGGTGTATCACTGACTAGTTCCCCGTCCACCACGGCTGATGTGAGTACAGGACTGCCTGTATAGGATGGGAACGAGACTGCTTTTTGTGCTTCTATAATCTGGTTCACCGTCTTTCCCCTCAAGCATTCTAAAATATCATTCTTTCCCAGGGACGGACAATGAAGAATCCTAGTCATGATTTCCAGAGCTGTTGTGTCGGTAACTTTATCGCAGTGGCAAAACACCGAACGAAGCGGAGCACCACTCATAATGATTGCACGCTGGTACAAACCCTTAGCAAGGGGGGAGAGGGTGAGTAGGGAGGCGCTTCTTGCCCCTGCACTGTGTCCCAGTATTGTAATACACTGTGAATCTCCTCCAAACTGTTCTATGTTATCGTTAACCCACCTCAAGGCTAGTAGCTGTTGAAAGCAACACATTATTAGAACAAATTACCGCTAATAACCAGTGGTCAGCCACTGACTTACATTGATCCATCGGATATAGATGTTGCGGAATTATCATTCACCTGGTCAAACAACGCGTAGTTACCCGACACATCAGTACCTGGAATGTTAAAGAAGCCCAGCACACCAAGGCGGTAGTTCATGGTCACAAAGATGACGTCATTAAAGGCTGCTAGCACTGATCCGTCGTAAGCACGACCTGACTCACTGACAAAGAAACCTCCATGGATCCAGACCAGCACGGCCAGTTTGTGACCAGCAGCGGAATTTACTGGAGCATACACGTTGAGGTATAAGCAATCCTCCTTTTCTTCTCCGGCTGAGGATTGACATAAATTGACATATCAGTCAAACAACGTCAGTCAAAGAACGATACTGCATAAGAGTACAATGTCAACACTGATACAGATAACAGTACTGTGACACAGTCAACACTGATACAGATAACAGTACCGTGACACAGTCAACACTGATACAGATAACAGTACCATGATGACACAGTCAACACTGATACAGATAACAGTACTGTGACACAGTCAACACTGATACAGATAATAGTACCGTGACAGTCAACACTGATACAGATAACAGTACTGTGACACAGTCAACACTGATACAGATAACAGTACTGTGACACAGCGGTCAACACTGCTACAGATAACAGTACTGTGACACAGTCAACACTGATACAGATAACAGTACCATGACACAGTCAACACTGATAAACACTGATACAGATAACAGTACCATGACACAGTCAACACTGATACAGATAACAGTACCATGACACAGTCAACACTGATACAGATAACAGTACTGTGATACAGTCAACACTGATACAGATAACAGTACCATGACACAGTCAACACTGATACAGATAACAGTACTGTGACACAGTCAACACTGATACAGATAACAGTACCGTGACAGTCAACACTGATACAGATAACAGTCACTAATAACCATGACACAGTCAACACTGATACAGATAACAGTACCGTGACACAGTCAACACTGATAAACACTGATACAGATAATAGTACCGTGACAGTCAACACTGATACAGATAACAGTACTGTGATACAGTCAACACTGATACAGATAACAGTACCATATGACACAGTCAACACTGATACAGATAACAGTACCATGACACAGTCAACACTGATAAACACTGATACAGATAATAGTACCGTGACAGTCAACACTGATACAGATAACAGTACTGTGATACAGTCAACACTGATACAGATAACAGTACCATATGACACAGTCAACACTGATACAGATAACAGTACCGTGACACAGTCAACACTGATAAACACTGATACAGATAATAGTACCGTGACAGTCAACACTGATACAGATAACAGTACTGTGATACAGTCAACACTGATACAGATAACAGTACCATATGACACAGTCAACACTGATACAGATAACAGTACGGTGACACAGTCAACACTGATACAGATAACAGTACCATGACACAGTCAACACTGATACAGATAATATGACACAGTCAACACTGATACAGATAACAGTACGGTGACACAGTCAACACTGATACAGATAACAGTACTGTGACACAGCGGTCAACACTGCTACAGATAACAGTACTGTGACACAGTCAACACTGATACAGATAACAGTACCATGACACAGTCAACACTGATACAGATAACAATACCGTGACACAGTCAACACTGATACAGATAACAGTACCATGACACAGTCAACACTGACACAGATAACAGTACTGTGATACAGTCAACACTGATACAGATAACAGTACCATGACACAGTCAACACTGATACAGATAACAGTACTGTGACACAGTCAACACTGATACAGATAACAGTACCGTGACAGTCAACACTGATACAGATAACAGTCACTAATAACCATGACACAGTCAACACTGATACAGATAACAGTACCGTGACACAGTCAACACTGATAAACACTGATACAGATAATAGTACCGTGACAGTCAACACTGATACAGATAACAGTACTGTGATACAGTCAACACTGATACAGATAACAGTACCATATGACACAGTCAACACTGATACAGATAACAGTACCATGACACAGTCAACACTGATACAGATAATATGACACAGTCAACACTGATACAGATAACAGTACGGTGACACAGTCAACACTGATACAGATAACAATACCGTGACAGTCAACACTGATACAGATAACAGTACGGTGACACAGTCAACACTGATACAGATAACAATACCGTGACAGTCAACACTGATACAGATAACAGTACAGTGACACAGTCAACACTGATACAGATAACAGTACGGTGACACAGTCAACACTGATACAGATAACAGTACAGTGACACAGTCAACACTGATACAGATAACAGTACGGTGACACAGTCAACACTGATACAGATAACAATACCGTGACAGTCAACACTGATACAGATAACAGTACGGTGACACAGTCAACACTGATACAGATAACAATACCGTGACAGTCAACACTGATACAGATAACAGTACGGTGACACAGTCAACACTGATACAGATAACAGTACCGTGACACAGTCAACACTGATACAGATAACAGTACGGTGACACAGTCAACACTGATACAGATAACAGTACCGTGACACAGTCAACACTGATACAGATAACAGTACCATGATGACACAGTCAACACTGATACAGATAACAGTACTGTGACACAGTCAACACTGATACAGATAATAGTACCGTGACAGTCAACACTGATACAGATAACAGTACAGTGACACAGTCAACACTGATACAGATAACAGTACGGTGACACAGTCAACACTGATACAGATAACAGTACAGTGACACAGTCAACACTGATACAGATAACAGTACGGTGACACAGTCAACACTGATACAGATAACAATACCGTGACAGTCAACACTGATACAGATAACAGTACGGTGACACAGTCAACACTGATACAGATAACAATACCGTGACAGTCAACACTGATACAGATAACAGTACGGTGACACAGTCAACACTGATACAGATAACAGTACCGTGACACAGTCAACACTGATACAGATAACAGTACGGTGACACAGTCAACACTGATACAGATAACAGTACCGTGACACAGTCAACACTGATACAGATAACAGTACCATGATGACACAGTCAACACTGATACAGATAACAGTACGGTGACACAGTCAACACTGATACAGATAACAGTACAGTGACACAGTCAACACTGATACAGATAACAGTACGGTGACACAGTCAACACTGATACAGATAACAATACCGTGACAGTCAACACTGATACAGATAACAGTACGGTGACACAGTCAACACTGATACAGATAACAATACCGTGACAGTCAACACTGATACAGATAACAGTACGGTGACACAGTCAACACTGATACAGATAACAGTACCGTGACACAGTCAACACTGATACAGATAACAGTACGGTGACACAGTCAACACTGATACAGATAACAGTACCGTGACACAGTCAACACTGATACAGATAACAGTACCATGATGACACAGTCAACACTGATACAGATAACAGTACTGTGACACAGTCAACACTGATACAGATAATAGTACCGTGACAGTCAACACTGATACAGATAACAGTACGGTGACACAGTCAACACTGATACAGATAACAGTACGGTGACACAGTCAACACTGATACAGATAACAGTACGGTGACACAGTCAACACTGATACAGATAACAGTACGGTGACACAGTCAACACTGATACAGATAACAGTACAGTGACACAGTCAACACTGATACAGATAACAGTACGGTGACACAGTCAACACTGATACAGATAACAGTACGGTGACACAGTCAACACTGATACAGATAACAATACCGTGACAGTCAACACTGATACAGATAACAGTACAGTGACACAGTCAACACTGATACAGATAACAGTACGGTGACACAGTCAACACTGATACAGATAACAATACCGTGACAGTCAACACTGATACAGATAACAGTACGGTGACACAGTCAACACTGATACAGATAACAATACCGTGACAGTCAACACTGATACAGATAACAGTACAGTGACACAGTCAACACTGATACAGATAACAGTACGGTGACACAGTCAACACTGATACAGATAACAGTACAGTGACACAGTCAACACTGATACAGATAACAGTACTGTGACACAGCGGTCAACACTGCTACAGATAACAGTACTGTGACACAGTCAACACTGATACAGATAACAGTACGGTGACACAGTCAACACTGATACAGATAACAGTACAGTGACACAGTCAACACTGATACAGATAACAGTCCAGTGACACAGTCAACACTGATACAGATAACAGTACGGTGACACAGTCAACACTGATACAGATAACAATACCGTGACAGTCAACACTGATACAGATAACAGTACGGTGACACAGTCAACACTGATACAGATAACAATACCGTGACAGTCAACACTGATACAGATAACAGTACGGTGACACAGTCAACACTGATACAGATAACAGTACGGTGACACAGTCAACACTGATACAGATAACAATACCGTGACAGTCAACACTGATACAGATAACAGTACGGTGACACAGTCAACACTGATACAGATAACAATACCGTGACAGTCAACACTGATACAGATAACAGTACGGTGACACAGTCAACACTGATACAGATAACAGTACGGTGACACAGTCAACACTGATACAGATAACAGTACGGTGACACAGTCAACACTGATACAGATAACAGTACCGTGACACAGTCAACACTGATACAGATAACAGTACCATGATGACACAGTCAACACTGATACAGATAACAGTACTGTGACACAGTCAACACTGATACAGATAATAGTACCGTGACAGTCAACACTGATACAGATAACAGTACGGTGACACAGTCAACACTGATACAGATAACAGTACGGTGACACAGTCAACACTGATACAGATAACAGTACGGTGACACAGTCAACACTGATACAGATAACAGTACGGTGACACAGTCAACACTGATACAGATAACAGTACAGTGACACAGTCAACACTGATACAGATAACAGTACGGTGACACAGTCAACACTGATACAGATAACAGTACGGTGACACAGTCAACACTGATACAGATAACAGTACGGTGACACAGTCAACACTGATACAGATAACAGTACGGTGACACAGTCAACACTGATACAGATAACAGTACGGTGACACAGTCAACACTGATACAGATAACAGTACCGTGACACAGTCAACACTGATACAGATAACAGTACCGTGACACAGTCAACACTGATACAGATAACAGTACGGTGACACAGTCAACACTGATACAGATAACAGTACGGTGACACAGTCAACACTGATACAGATAACAGTACGGTGACACAGTCAACACTGATACAGATAACAGTACGGTGACACAGTCAACACTGATACAGATAACAGTACCGTGACACAGTCAACACTGATACAGATAACAATACCGTGACAGTCAACACTGATACAGATAACAGTACGGTGACACAGTCAACACTGATACAGATAACAGTACGGTGACACAGTCAACACTGATACAGATAACAATACCGTGACAGTCAACACTGATACAGATAACAGTACGGTGACACAGTCAACACTGATACAGATAATAGTACCGTGACACAGTCAACACTGATACAGATAACAGTACGGTGACACAGTCAACACTGATACAGATAACAGTACAGTGACACAGTCAACACTGATACAGATAACAGTACAGTGACACAGTCAACACTGATACAGATAACAATACCGTGACAGTCAACACTGATACAGATAACAGTACAGTGACACAGTCAACACTGATACAGATAACAGTACGGTGACACAGTCAACACTGATACAGATAACAGTACGGTGACACAGTCAACACTGATACAGATAACAATACCGTGACAGTCAACACTGATACAGATAACAGTACAGTGACACAGTCAACACTGATACAGATAACAGTACGGTGACACAGTCAACACTGATACAGATAACAATACCGTGACAGTCAACACTGATACAGATAACAGTACTATACTCCGTAGCCTGTTCACAGGCTCTAGATACTGGGGGAAATGACGAAAATGACGAAAATAAACGTCCGATTTTTTTCCTCTTTCTCTCCCCATTCCCCCTTCCTTCACGCCCGATTTTTTAGTTTTTTTAGTATCCAGGGCCTGTGAACAGGCTATATACTCCCCTACAATTTAGCTAATAACACAAATATACACGTGGAGAATATAAATCCTTTGTATAGATAACAAACACACATTTCTTACCCAATGTAAAATTCACAGGGTAAGGCATGGATGGCTGAGGACAGTTAGCTCCATATTTCACGGCATCCTTCACTCCTCTCCATGTTGCGACAGGCTGTGGCCGAGAAAATCGAAGATTGCCGATCGGTGGCACTGCATATGGTATCCCTAAAAACTGGCGTACGAATCTCCCGAGAGGTAAGGATTCAATCTTACCACGCAAAGATCCTGCTCTCGTGTGGACTACATCACCATCTAGTAATGCGTGCACTGGCGAGTAAAGTACGATAAGTATATAAACAACAACTAACCCCATTGCTTACCTATAAGTGGTAGGTACTTCGTGTAACGTACCACATATAGTATTGGGGGAGGGGTGGTCCTTACTATACTATATACCACATAAAGTATGTCTACCTAACCTACACCCAAAACATCGTTATATACAGCACTATACAGCACTATACAGCCCTATACATCACTATACAGCCCTGTACAGCCCTATACAGCCCTATACATCGCTATACAGGTGGGAACATATTGAAGGTAGAAGTATAACATTAAAAAAATATACTGTTTTACAACCAGGCACTTCCTGTGAGGGGCTCTTCCGTACCGGTTCACTCCACACACGCTCACACTGCACTCATATATTCTCTACTCACTACATTCAAGCTCACATGTTGAATTTTTGAGGAGGGAGGAAAACCGGAGAACCCGGAGAAAAACCCTCGTGGCAAGGGAGAGAACAACACAACAAGCAAACTCAACTCACATATGACCCGAGCCGGGATTGGACCCGGGACATAGCGGTGAGAGGCGAGCGCTTACGCACTGCGCGACCCACGGACCATAATAAAAATAAATAAAAGTATATATTTGAGGAAAATTAATTGTGCACAGAAGCCAAAGTAGCATATAGCTTTCGAGTTGGCTACTGAACATGGCTTTCGAGTTGTTCGTGGTCGAACACAGCGCCAGCGAGGAACACCCCGTTATTACGGACAATTTCTTGGTCCCGACGGAAAGGTCATACATTCCCTCTTAAAATAACCCCGTTAATACGGACAGTTTTCGCTTGCCCGTTTTTAATACAAAGTTAACCTCGTTAGCTATGTCGAAGGCGGTCAAGTTCATGATGTAAGTGCGGTCAGTTTGTTAGAGATGCTCAGTTACTGAATTTTCCATCGTAAAAGAGTTACAAGTAACGTGTTCGATACGGCCAGAGGTACTGGGAGCAATGGCTTCTTTGGGTTTTATTGAGATTTCGTCAGTGGTTTATCCATCATATAATGTGTTTATAAAACTTTAGAGGAGCATCGTTTGTTATCGTTGGCATTATAATTCCGTTTTTGCCAACAGAATTGCTAACTGCGTGGTGGCTGGGGTTTAAAGCAGCTTTCGAGCTCGCCGCTAGAGTAACCAGATTATGAGGCCTATGATCTAAAGTGAGGCTGACGGTCTTGGGGGCTATGCCATGCTGATGAGTCCTAACAAGGACGAAACAGCTGTACATGGTTGCCACTCTACCGGTAATAAGATGTGAGCATGCGTATTAGACGCTAGCTACGTCATAGCGTGTGTTGGGTAGTGCCATGCAACGAGTTTGGTTTATAATTTCGGATTTGGCCGTGCCATTTCCATTTTGCACTACCAGATCCTCTTCGGAGAGATCCACATTGCTATAGCGCTTGTTCACATCTCTAGCTCCCACACGTGTAGCGTGGTGGCTGGGGTTTAAAGCAGCTTTCGAGCTCGCCGCTAGAGTAACCAGATTCTGAGGCTATGCCATGCTGATGAGTCCTAACAAGGACGAAACAGCTGTACATGGTTGCCACTCTACCGGTAATAAGATGTGAGCATGCGTATTAGACGCTAGCCACGTCATAGCGTGTGTTGGGTAGTGCCATGCAACGAGTTTGGTTTATAATTTCTAAGTCGTACGGCTTTACGTCCTTATCCGAGAAGACGTGAAGGTATAACTATTTGCAGTTCGATCATAAAGGCAGCACCTTCTACTCAGTTATTTTAAGGCTCTGAGTGTTGGTCCGGCCGGGGTTTGAACCCGGTGCGACCTCCCGCACAAAAGACCGGCGCTTAACCACTGAGCTAACCGGGAGGCGGTTAACATTGGCACTCTTTCAAATTTGCCTTGCACAAAGGCATATACAAGAGCTCTTACTAATACAAGTGGCTTTAAGATTGAGTTAAAATATTAGAAGGCAGTTAAAATATTAGAAACAACAACAACAAGCTTTATTAACATGATTTAAATTAAGAAGTTACAACATGATGGCAAAAATCAGGAAGGTATAAAGCCACTCCGAATAACTAAAAAGCTAAACGAGCTGAGTGGCTACATGAGGATTTAAGACAGATGACGGGTTGGCAATAAAGTCGGTCACACTAGAAAAAAAAAACTAAATTGACAGTAATTAAGACATCTAATATATTAAATAATAAACAATTAACAATATCAACATAGAGGCAAGGAAACAAAATAACATTTAGAGAAGGCACCAGCTTGAAACATTCAGAATTGATCAGCTTGAAAAACAGGCTTTACAAGGAATATCTAATTTATATCATATGCTTGGATGAAGTGAGATTTAATCTGTGACTTAAACGATTTTAGAGGGAGTTTTTTTAAATGTTCATCGATGTTGTTCCATAGAAGTACTGCAGCAAAGTGGACATTGAATTTCCCATAATTAGATTTCACTGAATTAATATAATACGATGATTTTGAAGCAAGTCTAGTCACTGAGTTGTATTGGTGTTTGGACGATATTGACTGAGAAAATTGTCAAAAGCTTTGGCTACCAAATTATGATGGAGCTGGTACACAAAAATCAGAAATAAACAAGATCAATTAACTTAAGAATTTCAAGCTGGTAAAAGAGAGGCCGTCTGACTGTTTATCTGTTTAGAAAAAGTAATGATACGCAAGACCTTCTTCTGCTGGGTTATGATAGGTTTTAGAGTTGATTTGTAAGTGTTACCCCACAGAAGTAGGCCTTTTTAATGAATAATACAATTGGCATAAGATCCCAATATCAACATATTAATGTCTAAGCTTTGATAGGATTCCAAACCCTCTTGATATTTTTTTACCTAATTCATGTATGTGTGGTTTCCAATTTAAATGTGAATCAAAAATGAGGTAAGCATTTAATTTGGCTATCTTTTATGATTGACTTACTTGAAATTAACAATTTCATGTTATACAGAATTTTCTTTTGTAGGGAGTGGAAGACTACAAAGCTGGTTTTATCAATGTTTAATGATAGCTTGTTGGCATATAACCAGTCACTAACTTTTTCCAATTCAATATTAAGTACATGTTCAAGGTTCCGAATGTTTTTATCACTTGAGAAGATATTTGTATCGTCTGCAAATAACTGGAACTCTAGAATTTCAAAACACTTGAAAATGTCGTTAACATATAGTAGAAAAGGCAGTGGTCCAATGATTAATCGCTGTGGCACCCCACATGAAATTGTCTGGTAATCCGAATCAATACCTCTAATATACACAAATTGTTTTCTATTACTCAAGTTGGAAACAAACCAGTCTACTCCAATTTAGACAAAGTATGCTACGATTAACACTGCATGATGTCGAAAGATGATGTCGGAAGAAGAAGGGCATGAGTAGTAGAATGCTTTGATCTAAAACCAAACTGTTTATGATAGATAATAGATAATTTCTCTATGTAACTTATAAGCCTTTTATCCATTAATTTTTCCATTATTTTACTAAAGATTGATAGTAAAGAAATGGGCCTGTAGTTTGAAACAATAAAGCTAGAGCCCTTCTTGTGAACTGGAATCACTTTTGCTATTTTGAATTGATCTGGAACTGTACCCGAACAAAACGAGTAATCGAAGAGCAACTCAAAAGGGTAAGATATAATTGACTTTAAAGTCTTTAAAAAACAAGTTGAAATATTATAAGGGCCACAAGCTTTAGCTGTATTGAGGGAGGAAATAATATCCTCAATTTCTAAGGTAGGAACAGGAGATAAAAGAAAGCTAGTCATTTGAGATTTGTCTAAGTAATACTTCAAGGATACAACTGATATTGGGATAGTTGAAGCCAGCTTATTGCCAATAGTAGGGAAAAAAAGTTAAATTCATTTACAATATCTCTGGCATTAGTTATCTCCTTTTTATCTTTCACAAGTTTGCATATGATTTGTCTAATCCCCTTCCATATTTCTTTGGTATTAGCCTTATTTTAATAAAAAATAAAATCATGAAATATTCCTTGTAATAGTTTACTTTGCTAATCTAATTAAGGGGTTTACTTTATTTCTATATGATTTACATTTAGAAATATTCTCCGTGATATATAGAGTAAATCAGTACTTTGCTATGGTTTATAGGTTGTCATGGTTACAAAGTATCTGCAGTTACTGACACACAGGTAACAAACCATACGATCTTCTTCTTAATCACCAAGTTAGCATCTGACAGTGAACAAAATTACCAATTACAATTTTTGATGCTTGAACAAATCGTCAATAGGTTCGTTTTACTTTGAATTTTAAAATCTTTCAGATCAGGATGAGAAAAAAACAGGATCGAGTCACCAGCCTTTTCAGTGAATTCCGGACCGAATTTTATTTTTACTTTGGACTGCTGCATATCATTAGTTATAATCCTTTGTGGACTGCCTTCGATTCATGTCATTTCCTCTGTCTTGAAAGAGACTTGTCTAGTAGCTATTACTCTCATTGTCCTATCCCAAGCACTAATGCACTATATACTCTCACAATACACAATTACGAACAGCTGGAATGCAGGTGACAATCATGTCGCGTATGCATGCGTAGTTGGTACTAAGCAAAAACTTGTGTTGTTTATTTTCCTTCAATCTCTAACCAAATATTGTTTATAAAATATCTCTGGTGAGACGGATCCTGGTGGCAAGGTCCAAGTGTCGACTGCACTGTTGTGTTGTTAAATGAAAGTGACACCGGACAGGTTGATACGAACTTACACGAAGCTGGAGCAGCGAGGAAGAGCAATACATTAGACATTGAATCACCTAGGTATTGACAAATAACGTGCAAGCTAAAGTAAACGAGTGCAGTAAATATAGTTAAAAACTGAAACGAAAAATCAAACTGCACACCAGTTAGTAAGTCTAGGACCGGACTGACCGCAGGATTCCACTTGCCGGGTAAAATATCGTTTCTAAGGACAACGGCCCTCAATAGGGACTGATAATCTTAGTTGTGCAGATCAGATGAAGTGCGAGTTTTTGACATTCAGGGATCATCAGCTACAGTTTGACAGACAGGAACTCAGGTGAGCTAATAACGAACACTTTTTCTCGATCTCATGTACAAGAGACTGATCAGTTTATTGAATCTAATCAGTCTGATGCTCTAACTTCTCGTACAATAAAATTTCCCCCTGTTATAACACTGCCACAGTTTCATTATTGTTATAGGGAATATTTCATTAACCCTTCTTCAAATTTGACACCCGACAACTTCATAACTTTTTTTGCCAGAAAAAGCAAGAATGGCATATCAATAAAAGCTGTTAATATGTATACTTGTTTGCATTGGTGCTGTTAATAATGACATTGAAGTAATGAGCTTCAATCCTTTTCAGTTCTCGGTCGTTTCCAGTCCAATAGGCGTGTGTTCATACTTCCGGTAAAGCAAGTTCTCTAGTCTGAACATTGTGCCGGTTCGGTCGTGTTCCTAAATAGTAATGTATTTAATATTCTGATATATCTTTTAGTCTTAACTGTTGTGTTCGGTCGTGTTCCTAAATAGTAATGTGTTTAATACTCTGTTGTATCATCTAGTCTTGGCTGTCGTGTTCCTAAATAGTAATGTGTTTAATACTCTGTTATACGTTTATGATGCTTCTCAGATTCAGCCATGAGCTATCGCCTATGTGAGAACGAAGAGCGTTCATCTCGACAGCGAGGGACTCAAACTAGAGGAGAATGATGCGGACGAGGAAGTGATTTGCCAGGACAGACTCGATGACTTAATGGCGGCATTAGATAAGGTGACAGAAAACGAGAAACCCTCATATGGAAAAGGAAGACTGCACGAACATAATGGCTGGAGAATACCATCTAGACCGTCATGCAAAGCTACCCGACTCCCAGAAGCTCTGTCTCACTCTTGCAATTTTCCCGAAATCCCCTGGGCCAGGCCAGTGACTTTCTCTACGCATGCGCCCGGGGAGTACTGGTGCTCGAATCGCTCGACGTCTGCTCCTGAAATTCAGCAGAAGAGCGACAATTCAGTTCGGTTACCGTTCATTGATCAACTCAGTGGAGGTGAGGGACGAAGCCCTATTGAACCAGAAAAAAATGCTGAAGCAGTTGAAAATATAAAAAGACCAAAGACTGAGACATCGAGTCGTTTAAAATGCGCCGTGTATTTTCAAGATACGCACAACGAAGAGAAAGTAGCCTCTCTCAGCACCAAGCAATGCTTTCCGGCTAAACGAAGCCAATCATGCCGCGAGTCCAAAAATGGTAAGAAAATCCTACCCATCATACCCCGCCCACCCAACACTACGTTTAACAAGTATTTGCAGTCACGCTTCGGGAGGAATCTAGGACCTAGGATCGGGGAGTTGTCTAAGTCATCTGGTGAACTTCGAAATAATCAGGACTGGGTACCGCTCGGCGAAAGAGGACCGATAAGATCTGGGGACAAGCATAGCTTCATGAAGCAGATCCAGTTAAAATGTAGAGGAACAGAGAGTAACGGTAAACGCGTGACTGCATTGCATGACATGGATGAATGTTTGGCTTGCACTAGTGTTACTCCTGTCCCTTCTACTGTGAGTGACTAGCACGTGATCTATCTATCTACCAATCCAAGTTATAGTTCACCACCAAATCTTGGCGCGCGCTCATTGGCTAAAAGCGATCACGTGACGTGATAGTTGTCGTCCGCGGATGCAAACTATCAGGGCCCGGTTGTTCAAAGGGTGGATAACTTTATCCAGTGGATAAAATAAGCTAGTTTGGTTAATACTTATCCGCTGGATAAAGTTATCCATCCTTTGAACAACCGGGCCCTGGTGTTATAGTTCACCACAAAATTTTGACGCGCGCTCATTGGCTAAAAGCAATCACGTGACGTGAAGTTGTCCTCCGCGGATGCAAACTATCAGGCGACAGTGCCCGCTGAGAGCGGGACAATTTTGTGATGAACAATAATGACAAATAGAGTGTGTTTGTCTCGGAACTATCGGCTGATAGTTTTCCTTGGAAATTTGATGTTCTTAAAACTAGCATATAAGCCCTCGAACTTCGTTCTCGGGCTTAATTATTTCCTACGTTGTCAGGTCAGCTTTGCCGTAGTCCTTGGACTTCGTATTCATTTTCATTTTGGCTGATTAGATCTGACTTAGATCCAACGTAGCAACCAGCAGGATTTTCGTCCACGGTTCTTTGCAATTTTCAAGTTTATCTTTCCTGTTAGCTCGCAACTAGATGCTTGTTAGTGCAGTTCGCCGGTACTGACGAGTTCTAATAAGAACGAAACAGCTGTCTATGGCTGCAATCTAGTTCGAGCGCTTTTCGTGTCCGGTCTAGCTAACCGTAGTGCTTTGTGTTAGAATTTTACGCTCTATATCAGCTTTTCTGTAGACTTCGGTCTTTCATTCTTATTACCTGCCATTGTATATGATGAAATTACTTCAAACTTTTTTGAAATATTTCCTTCGATCAAATCTGTGCTATTAAAGTATGATAAATCCACCAACATCATACTGTTTGGATGTTATTCATACCAGTCGGTGAAAAAATTGTCGGTGATCAGTAAGATATTTTATATATTTTTATATTATCATTCGACTCTCTCCAAGCTTTCCTCTTCCCCTGGAATCGTGAGTTGAACTCTCTACAATGTTTACCGTTCTTTAATTTATCTGACACTGAACTCAAAGCTTTAACTGGAAACTGGCACTATGTTTTTATAACTGATATTGACGTTTATAATGTTGTGCATAATCCTGATAAGTTTGATGATAGAGACTCTGACCTCATGCTGACCTATCCCACTTCTAGTTATTATTCTATGTCTAAGTTCAACCAGCTTCTAAACACATTGAGCCAAGCTAAAAGATAGCCCATAGCCGTACGTTGCTCAGCACCGAGTCTAAATCTGCAGGCCGTTATTACTCGGGCTGCCTGTGGCAGCACCGAGTCTTAATCTGCAGGCCGTTATTCTTTTTGTTCCATGCAGCAAAATTTCTGCGCATGCGTTAAATTATGCATTAATTGACCTCGTGGCGCTGATAGATTTCGCCATCGGACGGTATTCTTGTTTGAGGTACGTTTCGTAGGTTTTATGCCACATTTCATTTTACTCTCGGTCATAATTACATACCAGCGCAAACACCGTGATCTGTAGGCCAACACTAAAATAATTTTGACCGTGTTTTTGGTTGGTTTACCGATCTCGTATCGAGACCTCTGTACGTTATACTATACAGGTATGCTGAATAGCTGATTTATAGCGAAATATAGAGATTTACTAGCAAATATATATATACTGTGGTTGAGCAGTTATGGGTTTCTCTCCTCTATCGAAGTCTGAAGACATCTGAACTCCTGAACTGTGAGAGCAATACTGTCGCTCGCCAGCACAGAATAATTTATGATGACCCAAGCAACATTCAACTCTCAAGGTAAACTTAAACAAGAAACCGCTCACGGCCGAGGTTTTGGTTCGAGATGTTCCGGCCCGAAATCCGATTCCTGTGGTGGCTGATTCTTGCGTGAGGACTCGGTCGGGCAGACGAGTAAAGACTCCAAGGAGGTTCCGCTGACTTTGTTGTTTTGCTTGGTCGCCACTGAGTACAGAGCTGAATGAACCGAAACTGAATACTCCAGTTTCCTATTCGAAGATTACCGCTGAATGAAATGACTACAGACGCATGTACTCAGGCTTAGCCTCATTCTGAAGTTAAACATTCATAAATACCAAAGAGAAGGTGGGCTATTCACAACTCTGCGTATTGTTGTAGTTTCGCATTTTGCACCTTCTCGCTGGTATTTAAGAATGTTTAACTTCAGAATGAGGCTAACCCTGAGTACATGCGTCTGTAGTCATTGCATTCAGCGGTAATTTTCGAATACGAAACTGGTCTATTGTTAAGTGTAGTTGAGTTGAAATAAAATACTGGACGCTGATCATAACATTGGTAGCAGAGCAAGGTTGGTGAATGCATGGTGAAACCTTTTAGGCAGAATGGCAGAACAAGTATTGGCAGAACAAGCATTGGCTGAAGTTGTCGACAAGTTGACTCAAGCCGACCTACACAATGAGCTGATTAACCGGAGTTTAGCAACCCAGGGAAGCCTAAAGAAACACAAGGAGAGGTTGCTTGTGGCTTTAAGACGTGAGTTGACAAAAACAGGTAATGTGAAGGGATTTGAGTTTGTTGTGGGTGTTATTTCGGATCCGCCAAGGGGCGAAAGCTCTGAAACAATTGTTGAAAACAGTGAAGCTAAGCCTAAAGCGAATGACGACAGACTTGAGAATTTGGAAGAGGGTTTTAAACTAATGCAGAAGCAAATTGAAACCTCAAATGAAATCCAAGAAAGGATTTTAGACATTCTGAGTAAAGGTAGCGGGCTTAGCAGTTCCGTAGGAGACTTACCAGTGAGTGGTATAAACATGGCGCCCATGATGAAACACGAGTCCGGAAATGACGTAGATAGCGGTGCCACAGGCAGCCCAATAGATCCTTCACTCGCAGTAAAAGATGAGACCGGAAATGGCGTAGCTAGCAGTGCCACAGGAAGCCCAAGTAACAATAAAACGGTATGGATCGGATTCATCTTTATCGGATAAAGGGTTCAAAGATTTGAAGAGAAAGTTTGACTTTTATGTAAGGGGAGTTTCAGAAGAGCTCGTAGACATTCAAAGGGCTTTGGATAAAGATAAATACGAAGCTAAAGCCAATGTAACTGTTGGCCTTTTCATGGCCGGCCTGGATTCAGAGCTTTTCACGAGTTATTGATGATAATCCGGATCTTGAAATAAGCGCTAAATACCAATATTTGATGAGTTGTTTGAAGGGCGAGGCAAAGGAAGCGGTAAGGGGGTTCGGTGGTGACGCGAATAATTACGACAAGGCAAAGAAACTTTAAAGACTAGATACGGAGACGAAAGGCTGATTACTAAGAGTCCTAGCAACTAACAGCGTAGAGAAGAGAGAGGTGAGCTTCCTACGAGAGTTGTACAATCGGTTGACAAATGCATACGGGACACTAGAGTCGTATAACATTAGCCGAGATTCGTTCTATTTAGCTATGTTTGAAAGACCCCTATCCCCGGAACTGAAACAAGAGTGGGAGAAGTAAATCAGCCGCATTCGTAGAGAGAGCGACAGTAAGTCTCACGCTACCGTAGACGATTTGTTTTGCTTTTCTCCTCGATGAAGTTCAAAGCCTCGAAGCCACAGAACCAGTACACCTTGAAGCAGGAAATGAGAGCAAAGATAAGCAAGAGTCTAAGCGCAGATGGAGGTCGGGCCGTTTCCGGGATAGACCCCAGTCATCTTCGGGACAAGCACTGATACGATGGCGAGATCGCAATCTGACAGATGTGTCTTTTGTGACAAGACAGGGCACAACGGCGCGGACTGTACGAAAGCGTTAGAGATAAATGTGGATGAAAGATGGAATCTTGTGAGTACCGCGAGGCGATGTTTCAATTGCTTACACCCCATGGAACGAGATCACAACTCCAGAAGTTGCACAGGGGAGCCATGTGGGGTAAATGGCTGTACAGCGAAGCACTCCAAAATCCTTCACGCCGAGAGACCCCTTTCAGATGAGGACCCGCAAGAAGCCAGCTCAAGTAACTGCACCGCGGCATCTTCAAGTGGCATGAGTAAGAGGGAGAAGTTATGTCCAGTAGCTCTAAGTAAACTGATGTACGAAGGTAAAGAGGTTACAGTGAGAGTGTTTTTAGACAGTGGTTCTAAGGACTGAAAAGGATAAGCGATGAAAAGGATAAGCTCTGTGAAGTACTTAAAGACAACAGGGTTTGGTGGTGTCGTAGTGCCCCAGAAGACGAAGAGAGTGTGTTTTTCCCTGGGAAGAAGAGGTGGTGCTGAAACAGACAAACGAATCGAAGTAGAAGCCTGTACGACAAGGAAGATATGTGATCCTATAGAGCCAATTTCCGTTGATTTCCACCGTTACCCTCAACTGAAGGGCCTTGACCTGGCCGACGACTATCCCCGCGGAGCTGCAGTTGTAGACGTACTGCTCGAAATCGATTACATGGATTGTGTTTTGAAGGATGACAAGTTTGAGTTCACCGAGCGCATGTATGCCCAGGACTCTATGTTTGGATGGGTCCCTAGAGGCGTTGTTCCAGACAAGACGAGCACACCAGACGATGTGAAGAGAAGTTCCCTAAGGCCGCCCAGGAGCTTCGACAGAACATGTATATGGACGATTACGTCGTCGGAGAGGACTCAGTCGCTTCAGCACTGAAGTTGCAGGGAAACATGACAGAAATGATGAAGGCTGGTGGATTTAGGCTTACTAAATGGGCATCGAACTCTGTGAGTGTAATGGAACAGTTTCCCGAAGAAGAGAGAGCAAGTAATGCGGTCGTAGATCTAGACAGCAAGGAGCGGAGCGTTAGCTCGGACGGTACCTTAAAAACGTTAGGTGTATCTTGGAACACCGCAGATGATGCCCTTTACTTTAAGGTTCTGCCTCAGAAACAGACAGCGGAAGTGAAGTCCAAGAGAAGCATGTTGTCTTCTTTAGCCTCGACGTTTGACCCTATGGGCTTGTATACTCCGTTCACGGTGTGTGCAAAGATATTTTTACAAGATGCGTGGATTGAAGGTTTGCAGTGGGATGAGCCTCTACCGGAAGGTTTGTCGCAGAAGTTTGATTCCTGGAAGGAGGAGCTGTCCAGATTGAGTAAAATTCAGATCTCGAGATGTTTCAAGAAGGATATCGGAAAAGTTGTAGATGTCCAACTCCATCGGTTTTCAGACGCCAGCGAAATATGCTAAGGAGGTGCCATACATGATCTACAAGATAACCAAGGAAGAGTGGCGACAAATTTAGTGATGTCAAAGAACAAGCTTGCCCCGACAAAGAAGGTGTCCTTCCCGAGATTGGAGTTGTGTGGAGCCTTGATCATGACGCGTCTTATGATGTTTGTGAAGGATGCGCTGAGCCTGGAAATATCACGAATCGCTTGTTGGTCTGATAGTATGATAATGTTGAACTGGCTTCGCAAGCCCGCTGGAACGTGGAAGAACTTCATCGCTAATCGGGTTTAGGAGATACAAAATACCATCGACCCGAGCAAGTGGAACCATATTAGTGGTGATGAGAATCCCAGTGACCTTTTAACTCGAGGGATCTCAGTGGAGAAGATGGAGACTGCTGACATGTGGTGGAAGGGACCTGAGTGGCTTTCCCTGAATGAGGAAAAATGGCCCTCGAGCAAGCTAGTTGACGTAGATGAGTGTGAAATGGAATTGAAGAAAGCGCCCGTCACGAAGTCAATGCGGTTGAACGCTGAAGCAGGCGAAGTGAAGACGGACAAGCAGAAACACCAACCGTCGATGATACGCAATTAAGTGATGTATACCCATTTTTCGCGTCAAACATTGAAACATGGAATAAGCTCAGACGGGTGACAGCGAAAATTCTGTCGTGGAAAAGGGCGTCAGAAGAGGAGAGTGAAGTGCGAGAGTTGAAGGCAGAGGATATAAAGGGAGCCGAAGACGTGTGGTTAAGACTTGTGCAGAAGCAACACTTCAGAGAAGAGTATCGAGCTTTATCAGAAGGAAATCCTTTAACAGCCAAGAGCCGTATCGTGAGCTTGGATCCTGTGTTAATGGATGGATTGATTCGAGTGGGTGGTCGCTTAGAGAGAGCGCAGATATCAGAGGATGCGAAGCATCAGGTGATTCTCCCTCACAACGATGAAGTCGTTGCTAAGTTGATGCTCGATGTTCACAGAAAGAATGCGCATGCGGGACCCGAGACGACATTAGCCATTTTACGTGAGCGTTACTGGATAATAAAGGGTCAACGGGAGGTAAAGAGAGTGCTAGGAACTTGTCTACTATGTTGCCACCGAAAGACTGCAGCTCAAGGTCAGAAAATGGGGGACTTACCCCGTGAGCGAGTGAGGACCTGGGATCACGCTGGATTCATCGATGTAGGCATTGATTTTACCGGTCCGGTTTACATTAAGGACGGAAGTAAGACCAGAAAGTCTTGAATCTGCCTTTTTGTTTGTGGCAACACAAGAGCCATCCATTTAGAACTTACCACGGAAATGACGACTGAAACCTTTCTAGATGCGTATCAGAGAATGATCAATCGCAGAGGAATTTCGTTTCACAAAGCAGACAAGGTGCTCAAGGCGGCGTATAACGAAACCGAGAAGGCTTGGAAGAAGATAGATCGGAAGGCAGTTGAGCGTCGATTCGCCTCATTGGGTGTGAAGTGGAAGTTTATAACTGAACGTGCGAGCCACCAAGGAGGATGGTGGGAACGCTATTGTCGTATGCTGAAGTGGCCTTTAAGAATAGTGCTTGGAAGGGCCTTGCTTACGTTTCAAGAGTTGCAAACCGTTCTAACAGACCTTTGTTGGAGACGATATAAGAGATGGAATGGTAATTACCCTTGCTCTTCTTTTAATCGGACGTTCCCTGGGACACCTACCAGAGTTTCCGAAGAGAAGTCAAGATGATCTGAACGTTCAGAAAAGGTTCTTGTACTGTCAGCGTATCGCAGACCATTTTTGGCAAAGATGGCAAAAGGAATACTTGCCTAATCTCAACGTTAGAAAGAAATGGCACATCGAAGTTGATCCGTTAAGGGTCGGAGATGTAGTCTTAGTAGCGGAAGATAAGGTACCAAGAAGCAAGTGGATTTTAGCTAAGGTCGAGTACTTATACCCGGATAGGGACGGACTTGTCAGAAATGTACGTGTGAATACAGCAAAGGGCTTCCTGAATCGACCTGTGCAGAAAGTTCATCTGCTAGAAGCTGGAGCAGACTGGAAGTTACCCGAGATATAATAAAGAACGTGATACAGACACCATCGAAAGTCGAAAAGGGCGCCAAGGAAGTTATGCTAGACACCGACGTGTCTATGGTGGGGGAGGATGTTTCGGCCCGAAATCCGATTCCTGTGGTGGCTGATTCTTGCGTGAGGACTCGGTCGGGCAGACGAGTAAAGACTCCAAGGAGGTTCCGCTGACTTTGTTGTTTTGCTTGGTCGCCACGTCGGAATGAACTGAGTACAGAGCTGAATGAACCGAAACTGAATTGTTAAGTGTAGTTGAGTTGAGATAAAATGCTGGACGCTGATCATAACAGAGAAATTAAAGGCTTCCAACAATTCCCTTTATAGTTCTTTAATATAATGAGCAGACTGAAGTTTTGGGAATGTGGGTAAAGCTTTTAATTAGAGATAACCAACAGGCATTTCAGTTAATAATCTTTAATCCAACAAATACCAAGATGGACTCGTAATGGCAAGAACAGCAGATAAAGTTACATAGAGGCACACAAATTGACATAGCTAGCTCCATCACAGGATACAACTTATAATATGGTACAAATATAAACATACATTTGAAACAATCATCTATTAGTACTCGGAACCTGCAGTATAACAGAACAGCAGTCTAAATTGTAAACGTGTGTTACATGAATAAGTAGTGTTTAAATTAAAAGGTCAACATACGAGAAAAACAAAAATATTAAATTACATATATACTAGGGGAGCAGAGAATGAAAGTCACCGCGCTACCGGCCACTCCTAAAGACTGCTAAATTCAGCTAATAATTCTTCCCTTTGGTTAATATTACTAAGAGGATTTCAAATGAAAGTGTATTTCATCTTCAATCTCATGTGGCCCGAGTGAAAGCCCAGATGGGCTCTTGTTTAATTAAACTCTGCACAAAGCAAAATAAGTGTATTCGAAGTATTTTCTTTGCAAACAATAGGGAGTCTCCAAGTAGCTATTACAAGATCCTTAATATTCTTAACTTTGATAATATTGTAAAATTAAAGATTGCCACTTTTGCTCACAAACTCTAAAACTGTCCCTCTACTACCCCCAATATTCCACGATCTTCTTATACCTGTAACACGCATTCATGTATACAATACTAGATACGCAGCCAGAAGTAATTTCTATCGACCAAAAGTCAACCAACTTTGGAAAATGTACTATAAAATTTACAGCTTCAAAAATTTGGGAAACTGTTCCTATACTAATTTTAGACAACCATCAAACCTCAACTTCAAAAAACAATATAAAGTCTATCTTCTCTGTAATCAGATATAGTCTTTCTCTAATATTCTAATATCTTAATTTTCTCTAATAAATGCCTTAACATACAAAGATATAATTACTCTATAAGTTTGTTATAGTTTCATGTCACCATTATCATTATTATCCATTATCATTATCATTGTAATTATAAATTATCATTATTATGAATAATATGCCATATGCATATTAACTCTAATCACATGTAAATTGCCAGTTCTGTATTAATTTGTAAAATTATTTTATATTTATTCGTATTTATATTATTATTATTTACTATTATAATAATAATAGATATCATAGCTGTACACAGACTTATCAAAGTTAAGCCTACTATAATAACTTTATTACCAATAACTATATGTTGTCTATAATTAGATTGTTTACTTTTCTGTCATTTCTATATTGATTGTTTCGTATCTATATTCTCCTTCTCTTAAGTACACCTAATTATTAGTATACTAACTACTCTCATTGCCACTCCATTTACTCATGCCTCAACTATAACATCCAAATCTCCTTCTTTTAACCTACTCATACGTATTCAGTAGCCAACTCGAAAGCTATATGCTACTTTGGCTTCTGTGCACAATTGATTTTCCTCAAATATATACTTTTATTATTTATTATTATGTTATACTTCTACCTTCTATATTCTCCCATCTTACTGTAAATAATGAGAAAGTGCTAAAATAAAGTTGAACTTGAACTTCTCTCCCATTTCAAATTATGATTGGTTGATTCACCTACAAATAACAACAACAACCAAAATTTATTAGCATTCCATGTACATAAATGGTATTGCCACTACATTACATATTGGGCCGCGTCAGGCAAAAAGGGCCCGGACGACATTCAAGTTAAATAATTCCTACAACGGTGTTCCTAATAACAGGTTGAAGATTGTATTGTAATCTTGACGAGGAGCGCTACATTTCATTCATAACAAATGTCAGTTTCATGAAATTGACGACAAAAATCAGGGGTGAAATTTACGTGATTTTGATGCAAGGGCCCGATTACAAATATGACCACAAAAATTAGGAATCCTGTCATAGGGGATGATTTTGATGTATGACATTCATTTATACCTGCTGGCATTAAAGAGTAAAAAATAAATAAGATGAACCATATGATCACTTTTTGGCAAAAAAAAATCTTTTGTGCAGTCGTTCTGCTCCCCGTAGCTCATAATATGATTTTAGCAATAGTACAAGTTACACTTTGAAACAATCGTCTGATGATAGGGAATGATTTGCGTCTGCTAAAATTGTGATCACACCCTTCTGTAAAAATATCGTAAATTTCGTCTTCGATCAGTTTCACTTGTCAATTTCATGAAATCAACATTACTTAGTTAGTAGCACAATGTGGCGCTCGCGATGCATATTGCAATTGCACCACAAGTATAAAAAACATGGTACAATTTCAAAAGACATTTACATATTATGTCGTCGGGCCCTTTTTGCCTGACGCGGCCCATTATTATGTAATACCATGATCGCCTCGGATTCCGTTGTTTGTTCACGCACATTTAAAGGGGCTATGTCATGGTACTGCGCATGTATCGAGTAATCGCTCGTTTAGTGGCTGTTAATTGGATACAAACAATTAAACTTCCCTCCCTCAATGCTTGATTGAAAGGATTTTCACTATTTTCCCAGGAGACTGTTTATATATGTCGTGGGGCAATTTTGAACACCGGGGCAGATACTTTTGAACTGGGGCAAATATGTTTGAACTGGGGCAATTATCAATATTTAGTTTTTTTGGTGGGTTCAAAAGGGGGAAAAAATCACCCTCCCCAAGAAAAAAAAATTTCACCATCCCCTCCCTTCCCTTATACTTACACTTACACTTACTTTTCATTCAGATGTAATACCAACGTACCGAACTCGGCGGGATTCGAACTCAGCAGCTCTGCCTTGACACGCCCAGTTTTCCACTGACTAACGCACTGCGCCACACAAGCGCTTGTTGATTTCGTCACCACCGTTTATTCTATTATTTTGTTTTGCACTTCTCCCGAAACAGCTCTTCTTTATAGAGTTTTCACCCCCCGTTATCAAAATAATCATTAACCACT
The DNA here is from genome assembly GCA_030867875.1 of Actinernus sp. WN-2022. Taxonomy (NCBI): domain Eukaryota; kingdom Metazoa; phylum Cnidaria; class Anthozoa; order Actiniaria; family Actinernidae; genus Actinernus; species Actinernus sp. WN-2022. The sequence goes on along the minus strand of JAOWCC010001368.1, from coordinate 1,201,762 downwards.
GTTATGGATCAAATTCCTAGTTTTGACCTCAGGAGCGCGGGTTCGGAATTATATATTCAGTTCGAATGAAAGCTCCCGACAATGTTAGTCCAAGTGTACAGCTCGCTTCTCGATTGGTACGTCGTTAACGAACAGTAGTTATTCGGCCCAAGATATTAAAAATTGGGGGAAATCACGTTCTTTAATAATTTGTTCCCACATGAGCTGCAACAGATTGATCTTTGTGATTTGCGTAAAGCGAATGGACAATGGAAGAGTTCCGGTCTGTTTTGGTCCAAAAAGCCGAACTACAACTCTCGCAGAGCTTTAGTGGTTTCCATCCTTGGACTTTGCGGAGGACTGCTTAGAAGAAAGGACAGCTGTCTGGCAACAGATACGTTGAAAAGAATTGGTGCTGCGATCAATGTTCACCTGAAACTCAGGTTAGCCTTCCCCGCGAACATGGCGCGCCCATTTCGCCGGAGGCCCGCGAAGCTTATCCAGGAGTTCGCTGACGCCAAGGAAAATATCAGCCAACTCAAGATCCGACTTAGCAGCTTGATCCCACCATCGGTATCATCAATTCCTACTGGTGGCCTAGACAAATCTCCAAAGGCCAAGACGCCTAAGCATAAGAAGCTAAAACTTCGCAAAATAAGCGCGGGAGGAGAATTGCTTCACATTTTAGAAGACGTATGCGACAAGAATAAATCTAATGTGGCTTCCGTTCTCAGGTAGTGTATACCTGTGGCTTTTTCATTATACAACATAATCGTTAAAATCTGTAATATTCAGTATTTTTTTACTATAGTATCGCCAATTATGTGCCCTCCTGGGTACAGTCAAGTCAGGGTATAGGGCAAGGGTAACAGTCATGTCACTTGGGTAGTGTATACCGCCTCCCGGTTAGCTCAGTTGTTAAGCTCCGGTCTGTTGAGCGGGTTCAAACCCCGGCCGGACCAACACTCAGGGTCTTAAAATAACTGAGTAGAAGGTTCTGCCTTTGTGAAACAACTGCAAATGGTTAGACCTTCACGTCTTCTCGGATAAGGACGTAAAATCGTAGGACTCCCGTCTGCCTCAAGTTTATCAGTCTCACCAGACTGTCACGAGTTACCGACGTTAAATAAAGTTGCTTTACTTTATACATTGCAACATAATTTTTGAAATCTTTATTATTATTTTTTACCATAGAATATCGCCAATCATGTGCCCTCCTGGGTAGAATATACCTGAGGGTTACAGTCAAGTCACTTGGGTAGTGTATACCTGTGGCTTTTTCATTACAACATAATTGTTAAAATCTGTATTATTCAGTATTTTTTACCATAGAATATCGCCAATCATGTGCCCTCCTGGGTAGAATATACCTGAGGGTCACAGTCAAGTCACTTGGGTAGTGTATACCTGTGGCTTTTTCATTGCAACATAATCGTTAAAATCTTTATTATTTTTTACCGTAGAATATCGCGAATTATGTGCCCTCCTGGGTAGAATATACTTGAGGGTCACAGTCAAGTCACTTGGGTAGTGTATACCTGTGGCTTTTTCATTGCAACATAATCGTTAAAATCTTTATAAATTATTTTCCCCATAGAATATCGCCAATTATGTGCCCTCCTGTTATGTTCTTGTCCATTATCAAGCGTGTCGAATAAGTTTAAAATTTTATTTATTGATACCTTAAAACTTGTTTGAGGATGCTAAATCAATTGAGATAAGAAGACACTGTTTAGCGATGCTATTATCAGGAAGTTGTTTGAGATGTAACCTAAAATGCAACATATCGCGATAAATTGTAGATTTCAAAGACAGTCTACCTACCTCATTACGAAATGCTACATTGGGTGCTCTTTTATTTAACCCTAGATAATATTTAAAGAATTGGGTATGGAGTCGTTCGATTGAGTCTGATTCCCAAATTTCAGAGTTATATAATAAGATAGGAGAAAATAAGCTATCAAAAAGCTTATTGCATATATTTATAGGTATTTCTGTAAAATCAAGATATCTCTTTCTACCAATTGTAGAACGTCTAGTGTTCTCAGTTGAGGTTATTTTTGATTTTGTGAAGCTACCATTACTGGAAATTGTGGACCCCAAGTAAGTGTAGTCGAGAGAATTCGTAATATGTGAACCGTTTAGGGAGAAATTGTATTTCTCTAAACTAGATTTGCGACATTGTTTTTGAAAAATTACAGTATTCGTTTTCTTTTTATTTATGGTTAACATCCATTGTTGACAATAATCTTGTAACGCGTTAATGGTATTTTGTAACTGAATCTGCAGCACTAGTAGATATTATTAAAGACAAGGTCGTCCGCGTAGATTAGACTATTTAGAGATGATCCATTTGGTAGAGAAACTAGGTCAAGCTCAGGACTATTTTGTAAGATAAAAGGTATTTCATTAAAATATTAATTAAATAAGAGTGGGGATAAAACACACCCTTGTCGAACACCTCTATTGAATTTGAAATAATTAGTTCTCTTATTTCTTAATTTGATACTACATTCAGTTTTTGCATACATGTCTGAGATGATATTGAAGAACTTCCCTCCCATATTATAATTCAATAGTTTCGTAAATAAACCTGGATGCCATACCGAATCAAAAGCTTTCCGGAAATCCACGAAACAACAAAATAATTTACTTAATAACATATTTATCAATTAGAGTTCGTAATGAGAATATATGATCCGAAGTTCGATTACCCGGGAGGAATTCAATTTGAGAAGGATATAGAATGTTCTGTTTTATTCATAAGTATATATAGTCTATTATTGAGGATGAAGCAGAATAACTTTCATAGGCAACTAGTAACACAAATGCCTCTGTAATTGGAGGGGTCCGCTTTGTCACCTGATCCACACATCTGGATAATGTGCACTTTTAATGATAAGATTAAATAATTTAGACAATACCCGTATTAATATATTTATCCACACTTCAACATCTCGCTACAAATCCTGTCTGTACCAGGTGTTTATTTTTATTTTTAAGCTTTTTAACAACTTTTCTAATTTCAGAGTTCGATATTGTACTGATATGGTCAAGTGGGTCAGATTTTTTAACAGTATCGCTTATGTTCTTATGGGTTTGTGAATAGTGTTTTTCGTCTATGCTTGAGGGCAAAACACTAAAATGGTTATATAGGTCATTTAGAGGGAGAGGTTGATTAGGAGGATTATTGTTTACGTTATTTAATGATTTAAGTTTGGACCAAAATTGTTTGGGGTCTTTCTCTCTAATTAATGAATGAATATTATCATCAGAAAATTTCAACTTTTTTGTCGTAATAAGTTTTTGTACTGTTTATTAATATCATGGTATTCTTTCCTTATTTGATTATCTAAAGGAGATTTATGTAGCTTATTTGCAGTCCTTTTATATATTAGGCGCAGGTCTTTACAGTCTTTGTCAAACCATGCTTAACTACTCCTTTTGGACAAATCATGATATGTTGCTGAGCCTCGTCCAATAATTGATTCGACTTCTCACACTCGGTCTCAAGCGGGAAAGCTTTACTGCAAAGGTTCTTGTTAAATTTAATATTACAGCTGATGTGGGCCTGCTTTTATTCCTCACATACTCCTCGCTAGCTACATTAACAACACGCGACTCACATGTTGGTTTTTACGGAGGGAGGAAAACCGGAGAACCCGGAGAAAACCCTCGGATGTAGATAAGGAATCAACAACGAACCTAATTCACATACAATGCCGGAGGGGAATCGAACCCGGGACCGCAGCGGTGAGAGGCGAGTGTTTTACCACTGCGCTAACCTTAATCTTTTACTTGATTCGCCTTGTTTCGTAATGATCACGAATATGAATGTATAGGGACAGCGTCTGTGACTATTTTTAAAACACTTAATTAGCGCCAAAACATATCACTTCAATCTTATTTTAGATATAGACTAGACGTACAGACACTTCTCATTTATTTAAAGATTTTCGCGTAAACAACGATTCATGCTAACCTGCCAATATCTTTATTGAATGGCTTTGAAAATAATCCTCGAACCAATCGAATCAGAGTTATTCGAGAAAAGATGCAAGAAAAGGTACCAATAACTATAAGGTACGGTTTGTAGTGTGGCGCACGAGCCTGTGGCAGGTCTAGTCAGTTCCTATAAGGCACGGTTAGCCTGTAGCAGTTCTACTCAATTCCAATAAGGCACGGTTAGCCTGTAGCAGTTCTACTCAATTCCAATAAGGCACGGTTAGCCTGTAGCAGTTTTACTCAATTCCTATAAGGCACGGTTAGCCTATAGCAGTTTTACTCAATTCCTATAAGGCACGGTTAGCCTATAGCAGTTCTAGTTGATTCCAGCTGTGAAATCAGCTGCCCCGTGAGCTATTTCTGTCCCTGTTATTGTCTATTTATGGTGATGGGTATTTTTACCGCCTTCTTTAAAGAAACATGAATTAATAATGTTCGTTTATCAGTTAATGAAGGGTGGTTTGCGCTTGTTATGATATTGTTGCTGTAGGAAAAGTGCCATTAATTGCATGAAAGAGCTGATTTTTAAAGCGGCCGAAGACAACTCATTAAGAATTCAATCTTAGGAGCTATAAATCGATGAATACGACTGAAAAGGTTTTCTTTATAAACTTTGCTGATGAATAAAGGCTGCTTAGTTTTTATCGTCATTTTGATAGCCTCTCGGAGATCTTTGAAAAGATTCCGATTTTCCTTTGATGCAGCGTCAGTAAATTACAAAGAATGCTATTAGCAGTTTTCTGCATTTCTCAGTCCTGCTTGGTCTAACGATTTTGCCAGATACGAAGTTCCATCATTCGCAACAGACAGCGAAGGTGTCCGCTCTGTACACACCATATAAGTTACTGTGATGAACTATTGTCTATATGGTCGTGTGATTTACGATGTGAATCATTATAGATAATAATTATTACATTGATCATTTGAGTCATTTGTCGCAATCGATATAAAATAAGCACCGATCCACATTATAAGGTTGTCATTTGTACTGTTGCTAGCTGGTTACAAATAGCACTCGTGAAGATATATATCATGGCACCAGAATGGAGGCCTAAAACGCAAATAATTCGCGTTTACTTATCACTGTTTGGTAGTACGTATCCGGCGTCAGTTTTGTCTAGTAGCACCAACATTGGCTATTTTACGAATAATGATAATGGGATCAGTACATACAGTTAGTATTTGACAAACATGACCGATAATCATTTAAGCGAGATATCCCATAAGTTACTATAATTATGATTATAGCATGTCGGGCGTTTGTCCATCCTGCAGAGTTAAGTTGATTGTATTATTGTATCACCTCCCTGCATGATTATATCCACGTATTCGGTTGTCTTTGAATGACTAATAATGTTACCATACTGTAAGCACTTTGATGAGCAATTGTTTGCGGTTTTGTTCTTTTTGTGAACCATTTCTCGCGCAAACACTGTTCGCCGTTTAAATGTTACAGTTCAGCCTTACGTCTTGGAAGATTTAGATCTCAATCTTATTCTTCTCTCTGCCAAACTCATAACGTTCTTTCGTTGTTTCTCTCTGCAATACAATTCCTGTTTTCCAACAATAAGCGGAGCAGATCCCCTGTCATCGCACCAGGAGTCGCTTTTAGCTGGTATCGATCTGCAGGGTCCGTTGGGACTCTGCATAGTCTCTCTCCACTCGGCTCTTCTGTAGATGGGTGGTAGGTTGGACTTCAGTCTGTCCGATGATTCGCTTGATGCCGAGTCATCCTCAGTAGATCTTAAAGGCAGAACAAGTAAAGTGTCCTCTACCGTCAAATCCGCGTCAGTTTCTGTTGTGATCGTACTGCATGGTGTACACAGACCCCGATCACTACACTCCCCCCATAGTAACCTCTCGTACTCCGTTATCCCACAGGAAGACTCAGTATCTGTTCTTGGCACCCACGCAAGAGATAAATCATCTCGACGGAAATCTTGAGGAAAATGAAACCCTTTGTTGTCATTTCTAAATGGAAGAAGCTTCGACACGGGCACACGTAACGTGCCTCTTTGTTTGCGCAGTTCTTGTTGTTTTTTGATGGCTTCTTCGAGCATTTGCTCTGGTCTTTTGCGGTATTTTTTGGTATGTTCATCTATATTAACTTCTTCTTTGATGACAGGGGGCTCTTTCAGGTTTTGGTACAATATTTTCCCCTCTTTCGCTTCCTTGAGCGTTTCTATGTACAGTTCTTCTATCCTTTTATCGCTGTTACTTTTCCTCGATGGCCTCGTTCTCCTGCCCATTTTAGCGGTCTTCTTACGAGTCTACGTAACAACATTTGAACACAATATGTGATTCTTCATGTTAAGGTAATACTTACAAAGAATGTAAAATATGAATAACAACAAACTTGGTACATCAAAATCTTTTTTTTAAGCGAACAAATCATTTTACATATACCTTTTGGATTTAGAGAGTTAAGAGCAGTTTATAGAAATCCTCGTGTAGTACGTGTTAACAGGAGATAGATCCTCCACTGTTTGGTTTACTCGTTCTGTAGAAGGAACACAGCGCTCTGTGCATTGCAACACTAAATCGCAGTCGTGAATGGAAAGTTGGTGTGTTTAGACTTCCACGCAGCTGGGAACCAGGGTATGATCCATACGCATGCGCTGTGTGTCCCCCTTACCACACAACATTGTACTTGAAGGAATTCACTGACACTGACATGTAAGAGAATGTCTTGTCGGCTTAAGTAAAGAACAACTGAAATAATGGGATACAAAATAAACAGAATGGAAACCCGGGGGTGACCATCTTGAATTTCGAACAGTTTGGATCTAAAAGTTTCGAATAAGTTTAGCCAGCCAGTCACATACTTCGTACTATAGAGGTTGAGTAGGGAGAATACGACATCAGCCAATGTATAAAGCTGGGCTAAATTGTGAGATGTTTTCGTTATTCGTTAACCACAACTGGAGAGCGCAGCAGGTGCCGGATTCATAACGGGTTAAATTAAATGCCTTATTTTATTGAATGTGGCGAGTAACCTCCTGATGTGGCTTGAATTAGAAACAAGAAAACATGAAAACCAGCATCCGTAAATAAAGTTACCACCGCCGAAGGAAGCCTTGAGGGTAGAGAAACGGCAATTTCTGCTCCCTCTGGGCTACTTCCTCTCAAGTGTTGTTCGTGTTAGCACGTGCAGGGATTTCCAATAGAGCCGGATGGAAATAAAGCTATAAATAAATTATTGTTACTAAATTTAGAAAAAAGGCCCTCACTGGAATAATCAATATCTTTATACTTGTCATTATTTAACAGCGTGTATGTTGAATTGCAGTAGTTGAGCCGTCGTTTGCGAATTGAGCCAATTCTACCTAAGCTGTCATAAGGAATAACGACAAACAACAAAAGTAATTGAGACGGAGTTCTTCTAAACCTTCTAGAACCTACTCCAGCTACGTCGGTCAATATAAGATACAAAGCGATGATCGTACTGTGAGATGTTTGGTCGTCCTAAGCCATTGTAAAACGACCGATTATATTAACGAAAGTGGTCCCGTTGCTTCCTAATGAGTCAATATGCCGTATCTCGTTTGATATCTCCGGAGGCCACTAAACCATCAGGAGGTAAATAAAATTGTTATTAAAGAAAATCCTTATCTCACAGCGTATGGAGCACATATTCGAGAGCTCTTATCTCGTGCAGTTCAGTCGAACACTATTACGCTACTTAGGCCGCTATACTGTTCTCAGTGGTTTTATTTTATTCAGTTTGAAACTGCAGTTATCTATATCTGTTGTGCATATTACTAACATCTTCTCTGTAAAGGAATCCTAAGTTATTGTAAGATTTCTAATAAAAGATTAAATCTTATGAAATGTAGTTGCGATTGTGCTAAAATACAATAAATGAAATCTAAGCGTTGTTGATCTTCCTGTGTCACCGCTACCACAATTACTGATAGCAAACTATGTTATCATATAGTACGTCAAACATTTGTAAGTGGAAGATTTAAAGGTTGTTAACCGTTCGTATGACGAGCCGCCGCAATAGACCGCTGACCAAATAGTTTTCCCACGCTACACAGAAACGATGCGATTGGATAAAGTGAGCTATAGAACTTGCGCTACTGCCGTAAACTGTCGATCAGCAATTAAAACGGTGATATTCTACTATCATTCATTTTACTTGTGTCAACTGCTAATGTAGCGCAACCTTTAAAGAACGCTTATCTCATTCGGTAAGGTCCGATTGATCGGTTAATGGAGTTAATCGAGTTAATCAAATTAATATTTCCCATCGAAAAAAAATCCACGCACAAAGAAGTTTTCCTCCTGAAATAACACAAAAGGTCCACGGACTCGCGAGCTTCCTGTTTTTTTTGTCGTTTTTTTTGGGCCGATTTTGTTGTTGTTGTTTTTTTTTTCTAGTAAACAGCCAGCCTGAACAGAACACTGTGAAGAGCCTAATTAGTATAGCGATGTTTCGTGTTTATAAACATTACAATTGTTATGCTAATGCGCCAATCATGATTTCAAATGGCCGCTTTGTGTCAGGAACCAATGGATCTCTAGTTGGCACATTAATGACAATGGATGACGCGAACATCGCTATTAGAGGACACGTAAAGGCGCTGTGTCATGGTTCTGCGCATGTCTGGAATCAATGTTCGATTGGTGGCTGTTAATTGGCTTCAAACTGTTAAAGTCCCCTCCCTTGATGCTTGATTGAAAGGATATGCAATATTTTCCTTGAAGACTAGATCTACGCACAGTTTGTTAATCATTTTTGCACATTGACTTTAATTTCACTCATCCCACACGTGTGCTAGGGTCGTCAGTTTATATGAAAATCACTGAAAATAATTTTGTTCCGGCCCATAATAAAGACGTGTCCCTCACTGTGACACCGCTCCTTTTAATCTATGAGTCGGTTTGCTTCACTATTTTCTAAGGAAAGGCTCCCAGTATATAATGGTTAGTTTTGGAGATAATGATTATAATCCTTCCACACCAGTGAGCAGGGTTGGGAGGAGAGCTGGCACTAGCTAAGTGAGAGTTAACGACCGGGAACGACCGGAGCATGAGTTCACGTATTGAGTGATATCAATACTAATGGCATTAAAAGAAGACTAGATCTAGGTATTCTACCAGTAATTGATCGACAAAAGGTTTAAGGACACTTATATTCAACTATATTCATGAAAGAATGGTTTAGGATTGTGGTGTAATGCATAGATAAGTTGTCATTAGTTATTTCGGCACTAACATGCGCAGTTGGAGTATGGTGAAAAAATAGTCCCATAATGATGAGCCGGTCCGCGTTATCAAACAGGGAGTGAGTGAAAGCCACATGTTGGAGTTCTCATCTCGGGTCATTACGTGACTGCTAGCTTGAGAGTACAACCATGAGACTTACTGTAGTATGTAATTAGTAGGCGATAAACAGTGGCGGTATGTGGTTGCCATTGTAGTATGTAATTAGTAGGCGATAAACAGTGGCGGTATGTGGTTGCCATTGTAGTATGTAATTAGTAGGCGATAAACAGTGGCGGTATGTGGTTGTCATTGTAGTTTGTAATTAGTAGGCGATAAACAGTGGCGGTATGTGGTTGCCATTGTAGTATGTAATTAGTAGGCGATAAACAGTAGCGGTATGTGGTTGCCATTGTAGTATGTAATTAGTAGGCGATAAACAGTGGCGGTATGTGGTTGCCATTGTAGTATGTAATTAGTAGGCGATAAACAGTGGCGGTATGTGGTTGTCATTGTAGTTTGTAATTAGTAGGCGATAAACAGTGGCGGTATGTGGTTGCCATTGTAGTATGTAATTAGTAGGCGATAAACAGTGGCGGTATGTGGTTGTCATTGTAGTTTGTAATTAGTAGGCGATAAACAGTGGCGGTATGTGGTTGCCATTGTAGTATGTAATTAGTAGGCGATAAACAGTGGCGGTATGTGGTTGTCATTGTAGTTTGTAATTAGTAGGCGATAAACAGTGGCGGTATGTGGTTGCCATTGTAGTATGTAATTAGTAGGCGATAAACAGTAGCGGTATGTGGTTGCCATTGTAGTATGTAATTAGTAGGCGATAAACAGTGGCGGTATGTGGTTGTCATTGTAGTTTGTAATTAGTAGGCGATAAACAGTGGCGGTATGTGGTTGCCATTGTAGTATGTAATTAGTAGGCGATAAACAGTGGCGGTATGTGGTTGCCATTGTAGTATGTAATTAGTAGGCGATAAACAGTGGCGGTATGTGGTTGCCATTGTAGTATGTAATTAGTAGGCGATAAACAGTGGTGGTATGTGGTTGTCATTGTAGTTTGTAATTAGTATGCGATAAACAGTGGTGGTAAGTGGTTGTCACCACTAGTACTGTTTATCGCATACTAATTAGTACTTATCGCATACTAATTAGTACTTATCGCATACCCCACAATTTCCTGCTCATGGTGGGATACGAGATTTATCGCTTCAGTTGTAACAATGGATTTTGAGTGTTCATTTATACATTGTCCGACTGAAAGATTGTCGGGTGATTCTTGGAGAACACAAAATTACCAGGAATGGGTATGTGTAGAAAACAAGTATCAATGAAAGATAAGAAGGCAAACCGCGCAAAAATAAAGAATGCAATACGAACAACAATGCATCCATATACATAAAAATGCATACCTGCCTCTATATAAATGATTGCCAAACTGGTAATAAAAATAGCTCTAACTTGAAATACGTGTCTGAACAACATTACTACTTAACTCGGTAAATCAACATCTTTATATTGAACCATTTCGAATAAATCTGAGAACATTTTCACCTTCTGGTATATGATGTTATTATTGGAATGACTTTCCTTTGCATATCAAAAACATTTCAACCAAAACTCAATTAAAGAAAGCTCTTTTTCGTTACTGTATTTCTCAATATTAAATAAATACTGCCGCATCGAATACTTTTGCTTCATAAAGATATTTCAACATCATCTAATGTATATAAGGCCTCCACCCTCTGAAATGTAATTTAAATGTAAGTGGTTTAGGTGTGGTAATGTGTATTTTTTCTATCTGCTGTTATTGTTGTCTTGTGTGTGTGTTATAGTATATAATCTAAGATTGTAATGTAATTGTCAATGGATGTAATTCATTGGTGTGGAAATAAAACAACAGCAACAGCATAGACTGTTACAAAGCCAACAACTGTCGCCAATAGTACAGTGCAGTACAACAACGAGTAAGAACTGTCTCTTAGATCCTACTGAGATTCCATGATCTTGTAACGACGGTTTTTAGGGAAACTCCCGAACAAAGGTTATTATTATTGTAATTTCCAGATATCGTGTTTTGTCACAGACTGCCTTAGAATTGTACGTTGCCGCGTGGCACAAGGCTAACAGTAACGGGTGGAACTCCCTAACAAAGGTTATTATTATTGTAATTTCCAGGTCCTGTTTTGTCACGGACTGCCTTAGAATTGAATGTTGCCGCGTGGCACAAGACTAACAGTAACGCGTTGAACCGGTTTTCTGATCCTGCACAGTAGCAACCAAGTCACTGAATAGATTTCACATAGACGCGCTAAATTCGCAGTAGGGGACATTAGTTATTCACTACCCTTTTTCCCAGTAAATCTGAAGGTAGAACTTAATAATTTTATTACCAAGAATAAAGTCTTGTTATACGGTATACATTAGTCGCATAAAAGGCAGAGTTTGTGTTCGGCAATAGCTTAAGTTTCTTCATTAAGTTGCCTATAGGACGCCGACCCAGGCCTTGCGCAAGTTACGTTTTCCCTCGGCCAGTAAACCGAGTCATGTTTAGAATTTTGATAGTTGATAACAATAGCGCAGGATTATAAAAGGGGCAACGCATTACTGTTACGGGGACACAAACTAAGAGAGTTAGACGCAGTTAACCTCAAAGCAGCGGTCCACTACAACTTGTAAAGCCGTACACGTTCCAGTACCTCAGAATAAATATCTGTTCCGTAACAATCTGTTCAAAGCCACAGACAGTTACAACGCCTACAACTGACACCAATAGTAAATTGCAGTACAACAACGAGTAAAAACCGTCTCTTAGATCCTACTGAGATTCCATGATCTGTTCAAAGTCTTGCCGTTCCTCCACGAGGCCGGATGCAGGTCGTATGGACATATAGGTATAGGAAATCAATATCTCACGATGTTGATGTCCAGACAAACAGGTCAGTGATATGGATGGGCTGATATGGATATATAAAATGACCAGAACTATGGAAGCTCTATAAAAACCCAGCAAACTCTTATAACATAGCACTACGGTTAGCTTAACCTGACATGAAAAGTACTCGAAACTCGAATGCAGCCGTGGATATACGTTCTAAACTCGGAGAAGAATCTTCATTACATTTTTACATCGCTCTCTTCAATTCATTGAAGGTGAATTTTACAGATTTTAGACTATTTCATATTCCGACACTGTAACTAGATTGAGGCTAGAATTAGAAAGTAATTCTTTATTATCCTTTGTTATTTTCAGTCTACATATATAGTTGTGCAGTAATCGCTGGGTACACTTGTTCATGTCTTGTTGACGGCTTAGTGTTATTAACATATTTATTTCAAAGTTACGCCGAAGCGTTCGGCGTCAGTTTTATTGTGTTCTCTTATTTACTCCAAGGCTCTTATGATTTTAAATTTGCAAACCTTAGTTTAAGTAATATTTATTTTTTGGTTATACGATAATACTAATAGTCCTTTACACGCATGCTGATGTCACGTGATCACCACCAAGCCTCGCTTTTGTGTTGAGAGGAAATGTTGTACCAAAGCGAGGCTTGGTGGTGACGTCAGCGCGCATAAGGCCAGTCCCCAGTGATGTTAAGAAACTAGTAAAAATGTGAACATCAAAACACAAAGAGATGAGCTTAATTACACTGCCTCAGAACAAGCAATCAAAACCGTTCTTAGAGTAAATAGACTGTGAATGTGCTGTTTTATCAATACACATTTAATGCTATTCAGCTCACAACATATTCGGCCAGTAATTAAGGTATGTACTGTCAGCCTGAACATATTACTAAAGTACTAGGAAACTTTTTTTAAACATGTACAGTATGTCAGTTGGTCCATATTTTGCTCCACATCATGTCTTCATACATATACTAACTCTTGTAAACTTATAACCTTCAGCTAATAAAGTCGTGTTGTTGTTTTTCTGTGCACATTGTATGTGGTGTGACTGGGGTGTGTTAATCTTGGTAACCAGTAGCGTTCATATTCAACCAAAGAACTATAGCGCACTGCGAGAATATTGCCTCTGAAGCCCGTTTTACACGATAAGCATTTTAATTTGGGCACGGTACTCCTAAAGTTTAGACATGCGTCCCAAAAATGTTCTGCAGGCATCCCTGGTATTTGTCGTGTAAATCGGAAATTTTCCGGGTACGCATGCCCGAAACTCAAGGGTTCTGAGATTGCCGTGCCCAAGTTAGGAGTGCCATGCCCAAGTTAGGAGTGCCATACCCAAGTTAGGAGTGCCATGCCCAAGTTAGGAGCGCCATGCCCAAGTTAGGAGCGCCATGCCCAAGTTAGGAGTGCCGTTCCCAAGTTAGGAGTGCCGTGCCCAAGTTAGGAGTGCCGTGCCCAAGTTAGGAGTGCCGTTCCCAAGTTAGGAGTACCGTGCCCAAGTTAGGAGTGCCGTGCCAAGTTAGGGGTGCCGTTCCCAAGTTAGGAGTGCCGTGCCCAAGTTAGGAGTGCCGTGCCCAAGTTAGGAGTGCCGTGCCCAAGTTAGGAGTGCCGTTCCCAAGTTAGGAGTGCCATACCCAAGTTAGGAGTGCCGTTCCCAAGTTAGGAGTTCCGTGCCCAAGTTAGGAGTGCCGTGCCCAAAATGCTTCTCGTGTGAACTGGACTTGAATCTTGTGTTTACAATAGAACTTACGAAATTTACTGAAACAGCAGAGCAGCACGGGGCTTTCAACGCATTTGATTGCTGACGCACGGTGGTTAAAAGAAGAGGCGCACCAATGAAAATAAAATACTTTTTGTTGTTGAATCAGATCATCACATCGGAGCTTTTCGTTGCCCAAAAGTAAGAGAGACTCAAGCTACTGCTTAATCGTATAACAGGTGCGGTGCTGTGGTAACATTGTCGATGCCGGGGCATGTAGAGGTTGGCAGCCGTAAAGTTGGTGTGGAAACTGCCCCACCTGCTCACACGGTAACGTTCTCACTGATAAAGAAAGCTGAGTTCCAAATAGTGGCGTGTTTTTCTTATTAAAAACAACTAGAATGCTTGCGCAAATATAATAAACATTGTCATGCTCTACTGGGAGAATATGTTCACCGTTTGGTCGTACATTTTAAGGAGCAAATGCTGCTGTTGCATCGGTTACCTCATTACAGTAAAGATGAACGCTTTTCTGGTGTCTCTATAGCACAGATATTACACAGGCTGTTCAGACAGATCTTGAGTTCTGCAGGTCTCTGTTTGTCATGTCATGATCGGCTTCCAATGAAGCTAAGTTCAGGTTATAAAATGCATGTAGCCATCATAGATTTGGTTGATTTGCATGATAAGGATCTGTCCCCCTACACTGACTCACAGGCCTACTGAGGAGTTACTTGAATGTGTCCTGGCTGGAATTAAATCACTTGTCATTGCTGCTATCAACTTTCATCATATTAAAGATAATTCGGCAAGTATCTCGCAAACAAAGATCACGAAAACAAATCGGCACTTCAGCCCTGTTTGTACCGCCATTTTGTGTTGGTCTGGGTTGTCTAGATCTCGGCTCGATTTTTTCCTTTATAACGGGGACAAGATTGTCCATTAGTCTTTGAAAACGAGGATCTGTAACCGTTTTAAGATTTTCTGAACGTGAGACAGAAGGCATCGTACCATCACGACCGGGGAATTCTCTCTTGCTGGACACAGCCGACTTTCGTACCCCGGGTTTCGGTGATAAATCCATACCGTCTACCTTTCGCCCAGACAAATCATTTTGAGTCTTTCTTCTTACGCGTTTGGTAACACTCGTTTTCGAGTCTTCAGTTAACTTTGTCGTAACATGTGGTTTGTTTGGCTGATTATCCGATATCTTGCCATTAAGACACGACGAATCGCCAGGTTTGTTATGTCGTTTGCTCGACATTTCTAAACCATTGTCTTCTGTCAAACAGTCTTCAGTGTCACCGTCATATGAGTCTGCCTCAAGAAACAGTACATGCTCCTCCATCTTATACTCTCTGTTCTTATGAGGAAACGCTCTCCTGCCTGCTGGAGACTCCACTGACGAGAAAACAACAAACCACTTAATGAGATGTACAGAGTTCGCACAATAGACGACGAAATAGTGGTTTGCCGCAAATCTTAAATTCACTTCAAGAACGGCTTTCTCATTACATTAAATACCAAATCCAGGCGGCTTTGCCGGTCAGAAAAAAATATCAACAAACATATTATACAACACAACAAAAGATAATACGTGACCAGTTATAATGAAATCAAATGAACATAAGAAATTTAAGAAAAATAAAATTATTAATTACATTGTCGATGCTATTCTTTACTCGTATTAATAAAGAGAGGAGTTGTGTGGAATCGGAGCAGCTTCAATAACACTGTTACTGTTTTGTTTTTGGTGAAAAAATGATTTCCCAAACACGAAAAGACGCTGGGAGCTCGTGTGGCTGACTCGGCGTACACTGTGATCATGACATGGTACAAATAACATTCTTCCCAATGAGGCAGTGTTCCCATGACACTTCCGGTTAATTCGAACTGCAGGGCACTATGGGATATTCTCTTGTCATGAACATGTCCTAGTTGATTTCCAGTTTCCATGGATACCGTCAATAAGGCCCATTGGTTAAGTGTGTAATTGCCAAATAATGGTTTGTGATTAATCATGGTCTATTATAAGAACGAACATAGAATGCTTCGAGGTACTGTAATGTGGAACATGTGATCTCCTTAGAAAAGTATATCATTGAAAAAGACTTAACAAGGACCAGTCAACTGAACCCGAGTGGGCCTAGAAACCGTCCTACGAAATCTGAGACAGATTCAGAGAACGACTTCAAAACGGCGTACTTAATAAGGCAAAGCTTAATACAGTTATCGTGCTAAAGAACACAGTGGTAAAGTACTTCGTACATGCAAGGTGAACTGCTGTACAAAAACCGACTGGAACTACTGAGGTCGGTAAATGAACTCCAAATTCTTCAAACTGCTTGAAGCTATACTGCCTGAAAAGGTTAATACCGAACTGAAAAGAACAATTCTTCTGCATTCACCCCGTCTAGAGTAGAGAACTGTGCGATTTTATAGCTCGACTGGTAGAGTGAACAAAACTGACCTCAACTGTTCAGCTCTGTTCTTAAACACTGTGATGATGACATAACAAAAATAAGAATCCCTAAATCAACCCTCTCAATACCGACTATTGTAAGGTCGAATTCATTACTCAAGTTTTCTTCAGTTGGGTGTGGAGTTAGGCTTTCGTTTACACGAGAAGAGCCCGCGCATTTTTACACTTAAACTTCAATTACACTTACTAGTCTGCTGTCTTGTTAAAAATGAGACGTGATGAGAGAATCTACAGAAGACACTACAACTGCTGCTGTATCAACTATGGTCAGCCTGACGCGAACAAGCTGGAAAGACTAAGAAAACGCAGGCAAAAACAACTGTGCAGCTGGAAAGAGCTCTCCCCATTCCGTGAGATTGCAGAAGACGTAGAAACCCTCTCTGGCCCGAAACCAATGTTTCCACCAATCTATCACGTGCCAGTAAGGACAAGAGGTGACTATGCATACACCACCCTGGTCCTAAATAAAGAACACATTCATATCCCCGTACAGGTTAACTCGTATGGCTTCAGGTCTAGTAACACTAAAGTGTCTGCCCGAAATACAAGAGGTACAAGAGGAGGAAGGCTAACTGGGAATCGTGAACAAAGTGATCAGTACTAACATCTGCAGTTGTAACACTCGTTATGCTCTAACGGCACTTGCTGTTCAGAGCACAAAACACTGCGAACAGGACGGACGCGGCAGTCAGGAACAGTTGGACTCCTAGCTGTACAATGTTTGCATTTATATGTTTATGTTGTAATACAAATTAGTGTTGAATAGAATGTGCCACAGTGTTACACAAAACATGCATGACGACTGTGCAGTTTGTACCATGATTATAGTGTTTTCTTGTTTTCATTCCATGTTATTTATTGGATTCAGTTGATTGGAAACGAGTTTAACCATCACTTGAAATAACGAATATGGAAAAAAAGTTATAATAATCAAATGAAGCCACCAATAAAGAAGCTGCTGTAAGAACAAATCACTAGTTTAGTAGATAATAAATAGAAATCTGTGTGTGTTTCCTTGTCGTTCAACTATATGCGTCAAGTTCTTTAAGCTCGCACTGCTCGCTATGATCCTAACCTGCAAGCCATAAACTGTTACATATAATGTTATGATAAAAGTTTTTTCTGGTGATACTGTTACGCTCTTGATTTATTTATGATCTTTGAGAAAAATACTTGAGCAAGAGATCTCTTGGCTTCAGTCATAAACAATTTTAATGAAATGGTTTAATTTTAATTAAAATGGTTTTCACACTAACAACAGATATCGGTGACGAAGACGCACCACAACAAAGTGAGCATTTGGAAGTCGGTTGTTTGTTTCATCCGGCATCTCAGTTCGGTAATCGCTTTGTTTACTGTTCTGTATGATTATTCTGTTTACATTTCAACAACTGATTCTCCTATGAATGTGTTCAGCAAGCAATATTTTGCATAACTGTAATATGTACTTAATCCTCTGTCTCTCTCTCGGGACGAATCTCTATTAACATGTTTATTAATGGTGGCCTATTAATCCAGTGTACGCACATGCACTGAAACCCAAACTCAAGATTTGCGAGATCCTCAGGTGTTAGTCTGACCAGGTCACTCGAAAGATATTTTTAAGTTAGTTCAAACCTTTGGTTCTTTCAATCTCTTGATTGCCAGAATCGTACGTGTTCGTGGGTAATTTTCGTGATAATTTGTTCGCTATCATTATTCTCGCTGGGATTCAATGAAAACCATTGTGGGCGAAGGAGGGATTAAACATCAACAGATATTCTAATATCCTGTCGCACTCAGGCCACTCTGTCGGGTTTATTTTAATCTTTCTTCCTAGTGTTGAACCAAAATAGAGTTTTGTCAAGCAAATTGGGTTCATGGCGCTCGCCGATTGGTGCATGATTACACTCAATGGTTAACAAACAAAAACGACCAAGTTCCTGTTTTACTTTGAGCTCAGTTTGTCAACCAAGTTGTTTGCCGCCTTCTAACTATTATATTCTGGGGACTGAGGTGAATACACGCCGGCCATAGCACGACCAGACATGACACTGAAGGAATAAGGCATCATATCATCTGCTTCTCTGTGTCTACCAAAACATAAGATTGTCTTTGAAAAAGTGGGTGCGGAACGCAGTCCGGCGGCAGATTTAACCTCAATTACATGATGGACATCAGTAACTCGCTTTCCAAGTGACTGAAAGAGTCTGGTTGCATTGCAGGCAGTGGTAACGCTCAATGGTCTGACATTAGCTTGGTGGGCTGGCTCAAGACATGTCTCTTCAGTCAAATTACTGAAGGACGCCTGATAAGTTAGTGGAGAAAAGGACAATTTATTTCAAGGAACAGAGTGAATCAAATACTCCAATTTAACTGGTGAGTCACTGTAGGGCTAGAGACTACAACCAGCTTTGATGTGCTTCAATGTTGTGTGTTGTGGACAAAACTGACAACCAACCAGCCGAGTTAAAGCAGTGTTTTGCACTTCTCTGGATCACCATGGAAACAGCCCTACAAGACTTGAATGGTAAAACGAGTTATCGCATTCGATTGGTTAGCGACGAATTTGACAGCGATTCAAATAATCTGCAGAAGTTGGATGGATCTTCAAAACGTTATAAAGACGACCCAAAACAAGTGCTTCAGGTAGCGCGTGTTGACGGTGTAGAAATGATGGAGACACCGGGGGAAATGGACGGGACAATAATCATATCGCGAGGGTGCGGCGGACACAGGAGACTGTTCATGCCCAGGTCTATATCGACCTTACAGCTGGGATCAATTTGTACAAGTTATGATAATGATGGTACTCAAATGTCATATAAAGGGTTTAAAACTCAAGAAGAAAGAAACACTATCGCTTACTCAAGATTGACACCCCTCAACCGAATTAAGCGACCGCAAAATGATGAGCTCTTGACAGTGATTGACATAAGTAAACCCATCCGATTGCAGTCCAGGTATCAGATCAAGTCACAAAGTGCAAAGAAGTGATTCACTGACTGAACACGTGAAACGGCCGGTTGTGCTGCGCTGTAATGAATGGCATAATGGTGAATAAAAAAAACCTCTACAATGCGTAAATGACATATCAATCATTATCCTATACTGATATTACATTTCAGCCAATCAGAGCTCAGCCTTACTAAGAAATACAGGGCGGTATATAGTTCATGGCTAGATCAGGCCAATCGAAATGCAGGAAATTTCGCGTCATTTCTTCGTTAGCCAATAAGAATTCAAGAATTTGAATACATATTTAGTCTGCAGACGCGTCCGCCACTCGAAACTTTTGTTTTCAGAGAAATTTCGCAGTCTATCGTCCGGTAAGTTACTTTCAGTTTTCTTGATAAATATTCCCATAATTGTGTTATTTATAGGATAATATGGTTATTTCATATGGTTTTCTAATGGAATACCGACGAAAATGTCACTCGAAATTTATATTATTTTGGTATCCCCTAAAGATTCGTTGTATACCAAATTATAATATCATTAATAATTCATAAGGGTACTAGCCAATCCAGACCCAGCATTCGGATCACATGGATACACTGTAAACTCCATACAAAATTCTAGTTAGCCTATTAGTATTCTGTATCAAATGAGTACTAACTATAAGCTAACTAGAATCATGTATAGAATGATACAGGATACTAATATGCTCACGACCGCTCACTGCCGATGACGAGCTTCATGGGACTCTGAATCTCACAGCGGGGTGTGGGCTAAATTTCGGGGTTGGCATAGCAATGAGTTAATTACATTACATGATCGATCATCGCTTAGTACTTTGCGGGTTTTGAATGTGTTGCTTCTTGTCACTGTAAACTTCGAGAAAAAGCATGAGCCCGCTAAGATTAGGAATAGTTAATATGAAACCGAGTTATATTATCACGAGCCAAAGGTCATACCAGAAGCAGCGCTGGAGCAACATTCTCTTCCTTTTAATTCGTTATTCTAACCTTGTATATGTAGGTTCTAGCCGACTGGCTGTGCAGGAAATAAGGCGTAAGTGATGCCGCTAAATGTTTTTATTTTCGATAAATGATCAAGGTTTTCAACAATTGGACATTTGACTGATCAACACAAACGGAGGACAAGTCGGTAAAATTCCCGCGTGGTTTCGCTCGACAAGTCAGTTGTATCCGAATGTAATTTGTTTCACATTTTCAGAAAGAGATTTCAGATGAACAAACGCACTTTACACGAAGAGACATTTATAGCTTCTAGCAGATGTGGCTATTCTGAATTCCCTGAAGCTCATGATCAGTTGATGGAAATTTAAAAAGATTGCCGCCAATTTCCGAGAATATTAAAGCGCGCCATTCATTTCAGAGACTGATCCAAAGCATTAAAAAAAAACAATCAAAGTTTTCTCCATGGCAATTTGCAGCCAAAGCAGGTCTATCAATCTAGATGTGGGATGCTAGTTTGGTTCATTAGAAGAGCTTGAGACCACATTTTGGCCTCGAAATTATATAAATAACGGCGCCGGTATAGTTATAACGTCAATTACCGTGACTTTATAGACGCAATATTGGATATGTAGCGCCTTTGTACAGGGGTTTAATAATAACTGTTAAGTGCCAAACCCTTAAATAGCGGGGCTAAATAGATGGATATATATAAGAATTGTTTCAATTTGTCTTGGTTAGTTTTAACAGGTTTTATTGGCTTCCTGGAAGCAGCAGAGCAACTTAGCTGCAAGGCTGAACATTACCCTGTGAGGAATACTCGGATTTCTCCTGGTGCGTCCTCGGGAAATAAAATATATTTCAGGAGACTGAATTGTTTTCGATTTTTAAGGTTAGGTTTAATAGGTTTAATTGGTTTCCTGGAAGCAGAACGGCGTTTTCAAGTGTTATATATGTAATTTATTTGCATGAACACATTTTATGACTGCATTTGTTTTAATAAATAACACAATCACATATTATATAAAGTATATATTTATCATATATAAAGTATTGTATTGTATTATCATATTAATACTCCTCTTGCGATCCCCTTTTAATTTAATTTTACTGGATGTGTAAGATTGCATAGCGATGTTGTAATTACCGACGAAGGACTCGGTAATGAACCGTAATTTCTGTCTGAGCTACTAAAGTAAACCAACATTGAATTATTGCTTAACGCCTGGTTTCCATATGATCGCCTTACAGTATAATTAAAGGAAAGAAACACACAAGAGACAGGTAAGGGGTGGACCATTAGAAATCCTGGGAGTGGGGATGGAAAACTTTTTGTGCACAATATTTTTTTTAGCAGTGTGAGTTCTGCAAGAATGTTTTTTTAAAGACGATAGCTCTGCACGATTTTTTTTTCGGTGCACATTCTATAGGTACAACGCTTAAATGTTCATAATAGGTCTAAGTTATGATTATCGTAAACTGAAGTATGTATAGAACCCATTCTAATATAATTCACATTACAAAGAAAATACCAGTTTAACCTTGAGTTTAAATTAAATGAATGTGTAAATGTATATAATAGACTAAGTGATAATAAATTTAAGCCATACTGTAATATATGCAACTTAAACCATAGCATTAGACTGTTTCCTAGCATATTCTTGCGAATTTGGCATTTTGGAATAACCTTTGTATGCCTTTGACTTCAATAGGGTTTGAGGATGAATTAAATTTGTTTTTCTAGTTTATACATTTTTGGCACGCTCAATGTGAGCGATTTCAGGGTCATTTATGCCCACCGTGTACTAACTATTATACCGGCGAAGTAAGGCGTGTCTCGAGGGGTAATAAGTCGGCCTGATACGCTTGACCAGACCAAGCCTTTGGTTTACTTTAATAGGTAGAAGGCCTCTACCTGGTCATGCCAAGTCATATGCTTATTAATTATAATACCGAGATACTTGATATTGTCAGAACGTTCGAGGGGCACCGACGTTGTCTATAATAACATCGATGCTAGAGCAAGATTTCAGTTTATGTGGACTACCTATCATGACATAATCTTAGATTTAAGCAATGTTCGATGTCATCGATAGAAGGACGGCTACAGTATATCACGGTCTCATCAGCGTACATGGTCACCGGCTTGGCAATGATCTACAGTAATAGGAAGGTCATTGACGTAAACCAAAAACAAGAGAGGACCGAGAATACTCCTGTGGCACGCCAACTCGCACTGAGTACGAAAAGGACTAACAGTCGCCTATTGCAGTTATCTGGTGTTGGTTATCAAGGTAGGAGGTAAACCAAATTACAACTTCACTGCAAGCACCAATGGCCTTGAGCTTTGTCAGCAAAAGGTTGTGGTCCACAGTTGCCTTGGACAGGTCTAAGAATACTACACCAGTCACCTTGCCATTGTCCATGTGTTGTAGAATGTTGTCAGCGAAGTGTGCTAAACCAATTTCAGTAGATAACCTCGGGTGGAAACCAAACTGATTAGGTGTGAGGATTTTCTCTTTCGAGAGATGATGTACAGCCCTTTCAACAATCTTACTTACAGCAGGTAGAATACCCAGGGGGTAGTCCTGTTTGTGACGTATTATGTATGTGCCGCGGGGGTGGGTCAGGGTTTTGAGCTCAGTTTGGGCAGGTAGGGTTAGGATTTTGACCTAATTTGGGCAGATCAGGGTCAGGATTTGAGTTTAATTCCTTTTCAGGTGAACAATTTATTTCACAGGGCCTATTTGTTTTTATTTAAAGAAGGGGCAATCAGGTTTTTTTTCCCGAAAAAGGGGACAATCAGGGTCAGGGTTCGAGATTGAAACTTTGCTGCTAACAAAGGTCCGATCGATGTGAAGTGGTTGTTAAGAGCACAAGCGATCGACGTTGGCTCTGTTAACTGTTTTCCATCAGATTGGATAAAGGTCGGCTGGGAGCCATCATTAGATCTTACAAATGTATTAGTGCAAGTCAATCATTCATTTATAGTTTTCCATAGAGCACCTGAATTTCCTTCGTTTTGTCTAATCAGATTTTTATAGTAATTTGCTTTACATTCCTTGACTTGTTTATTTACTTTGAGCCGCAGTTTTTTGTAACGAGCCCAGTGATGTGAGGAATTTAACTTGATCGCCTCAGAAATGCATACCCCAATATTTCATTGTCCATGATGTTTTGCACAAGACAATATATGAAAATATTTCCATGTGTTCGAAATTACTGGCACAGACTCAGTAATCTTTGAGAATGTGCACATCAGTTGAAGTTTACTCAATGAAACCGGACGTTAAACGCGGTTGCAAAAACGAATGGCATCAGAGAATAATTTGAGCCCTCAGTAATTAAGGTCAGTTGATATTTCCATGATAACAGTGACTAAACTATTTTTATGAAGGTTGGGGAGGTTGTTTTCATCGGAAACACCTGAAAATTAGTTACACAGACTGTGTGGGTAATCTTTAGAACTATATTTGGTAAAACTGAATTGCTAGTATTTTTCAAAACAAAAATTGAACAATGCATCAGTTATGTTCCTTTGCAAGAATTGTTTTTTTGTGCCTTATACTTGCAGGAATATTTTTTGGGGACATTTAGCCTTGCACGAATTTTTTTTGGGGGCTACCCACCCCCCCTCCCAGGATTTCTAATGGTCCACCCCTAAGAATATTTTGACGATTTATTGAATTTTATTTTAGAGCAAACGGGCATTCGAACTAAAACTCCATACATTTACTGTAATTTCAAATATCCGAAAAATAACCATTTTACGCATATACCATCTTTTCAGAACTGTATGAAGCTCGTCATAGACTTCCCCTATTCGTGGCCTATTCGTGGCAACGCCGAAGCGGCTCGCCATTGTATATCCGATACAACATCACCACCCATATTGTAAATAGTACTAATACAAATTTCTCGTGAATAGAAAACCATGAAATAAGAAGTAAATATACAGTCCTTGTACAATCATGTTCTCCCATTTTGGAGATGAGGAAGGGACTGGAACCAACATCACAGAAAGATCACTCGTCCTCCAGAGCCATACATTCTTTCTTATTTGTTTTGGAAACTTGCCATATTTTTATTATCAAACCAATCTTTTCAAACTCGCTAAACCACCAGGAAATGCGAATCATCATTTTTTTTTTTTTTTCATTTTCTTTTTATTGGACTTGAATACTTCTACAAGTATATCAGTTTGGCTCCAACAAGGTTAGGTTTACAGAAGTGAATTAGCAAAATTACGAATTATTATTGAAAATGGCTGCACGTTTTTTGAAGCATAAATTTATATAATTACTTATTTTGTTGGAAAATTGTTTACATGGATTCAACAATTTCTTTAGAGTCATATGGGAAACACCGATTACGTTTTGGAGAGCTAATCTTTCCTCCGTGTATAACTTGCATTTGAGTAGAAAATGTTCCTCATCTTCAATATCAGTTCTACAGAAGAAACATTTTCTATCTGAAGGCGGTACATACGGCCTCTTATATCGGTCCTTTTCAATTGCTAAGTCGTGATTACTGATTCTTAGTTTAGTTAGTGCTATTCTATGTTTGAGGTTTTTTATATTTACCAAATAGTTCTCAAACTTGTATTCTGTTTTGAATAATCGGTACGTCCGTTGTTTATTCGCTGAATTTGGATTTGATCTGTGATCATCGTTTATGGCCGCAAACCATTCTTGAGTCTCTATATCGGTTGCTCTGTGTTCGAAGCTCTTTAAAAATATTTTAATTTGCTCTTTACTAAGAGTAGATTGCTGTATCCATATATATCCATAACCTAACTTAAATAGGGTTTCTTTAATTTTAGAAGACCACAAATGGGTTTTATTTTCCATTTTTTGTTCATCATAGCCCAGTTTCGTAAGCCTAGTGTCATCTAAACTTATAAGACGTGTCCAGTATTTCATGACTCGAACGGTGGTTGTGAGGCGTGTCGTGAAGCGTCCCAATTCAGCTCTACAGGCTTTGTTGGTCGCTTGCTTACCGACACCTAATAATATCTTGCAGAATTTGCTTTGAATTTGTTCAATGGGGTCGCGCAGTTCATTAAATTTTCCATCTAGGCCCCACACCTCACAACAATAAGTCATGATTGGCATAATTAGAGTATTGTATAGATATATAGATAATTTAACATTTGCCCTAAATAATTTCCTAGTTTTTTTCTTAAGGATCCCATAGCTCTGAGTGCAGCTTTTTTTAATTCTTGTTTTGCCAATGTGAAGCTACCGCTTGCACTCAGA
The DNA here is from genome assembly GCA_030867875.1 of Actinernus sp. WN-2022. NCBI lineage: Eukaryota > Metazoa > Cnidaria > Anthozoa > Actiniaria > Actinernidae > Actinernus > Actinernus sp. WN-2022. The sequence continues at coordinate 1,176,319 of JAOWCC010001368.1, read as the reverse complement.
GTCATCCCTAGGTATCTATAAGATGTTACATTGTCTATGATATTATTATTTAGATAAAAATTAAATCTATTTAAATTTCTCCCATTTGTATTAAATATCATTACCTTTGTCTTTATGCAGTTTATCTTAATACTATTTTTGTTACAATAAAGCGCCAAGTGGGCCGTTTAATTCTAGTCGGTCATTACAGGCAGTTTCTAGTATTGGTGGTAAATCATGTAGATAAATATTAAATAGAGTTGGGGAGAGCATACAGCCCTGTTTTACACCCTTATTACAACTAAAAGCGGTTGAGATTTCGTCTCCGATTTTTACGCATGCCATATCATTGGCATATATGCTTTTGATTACTGCTAAACAATTTCCATGGATTCCTAGCGAGGCAAGCTTGTTGAACAGGATTTCTCTATTTATATTGTCGAAAGCTTTGCTAAAATCAATAAAACAGCTAAACAAATAATTATATCAGTAACTAGCTTCACCCTGATCCGGCTGGGGAGGGGAGGGGGGGGGGGGGGGGGGGGGGGGGGGTTAGTCCTTAAAATGCGGGACACATATACGTATATCATTCAGTTTGTAGGTAACAATACATGTAAGGTTTCAAAATTAAGATAGCAGCATTTGCACGACAAGATTTAAGCGATTCTTAAAGGTCAACCGACCGTGACACAGTAAACACCGAGATCAAAACGCTGTAATGCAGATGGAATTGGAAGATCTATCGCAGAGTTATACAAGTATAGCTACCTAATCGATGATATCGAGGCAAATGATCCTCAGATTTAGTCATTACATCGATTTTAGAGCAGAATATAAGTTTTAAGGACTAATCCTCCTCCGGGTTTGAATCAGTAAATGGCCAAATCAGGAAACAGCCGAATCAGGAAATAACCCGGTTTAAAATGGCTCTGGGAGGTTTCAGGTGGGCCTTCCTATCTTGCTGTGTGCGCTGGTATTCGTTTATACAGGAGCCCATAACTAGGAGCGTCCATATCTCCTATGTAATAGTTCAAAGCCGACAATGAGGACTGGACGGGATTTCAAGTCCGCGCAATTAGTTCCAGTCCGAGGCGCAGTCCGAGGACTGGACTAGTTCCAGTCCGAGGACTGGAACTAATTGCAAGGACTTGAAATCCCGTCCAGTCCGAATTGGAGGCTTTGAAATGACATCTCATCCTCATTAATTATTCGGGAGGGATGTTGTTTTTATTTCGGGTACAGGTTGACAATTGATTTTTTTCATCATAATTATAGACTACAAGGGTTGTGATTGTTATTTTGTCACGGTCATTTCAACAAAAGGCCTGATAGCGTAGTGGACAAGACAGCGGACTAGTAGTCAAGAGCAGCCATGCGGATGATGGTTCGAGTCACACTCTGAACACCGATTTTTATTTCCGTCTTCTCCTTCACTTCTCATGTAAAGTCATACTTATGCTGTAATCCTGGTAGCTTAATTAGGCCCAACACATGCCAATGAGAACACAGATGAACATCACTAGTGATTTGGATCAAAATTAATTCAGTCCTTGGACTGGAAAAAAATGGTTGAATGTAGTTCTGGGAGTACTTTCCGGGGTTTCAAGGATCGTCATGTGATCGAATTCTGGGCACATGGTTGGTTGGTTACCTCATGAATAATTAATGATGATGAGATACGGGTGTCACAGCGTTTTTACAAGTTGGGCTATTTTTAGATTATTTTTCCTGCCAAATGATGGGTTGTACCGTGGCGGAACAAAAGTATGCCTCATTAGCTACTTTTGTTATACTAAACAACATGGATGCTACGCTTTTGTGATTTGATTGCCTTAGGAATAATTGCAACTCAACAATAGCGGAAAACCGTTCTAAAAATAACCTAACTTGTGAAAACGCTGTGGCCTAGTATGCGGGATGGACGCCCCCGGAGGACGCCCCTAGTAATGGGCTCCTGGTTTATGTAAGAGATAAATACTTTGAACCAAGGTATTAAGTCATATACAGCCCGAGGACCGTAGATAAATAAACCAAGGTATTAAGTCATAAACCTACTGATAAACACCAACATTTACTCTATTCGTCTTGCCATCCCCAACATACCAAAAAAAGCTATTCCTTTTAGCTTAGCCCTCCGTTTGCGACGTATCTGTTCTACCGACGAATCTTTTAAGACCCGTACTGCTGAATTAACTACATACCTCCTTAAACGAGGCTATAACCGCACCTTCCTTACTAGACAAATACAACGCGCTGCCGATATTCCTCGTAACCGTATCCCTTTTGTTATTACTTTTAATCCATCCCTTCCACATATCTCTAACATCATTAGGAAACATTACAGCCTGCTGCTCTCTTCTAACCGCTGTAAGAAAACCTTTCAACACTTGCCCATGGTAGCCTTTAGACGTACCACCAACCTGCGTGACCTACTCGTTAAAGCTACACTCCCTTCTAACTCGACTAATTCCCAGCTCCAACTCCCACCTGGCTCGTTTCGTTGTAGGAAGAACTGCGCCACTTGCCCTTACATTTCTGACGGACTTACTAACTATACTTTCTTTGCTACCGGTGAAACGCGCTCTATCAAATTTAACCTGACCTGTAACACCAAAAATCTAATCTACATCATTCAATGTAACCGCTGCAATCTACAATATATAGGTGAGACTAAACGACGCTTAAAAGACAGATTTAACGAACACCGCCGGACGATAGATAACTCTAACAACAAATCTAAACCCACAACAGTTGCCGAACATTTTCTTAATTCTCCTAATCACACTGCCAACGACATGCAACTTATTCCTATCGAAAAAATATTTTCTAAGAGAGACTCTATACGTAAGGCCAGAGAAGCGTTTTTAATCGCACAGGCGAGAACACTCGAACCTCATGGCCTTAACATCCGGGAAGAGTCATACTAGATATCTGTTTTCACCTTCTTAACATTTTTTCACGATCTATCATATTGTAATCTGTTTTACGACAGCTCAGTATCAAGTTCAAAAATACACGCCAATGTAATTTTCTTCATTGTACCTGAAGAAGGCTGGTGTGGCCAGCCGAAATATTGTACCACTAATTTCAAAATTCTACGTTGTATCGGTCTTTGCTTCTTCATAATTAAGTCATATACCGTATTTGATCGAATAAGCGCCCCGGGCGCTTATTTCAAATTTCATGTTCAAGGGGGGCGCTTAATCGAGGGGGGCTTAATCGAGGGGGGGGCGCTTAATCGAGGAGAGGCGCTTTTAAAATTCACTCTTTTCACCTGGTGGTCAGCCTCGTAGTGAGGGATAGTCAAAATGAGGCTCACCTGGCAAAAACAAAGGATTGCCTCGATTTGAATCCAAGATGGCCACCAGGTGAAAAGAGTGAATTACTAGGACTCAGAGTTTGTTTTCTACGATGTAGCTTTTAGTTTAAAAAAAACCATGACGTCCAAGGGTAGTTCATTGCACATCTAGATCTACATCATCGTCCCCATCTTCATCATTTTAGATAACGTTTACCTCGTCATTGGCCTCTTCCTGGTCGGACATAGTGATATCTTGAGGAGGAGGGGGCGCTTATTCGAGGAGGGGGCGCTTATTTCAAATTTCGTGTTCAAGGGGAGCGCTTATTCGAGAGAGGGCGCTTATTCGATCAAATACGGTACATCCCGAGGGCCGCTACAATCTCCGATGGTGTAGTGGTCATCACGTCCGCCTTGAACGCGGGAGACCGAGGCTCGAGTCACATTTTCACATAGTACGTTATATCTTTCTCTTTCATGCCTTTACACTCAGTACCTTTGATATAACAGATCTAGAGTGATCCTATGTGAGATGTGGCTAATCGATTACACGTAGTTATAATATTCGGATCGTTTGTCGATCCTATGTGTAATCAGATCCGTTGTGCGTAGTAAGCGACCTTGTGATCTCAGACAGAATTGAACAAGAGCCCATCTGGGCTTTCACTCGGGCCACATGAGATTGAAGATGAAATACACTTTCATTTGAAATCCTCTTATATATTAGTAATAACCAAAGGGAAGAATTATTAGCTGAATTTAGCAGTCTTTAGGAGTGGCCGGTAGCGCGGTGACTTTCATTCTCTGCTCCCCTAGTATATATGTAATTTAATATTTTTGTTTTTCTCGTATGTAAATTAAAGAAGTTGACCTTTTAATTAAACCCCACTTATTCATGTAACACACGTTTATAATTTAGTCTGCTGTTCTGTTATACTGCAGGTTCCGATTGTCTCAAATGTCTCAATATTTGTACCATATTATAAGTGTATCCTGTCCATCCGGCTGTACGCGATGGAGGTATGTCAATTTGTGTGCCTCTGTGTAACTTTATCTGCTGTTCTTGCTATACATGATGAGCCATCACGAGTCCATATTGGTATTTGTTGGATTAAAGATTATTAACTAAAATGCCTGTTGGATCTCTAATTAAAAGCTTTATCCTCATTCCCAAAACTTCAGTCTGCTCATTATATTACAGAACTATAAAGGGAATAGGGCTTTTGCAGCTAACAGTCACGTGCTGATATAATACTTCATTAACGAATGAATTGAGCTCGTGATCCCCATGGGAAAGACGTTGCCATGGATGCTGGAGAGCAAGCTACCTTTAAAATCGCTGTTTCTGAAAGATCGACAATCGATTGGAGGTGGAAAATAGCATTTACAAATAGGTTTTGCTAATAGCAATACCGATCTTGTACAATGCATTTAAATAAATGAAGTCAGATATGTTTTGCTCTCCAGTACAACCACGTGATGTGTTAGCTGCAAAGGGCCTATCATCGGCAGCCTTTAATTTCTCGAACCAAAACCTCGGCCGTGAGAGGTTTCTTGTTTAAGTTTACCTTGAGAGTTGAATATTGCTTGGCTCATCATAAATTATTCTGACTTCTGTGCTGAGTGTGTATTTCTGGCTTCGTGTTGGCGAGCGACAGTGTTGCTCTCACAGTTCAGGAGTTTAGATGTCTTCAGTCTTCGATAGAGGATAAGTAACCCATAACTGCTCAACCACAGTATATATATTGGCTAGTAAATCGCTATATTTCGCTATAAATCAGTACACCTGTATAACGTACACAGAGAGATCGTACGAGATCGGTAAACCAGCCAAAAACACGGTCAAAATTATTTTAGTGTTGGCGACTACCGATCACGGTGTTTGCGTTGGTTTGTATTATGACCGAGAGTAAAATGAAATGTGGCATAAAACCTACGAAACGTACCTCAAACAAGAATATTAAGATGGCGACTGGACTGGAGATAAATCTATTAGCGCCAACAATTAATGCATAATTTATTTCTATATTTATAGTGTCAATCATTTGTCATCTATTTCCTATATTTCGTAACCCATATTTCTAGTTAGTCACGTTCGCCAATGTAATAACATTTCTTCATATTACCTGAAGAAGGCTGGTTTGGCCAGCCGAAATATCGTTATTAACCTCTAAAATTTACGTTGTGTCGGCTTTGCTATTTTTAGTTTTATGTGTTCAGCCGATTAGATCAATCACTGATCCAACGTACACCAGCAGGATCGTCGTCCACGGTTGCTTGCATTCTATTCATAATTTAACGCATGCGCAGAAATTTTGCTGCACAGAACAAAAATAAAAGAGTAAAATCAACAAAATAACAAGCATGTGTCCGTATTACATGAGTGGCGAGGTGAACCCTCTCCTCCTGAGTTAAGATTTGCGATTGTTGTTGACGCCAACCGGCCCGCTACACTACCGTTTCAGTACTAAAAAGAAACGTATAAATACATCAGATTATTATAAACTTGGCTCTTTCAGTTTCAAACAGATAAATAGCTAAAAATCATGTGTCCATGCATATTAGCGTCGTGACCGAACGTTCCCTTTTAAGTTTTGCGATTCTGGTTGTCGCTAACTGGAACCGGTTGACGCCAAACCGGAAACGGCCAACCACACCACTGTACTAACAGTACGCAATGGTCACCTAAATATGTCGAGTGATTAATGATAATTCAGAATTTTTCACTTTTTACTCGGGCTGCCTGTGGCAGCACCGAGTCTTAAAATACAAGCGGTTATTTTTTTTGTTTCATGCAACAAAATGTGGCCTTTTGACCCATGCGGTAATTTTTTCTTTGTTCCCATGTATTAAATTGCAAGTTCACCACCAATTAGATTGCACTGTGCTGGTCACGTGACACTCTCCAGGTTAATTTATTTACATATAAATGATATGGCAGTTTTCAACAGCGACACGAAGAAATATATATCTACGGCTTGGAAACGATCGAGGCTGAAATGATATGAACCGACCGGAGTGCAAAGACTGTACGAAAAGTTAGATAAAACCTTTATTTGATGGCAAAACAACCTCATGAACTCAAATACGATAGCCTTGTGAGCAATCGACGTACATCTGAAGCTATAGAAGTTTATATTATCGACTACGTGAGAGTCTGCAAACATCGAACTGTAGACTTTCTCAAAGTCCTTCTTCGCGCTCGCTTTTTGACCCAGTAATCGCTTACCCAGTGACTAAGCGAGTTCGACTTGGAGCAAGTCTAATCGAACTGCTATGAAACCGCTTGTCAGTATTCGCATTTTCGTGACAAGCGAACTTTTCTACTTTCGACACACGGTCGCTAAACTGTACGAAATCTCCAAGAATAAATCCCTAATGTCCAAACTAACGGGGAAAACTGAAAGAGAAAATCCTTGTAAGCAATCGACGTACATATTTCATGAAGCTATATTAGTTATCATCGACTATATGAGAGTCAAACATCGAGCTGTTATGAAACCGCTTGTGACAGTTTGTTTACGCACTTTCGTGACAAGCGAACGTTTCTACTTTCGACACACGGTCGCTAAACTGTATGAAATCTCCAAGGATATATCCCTAATGTCCAAACTAAAGGGAAAAACTGAAAGAGGAAATCATTGTGACCAATCGACATACATATGAAGCTCCAGAAGTAATTATTGAATTTCCTGATGCCGAAAGGACCGTAGCATCTTAAACAAGATATCCTTCTGACCAATCGACATACATATTAAGCTGTGAAAGTATGTTTCCATTCCATAACAGCCGATAGTGCAAACTAGTAAACTGCCACTAGTAAATTAACCTAATTGCGTACTTCCGCGAGTACTGAACTTTCTAGCGTCAAATGCATGTGTTACGTTTCCAAACTTTAGGACAAGAAATCTTCCATAGAATGTTCTATTTTTTTTACAGCTGAGAACTGTATTATTAAACAAAAGAAATAAAACAATGGTGCCATTTGAAGAATTATATCATGTCAAAAGTGCATAACGAAGAAATATATATCTACGGACGCGAGCAGCTCGATCGTTTCACTTTGGTCAAATTCAGACTGTTTACGACTGGCACCTGCAGTATAACAGAACAGCAGACTAAATTGTAAACGTGTGTTGCATGAATAAGTAGCCGTTTACAGTAAAAGGTCAACTACTTTAATTTACATACGAGAAAACAAAAATATTAAATTACATACATGTATATATACTAGGGGAGCAGAGAATGAAAGTCACCGCGCTACCGGCCACTCCTAAAGACTGCTAATATTCAGCTAATAATTCTTCCCTTTGGTTATTACTAAGAGGATTTCAAATGAAAGTGTATTTCATCTTCAATCTCATGTGGCCCGAGTGAAAGCCCAGATGGGCTCTTGTAATTTTTTTTGTTGGGTGCAACAAAATGTGACTTTTGACCCATGTATTAAATTTCACCACCAATCAGATTGCACTGTGCTGGTCACGTAACACCTCCAGGTTCATTTATTTACATAATTGAATACAGTAAATCAAGAGGACATTTTTCTCTAATTTGGAGTCCCATCTCTCAACTGGTAAGCAGTTTAATGTTTTATTTAACTTCACTCGTGCGAAAGCCTAACAACAGGCTCAGGATATTTTAACTGGCGCTATTGTCGGAGCAGAAGGACCGCGTTTTTTACCCAGATGGCCAGTGATTTTATATACGACACGTACGACGACCTGAAGCCAGTGAAGGGACCAGGATCCGGAAAGCTAAAATTCGAAGAAATAGATATTGGAATCTATAAGCCATCGGCTCGCTGTGCTGCATTTAAAACATCCTAGGAGAACATCTTATTTTGGGTGAAGGCACTTCAAGACCAATATTATGAGTCTCTTAAAAACTGTCAGAGATTTACCGTAAGTTGAGAGACACAGTCAGAGAGTATTGAGATCAAGTTATTTCGTTCCAGCGAGGATATTGACCTAGCGGAAACGGTACAAGCTGTCGAAGGATTTTACTTATAACCATCCACGTCTACTTAACAACAGGAATAGTTATGTGCCAAGGCACCGCATATGAGGCATGGGCAAAGATTGATCAGTTTCCCAGATTACAGATGAAAGTAGAGAACTTTGATTAGATTTGAAAAAGGCTTTTGACACTATTGACCATTCAATATTAATATCTAAAATGAAACTATATGGGGTCCAACCTAAAACCTTGACCTGGTTTTCTGACTACCTCTTGTAAATGGTATTCTTTCTGATTTCAGCCTGATTACATGCGGCATTCCTCAAGGGTCCATGGACCCTTGTTGTTTTTAATATATATAAACGATTTGCCTAACTCTAATATTTTATCTAATGTCCGCATGTATGCAGATGACACTACCCGTTGACATATGCCTCAGATAATCCAGAACAATTAATGCAAACTATGACAACTGATCTTGCAAATGTGTACAAATGGCTTAATGCCAACAAACTTAGTTTGAACATTAGCAAAACAAAGTTTATGTTCCTAGGTACACGTCATAAACTTGGTTTGCTTCCAGAAAATCCTGATATCTGCATAAATGCCTGTAATATCGAAAGAGTCAAGTCCTATAAATACCTTGGGGTACATGTCGATGAATTCCTCACGTGGTAATCACATGTACACCATATCTCTAAAAAGGTTGCCAAAGGACTCGGTGTAATGAGAAGAATAAACAAATTCGTGCCCATCGACACTCTAATTTCTATCTCGTTAGTCCTTCCACATTTGGATTACTGTAGTTCTGTCTGTGGATGTATGGGGAAGGGATTATCAGATAAAGTACAGAGGCTTCAAAATAGAGCTGCCAGAATTGTCACCGGTTATGACTATGAAGTTAGATCTAAGGATATTCTTACAGAGCTAGGTTGGAAAAACCTTAATGAAAGACGTCAAAACCAGATGGCTGGTCTTATGTTCAAAACTTTAAATGGTCATACTCCAACCTACCTCTTTGATCTTTAAAAAAAACGAGTGATGTACATGCATATAACCTGCGTCGCTCTGATCACAGTCTGCTTCTCCCTAGACCAAACACGGAAGCCCTAAGGAAGAGTTTTTCCTATAGAGGGGCTTACCTGTGGAACAACCTTTCAAATTAGCAATGTTCAATCACAAATTTTAGAAATTTTATTGATCAATTATTAAATATATTGTATTTAATTTATATTACAAATTTGTAATTAGTTTTAATATAGGCTCACGGCTCTCTGGAAGAGCATTATGTATGAAGAGATTTTCCGTGAATGAATCTTAAAGATACTTTGGAGTCGTTGGATAAAGAAACAGAGGTCACGCGCGACATGCTTGAGAACATGTTCAACACTTTATGTTATACTAAGAAAACAAAACAAGTTACAGAGCCTTCAAGTTCACAAGTCAATGAAAAAACCCAATAGCCTGTAGTTTTGGATCAACATATCCTTGAAACTCCAAAAGCAACATACACATGAGTCAAATTCAAACCGGAAGAGACGGAATTATTTAGATTCTTCACGAGGATTGTTAGCCCGCAATAAGAAACTCTCTCGCTGATTTAATGACCTTGATTTGTAACATGGAGGCTGACCTAACTGATATGCGTAATGAATTCTTACTCTCGTCACATCAAAACACGAATCAAGAAACGAAACTCGGTCATTTGGAAGACAAATTAGTGCAGCAAGATAATATATACAAGACCGAAATCAAGATGCTGTCATCACGTATTCATTGACCTAGAAGTTGAAAATGGCGAGTTGAAAGCGGATATAATAAAGCTGAGATTCGACTTTAAAACTTAAAAAAAAAATCAAGAATACAGAAAAGAAGACAATGAAAGACCAAGGTCTCCAATGTTCCGCGACTACCCAACCTACTGAAGCTTTAGCAACGAATTAGTTTGTTCAAGAGCCTTCTTTCTTACATGACAACCCGATCCCTATTCATCAGAATACATTTTCTGTGCTAAATGACGAGAGTTTACAATCACCTGACCGACAACCCACTACTAAAGAAAGGGACCATGAAGTACGGTAGTACGGTTAATTCTCGGGTTCAAAACAATGAATATATGCCTGCTCAAATGCAGTGTGTTAAACGAATAAGTAGTGGTTAAATTAAAAAACAAATAGAATGCAAGCAACCGTGGACGACGATCCTGCTGGTGTACGTTGGATCAGTGATTGATCTAATCGGCTGAACACATAAAACTAAAAATAGCAAAGCCGATACAACGTAAATTTTAGAGGTTTATAACGATATTTCGGCTGGCCAAACCAGCCTTCTTCAGGTAATATGAAGAAATGTTATTACATTGGCGAACGTGACTAACTAGAAATATGGGTTACGAAATATAGGAAATAGATGACAAATGATTGACACTATAAATATAGAAATAATAAGATAATGAGGTTATATATATAACAGCTAGTATGACTCGTCACGGATGTTGAGACCATAAGGTACGAGCTTGTGTTATGAGTTAAAAGATCAACATACGAGAAAAACAAAAATATTAAATTACATATATACTAGGGGAGCAGAGAATGAAAGTCACCGCGCTACCGGCCACTCCTAAAGACTGCTAAATTCAGCTAATAATTCTTCCCTTTGGTTTATTACTAAGAGGATTTCAAATGAAAGTGTATTTCATCTTCAATCTCATGTGGCCCGAGTGAAAGCCCAGATGGGCTCTTGTTACGAGATAAAACTGACATTCCAACTGGCACAGACAAAAGAATGCACTACACTAGTGTGCTCGTATCTTGTAATATAATACTCGCACAATGAATGACATGTAAAATGAGCCGCATAGGATTACTGCTGAAGCAGGGTCCTCAGTTCAACTAGCGGTATTTTACGTTTTTACGTTACATGTTGTTATTTCGACTTCCGCCTCTAGCTCAGAAGCCTCAATTCATAAAGACTGAGAAAGATATAATATTCCAAGCCTGTAATAAACGGGTTTATGATCGGGTCTTTCGTTCTTTTAAATAACTTCTGACTGACTTTTCAGAGGGACTTTTTATCGCGTTTGAATATCACATGTCCTATGACCTCGCTTCAGCGCGCGATAGCACATATCTTGGCATCTCTGAACAGTCTCATTTTGGCTTCGCGTTTGTTAGTCGCCTCAATAGCAAAACTCCAAGGTGGTTTGTGATTGAACTAACACCAACTTCAGCGGTATATTCTCCGTATCACACGTTAAGGTGGGTTTATCGTATGCCTGTTTGACTAAAGAGACAGGTAATCGTTCGTTGCCGACCGAGATGGCGATGAACAACGCTAGACCACTAAACTGCACTGGAAACCTAGTTACAAACATAGACATAGAAACAAAAGCATAGACATGAAAACATAGACATGCTAGAAAGTAACGAGTTGTGGTGTCTGCAAGGACAGAGCAGCTTAATAACTGGTCGATAGCTGAACTGGATTCACTCTTTCGATAGTTTCATTTGTTTCTTGATGTTTATGTATTGTATGTATTATATTGTATACATATTGTATTGTATGTAGCGATTAGACCAACCAAGGTCGCCATTCCCATTACAATCTCTACTTAAATTAGCGATAGTACCAATACTGCTGAAAACAGCACCTCAAAATTAACCAAAATCACAAATTTGAGAGATATAACTTGTATATAACTACAGCCCCGCAAAGTAAGAACATTTTACAGATATTTGTATGCGGGGGCGCAAATTGTTACACCCCCTGAAACAAACGTCTGTAAAAATAGCGCACTTTACTTGACTATATCTTGGCTTCTAGGTGAGGTATAACTCTCAAATTTGGGATTTTGACTAATTCAGTGAGGTGCTCTTTTCAGCAGTATCAGTGCTGTCGCTAAGTAGATGTAATAGGTATTTTCACTCACGCATTCAAGTAACTGAGCCAGTAGAACGTTTGGTCAGTTTTCACACAAACACGTAAAGGAACAACACATGATATACATAACACACTACGTAAACATCGAATAGTCGCCTCATTTAACAAATATGATAGAGCGTATTACATGTCATTACACTTTCAGGAAGACTAGATGTTTCCATTCGGCAAACTGGTCTTTGCTGGGGGTCTCTTGACCATCCTGTATCTATCTGGTACCCATTCCCTCTCCATCCCAAAGGACGACAACCCTGGGTCCAAATCTTATGAAGAAGGAAACTTTGTACGTGAACACAAAGAGCTGGATGACATTCAAATCCAAAATACTGTGGAGGATAGTGATTTAAATGGGAAAATGGAGGACAAGTACTGGAAACTACGGGATGAAAAGAAAAAGAAAGCTGAACAAGATGAAGCACAAAGAGAACTAGAAGACGTGAAGACGAAGAAGGACTACGGAGAGAAGGAGAAGGCGAATGACGAGAAAAATGATCAGAAAAAGCGAGAGGAGAAGAGCAAAAAGAAAATTAAAGCTGAACAAGATGAAGCACAAAGAGAACTAGAAGACGTGAAGACGAAGAAGGACTACGGAGAGAAGGAGAAGGCGAATGACGAGAAAAATGATCAGAAAAAGCGAGAGGAGGAGAGCAAAAAGAAAATTAAAGCTGAACAAGATGAAGCACAAAGAGAACTTGAAGACCTGAAGATGAAGAAGGACTACGGAAAGAAGGAGAAGACGAATGACGAGAAAAATGATCAGATAGAGAGAGTGGAGGAGAGCAAAAAGAAAGGAAAGCCGGAAGAAGACGAAGGTGAAGAGGAGGATAAGAAGAAAGCAAAGTTACAGGATGATGCAGATGCGAAAAAGATTGCTCGAGAGCTGGTTTTGAAAAAGAAGTTTAAAGTTCTTGATACACAAGAAAGACTGGAACGGGATGACCTGGAAACACGTAGTGAGGAGCACAAGGATGTGGAAGGAGATGATTTAAAATTGAGTCCCCAAGAAACAGACGCCGAGCAAGGTAACGAAGAGATAACACAAAAACCAACAACAGAGCAACGTGGATCGACGAGCAGAAGTTACCACGTGGAAAGGACCACGCCTACCCCAACTCATGACCACGTGGATAGGAATACACCCACAAGTTTGTCATCTGTACGCAGCGCTACGATTGAACTGACAAGCGTGCACACAGATGAGACCACACCCACTCCAACCGAAAAGCACGTGGACACAACCACGCCCGATACAAACCCACACCACTTAAGTCACGCCTCGGCTTTACCGAGTCGTCAGCCGCCGAGCCAACCGGGTTTAACTGAAGACGAAGAACTTGAAAAGATCTTTGAGAAACCATAATTATCACAGGCGAAAATTACAAGGTCGCATAGCAGGACTGATGCCGCACGTAATGTTTTAGAAACCCTCAGTAATCCGCAAAAAAAAGATTTTACTTTGAAACAAGATAAGTTAGCATAAAGTCAGTACTATGAGATTTCAAGTAGCAATCGCAAAAAAGGACACTAGTCACTGAACTATTCTTGTTGAACCGATGTGCAAAGGAGAATAAAATCGAATAATTTAGGCGCACTGTAAAAGCGCTAATATAACATTTGAATTAATATGGCATTGACTGAAAATAAAACCCTACATCTAGCCATGCTGTTTTACCTTTTTACTTTAATATTTCAGCTCAAATACTTGGAATAAATCATTAGCTTTAATAAACCCGGCTTTACGCAATCAGTTAGTGCGTTTACAGACGGAACAGTTAGTGCATTTACAGAAGCAACAGTTAGTGCGTTTACAGACGGATCAGTTAGCGTGTTTACCGAAGGAACAGTTAGCGCGTTTACCGAAGGAAAAGTTTGTGCGTATACTTACAGAACAGTTAGTGCGGTTACATACGGAACAGTTAGTGCGTTTACAGACGGAACAATTAGTGACTTTACAGAGGGGACAGTTAGTACGTTTACAGACGGAACAATTAGTGACTTTACAGAGGGGACAGTTAGTACGTTTGCAGAGGGAACAGTTAGCGCGTTTAAAGACGGAACAGTTATCGCGCTTACAGAGGAACAGCTAGTGACTTTACAGAAGGAACAGTTAGCGCGTTTACAGAAGCAACAGCTAGTGCGTTTACAGACGGATCAGTTAGCGCGTTTAAAGACGGAACAGTTATCGCGCTTACAGAGGAACAGTTAGTGCATTTACAGAAGCAACAGCCAGTGCGTTTACAGACGGAACAGTTAGCGCGTTTACAGAAGAAAAAGTTTGTGCGTTTGCATACAGAACATATAGTGCGTTTAAAGAAGGAACAGTTAGCACGTTTACAGAAGGAACAGCTTGTGCGTTTACAGACGGAACAGTTAGCGCGTTTACCGAAGGAAACGTTTGTGCGTTTACATATACAGAACAGTTAGTGCGTTTACATACGGAACAGTTAGTGCGTTTACAGACGGAACAATTAGTGACTTTACAGAGGGGACAGTTAGTACGTTTGCAGAGGGAACAGTTAGCGCGTTTAAAGACGGAACAGTTATCGCGCTTACAGAGGAACAGCTAGTGACTTTACAGAAGGAACAGTTAGCGCGTTTACAGAAGCAACAGCTAGTGCGTTTACAGACGGATCAGTTAGCGCGTTTAAAGACGGAACAGTTATCGCGCTTACAGAGGAACAGTTAGTGCATTTACAGAAGCAACAGCCAGTGCGTTTACAGACGGAACAGTTAGCGCGTTTACAGAAGAAAAAGTTTGTGCGTTTGCATACAGAACATATAGTGCGTTTAAAGAAGGAACAGTTAGCACGTTTACAGAAGGAACAGCTTGTGCGTTTACAGACGGAACAGTTAGCGCGTTTACCGAAGGAAACGTTTGTGCGTTTACATATACAGAACAGTTAGTGCGGTTACAGACGGAACAGTTAGTGCGTTTAAAGACGGAACCGTTAGCGCTTAGAGAGGAACAGTTAGTGCGTTTGCAGACAGAACACTAAGTTAGTGAAGAGATAATGCGATCTGTGTTGACGAGGTCACGAGAATTAATGCAGCACTCAACAGTAAAACTAGTTTGGTTTTTAATCTCACAACATAGTTTATAACTCAACACGACATTAGCTCCAGTGTTTTGTAAACACTGAATTGATTCGTTTTCCACATTACTGTATTTTCTCCAATTTCCGTCTCTCCAGTATTTCGTTTTGTGGCCCTTATAGCTGTTTGCCGTAGTTTACCGTTGGTACAAGACCGATTTAGTGATAGTCAGTCTTCGCGACTCTAATACACTGCTACATTTTAGCTAATATAACCAAGTATTTTAAACCTTCTTGGCTGAGCCCGCTATAGGCTTTCTGATTTTCGCTCAGTTGTTATTGTTCGTTTCAGCAACCTGGCGGTAAAACATGGTCGAAAGACATATTTTCTATAAACTCTTTTTGTAACAAAGTTTCTTACTCGTCGTCCTCATTTCTTCTTTGAAGAAGTGAAGGGAAACAACTTCTCCTCACATCCATCTCTCGTCTGTTGAGTCTCGTGACGAACTGTTCGGTTTTTATTTTAGGCCTCTGAGAGAATTCTCTTCTTAATTTTTTTATATTGTTTTCTATGAGGTTTCTCGTTTTTTCCTTGCTCTTCTTCGTCATAGCAAGCAAACGTTCCTTCTTTTTTTCTCCGTGAAGCAACTCTTGTTTGTTTTTGAAATCAGTAAATTCAGCCTGACTCCACGAGGCGTGAAACCTGAAATAGAATAATATTTAAACTGAATACAGCATAGTCCCATGCATGCGGTAATATCCATAGAGGATATTATACGGTGGTGCCGCGAAGATATGAAGCTTATCCTCGACAGCCAAACTATTTCACGAGTGAGCGCAGCGAACGAGTGAAATATTTTGGACTAGAGAGGATTAACTTCACATCTTTGCACCACTTTGTCGAGAAAATCGTTACAGAGTTTTAGATCTTATTTTGCTTTACTGACCATGTCCATTTTTGGGGTTGCTCATTTAAGCTTTTTATATCTTCCTCTGCGATTTTCACAAACCTGTCGCCATCTTTGCGGCAAGCGTGAGGTTATACATCCGGGAGTTAAGTGGCGAATTTTCCACGACTTACTCCAGCGCAGCGATTGAAATATGGATTCTACGAAGGGCTTAGACAACACTCTCGTCCTTAATAAACGGAGGAAAAACAGCCAACATTCACTTTTTTGTTATATTACTGCATTTTTATAGGCACAATTAACATTTGAAGTTAAAAAAAAACCACGAGGAGTCTCGTGAATTAAATTACGTAAACGCTTTCAAGCGGGACCAGCACACTCGCGGGAAACAATCACATTCTAAACATAACCTAGTCTGTAAAACACAACCTAGTCTGTAAAACACAACCTAGTCTGTAAAACACAACCTAGTCTGTAAAACACAACCTAGTCTGTAAAACACAACCTAGTCTGTAAAACACAACCTAGTCTGTAAAACACAACCTAGTCTGTAAAACACAACCTAGTCTGTAAAACACAACCTAGTCTGTAAAACACAACCTAGTCTGTAAAACACAACCTAGTCTGTAAAACACAACCTAGTCTGTAAAACACAACCTAGTCTGTAAAACACAACCTAGTCTGTAAAACACAACCTAGTCTGTAAAACACAACCTAGTCTGTAAAACACAACCTAGTCTGTAAAACATAACCTAGTCTGTAAAACATAACCTAGTCTGTAAAACATAACCTAGTCTGTAAAACATAACCTAGTCTGTAAAACATAACCTAGTCTGTAAAACATAACCTAGTCTGTAAAACATAACCTAGTCTGTAAAACATAACCTAGTCTGTAAAACATAACCTAGTCTGTAAAACATAACCTAGTCTGTAAAACATAACCTAGTCTGTAAAAGTGCTGCATATTTAAGAAATAGAAAACATTTCCCGTGTTTCTATAGAGTTATAGAAACACGAGTGGGAGTTTGGGAGAACGAGAAATGCCAGTGGGAACACGAGCCCGAAGGGCGAGTGTTTCCACAGCTATTTCGAGTTCTTCCAAACTTCCACAAGTGTTTCTATAACTCTATAGAAACAAGGGGGAAATGTTTTCTATTTCATTTATAAAATAAACAAATAGAAGCACGGAAACGCTCGCTTAATTTGATAACCAAAACGTAAATTCTCACAACTAGCTCAAACGCGCGCTCAACTTACTCACTGTTTCTATAGAGTTTTATAAAATAGTTTCGATAGTACGCGCGCTGTGATTGGCTGTAAGCCGTGTTTCTATAACTCTATAGAAACATAGACAGATGAGCGCGCGCTTGAGCTAGTTGTGAGAATTTACGTTTTGGTTATCAAATTAAGCGAGCGTTTCCGTGCTTTTATTCGTTTATTTTATAAAGGAAATAGAAAACATTTTCCCCTTGTTTCTATAGAGTTATAGAAACACTTGTGGAAGTTTGGAAGAACTCGAAATAGCTGTGGAAACACTCGCCCTTCGGGCTCGTGTTCCCACTGCCATTTCTCGTTCTCCCAAACTCCCACTCGTGTTTCTATAACTCTATAGAAACACGGGAAATGTTTTCTAGTTCTTAAATAGAAACACGGCTTACAGCCAATCAGAGTGCGCGTACTATCGAAACTATTTTATAAGGTAGTATGGGAGATGGATGCTCGTGGTAATGAGCTGCTGGTGTGGTGTTTTAGTTTGTTAGAGAGGTAATCTGCCGTAACTTAGTGTTTGTGTAAGATTACAGTATAGCTTATACTATGTTAAACATTACTGCGAATTGTAAGTATACCTTCTAGGGGAGTGGTGATTAGGCGCCAGTTTTCCGGCATTCGCCACACCCTGTCCTATACACGGTAGAAGGCAAGGGAAATACCTCTGGGTGGTGGTGGTGAAAAGGTTACGTTTCTTGTTCAATTCATTGACGACTCTTCTTTGCTCTCTTTGAATCACATTCAAGTCGATCTCCAAACTCTTTAACAAACCTGTATTCATGTGATGAGCATATTTTAATCCATGCTTGTTACATATTTTTATTTTGCTTCTCTTTGGCAGATTTCTAATCCTTACGAGTTCTTGGTTGAGTCTTTCATCAGCTCTCTTTCTTGCTGCCTCAAAGCCCAACAAATCCATTAATATTTGAGACTCGAAATCTTCAAGGCCATAGATTTTTAACAAGATTCAAGTTTGCTTACGAGTCACTAGTACCTCCCTGCTTGTATCGACTCGAACTGTTCCAAAGCAAACTGAACATTGAATCTGTACGAGGTTTATCTCGAGTCGTTGCTAGTTATTCTATTAAAGCTGTTGATATATCGTATCAAATGATAGTGCATGACATGTTTTACGGGTATGAACATTCAGTCCCAGCTAAAAAATGTTGGCATACCGCTTCATGGATAGGGTTTGTTAGATGTCACTGATGCATACTGAAGTACACTGGCAATTATTTTAACAGCTGTGCATTGTAGCGATCATAGTACTTCACATGAGAAACACGTCGTCACAGTTGCGTGTTGTATAAGCGACTTCACGCATCCACTGCCTGATTCTACTGGTAATTCAGTGAAAAGTGTAAAAGTTGCAGCAAACGATCTTGTGAGATTGGTCACATGCAGATCAAACGCAAAACGTGTGGTTTCACCGCACGTCCAGTGCTGTTCCTGTATGTCGAGTCTGGCCTCAAGGCAGCCTCTAGTCTCCAATCTAATCTTTCTAGCACAACATAGTCATTCTGTGTATCCTATTCTAACTTGTTTTAACTTGATGTTTTTCGTGGTTTCTTTTTCCATGTTTCCAACTCACATATTCCGATCCTCAGGCGACAACTGCCTTCTCCTTGTGACCCTTCGCTGAGATTGTACAAATTGCTGGAACCCGATCTAGGCTGACCCTTTTTTAGCCTCTGGCGAGCTCCCAAACGTACCGGTAATCAACGTTTTGTGCCACTCATGTGCTGCTCTGAGTCAACAAGTCCTTATGTTTCAACAATAGTCTGGACATTTTATGGGCGACACAACTAAAATGTAAATATTGGGTGGCCGTCATGTCAAGCGGTGTGTTTTGATGTTATAATACCAGTCCTTTGGGGAATTAAGCCTATTGGTACTTAGTGCACTTTTCTAAAGACTTGATTGTTTCTGAGGAACTAAATTAATTGGTGTTCAAAGGGGATTAGGCTAAGTAGAATTTCGATGTTTTCATACTGCCTTTAGAAGAATAGTTACTCTATTTCTGCTCCACAAATAAATCAAATATTTATTTCAATCACAAGTAAACCATTTTAATAATGCATAATAGTGCCTAAATACGTTAATGATCGTTGATGTTCTTTTATTCTTTTCTGAGGCTGTCGGAGGAATCGAAGTGAGCAGACGAACTCATCAGGCTAGTCACTATTCTGTATGTTAATATTTAAAAAAACACTTTTCTTGGTATCCAAAAAAATCCTATTGTCGTTATGAAAGAAAAGGTTACAGGAAAACACAAAAGAAAAATGTTTGTATATATACAGTAAAAACACACGGGGAAATGTCAATAATATTTAATTTTAAAATTATAAAATTTGTCACGATGGTTGTCAAGACAACTATTGTCTAGTTACTGAGGTACCACGAGGGAAACACGTTGATTTTAGTTAGCCATTGGTATAAGTTTTCTGTAGGAATACATCTAACGAGGTTTAGTTGAACAAGATGTTATCTTGAGAGCTAGCGCTATCGAGAAAAAGTATATGTTGATCAGATCTGAAAAAAATGAAAAATATGTTACACAAAGAGGGAATTAAAATATCAAGGCTTGTGTTGTTCGTTTCAGTTAAAGAGAGCTCGTGTACTGAAACGGCTGTAACCTGATCTGTAGAACTGTCACCAAGACATGCTCGTCTTGTCGTCGAACTTGAACATAAAAGTGAAATTCCCAGGAGTATTGTTAGTAAACTTCCGAGGCTTTGCATATTCAAATTAATTACAACCCACATAACATGTTATTGGCAATAAAGTATTGATAAGCTGCTGTTTGCCTTTCTTAACAAAAAGAGTCAACACAAGTGAACGTCTGCACGCAAACGGCAAGTCGACAGGAAACTAAATATGAAAACAACGAGAAACAAAGCTGTGATGAAATATAATAGCCTCGGGTATGAGTGACAATAGAATATACTAGAACACTTTACCTCAATCAAGATGATGAATGCGAGCCGCAAAACGTTCAGTAGGAAATAGCTCATTTCCCGAGTTCCAATCTGGTAAATATTAAACGGTTACTATCGTGACTACAAGGGAAACGGACACCGCTACCACAAGCCGGAAGGTTTCAAGTTCCTGAATAACTATCACGCGAATCGAAGGTGAAAATTGTCTCTCAGGTTTTCTGCTGAGATATATCATGAAGAACAGCATTTGATTGAGGATTCAACTGTAATCTCAACGGTTCTGGGACCGGTTCTGTCAGCATGAGCGTCCACTCTTCACGGAATCCATTGATTAGAATCAGTAAGACAGGAGAGATGAGACTCAAAAATAAAGTTGGTAATGCCATCTTAAAGGAGAATGCTTACGAAGAGAGGGCTCTAAAATCTAAACTCGATGACCTGAGAAAATATCGCGAGAGGCAGGATAAGTACATGACATATCGACAGCTAGAATTCGCCACCAAACAGATTACAGCGTCCGAGGATAGGCCACACGCAACATCTGAGACTTCTGAAGCAAGAGAAGGTTGTCTACCTGCGATCAACGTGAGTGAGAGAAAACAAAGAACGAATATTTCGTCAGACAGTAGAGAGTTCGGCAACAGCAGCGAAGTCGCGGGGAGTAAAAAGAGAAGTCAGGGGAAATGGGAAAAAGCTATCACGTTTGTAAAGCTCGCCATACAGAACAGAGAGCGTCCTCCAGAAGATAAGACATTTATTACTCAGCAGGCGAGCGTTGTGAGAAGAAAAGAGAAAAGCAAGGAATCTAAAAGTGAACCGAAAAGGACTAGTCTGCCTCCTCTAAGAACTGCACAACCCGAGCTATCGACGGTTTCTACCGCACCTTGCGACAGGCGTCCTAGACTAAAACCGTTATCACGGCAGATTAGCTTCCCAGATATGATCAAACTTTCCCGTGAAATGTCCACAGCGGGACTGCAGGACCCAAGGTTTCTAAAACTAACTTCATGTTTGAGTGGAGAAGGTGACGTTCTGACTACAAGTACTCGGCGGACGGTTGGAAACTGCAGTAAAAATAAACCTATGAACGTGCTCATGAAATACCCAACAGACCACATATAATATATCTAAGAGAGTTTTAATTATGATTTCCATCGGAGCAGAGTTATCAACAATTTAACAGCAGGTGAATAACAGTTCTACTTCAGTTGCTGAAAGTAAATAAATCGAATGATTTTTTATTTGCTCGTATGCCGGAATAATAAATTACAAGATACAATACACACAAAATAGGTATGTTTACAAATATTTTTTTACAGGGTAAAGTTAGGAATAGAAGATAAGTAAACCGTTAGATTTTCAAGTTAGCCTCCAGCATAAATAATAAAAAATATTTCAGTGTTTGCTTCGAGAATTCCCTTTGTTTAGTTTGTGGCCGAATTTAGGATATTGCTTTCCCAATGGCTATAAACCCATGGTCATAACAAGGTGTTAAACTATGAAAGTAATTTGTTGTTGTGTGAAGCCATACGCCATGTGTGAAGGCAATACCATATACAGTATCAATACATCGTAAATACTGTTAGAAACCATCTATTTGTTTTTGAGTTATTTATTTTTCCCATGACTTATTCAACTTTAACTGATATATTTTTCCTCGATGTATTTAGGATTCCCGTTTAGGATTAAAAACGAGCAATAATTCTAGGTACCAAATTACGATGTCATGCACATACGATAGGGAAAGAACGCCAATGCTGGTTTACCTGTGTATTGATGTGCGAATTCAAACTGAAAGATATTGAGGGATCGGCTGTGGATTTTAGTTCATTCTCAGCGGTGTCTCCCGTCACACACATGCAAATCAACATTCAGTGTACAGTTAACTGTATTCCTCTGTAACGTTCTTTTCTGTAGTTGTGTGATGGGTGTTTACTAGAAAGGTTTTTATCACAGGCGGATGAAATAAGAAAATATCTCCCCAAAGTGAATGCTGTCAGCATTGGATATACCCTGGTTCCAGAGGGGCTCAGGTACGAATATACTGTAATGTGCCGCGATCGAAAGAGTTTTGATTCCCCGAAGGAGTTTTGTTTTGCGTGACGACCGCCAGCCCGTGGCAACTGACATACACTAGTTGTTCATAACCTTCGTTAGCACCACCAAACCGTACCGCTAGCTGTCAAGTGGAATGCAGTTATGCAAAGAACGTACCCATACTGCACTGAATGACCACATCCGGCTTTGGAATCGGAAGCAATCACTGTGACAAACATACCAACTATGCATATGTTAGAGAAATGAAGACTTGTAACCATTTGGTAAATAATATTCACTATGGTGACAGTAATGGTGGTAATGATAGGTTAATGTAACTCGTGTGTGACTGTACTTTTAAGTATTATATTTTTTAAATGCTTATACATGTATAATATGTTTGTCAGTTACGCGCGAAGTGACGATCGGCGCTATTTCGAAATCGCGATTAAACGATCGTCAAATAAGTGACTTTACTAATTACATATCGAAAAATCTTCAGATTTCTTACCGTTAACTTTTATTTACAAATCCTGAAGTCACATAATGATTGCAATTTCATAAAAAATATTATTATAAATATTTAGGGCTTCTGTTAGTCATCAAGTTTAAATACTGGCTATTACATTAGCTATTCTATTGTGCAGATCTGAGAGCATTTGTGTAGGTGAGTCAAGCGAAACTTCTTCTGATAATTTACATGTGCCCTCCATACCGCAGTGCTTTTCATTAAATATATCAAATAATGTATTCAACATTCTAATAATTATAAATATTATCTATGGGATGTATAACATGTACCATGTAGAATCAATAAAGTGTAACTGAAGACTAAGTCAACAATTTACAAGGTTAAATCACCTTCCAATATTTTGAATTAAATAGTGCTGGTCTCCGCTGATGATTTAATCTTTTTGTTTGTACAAACAACGCGGTAACCAGTACAATCATAAAGTGTTTTTCATTCGGCAGTTGAATGAGTGATGATCTGATCAGCGACTTCAGGACAAAAACAACGCGGTGCAGAAGGATTTCGTGATTCACCAACTGAACCCGACAGTTTCCTGTTCGTGTAACTAGAAGTGCATCTTTTCATAGTTCTCTCTGTGCTCCTTTCTAGCGTGGTATTATTTGGTAGCAGTTCGTTTTGGCAGAGCCCTTTGCATATATCTCAGGTCCCTGTAATTCCAGTGCTGCCTCTTTACATATGCAGACATTATTGGATTTTCTTCGGGAAACAGTTTATCGTTCATTGAGTTCATAGGTAAATGTTTAGGTATCCATAACGGCCTTGGTGTTGTACTGTTGGCTGCCTTTCTACCACATCCCAGGGTAACGTCACAGTGTTCTCGTAGCTGTCGAGTGTCCCAAGCAGTCTTAGCTCTTATCTGCACAGTCTTGAGTTTCTCTTGATTCAAGTTGAACGGATTCACTCTGTGTACGTATCCCATCCTAGCATGTTCCTTACGAATGTCGGGTAAGAATGTCTCTAGTAATCTCTCGCGATTCTGTTCACTAATGGATGTCAAATCCAGTTCAGACCGACACGACTTCGCTCTGCGAGAACGCGTTGAGCTCGCATCGGTCTGTACTGAGTTAGCTCTGGAGGTGTGTGGACGGTCAGAACTTTGTACAGTTTGTACTCGAGACAGATCTTGGGATATAGACAACGAAAAACTTGTGCTTGATGGCTGAACCATAGTACATGGTACTCAACTGCACCACACAATATACAACAACAACACTGAGAAACTGTTAACTGTACACACACGTTAAACAGCAATTCTTGGCTCTTCTTTTCCCGGTGCGTTGTAGAGTGAGTTTTGCAATTACTCTGATCTCTAGATGACTTGTTAAACAAGCCTAAACTACTCCCTAACTACGAACCCTACACAACTGGCGCTTACCACAGTTCGCTTCGGTTGCTGTACGAGACGGAAGAATTCGACACGCTTGATACTTTTCATCATTAATAGAACATTGTTATGGAGCTGTCAACAGCTTTTGTGATCAACTCAAAGTAATTAAAACTTTAGCCCTGGTTACCAAGCAGGAATGCTGCAAGGGATGCTGGGATAATACAACGCAAGGAAGCCTGGTACTGAAAATTTACAAGGACAAAATATTGGATAGAAATTAGTAAAATATGCAAGGGATGATTATACAGTTGGGAATGTATTTGAACTAAATACATTTTCCCAACCGTAAAATCAGACTTGCAACTTTTATTGCTAAATTAAAAGGTTGAATACTTTAATGTGATGAGAAAAAAAGCTTCTTTAAAGTGCCTATATAAATTCTACATCAAGTGAATAGTAGAATGGTACAATATATCTTGCTTTGAATGCTGTGCCGCTGAGTTAAGGAGGTTTCAATATCCCCTGACGTCATGTAATTACCATTTTGGATATTAAAACCTCCTTAACTCAGCGGCACAGCATTCAAAGCAAAATATATTTTACCATTCTAGTGTACTATTCACTTGATTTAGAATTGATATCTAAAATAAAAATTGTTTGTTCATAGGCACTTTAATGTTAAGTAAACAAGTCCAAGAACTACAGAAAAGCTGATCGAACAACGTATATATTGAGAATTCTACGATATTTCGGCTGGCCAAACCAGCCTTCTTCAGGTAGATCTTACAATTGAAATGAATATTTCACAATGGCAAGTATAAATATGAAGGTAATTATACACAATCTAAGAGGAAAAAGGAAATGACGTTTTGAGAAAACATAAACACGGGTCTACAAGATAATGGTTTGGCCAGCCGAAATATCGCAGAATTCTCAATATACACGTTGTTTACTTATTAGTATTTTTGGCTGATCAGCAAGATCCAACGTACCACCGACAGAATTGTCGTATACGGTTTTTGCTACTTTTTATTATTAATGTTGCACGCAGTCTCATGTAACTGAATAATTTACATATTTTAAAATGACAAGTTCACCAAGGAGACGGTTGTAAAATTGATTTAACTTCTACTTCAAGCCTAACCACTTATTTCATTCTTACAATACTTGTTAGTTCTCGGTATGCTTGTTAAGTGTATGCTTGTTAAGTGTATGCTTGTTAGTCAGTGTATGTTTGTTAGTTGCATGCTTGTTGGTTTCGATTGTTTGTTGTTTGTTTGTTGTATGCTTGTTAGTTAGACAACAACAACAACATACTTTATTTCATACCATTAGATTAAATAGTACTAACCGAAGAATTGAAAGATTAATTAAAACTGTATTCAGTATACGTTGCCCAGAATAACTTTCTGATCTAAGCTGGGCAACGTCATATTATGATGATAGTTTAGTAAATGATATGTTGGTGGAAAAGCGAGATATTACGCAAAAGGAAAAACAAACTTCATTTTTTTTGCTCTATTGGCATATTACTGATTTAAATCTCAAGGGGATAAATCTTCTTTTGAGGTGGTGAAACACAACAAAATTAGTTTTGCTTATATTCAAGGACAGTCTATTTTCACAGAGCGGCAGGAGCCATGCAGTTAATGTATCACTTGTTAGTTCTATGCTTGTTAATTGTATGATGTTAAGTTAGTTGTATGCTTAACTCTTTCGGGTCCGAGCCTGTAAATATAGGTCCCCTGAGACCTATATGAGAAAAAAATATTGCATCACATCTAGACATGCTGGAAAGACGATGTTGCGATATTATGTGAAGGGATGTATGGCTTCAAAGTCAGAGCTATAACAGGGATCGCTCGACTCTTTCACTATGGAGAAAAGCTCATTTGTTTTGGCGATTGTTTCATTTCTTCGATTTTCACGAATTTCGAGGAGCTGAAAATCGGCTCAAAAAAACCTTCCCGTTTGCACTTGAACTCAAGAGCAAACACAAAATAAGCACACAGTCGTTGCAGTACCTTGTTTAATCTTTCCAACCAGCAGGTTTGTTTTCACAAAACACACCAAGCGACGGTGAACCACGCCGATGTTTGCACTGCATTTCACTCGACCACATTGTCCTGCTCCCACCTCCAATTGCATGCTGGGTAATGGACAAAAACATCACACGGGGTCCCGTCCTCTGGGACTCCGGTAGGGAGTCCCTACAACCAAGAGCGGTGATTTGGACTCAAGCCGTTGCTTCAAAGTGACAAAAACACATCTAATAGGTTGAGCAGGGGTAAAAGAATGCCAACTGCAGGATTTCAAGGATTTCATTGAAGAATTTTTTCCTGTGTCTCAAAGCACAAACACAACGGAAAAACCCTGTGAAATCCCCTCACAAAGCCTACTAGAAGCAAACCAAGTACCTTTCAGCCATCCTCAGACTTAATGATGTCTTCAAGCTCTCTGACAGTGGCATATTTCTCCAAAATTAGAGCACATTTCATTAGAAACCCTACCGAAGCAGCCATACCTACCGTCAACGAGTGAACATAATTCTCCCAAATGGCATTGTGGGAAATGTTTGAGCCCTCGGCTTAAAAAGTCAGCAGTATTTAACTGCCCCGGGCTGGTAATAAGTTCATGTCCTAGATACACCAATATGTTACTGACGTTCTATGACCGAAACATAATAGAACGTAATTAACCTATTGTTGTATCTAGGACATGAACTTATTACCCCCGGGCTAGCCAAACTTGAACTGAGGGGGGAGGGTTGAGTTAGCACTCAGGATTTCACCAATTGAGCTCACACACAATCAGCCCCGAAAGAGTTAATTGTTAGTTAGTGTATGCTTGTTAGTTACTGAGTGGTATATGCTTGTTAGTTAGTGTATGCTTGTTAGTTGTATGCTTGTTAGTTAGTGTATGCTTGTTAGTTGTTGCTTGAAGCAATGAAAGAAAAGAGAAGCATCAAATATTTAGGGTTATTATCAGTATGGATTATCATCTAAATAGGAAAGAACATGTACACGAGTTATCTAAAAAACTTCTAGGAATATTGGCATATTATTAAAACTTCGTCATTTTGTCCCCATCGAAACCTTAATACAACTGTACTATACTATTATCTTGCCTTTTCTTACGTATGATGTTCTAGAATGGGGAAATACATATCAATCTAATTTATTACCCTTAGTTACATTGCAAAAGAAAGCTGTTCGAATTATTACTTTTTCCGATTATCGTGCACATACCTCTCCTCTGTTTAAGAAATTGAATTTATTAAAATTATCAGATATTGTTTATCTTAATACAGCATTATTCATGCATCAGTTTAATAGTGGCAATCTTCCAGGCAGTTTTAATGATTTTTTCAGCTCAGTAAGTAGCCGGCACAACTATAATACACACTTAGCTTCTAGATCACCCTTTTCTCTTACATCAGCTCGTACAAACTATGGTAAATTTAGTATCAGATTTGTAGGTACTAAGATCTGGAATACTATTGATGAATCTTTTAAAACTCTTTACAGATTTTAGTGATTATTAAGGCTGTTCAGTTAATTGCCATTATTAAGTATCTATTAGTTTTATTATGTATTATCTATCGTAGTAGATCTATTAGGCAAGTGTTTAATGAGTCATCTTTCCTTTCCTTTTTTCCTGTTTTAGTTGTAGTATTTAACTCTGTAATTTTTTCCTGACGATCATTGTAATTTATCTCTTTAATGGCCACCTGTCTCGATTAGCCCCTATGGCTATTACAGGTGGCCTACACTTGTTGATTAGTTGCTTGTTCTTGAACTAATCTACATGTAATCATTTGTGAGTGTAATAAAGCTGTCTGTATATGCAAGAGATAACTGGGCTAAACATAAATGTGTCTATCATACTGCTATATAGTGACTGGAACAATTTGGAAGCCTGAGTATTAAGGAAATACACGTGTTGCCTCTTTTTAAATCGGCCAAACGTGAACGGAGGATGTGATGGAAGAGCAAAGCTAAAGACAGTTCTACAGCTCCAGTTGGTACACAGCCCACCATAAGGACTGTCGGCACTAGTACCCATAGTCACCGATGTAATAACATTACGATTGTTTAGATGGCACCGGGTTTAAGATCAGATAACCTCTTATTTTACTAACTTAGTTTTACATCAACACTGGCCTGCTGGTACGTTTGACTCAGTAAAATTGTGAGTGGTTAGTTCATGATTAGACTCGAACTCGTCTTGTTATCAGCACAGTCTGATGACGCAATCGTCTGGCGCACCATGCTTGAAGTACAGAGGGCTGAGGGAGCTTTTGGGATGCAGAGACACTGGTTTGTTAACTATTACTGGCACCACCTGATTAACACACGGCTCTTGGTCTTCTGTACTGAATCGAGGCGTGTGCTCAATTTGCAAATATTCTGCAAACCATTTGAGAAGCTCATCAAAATCCCGCCAGACCTCCTCCGTGTTTCTCGCCCTTTTTCCGTTCCCTTGCAGTCTGTCGAGGTATTTCTCGTTTTCCTGGCTGCGGACATGCGCAGATGTTACTCGTGTCTGCAGGGTACCTATCCCGCGTATACGCACACTTCGTGACGAGCTGATCCTGACGGGTCGATCTCGCCTTGTTGATTGGCTAGAAAACACGTGACGATTTGTAGAATTTCCGCGATCTTTTGTTGAACGGATTTCTTCATTTTTATCAACATCGTTTGGCTCCGTGTTTACCTCCTCCTCTGTGCGCAACAGCCTCGATCCCACCCTTGAACGCGCCACTGTATCTCCTCCACTCACTGGAGGTATTTGAAGTAGATCAGCGCCATGACTTGCCCCTCGCTCGATTCCCGCGAATTCTCCCTCACTCAATGCACTTTCACATTCTTTCAAACAACGTTTTTGGTTTCCTTCTTGTGAAAATTCTCTCCTTTCAGCTACATCGCCGGCGACAGACTTACGAGATGAATGACTCTGTAGGGATATGCTTTCACTCGATAAAGCGCTTGCCGTAAATCCTTTTTGTTGCATCCACGATTCAGCAGCTTCGCTTCGTAAACTACACCTTCTGTGTTCAGCTCTGCTTGGTGTTCGGATCTCTGTATTCTTGTGCCAGATCTTCCTGGTTCTCAACTCAACTTTTCTTGTGTCGCCAGTAGCAAGCGTAGCGCGTAGTGATGTGCCAGGGATGGACGCACGACGGAGATCACGAAGTTCCTGATATTTCTTCTCTCTTTTTTCTATATCTATTCTTTCCCGCTCTATTTCTCTCCATTTTATCTCCTTTTCCTGATGTAGTCTTTTCTCTGTTGACTCCAAGCCACATTTAAGTGCTGAGTTACGAAACCTGGCGAAATGTGCCTTGCGTCGAGTCTCACTAAACCTACTATGGTGGAGCTGCCTGGCGTCTCTACGTAGCCTCTCTGTGTGATGACCTGAGCCTACGATGAAGTTGTTGTCTTCCGAGTACAAAGCGCGTGTTGCCATCTTACGATTAGACGATAGTTTATAGAATATATATACGAGCGTGAGTTGGAGACGAACTTGGTCTTCCTTGACGTTCTATTAGTTAAAGCGGGAGGAAATGTGTATCAACGGTATCAAAGCGGTCATCATTTACTTTCTAAATGAAGGTAAGATCCCGGTGCTTCCATGTCAATCTTCTGCAGTGTCAAAGTCTGTAACGTTGCTTCTCAGCCATCAGATTTATTAGTTGTCTGAGTTATAGTCAATCAAAATATCAAGTTTTCAAACTTTCTACTGAACAATAATAACTAATTTCTTGTCGGATTTCGAGAAAAATACTTTACCAACTCAAGTATTTTCTAAAGAAATGTCGCCTCTATCCTCTGCCATAAGTAAACGAACGTATTGGATTTTCTTGGCGTTGTTACTGTAAGATTGTAGTGTTACCGCGGAACGTTTTGTTCTTTCATTATTTGTAACTATAGAAACAGGAAAAACTGGCTTGCGGTTAAGAAGGAGAGCAGGTGATTATATATTCTCTCCTATCACACGCGCTTACATGCAAAACTGAAAACACAAACATCGCTACGTACTCTCATATTTTGTTTCTATTCATTAAAACTTACACTTGAACAATAAACAACACTTTTAAATAATCGTACTCCTTTTGCAATTATCTCATACGGAAGACTGGTAACAGATGGCGTTTGAAAGCAAAGGAAATGTTCAAAATACAGAACAATTAGTGAGATTCTAACCTTCCCTAATGCTAAGCAATACAAATTCATCGCTAACAGAATGCATTCCTTCAGGTTATTCAAAATGTTCACACAAACCTCAAAGACCAACCTAAATTCCCCTGGAGTTCGTTGGAATACTTAATCATTTATAAGCCTCTGGCTTGGGAGACATGTTAATGGCTTCATGTATCTTCAACGCAAAATAAACCATTTGGCATTTGACAACGACTGTAGGCCGGACAAGGCGGGGGACGTTTGACAAAAAGGCCTTGGCTGTGGCTGTATGATGTCCTACCCTGTCTAGAATCAGAATCGTTTTATTTACTGCATATTAATTACATATTATTTTAGCATTATATATACAGAATAACTGTAGCATGAGAGAAAAAAGGGCTTACATGGCCTCATGCACCCGTTTTAATTGAGCTAATTAATTTTTACTTCAAAAATAGTATCAACGTAATGGCATTTGCCGTTATTCTAAATAAATTCAATAACGATTCTCAGAAAAGTACTAGCGCTAGAATTGTTTTAAGCTCATTTGAGTCCTCTGTACTCACTATGACCCCGCCCCCCGACCAGGCACCTGTCTTATGTATTTCTTATCGCCCCGGCCCTGTGTTGATGCAACATTAATTGTTTGTGGAATCATAGTTAATAGAGTGGAATGGTTAGGAAACCTGGCAAACTTCAAAGAAGCGAACAAAGGCGCTGCGATTTAGGTTAGAAGGGGGTAAGACAAAATATTGTGCACGGTCATAGTTCATTAGCTAGCGTCCCCTGGATGACTGAACCCACACATTTCTATTAGGTGATTGATTAACGTATTCCAATATCTATTGTATTTTGTGCAAGGTCACAGTTGAAAAAAGCGAACAAAGACCTATAACAAAGAAGGTCGCTGGGTTTCATAACCATTCCACTCTAGTTATAAGTATGGTGGAATAAACCCCTTGTATTGGCTAGTGGCTGTAGCCCATGCACCCATAAACATCCCAAGAAAATATATCGCGTGCCAATAGCCGATACCGAGGAATGCCGATACAAACACCTCTGTTAATAAATGATATAATATGGAATTACTCATTCATAGTACAAAACAATATAATACCAAAAGCAAATTATCACCAATACCCTACGACAACAGCGCTGTAGGTCAAAGTATTGTCACGTGTGTATTGCTCGTAAATAAAATGCATATTATGATGTCTATATAGTTCCTTAAATTTAAACCTACTACTTATGCTTTACGGAATAAAACCAGCACCAGGCCGGAGTAAACACAGAACGCTTCAAGAACAGTTATATAAATAGATTAATTTTTAAATATGGTTTGGCTATATAGTTTCCTACTCTCATGTAAGCGCACCAAATTACAATTACTTATTGCTACATTTCTTACTTTACCTATGCATATTAAAGATTTATTATTATTATTATAGTTCAGTAAACATTCTGTTTGTTTGTTTTTATAACAGCTCTGTAGTATGTACACAGTTTATAAGTAGCCATATACGACACAGTATGTTATATCTTTCTCTTTCATGCCTTTACATGTACGACAGCAGCCACCCATTGGGTACCGGGTGTTTTCAGCCAAAAAATATCCTGGACGCTACCTTTTTGCAAAAAAAATTCTTACAAAGGAGCATAAGTGAAAATAAATAGCGTGCACGTAGCTTTGGGCAAGACTATGAAAGGGCTGAATGAAGAAAACAGATCTCATGTACACGTATTACCTGGGAAAATAAATTCGTACCATTCGAGGGGTGAACAAATAAATGACACTGATACACACACTAAATCACCCTCCCCTCCCTTAAGAAGTCAAATGGTTGGCCCTTAGTATTCACCGTCCAAGTGCACAGCTTATGATCAGCTATTTGGCGATAATCCTTTAATATATATGTTTTAACTTCACCTTTTCAGTGAAAAACTATTCGGAAGATGTCTATCCCTATAAGATTTAGTGACAACACCGGATATCTAATTGTTGGCCCCTTATATAAGTCGGTTGGGATTAGTAATATCAACAATGTAACCGGATCTAGAGCTAGGGCTGAATACACGTGTTTAAAAAGAAAAGTAAAAACCTGTGTCCGTATTTTTGGGAGGTTTTTCGCCTCGACTGCACTAGAGAAAATACTACAACTGATGGCAGAGTATAGATTTCAAGTTTTACTTTCGCGGCGTGAATTATGACATCTCAGGTCAGATGTTGCTTGATAACTGTTCCCTCCTGTGCCGAAAGCTGAATAGCGAGCAACGAAGAAAAGTGCCGATTTTGGGGTGATCTTTGAGGTAAGTCTGTTCTTTGGCCTACCTTGTAGGATTAGCCGCGGCCAACAGTCAAAACTTCGAATCTAGAATGCCCCAAATCGCCAAAAAAACACTCACACAACTTCATTAGGTATCAATCTTTTATTATTGAAGATTTATTTCGTAGACCTCCGTAGGAATCGGAAAAGAGAATTCACACGGAGCAATTATATAAACTCTTCTGAGATCGCTTATGAAACTAAACAGATCGATATATCACAGGTAACCCAACATACTAATAAGCGGTAAATATACGTCGAGTCTGGGCAGCCTGTGGTCACACTGGCCACAATTAAATCCGATTGGTTGCCACTCCACAACTGATCAAGACGATGGGCATTTCTCATAAATTGACTAGCCCAGTGTCGTCCAGTTTCCGGCTTAGAATTCTGGACGATCTCCCGTACTCTACATTTTTAGAGCGTGTGATGAGCCGTTTTGACTCTAGAAAAACAGTCGCTGATTATTGAAATTGCTCCGTCATCAAACCCGAATGAGAATTGCTGAAATGTATGCCGATAACCTCCTCGAACTAGCTGAAAACGGATAGATAGACTGGTTTATTAGAGTCACTTCGCAGTAAGAAAACTGAATTGCGTAACTATTACAAATTGTGTACAACTCTAAATGATACTGAATAATAATATAATTAACTACTACAAAACTAAGTACTACTATGAGAACTACTATAGCTAAAATTATTATAAAAATTATATATGGCATTAAACGAATTCCTACTTAACTACTACCGAATGTATGATGGCTATATAGCCTTATAACACGTTGTAGGCATTACAACTGGAAATAATAAACGATTTAGAGAACCGTTTGGTTTTTGTGTATGGGACCGAAAAAAGCCTTTGTTTCCTGAGGTTATACCTAATATTGGAGTTGGCTTTGGGTAGGAGATGTTTCAACTTACTCTCAGGATTCTTGCTTATAGCTTGGAACTGTTTCCTAGTTAACATTTCGTGATGGTCATGGATAGAACTAATTCCTGCCTGAGCTAGTGCGTCGGTATAACTAGACTTGCTACAAGTCGACCTATTTTCCTCTGAGCCTCTTAGAACGAGCGCGATGCGCGAGTACCAGAGAAGCGAAGGCGGGAGATTAAAATCATGTTTTAAGACTGAGAAGCGAAGGCGGGAAATGAAAATCTCGTTTTAAGGGACTTTGAGGAAGTCTACGGTATAACAAACCCCCGGAAAAATACAAGCCAATGCTCTCTTCTGGATACGCCTTAAGTCTTCCTGTAAGTATTTAGGGAGAGCATGGTGAAATACAGGACAAGCATAATCTATAGATGACCTTATACATACGCAATAGTAAGCTACAAGATCGTTCGTTGGAACGCGAGCACGTTTAAGCTGTACCAAAAAGTACAGTTTCCGAGAGGCTCTTTTAACAAGGTCTTCAATGTGATCATTCCATGTTAGCTTGGAGTGAATCGTTACGCCCAGTAGCTTTAATTTGTACTGGTCACGGTGCTGATGGGTTTTCCCTCGATGAAAACTGTTGGGAGAGATTCCTCCTGAGCTGAGCGGCTGAAACTTATGATAAGGTCTTTGGTCTTGTCACAGTTGAGCTGGAACAAATTCTTTTTTGACGAATCGTGAACTTGGTCTGCTATAAGCTGCGCTTTGCTTTGCTCACCTTTGGCAATAGTATCACACACTGTAGTGTCGTCTACGTATTTCCAAATGCTGAATGGATCTGAGATGGAGAGGTCATTTATCATGACCAGGAACAACCATGGACCCAGCTTGGTCCCCTGGGGCGCGCCCGAGGGGACTGCGCCCCACTCTGAAAAACAGCTCTGACCCAATTTGACCCTCTGTGATCTGCATGAGAGGAAGCTTATAACCCAGTTAATGATACTATTAGGGATGTCCATCTGCTTCAATTTGATAATAAGCAGAGAATGATCTATTAGATCAAACGCTTTACGATAGTCAAAGAGTAAAACTCGTGATGTAGAGCCCGTACCATCGGTGTCCCCCAACCACTTATGGAGCATACTTATCAACGCCATGACGGTAGAAGAGCCCGGGATTGTCCCAGACTGATTAGGATCGATAGATTTAACAACAGCAGGCTTGATGTAGTCGGTTACAACAAAATCCTCAGCAACTTTAGATTGAGAGGGCGTGAGTGAAATTGGACGGAGTTCCTTTTTTGGATCTGTGACTTGCTTAACGTTGGGAAGTGGGGTTATGTCTGCAAGTTTCCAGTCTGAAGGTAGTTTCTGTTCTCTGAAAGAAGCGTTCAAGGTGTCAGTGATAGATTCCACTAGGAGTTCTGCGTACTCTTTAAAGATAATTGCTGAATACAGTTTTAAGCCGAGGAACTGTTCACTTCGAAGCTGGGCGTGAACAGGCCCTGTGATTTGTGACATGTAACTGCACATTGCAATCGAAAACCGACAGTTGTTTGATAGGCATTTCCCTTGTGATCAGCGAAACATCTTTACTTATTTCTCGCAGTACAATGGGTTGTTCAGTACCTTCCTGTGGGGACGGGGGAAAGTTGTAGACTGTGCAAACTGTCCCTCCGCTGGAGAAAGGCGGAATTTTTGACAGCAGGCCTGGCCGCTAAGGCGATATTCAAACCCTTCGGTGGTAATGTCGTTAGGTCTGAGGAATAGTCGGGGTTTGTGGGTAAATGTTAGCTTTGAGTGAACCTTGTAGAAAACTTCCGCTATTACCTCCTTGACGTAAATTCCTCATCCGTACTGATCATCGTGCACTGAAGTGGCTCATGTCCGTCAAAGAGCCTCAAGGCCAGGTGGTTGGAGAGGCTTCAGGAGTACGAGGTTGAAATCACACATATATCAGGCAGAAACCACTCTTACTGATGCATATGTGTTATCTCGTTGACCCATATGTAAACACGAAGACTGTCCCTCTTTTAGTGATATCGGCCAGGATTGTATCGGTGGCAGCTGCAGCAGAAGCAAAGAAGGTAGCGGAGCCCTGAAGATCGGTCGAGAGTGATCTCCTGGTCTACAAGTGAGATAGCGCAAGCACAAATTGTTGATCCTGACATTATTGGTGTGGTGTTAATGAGACTTCTGTTGGGACACCTTGAACCCAGTACTAAAGAACTACGTAGTATGAGTCCTCTAACCCGTGCTGTTTGGGTTCAGTAGGAGCTGTTAGAAGTTTAGAAGTCGATGACGGTGTATTGCTCTTGAAACCAGAGAATGACCAGAAGTACTTTACATCTCGGGTCGTATTATCAGACTTTGCCATTTGGGACAGTTCAAGACTCTGTGGAAGATGCAGTCTAGATTCTGGAGGCCGGGCCTCGCAGGTGCCGTGAAATGGGAAATGGAAGCCCCCTGGGTTAAAAACTAAAGGCACCGTTACAGCCGATTTCCTCCACACACCCACTGTGCACAGCGTCTCCACATAGATGTTATTGGCACTCTACCCATGACCAAGCGTGGCAGCGAGTGCATTCTGTCTGTGCAGTACACATTCACTAAGTGGGTCGAAGCTTATACATTACCTAACCTGGGGGTAAAGACATATGCACAAGCCATAGTCGACAACTGGATTTACAGATTTGGTGTTCCAGACAGCATCCAGTCGAGCCAGGGAAGGAATTTTTAGTCTTACCTGTTTAGCCATATCTGTGAAATACTCCAGATAAAGAAGACCCGAAAAACGGCGTGGAATGATGGCTTATCGGTGTAGCGTGCATGCTTCCACCGGGTACACCCCTTTCTCGCTCATGTTTGGGCGGGAAATCGGCTCTCCTTGATATGATGACGGGTGATTCGCAAGTCTCAGCGACCAACTATGGGGAGTTCGTCTCCAACCTAAAAGGGGAGCTATGCAAGGCCTATCGTGATATCCGTGAACACCTTACACCTTACAAGCAGCTCAGCACAGACAGAAGGGCAATTTTGACCAGGGTGTGGCAGGCTGAGAGACAAACCAAGTAACCTGGTGTTCATGTATAATTCCCAATTGCGAGTGGGCGAGGCGGCCAAATTCCATCCAGACTGGAAGGGCCGCTTCGAGGTCCTCGAGCGAGTCACCGAAGTAACCAATAAGATAAAGGAGCCAGGAGACCTCACCTGTTGCACCAGAACGGTCCATTTTAACATCTTCAAGCGACACCAACGGCCAAAGCCAAGTGGCAAGGGATCTTAAGGTCGTGTCACCGCAATCAGAAGTAGGAGGTGTGTATGGTGGTTTAAGAAGGAGAAACAGACGCCGACAACTGGGTTTTCTCACAACCAGATATGCAACAGATAACAATGCCTCCATCTGACATTTCTCCACCACAAGATTAGCTGACAATATTCTACACCATTGAACCAGTTTTTTGTCCCGATGAAGAAAGTGTTGACCCACGCCAAGTTGCCGGTTGAGGAGGGCCTTCCTCAGAGGACCAGACGACCCCCAGATCGTTACAGAGGCTGGGCGCGTTTAAAGGGGCTATGTCATAGTACTGCGCATGTATCGAGTAATCGCTCGGTTGGTGGCTGTTAATTGGATACAAACAGTTAAACTTCCCTCCCTCAATGCTTGATTGAAAGGATTTTCAATATTTTCCCTGGAGGCTGTTTATATACTCTATTTGTTAGTCATTTTTGCATATTTGCTTTGATTTTAAGCATCCCACATGGCCGAGAGGTTCGTTACTTCATATCAAAATCGGTGGAAATAGCTGTTTCCGGCCCGGAACGCGAATGTAAAGTCTATTACCGTGACACAACCGTATAGACGATGCAGAGCAGGAAGACACGTTCGTGAGCGTTTACTGAGGAAAACGAAACTGATCAGTGTTATTTGCAATACATTTCACCCTCAGTTCCGTGCTCAGACAAAGTTTGTCTCTGACTCTCACTCAAGACAGCTAATCTTCCCCAAGATCTACACAGGCAGTTCAAAAGAACTATCGACCACTAAAGGTCCACAATCTCAACCGGAAAATACTGTTCAGGTTCATATTTCAAGCGAATTCGAAGCGAATTCATTAATTATTCAAGAAGATGGCGAAAGAACAACTTTAAATATTCAAGTAGAGGATACAACTCCTAAACAAACAATCACGCCGCAGCTTAACGACCTTTGGGATTATTCGCGGGATTCACTCAATGCGCAGCATTTATCCAGCGTGCTGGATGCTTCCAATGTGCAACTGAACCTCGCTTGGGATTACTTGAGGGATTCACTCGCCGTGCAAGATCTATCGAACGTGCGGGATTCACCCAACGTGCGTGATTCTTCCAATGTGCAACTGAACAGCTCTCGGGATCACTTGCGGGATCCATCTAACGTAGCGATTTATCCAACGCGCAAGATTCTTCAAATCTAAACATCCCTCGGGACCGCCTGCAAGACTGCGTGCGGGACTGTTGCGGGATCCACTTAACGTACGCGATTTATCCAACGCACAAGATTTTCCCGATCTAAACATCTCTCGGGACCGCCTGCAAGACTGCGTGCGGGACTGTGTGCGGGATCCACTTAACGTACGCGATTTATCCAACGCACAAGATTTTCCCGATCTAAACATCTCTCGGGACCGCCTGCAAGACTGCGTGCGGGACTGTGTGCGGGATCCTCTTAACGTACGCGATTTATCCAACGCACAAGATTTTCCCGATCTAAACATCTCTCGGGACCGCCTGCAAGACTGCGTGCGGGACTGTGTGCGGGATCCACTTAACGTACGCGATTTATCCAACGCACAAGATTTTCCCGATCTAAACATCTCTCGGGACCGCCTGCAAGACTGCGTGCGGGACTGTGTGCGGGATCCTCTTAACGTACGCGATTTATCCAACGCACAAGATTTTTCTGATCTAAACATCCCTCGGGACCGCCTGCTAGACTCCGTGCGGGACTGTGTGTGGAGTTCTTCTGTTGTTTCTTGTCGCGGAAGGAACTTGTCCAATCTATCTACTGTAAAGAAAGACCCGCGTCCTCTCCCAGCAAGGAAATTACTACGATTTGCCAATGTTAATGCAAGATCTGTCAAGAACAAGACTGCTGATATTGTTGATCACGTTGTGGGCAATAATATTGACGTGTGTGTTGTAACTGAAACTTGGTTAAAGGATCTAGATACAGTTAGTGTTGCTGCGTTGTCTCCTCCTGGATATTCTTCAAGAGCTTTCCAAGACAATCTGATAGGAGAGGCATTATGTTCAATAACGATGTCTTTAACTGATGGCAGTGAAAAATGATCGTTTGAGTTCTCCGAATGGAATCTTTCTGCGTATGGCCGTGTTATCAAGGTTGTTGCTGTTTATCGCCCACTCTGAAGCTCATCCTGTTCTTTCAAGTGTATTTTTGAAGAGTTTTCCGCCTACCTGGAGAACGTTGTTATGTGCCCCGAAGTATTACTGATTACCGGTGACTTAAACTTTCATCTAGATGACCCTGCAAATAGCGACGCTAGGAAATTTAATGACTTGTTGGAAACGTTTGGGCTTTTACAGCATGTAAGGGTACCTACTCATTCGTCTGGACACATACTGGATCTTCTTATCTCAAGATCGTCTAATGACATTAATGTACATTCTCCGCAATCTACCTTCTCCATTTCTGACCATTGTTTTGTTGAATGTAAACTGTCCATTCCTGGTCCTAACCTGTCAGTGAATAAGCTGCAATTTCGCAAGCTCAAACAAATCAATTTGGAAGCCTTCAAAGCTGACATTGCTACATCTAATTTACGTAGTATACCTTGTTCTAGTTTGGACGATCTGGCCAAGTGTTATGATGATACGCTGTCACATATTCTGGATAAGCATGCTCCTTTACAATGAAAGGTGGTAGTGGTCAGACCAAGGGTTCCATGGTTCAGCGACGAACTTATAATTAAGGAACTCAAAGCCAAGCGTCGGAAATTGGAGAAAAAGATGTTGAAATCTAAACGTCAATGTGATAGGGTTGCTTATCGCAGTGTATGCAATAAATATTCTGCACTTCTGAACAATGTAAGGAAAAATCACTACTCCGACCTCATCGACCAATGTACTGGTGACTCAAAGAAGCTCTTTCAAGTTGTAAATTCGCTGTGTAAAGAACGTCAGGAGAATCCACTCCCCCCACATGATGACCGCTGTCAACTGGCGGATAACTTTGGTGAATTCTTTTCCCAAAAAATTAAGCTGATTAGAGATGACATTGATAACATCGTAGTTGACTCACCGTCCGTCAAATGTCGTATCCCTGATGTTAAGCTGGAAAAGTTCGCTCTTGTCTCTGAACAAGAGGTCCATGACATTATTATGGGCTCTTCAAATGCATCCTGTCAGTTGGATCCGATCCCAACGTGGCTGTTGAAACTATGTGCTAATGAACTGACTCCTGTTATTACTCAAATGATCAACTTATCGCTACAAGAAGGATAACTGGAAAGTTGCACTTATTATACCCCTCCTTAAGAAACTTGGCCTGGATGTTATTTTCAAGAACTTTAGACCGGTTAGTAACTTGTCATTTGTCTCTAAATCTACGGAGAAGGCTGTTTTCTGTCAGCTTTTCAAGCATTGCACCGAGAATGCTCCTCTGACTACGAACCAGTCATCATATCGCCAATTCCACTCGACGTAGACAGCTCTTTTGAGAGTTCAGAGTGACATTTTAATGAGTATGGACAGGCAGGAAGTAACTCTGCTTGTGGTCTTCGACTTGAGCGCGGCCTTTGATACGATCGACCATGGGATTATGGTGGACATACGGCAGTCGGATTTTGGTGTTGTCGGTGATCATGATGCGCTTAAATTGATCAAGTCGTATATTTCTGGTAGAAAACAGCGTGTACTCGTCAACCAAGAGTCCTCTAAAGCTTTCAATCTAAAGTGTGGGGTTCCTCAGGGAAGCGGCCTTGGGCCAGTTCTCTTCCTGCTGTACGCTTCTCGACTCTTCCAGGTGGTAAGCAAGCACCTCCCATCTGTTCATGAATATGCCGATGACACGCAACTCTATTTCTCATTCCGGCCGGAGTCGTCATCTGCTCAAGATCAAGCAGTGAAAGTTATCGAGGAATGTATTGATGATGTTCGTGCTTGGTTAGTTTCTCATAGGCTGATGTTCAACGACACTAAAACAGAATTTTTGATCATCGGATCTCGTCAGCAGCTGTCTAAAGTCACCATCAACTCTCTCAAGGTTGGTGATTCTAACATCAAGCCTATGAAAAGTGTACGGAACTTGGGCTCGTGGTTTGACAACCGCAAGTCTATGAACTTTCATGTGGGAAAGGTTTGCAGTAAAGCATTCAGGGGCCTCTACAACATCAGACAGATAAGAAAATTCCTGTCTGTTGAGTCAACCAAGACGATGGTCCATGTATTTGTGACGTCACACCTGGATTACTGTAACTCGCTCCTATTCGGACTGCCCCAGTACCAGCATGATCGTCTACAGAAGGTTCTCAATGCTGCTGCAAGAGTGACATGCTTAATACAGAGATTTGCCCATATCACTCCTGTCTTGATTCACCTCCACTGGTTGCCTGTTAAGTATCGGGTTGAGTTCAAGATCGCTCTTCTTGTATACAAGGGTCTGAACGACATGGCGCCGAACTACATCTCGGAACTACTATTAAGTTAGCCTGTCAGCTCATATCATTTAAGATCAGATGATAGACATCTACTCTTGGCTCCTCGAACAAATGCAATACCTTAGGTGACAGGGCGTTTGTCCATGCAGGCCCTGTAGTATGGAACTCTCTACTCCTGACTATTAGACTCTGCAGTAACATTGACTCTTTTAAGATCCAATTGAAGACCTATCTTTTTAAGAAAGCATTTGATCGTCATTTTTGAACTTTTTGGGGGGGGGATCTTTTTTACTTTTTAATATTTTTAACTTTTTAAATATATTTTTCTTTCAATACGGATTTACATTATGGATTTGTATGTCAGTCGTAGTACTTTTGTTTGGTCGCCTTAATTGGTTGTACTACACATGCTGCGACTGGCATATAAATCCTATTATCAGTCATTATTATATTTAATTCGTAGCCAGAATTTGAAGTAATGGGTCCGGGGTCATGCCACCCAGGAAAATTTTGAAATTCTAAGATATCTTAATTGGCATTTTCTGCATTTACGAGAATAAAAAACACACTTGCTCTTTCTTTTTCTCTTTTCTTTTCTTATTTCATTTTTCTTCTGGTTGGAAAAAGGAGGGATGGTTGTTTTCCTCAGGGGAGGGGAGGGGGTTCGTGAACCTCCCCCTGGCTACGCCCCTTAACTGGATCTAGAGAACTAAACATGCACACGTGTAGTTAAAAAGAAAAGTAAACACTTACATACATGCATAGACTTTATTTATACTTTATAGTAACTCTAGGCAAAATAAGCTTATTCCTTCCCTTAGTGATGCGGAACACTTGAAGCAAGTATCCTATGTCCGTGTTTTTTGGAGGTTTTTCGCCTAGACTGTGTTAGGGAAAACACTACATAAAATTACAGCACAGGGTATCTATTTGTTAGCTCCTTATAATATTAACAACACCGGGTATCTATCTGTTGGCTCCTAATATTATTAACAA
This sequence comes from Actinernus sp. WN-2022, assembly GCA_030867875.1. Classification (NCBI taxonomy): domain Eukaryota; kingdom Metazoa; phylum Cnidaria; class Anthozoa; order Actiniaria; family Actinernidae; genus Actinernus; species Actinernus sp. WN-2022. The sequence goes on along the minus strand of JAOWCC010001368.1, from coordinate 1,134,068 downwards.
CACCGGGTATCTATATGTTGGCTCCTAATAATATTAACAACACCGGGTATCTATCTGTTGGCTCCTTATAATATTAACAACACCGGGTATCTATCTGTTGGCTCCTAATATTATTAACAACACCGGGTATCTATCTGTTGGCTCCTAATATTATTAACAACACCGGGTATCTATCTGTTGGCTCCTAATATTATTAACAACACCGGGTATCTATCTGTTGGCTCCTAATATTATTAACAACACCGGGTATCTATATGTTGGCTCCTAATAATATTAACAACACCGGGTATCTATCTGTTGGCTCCTAATAAGATTAACACGTCTTAGTCGAGCGAAGCGAGATCTCTTTAAGTCAGCCCGCATCGTTGATGTGAGAAAGGAGAAGCTAATGTGATCTAGGAGAGGCGGTTTCCAACCTCTGATCCAGGGTAGTATCTATATGTTGGCTCCTTATAATATTAACAACACCGGGTATCTATTTGTTGGCTCCTCAGTAATATTGAAAACACCGGGTATCTATCTGTTGGATCCTTTATACAACACCGGGTATCTAACTGTTGTCTCATTATAGTATATTGACAACACCTTACTGAAGCATAACCATTAGTGTGTAAAGCGAGATACACGGCGCCATCTTGCTGTACTTCATGCCGGGCCTGGAGGGAGGTGCTGGAGCGGTACTCAGGCCAAAGAACAAGGCATTGTATGTGGCACCCTGTCAGGGTTGGTATCACATATCATTGTGCAAATGATTGATCAGCAGGCCGTATCACGGAACACTTGAAACACTGGATTGTGTGAATGGGATAACACAAGTGTAACTGAGAGTAGCAGCATTCTGTACTAAAATAGACACCAGAGGCTTGAACATACACATGAGGTATTTGGTTAGTGGGCCTAACTAGCGTGATATGGCATGTATGCCGTGACTATCACTAACTGCCGCCAGCCAAATTTGGCAAACATATGTCTTCCCGAGCATGAACGATCGCTGCCAACTGGAACACTGCTTGACATTACGCCATCATCCCCCCCCCCCCCCACCCCAGGATTATCGTAAAACTGAGTACATTTACAAACCATTCATTTTTCATACAAAAATATTATGCACTGAAGGTAGTGACCCATTCAATCAGAAAGAACGCAGTATATTAAAATTATTCTGGCGCTAAGATGGCATTAAAAAAATAATTAAATCGCTTAAGATTGTAATCAGAACTAGCGTAAGACCTCAGGCGATTAGCTATCGTAACCAAATATAAATAGAAACACATTTGTTTTTTCCGGTTCTGAAGTGAAGCGTTAAGCGTATTTGAGGTCACTCACTCAGAAATATGTTTGGGGCTTGATCCCAAGCACAACCATTTGGCCGCATGATTTGGCGTTCTGATCATGAGCGCTTGTTCGAAGCGTGTTATTTTTCCGAGCCAGTCTAGTTAACACTGAGGTTCTACAATGGAACGAAATACCTTCAGGTGGTTTGGGATAAATTAGCATTTCAGTCGTAGTTATTCCTCCTCCGTAAAAGAGGAGTTTATATACTGATATAACGAATCAGCCAGCGAGATGCGGTGAAAGCACACCTTCAGCTCATACACCCACGTCCATGATAAAGCTGAAATCGGATAAAATATTCTGTGTTGGCTGTGCCTGTGAGTCGTTTGCTCGTTAGTATCACCGAGTGGTTGCTAGGTTTCTTTGGCTAAAGTTGTGCATTTGGTGAAATGAGATACGTGTGATCCAGTTCAGATGTGCGGTATTTATTGATTTAAGAATTACATCACGCGTATTTTTGGAAAATATAATATCTCTGAGTGACATCTTACGCGTACGTTGGAAATGCAGTTTACATTAGCCTTTATACACTGAAATATACATAAGTACGTTTTGGAAATATACAAATAATACAACTCTTTTCATGAAAAAATTAGTAAAAACATTCTTGAATGTATAATAAATGTACACCGACTTATTTCTAATGAGGCGTAATATTCGGTTCCTATGAAACTAGCATCAATATACTAAGTATGTGGTTGGCTTTATGAATCATTCATCTACCAACAGCTGATTCCATCTAAACACACTTCTCACCGACCGCTAATGCATTCTTTTCGTTAAAAATCCACCATACTCCTGCGGTTCCTTGGATCGCGTCGAGTAATTTCTTCTCTTGACGGTGATCGTTCATGTGCTGTAGTTAGCGCACCATACTTACTTAGCTCCCCTCGTCTCTGTTCATCGCAGTTTCTCGGTAAAGTAGAGATGCGTGGTGGAACTGGGGGCGGCTGGCGCGATCTACTGTGTGTAGCTAGTGGCGGGGTATAACAATCTCGATAAACACTATCCTCCTCCATCTCACCAAAGGTTACCGTCCTTCTCCGTGTAAGGTCTCTCACGTATGATTTCTGAGGTCTTCTGTAGCGTTCCATTTCCGACCTTGCACTGTCGTGTCTCGTAAGCCTTGCTGCTGCCGATGAATGTTGTTCTTCCTCTCTCTCTCCCTCGTGCTGTACTGAGAAGGACTGGCTTTTCAGTATGGATGTTACGGTACTGCCGTCTGCTCGCCGGTGTTGGGTTGAGCCATCACACTCGCATCCCTCGCTGCTGCTGCTGGTGGTATATATACTCGAGCGGTTATAGCCATAAATTCCCGACCCTCTGTTCAGGTAACGGGAATACTTGGGATCGCTTTGACTATCAAGCGACGAACTCGAGTCATCATAAACACCAGAGTCAGTGGATGCACTGGACAGTGAGTACCGACAGCCCGGTACGTTTTTATAACTCGAGCCATTCGTTTCCCAGTTGTCAGATCCTAGAGAGCACTTTCGCTTGAAGCTCTCTGTGAGCATTGCTTGAGAAAGCAGCGCTCTAACTTGTTCGGTTCTCGCTACATCAACAGCCCTTTGGCCGCGATTCGTTTTTGCGTTAACACTGACACACGCAGAGTTTACAAGCAAACTTACAACTCCAAGATGTCCTTCTTGAGCTGCTAGATGGAGTGCTGTGTAGCCCTCAGTGTCGACCAAACTCATATCCGCTCCGTTCTCAAGCAGAAAGTTCACGAGATTTATATTACCGTCCCATGCAGCCTGCTGTAGAGCAGTTAGTCCGTCTTTACTGGGATGGTTCACGCGCATGCCAGGACTGTATTTGAGCAAAAATCGCACTTTAGTCACATCTCCATCCAGTACAGCTTGGTGAAATATAGCCGACATGTTAAGAACTCGTTTGGTCTTCCGCAAGAGTTAGTTACATTTCTTGTGTTGCCTCTAATCCCTATAAATCAGAAATAGTAGCTAACAAACACACACTCGCGTCTTCCCCAATGACTTCCTTTCAAACCTGTAAATAACCAGAAAGCGAAAGCATTAATAACAATATCATTTTACATCGACAAATGAACCCAACTCGTCCACTTTCTAAATGCCTTGAATCTCTAAGCCAAAGTATTGACAACAAGGTAAATGGGTTGGAGTTTAAAGAAATACAAAACATAGATCGAACTAGATCAAACTCTAGTATAAAGCGTGATACATTTTAGTTGCCGACTCACCGATTAATATTCCAAGAGGTTTGTTTCTAAACTATGAAGTTTCTCTAGCCACAAGTTGACCGTAATATTCGTGCTTTTTACCGCGATAACTCCACCTCCAGAGGCAACGAGACGTAAAATCACATACGACTATTATTCGCTCTAAACCACAAGGGACTCGCAGCGATTTGAGGCCTTCGGGGGCAATTTCGGTTTAATAAATTGATTTGTATGCAAGCTCACTTACGAAGAACACGTTAACGCGCATTCCCATTGGCTCCTGGTGACCAGATGTTCAATGGCATTGTTTACGATAAAGGTGTCAAGGGACGGGTGGTCACAATAACAAAAAAAACCACTTGCGAATAAAAGCATGAAGAACAGAACACCAAAACCAACTTGGTACTGTGACCTTTGCTTGCTCTAAATACACGGTGCATTGGTAGAGAACAAAAGCAGGTATATAGCTCTCATCCCAAGCAAACACGGTTCTCTTCGACTGCCATCAGGTAGAAATCTAGTGCCTCACAGGTAGCCCAATCCGAAAAAAACCTTGACAAAAAAAATATTGATTACACAAGCTATTGTAGGCTACACAATACCAGGATCCCAGGCCGAACACGAAAACCTACAGAAATATTGAAGAAATCTGTAATCAAAAAAGATTGAAAAAGCGTTTTTATTCACTCGGTTTTAATATCGTTTAAAGTTTGGTACTGTCACGGCTTGGACAACAGAATTGAACAAAAAAACTTATTGGTGTGCGTAAGTAAAACGGGATGGAAATGAACTTCTAAACATAAAACAATTGTATGTATGAAAGAAGAGTTATCGTGAATTGAGCACTGTTTGCATTGATCATTTGTCGTGTGCGTCTTGGGCAACGAGCCAATCGGATCGAACAAAAACAACAAAAAACAACCTTGTTTGTAATCAATATCTCAATGATTTTAAAACAGAAATAGAAGTCATTAGCTAGGAAGTATTAGGAAGTATCAAGTGACCGTAGGTGTTGAGTGGTTTATTGTCAATATTGACAGCGTGACACAGAATACGCGTGACACAGAATACGCGTGACGTGCATCCGCTGTCGACTATGGCTGAGATGTGCTTTAACATTTTAATAATTTAACTATTATCAATTTATAATGAAGAAACAATACATGCTTGTTACTCTTCTTTTTTTTTCTGAGTGAAATTTTGAAGTTAGAACATTTCTCTCACAGCATAAAAGGACATTGCTTTTGCGCGTGATCTGATCAAATGGGTTGGGATAAGGTCCCTTCTGGTCCCTTCTGGCACCTTCTATTCACCTTCTCCCTAATACTAAGGTCCCTACTAATTATAATCATCCTCATTCAAATAGGTCCCCTCCAACTTTTCTCTTGGTTGACAATTTGAGAGCCTTAACATGTAATGCATTGCACGCCTGGGTACTAGGGTGATCACACAGGGATTACAAACGTCATCAGTGCTGACGCCACCCGCTGAATAAATAACATCATCTAACACTTGAACCAAATCTGAACGGTAGGGAACATCACAACAATATAGACTATTCTGGAACACGCAGGAACAGATGTTTCTCGAAGCTTATTTTAAATGTTTTTACTGAATAAAATGTTATCAAATTCTGTTACAATACTCCAGTTTCGTATTCGAATATTACCGCTGAATGCAATGACTACAGACGCATGTACACAGGGTTAGCCTCATTCTGAAGTTAAACATTCATAAATAGTAGCGAGAAGGTGCAAAACGCGAAACTATAACAATACACAGTGTTGTGAATAGCCCACCTTCATTTTCGAGTATTATCTATTGCGATTATTTTATACTATGATACAGCTCAGTCAGCAAGCGTTGCATCAAATGATAATGTCCATATTTGGAGTTATTGTTTGTGCGTATTTTTGTGCGAGGGAGGGAGGGGTGGAGGCATGTGTACTGTAATGTTCCCTTGCAAGATTACCAACTGCTTACAGGAATTTATTCTCAAAATGTTCCTTCCCCAATTTTTTGAAACTGCCAACTTCTTCACTGATTCCAGTCCATGGACCACACCTCAGTTTAGTAGTTGAACAACCTTTACCGAACGAAAGAAAAACCTCGGCAATTTAGGGTCATTTTTAGCTAACTGTGCATGGTTTGGAACACATTAAAGAAAATCAAACGACACCCAGTCAGTGCTGGCAGTCACTAACTCGCATTTGACGCTTCAGTTTTCCATGCGGCACGTCATACAGCACAATTCATTGGTCCATGATAACAGTTACCGCGTTAATCTTGCCGACTACGTCCCAATATGAATGAACGTCGTTGGCATAACTGTTTTCGTTATTTGATTTCGGTGGCATGTTTTAGTTTTGACATGATTGCGTTGTATTAATCGAGCAACACTGAACTAGTTCATAATCACCATGCGTTGCTACTGTTTATGCCTGTAACAGGTCAGTGAAAATGGTTCAGAGTTCCTGAACACACATATGTACTATTATGACTCATGTCTGCCTATTAGGGCGGGGCACCGGTCTGAATCACGGTTACCGTATTATTACTATCATACGCCTTACGGTATCACAACCTTGATATAATTGATGTAAGTTCCGTTATATTTATTTTCTAAACCAGTCTGTTTTCACTATTCACACCCGGTCCGGCCGCCGGATTACAGTGACGATAGCAGGTGCTTGTCAGTAAAACAGGTGTGTTGCCGTAGCTACACTGTTGCTATGTTCAGTCCGTATGAGTATCGTACGATAGACCGTGAGCTGGGGGCGCTAGGGATCTTCTCAGCCTTGTCTATGTTAGGAGAGGTCTGCTGGTCTGCTGTATACTTAGGTTTCTTACGTAGAACAGTCTCACTTAATCGTTTAATGTCTTGCGTGCGTCTGTGTAACAGCGACAGGTAGAGCTTGGTGTAGGAGTCTTTAGCAGCCTTGTCATTCCTCGTCTTTCTCGATATACTTGGCCATGGCATGTTAATGGCTGGTAAAGAGGTGTATAGTCTGAGTCTACAGCCTCTGGGTTTAATGTCTCGGATGGTGAAGTTTTAAGATCAGACGGGCCGAGGTCTGGTACACTTGATGATTGATGAAGCTTTAGATAATGAAACTCAATATTCTTTCTTACGATTAAATTATTTTTCTTCATCTTCTCGAAGCACATTGTACCAGACTCATCACGTGAAGGGCTGGTGAGTTCATTCTGGTTATTGTCAGTGTTGTTAACTTCACGTTTGGCGAGCAGTGTACCAGCCTCTTTACACAATTCAGTTGCTTGTCTCTCCAGGTGACGCACGCTCCTCATCTTGCCGTCCTTCACTCTTCTTCTAAGGTGTCTATGAACCGACACTTTAGGTTGGGAAGGTGGTGCTGAGTTACTCGTTGTCATAGCAGTGTCTTCGTAGTCTTGGCCAATGGTGACTTTAGGCGTGAAGTACCCTCGTCGGTTTGTTATAACATTCACGCGATCGAATCTCGCCTACCTCAAACAACTTACACTTCTTTGCACATCTCCCTGCCTTATATATTTACACCTGCTGGATTCTTACGCTGGATTCTTACATTGTCAGCCTTGTCTTGTTTCTTCTGCTCGCGACACTCATTCCCAACCCCGGGTTCCCAACATCCTCCCGCACACTCTCCCTCTTGGTCCTGTCCTCTCGTGGCCCCCCATGGACTATACGGGGATGATCCGCTGGACAGGGTATGGTTTTTCGAGTTTCTGATTCGTTGTCCTGTTTCTCTTGCCCTCGGCGACCTTGTACTGACTCGCTCTCTTTGATATCCTTTTCCTTGATTTGTCTCTTGCTGTTTTTAGTTTAGGTATAAAGCGCACCTCCACTATACTTTTGAACCTCACACGTTTCCCTATACAATCTGTTTTTCTTCTTCCTGGATCTTCACTGTTACTAACACATCAGTTCTATAGTTGACTCTGAACGGTTTCTACCCACCATATCTGACGTCGAGTTATCGCTTCCTGGTGACGATATTTCGTCCTTTCGGTTTTCCATAGCAGACTAAACCAGGATTCTTCATTTTCGGCCAAGTGAGTTTTAAAATATCCAAGTGTATATTGGCTTGTCCTCACCATTTAGAGCTGATCAAGGCATCAGCTAGAATGTACTTCATCAACTCCTCATTATAGGGTGAACTGACAACGTGATTTGAATCTACCATTGTCACGGCTCGACACTTGGACTTGTTATAAAGTTCAATGTGGGTGTGACTATCTACGCCCACCAAGGTTAAAACTAATGGTCTCTATTACAAGCATGTGTGTTAGGCATGTTTGGAGGAAACTGACTGAATCCGCTGCACTGTATATGCAACAGTTCGAGGCAGTGACGTCGATTTGATCCGACTGAGAAAACAATATCGGTGCAAGGAAAAGGACATGATATATACTCGCCAGTATAATGGCCGATAGCAGGTTTTGTTGGTTTACTACAAACTTCACACTAGTTTTTTGAAGCTCGACAATTACTTGTGACCATTATTTGATGTTCTGCCAATAACCACTCGACTGTCGGTCACAATATCAATAGACACGACACACGAACAACAACTCAGTCCGCTAAAACTACGTAATATTCACGGCAGATGATAAATCGGCCTGGTCCCAAAAAATAGGTTGTCCTACTGAAGAAACTCTTCCAGAGGTACGTAATTCCTTGCGTCTTTGTTGCCAAGTCGATGTGAGTGAGCTAACTTTGAGCTTTGTAAAGCTACTGTTGGGCAGACCCTGAAGCCTTTTTATGTTGTCGGTGTTACGTTTGTGTTGGTCGTCGTCCAGCTTGTCCGGTATACAAGATAACGGACGGCGTAAAACTACTCTGTGTCTTTTGGCCCCGTGGAACCAAATTATCTACTAAACCGTCAGGTTGTCCTGTTCTAGATGTATAACATCAGTCAACTTGATTTTCCAGTCTTTTGAAGGCCAACGTCAGATATGTGCAATTGTAAGTGCGTGACTTGTTACCATAATTATACGTTTGTGATGACCTTGTGATGTTTTCCTATCTCTGCGATCCTTTCTCATTCAAATTCTGTGCATGAAGGTTTCGGCTTTAGCACTAAGTGAACACAAACCGGCTCCAATCTCCTCATAAGTAGTCAGTCGGTGTGGTCGCTTGATGGCGTCGTGTGCGCTCAGTGGTCTTATATAATTGTAACCCGTTTGTCGAGTGAATGCCTTATTACGGGTACCAAACTGTTTAACAATAAATTGTATCGCCGATTATCGTTCTAATTAATGGAGGGTTTTTCAGTGCGATTTTCACGTTGTTTTGGCCCATTTCTACCAATTTGCAGGTTTTTCTTGAACAAAGTCTGACAATAGATAATCGTAAGATGATAAGTGCTCGTTAAGAGACCAGAGTACAATAGTATTTATTAACAAATGCAGCTAAATACCGGCTGTTGAACGGCTCAAGAATACACTAATGACATGGATGGCGCTCTCAGTGTTACGTGCAGTGTTGAATGACTCTCATGCAGGGCCCAGGATAGCGCTAAATCCGTAATTGTAATTATCTTTACAGTTTAACCTCGGATTAGCGCTTACCTTTGCTTCGAACAACCTGGTCCAGGTTATGCGAAACAGACAGTAGGCCGGAGCTGATGTGTCGTTTGTGTGATATCTACAGTTTATGTCCAAACTCATTAGCACGTGGTGACTGACGTCACAGCTCGGTACGAGCCGACACCAGTCATGCTCTGTGATGTAGAACACGTCTGTATATAATTCGATATGGAGTATAGAATGGGCAGTTAGGCAAAGGTGGTTGTACTGGGTGGCAAACAGTCCTACTTCATAAAACCTGTTTGTACATGCTCATTTCCTCGACCTCCGCTTTCCATAACAGCGTTTTGAAGTTTGTTTGCCATCCCAGTAGCCTTTCCCATGGGATCACGAGCGAAATTAATTGGTTATTGAAGTGATATATCAGCACGTGACTATTGCTTTTACTGTGGCGATGGAAAGAATTCAGATAAAAGGGGCTTATCCGAGTGCATGGCAGGGGACCCCGTAATGTTTAGTAAAGTTTTGTCGTAGTAACGATGTCAACTGGAATTTATTCGATCAGTAAAATCAGTCAAGGAATCGCTAAGGCTCAACAACTCACTAGGAATAACTATTATAAATAATGACTTTTACAAGGAATTTTACTAATTATATTTATAAAATCATGCATAATTCATAAGCATTTTCTCCAATCAGATGAAGCAAATCAGTCAGGTGCATGATGCCTTATACTGGCGGTAGAACACTAGGGTCTATATGTAGACTACACTAGAGAGAGTGAGGGGAAAAACACTAGGGTCTATAGACCCTATGCATAAGTACTGGTGACTTGCATGTCAACGAGGCTGGTAGGTCCTCTGTAATGTTGAAATTGAACCGCCCAGGGAGATATTACCGATAGCAAATTAACGGCATTGCTTCACTGAACACTCGTTCAGTGCATTTCACACATCTCCCTGGGCGCTTCAATTTCAACATTCCAGAGGACCTACCAGCCTCGTTGACATGCAAGTCACCAGGACTTATGCATAGGGTCTATATATAGACTTCACTGGAGAGTGAGAGTCTATATATAGATTCACGATTGAGGAAAACGGCCTCAATCATCTATAAACTCACTCTCTCTAGTGAAGTCTGTATATAGACCTTCCCAGTCATTCCTAATAAAACGAAGGGCTTCACCGTGAATCTTTATAAAGACCCTCACTCATAAGTGAAAATCAGTAAATAAGATCCGTGTTGATAACCTCAGCTCAATAAGGTAAGACTCAGGATTGTGCTCTCATAAGTGAATATCAGTAAATAAGACCCGTATGGACAACCTCAGCTCAATAAGGTAAGACTCAGGATTGTGCTCTCATAAGTGAATATCAGTAAATAAGACCCGTGTGGACAACCTCAGCTCAATAAGGTAAGACTCAGGATTGTGCTCTCATAAGTGAATATCAGTAAATAAGACCCGTATGGACAACCTCAGCTCAATAAGGTAAGACTCAGGATTGTGCTCTCATAAGTGAATATCAGTAAATAAGACCCGTGTGGACAACCTCAGCTCAATAAGGTAAGACTCAGGATTGTGCTCTCATAAGTGAATATCAGTAAATAAGACCCGTATGGACAACCTCAGCTCAATAAGGTAAGACTCAGGATTGTGCTCTCATAAGTGAATATCAGTAAATAAGACCCGTGTGGACAACCTCAGCTCAATATGGTAAGACTCGGGGTTGTGCTCTCATAAGTGAATATCAGTAAATAAGACCCGTGTGGACAACCTCAGCTCAATAAGGTAAGACTCAGGATTGTGCTCTCATAAGTGAATATCAGTAAATAAGACCCGTGTTGATAACCTCAGCTCAATAAGGTAAGACTCAGGGTTGTGCTCTCATAAGTGAATATCAGTAAATAAGACCCGTGTGGACAACCTCAGCTCAATAAGGTAAGACTCAGGATTGTGCTCTCATAAGTGAATAACAGTAAATAAGACCCGTGTGGACAACCTCAGCTCAATAAGGTAAGACTCAGGATTGTGCTCTCATAAGTGAATAACAGTAAATAAGACCCGTGTGGACAACCTCAGCTCAATAAGGTAAGACTCAGGATTGTGCTCTCATAAGTGAATATCAGTAAATAAGACCCGTGTGGACAACCTCAGCTCAATATGGTAAGACTCGGGGTTGTGCTCTCATAAGTGAATAACAGTAAATAAGACCCGTGTGGACAACCTCAGCTCAATAAGGTAAGACTCAGGATTGTGCTCTCATAAGTGAATAACAGTAAATAAGACCCGTGTGGACAACCTCAGCTCAATATGGTAAGACTCAGGATTGTGCTCTCATAAGTGAATAACAGTAAATAAGACCCGTGTGGACAACCTCAGCTCAATAAGGTAAGACTCAGGATTGTGCTCTCATAAGTGAATATCAGTAAATAAGACCCGTGTGGACAACCTCAGCTCAATATGGTAAGACTCGGGGTTGTGCTCTCATAAGTGAATAACAGTAAATAAGACCCGTGTGGACAACCTCAGCTCAATAAGGTAAGACTCAGGATTGTGCTCTCATAAGTGAATAACAGTAAATAAGACCCGTGTGGACAACCTCAGCTCAATATGGTAAGACTCAGGATTGTGCTCTCATAAGTGAATAACAGTAAATAAGACCCGTGTGGACAACCTCAGCTCAATAAGGTAAGACTCAGGATTGTGCTCTCATAAGTGAATAACAGTAAATAAGACCCGTGTGGACAACCTCAGCTCAATATGGTAAGACTCGGGGTTGTGCTCTCATAAGTGAATATCAGTAAATAAGACCCGTGTGGACAACCTCAGCTCAATAAGGTAAGACTCAGGATTGTGCTCTCATAAGTGAATATCAGTAAATAAGACCCGTATGGACAACCTCAGCTCAATAAGGTAAGACTCAGGATTGTGCTCTCATAAGTGAATAACAGTAAATAAGACCCGTGTGGACAACCTCAGCTCAATATGGTAAGACTCAGGATTGTGCTCTCATAAGTGAATATCAGTAAATAAGACCCGTGTGGACAACCTCAGCTCAATATGGTAAGACTCGGGGTTGTGCTCTCATAAGTGAATATCAGTAAATAAGACCCGTGTGGACAACCTCAGCTCAATAATGTAAGACTCAGGGTTGTGCTCTCGTAAGTGAAAATCAATAAATAAGACAAAGATCACTATTATTCCCATCAATGTGGGACCCATTTTTTTGCTCCATACACTAACAGCGCGCATGTCAGTGACGCACGACCTAGCTATATTAAACAAGTACTTTCTTTTATAAGAAAACTTTTAGAAGTCATTTATAAAATTCGTGTCCGTGTTATATCGAATCTGAAGATCCTTGCCTGCGGGTCGGGTTTTCATATGCCAATATCACACGACCACTCATTATATAAATATCACATATAGATAATTGCTTTCCAATGCCTCTTTGTGTCCACCAATATAATATATTTATTCTACTTTAAAAATTTCATGTAACTATGAACTTGAATTGTTCAGTAATCTCTCGACTTCTCTTGTTGTAAATAAATAAGTAGATGAAGTGTTTTATTATACGTAATATTGATTCCCACTTAAAAGTGAATCAGCTACGATATGTAAACAATTGAAATAACAATGAAATACTTAATAAATATCTTACAATCATGAAATATCGGCCTAAGGTAGCTTGAAAGGGAATTGGATAACAAAATCGAAATTAAATATTATTAGTAATATAAGTTCAAAAGAAAAGTTCTGGCCTACTAGCACCAAGAACAATGAACTGAGCTACAAAAGCCATTATTAAAAATATAAGAGTATTTATAAAATATCTAATACTATGACTACAAAGATAGAACTACGTTAGAGGGGGGTCTAATAATACAATCGATACAGCAACATCTGTTGAGATCAATGAGAGTGATGTTAAAATGGAAAGTTTTTTTCTCTAGGTGCGGGCTTCCCGGCGTCTTCCCTCTTGTTACTCGGTAAATATCATCGAACTGTAGAACAACTGACTCATCTCAGTATAATATACTGTGAGGGATCAGTGGGCCGGGAATGGAGCGGACTCATCTCTGTATTATTATTATTATCACTGATCCCTACTGTGAGGGATCAGTGAGCCACTCATCTCAGTATAATATACTGTGAGGGATCAGTGAGCCACTCATCTCAGTATAATATACTGTGAGGGATCAGTGAGCTACTCATCTCAGTATAATATACTGTGAGGGATCAGTGAGCCACTCATCTCAGTATAATATACTGTGAGGGATCAGTGGGCCACTCATCTCAGTATAATATACTGTGAGGGATCAGTGGGCCGGGAATGGAGCGGCCACGTTTTAAATGTTCCTCTTTTTGCCCTTGTTGTTCGTTGTCCTTCCACCCAGCAGGAAAGGGCGACCATCCCTCGATATTTCTCGATAGTTCACTAAACTTCGCCTCGCCATCTGGTAACACCACGATATTCTCGCCTTGCAAGATCTTACCCTCCCTCCCTCTCTCTGGAATAAGCGGTGTGTTTATTGACCCTTCCAAATGGTTCCTGGTCCTGTTTCTGAGTAGAGAATTCTCGATATCATTTCCCTTGGTCGGAGTCCTATTATTTTGCAAATTAACACTTTCCAAATCCTTGCTAGAGCTGGCTCGGTTTCTCACGAGGGCTTTTTCTATCGCTCGTTTCAGGTCTGTAGTGTAAGTTATTTTGGGTAACACTATGTCCACTTGAGAAAGTTCTTTGTAGTTTCGATGGGATAGTTTTAACTTCAAGTCAAGTGTAGTTTGTTTATCAGTCTTTCTAACTCTCTTTTCAGTGCTATCAAGACAACTGACAGTAGTCCGCACAGACCCAGCTGAGGATGCCTTATCTGAGCAGCTAGTAACAGTCTGTCTTATTGTCGATATTACCGGTGTGGCAGTCACTCTGTTGTTGTCGATTCTACGACTTCTTGTAGTTCGCTTTACTTTCTTATTCTTGTTTTGTTTACTTTTTCCTCGCCGCTCATCGACCACTCTCGTCCTGTGTCTGATCGATAACTCACCAACAAGTTTCTCTTTAGTAGGTTTGCTACTCAGTCGGTCCCATTTGTTAGGAATGAAAAAGATTTCGTCGTTCAAATCGAAGCGCACTTTCTTTCCTGTTGGAGAGGGCTTGCTCTCCTCCATAACCACCCAGCTATCCAGCACCGCACTGCGATCTGACCCAATGTACATTTCATTAATTCTACTAAGAAATTCGAGCCAGCAGGAGAACAATGTATATTACCGAAAAGTACACATCTCCGTTGACATGTCTTGATGGCTCAGAGTTTAATTGGTGACATGCCTGTGTAGTTGGTGTATGCCGCACAGGACGTGTCAGTATTGTGACGTATTACGTCCTTAATTCTACCTCAATCTTAATATTGAACTGTTTTCCATATAATTAATGGAAGGGACAATACATATATTATAACTGGGTGTTCGGCAGAACCTCTATCGTTAGTCCAGTACCGATCAGTGGAATCAACACAACTGACTTTGAAATATAATGAACAGTTTTCCTATCGAAGCTGAAAAGAACCATTTTTCAATTGATGGCAGGGCTGTGATCGAATTTGCAGCAATCTTCTTAATATCTTATCTACTAATAAAGGCTGACTTTAGTCCTCGGAAGCCAAACAAACAAATAAGGGTTGGTTTTTGTTTTGAGAGGCTTTAGTTAATCCGCCGTAGCCCTGATCTTTTGTCCATCTCACACACATCATTAACTCTCTGTCTGTTAAATGAATATATATGACGTCACGAAAGAACCAAAAAAACACGTTAATGGGAGTCTGCCTGGACTTCGTTAACGCTTTGGTGATTTTATTCGGCTTTGGAATGATTGCAACCCAAGAATTGTATCGGAGCATACACACCGCGATGGTAGATCCGGCAATCTTTTCACGCTATTCGTTACTTTACTTCTTTCCCATCATATTTTCAGTGGAGTGTCATTAGTCCCGAGTAGCACGGAACCTCTCGAGACCTGTATTCTGATTGTACCCATAATACTATACTTCTATTGTTTTTGTACTTCGATTCCTAAAGGTTAGGGTGTTTTCTATTGTTGGGTCGCTCGTTTCGAGAAGTTCCACCCGACCCGAATAAAGACATTCAGCGATGGCGTTACATGAAGAGTAAAACGGTAAATAAGATGGACGAGACGGTCACGTTTTGGTCTAAAAATGCCGTTTTCTGTAGTCATTCTGCTCCTCGTAGCTCATCATATTAGTTTAGCAGTAGTACAAGTAGCCTGAATTTCGCCGTCTCCTCTGGTTTAATTTGTTTCTCTCTCGGGAGCATAGGACGAACCAGAGGAGACGGCTGAAATTCAGGCTACAGTACAAGTTATATCTTAGGATAGGCAATCATATGCGTCTGCTAAACCGGTCCCTGTGTAAAATTCAACCACAGGTAGCCCAAGCTCGCTATGTGTCAATTTTGTATTGGAATTTTTCTGTCTTCGATTTTCAACGTAAATCTTTAATAAAATTCAACATAACTTACAGTGTGTCTTCTTGTAGTTATTGTCTGTGCCTGGAGCGATTTTCAGCGAATTTCATCAAAATTTGACCTCCCTCTCTCTTTGCGTACAAATTTTGATGAAAATCGCTGAAAATCGCTCCAGGCATAGACAATAACTACAAGAAGACACACTAAGTTATGTTGAATTTTATTAAAGATTTACGTTGAAAATCGAACACAGAAAAATTCCCATACAAACTCTGTAATTAATATAATTGACACATAGCGAGCTTGGGCTACCTGTGCTTCAACTTCATGATACAACCGACTGAGCCGCGTCTCGAATAATATGCACAGCGGTTGATACCTGCGCGTACGACATGCGTAATGAAAGCCAACATGGCGGTCAGCTTGAGCACCAAACTATTCTGTAATTCTGTGCAAATTCCCAAGTAAGATTTTTCTTACAACAACAACCAAGTGTTGCAGAGATTCCGAGGCATACGTATAACGTATCTTGATGTGTTTTCAGGGCCATTCGTTTAGTACGACATTTGCAGACAACCTCGTGTGTTCGTGGGTTGGACGAGTTTTTCCCTCCTGGTGCATTAGACATGGGAGAACTCGCCCCAGAAAATGTTAAAACAGGTAATATGAAAACTATCATGTAACATAGATAAATACACTCGTGCAAGCTCGTGGTTCACAGAAGTTCACGTGTTTTGCTAAATACATGTTTATTAGGCAGAAGGTGGAGGGCGGGAGAGCTAAGGATCAAAAGCAACGATGATCTACACAAGTTATGGTAGGGTACATAGCTAGAACCTAATCTTGGATTAGGTGCATAAAGATAACTGGGAATGAGGTTGCTGTGTCTTTGCGCTCCCAATGGAATCCCAGATGGCTGTCAGTATTTCATACCTGCCAACCCCCAGCCTTCTAAAATCTGGAGAATGGGCCATTCCATTTTTTTTCCAAAACCCCCCTATGGGGGAGCTCAATTTTGACTAATCCCCCCCTTCCCTTGGGATTTTCTAACTTCTACCACCCCTCCTCCTTGGATTTTCAATGATTGTCATCCCCTCCCCATTGGAAATTCACCTTCAATCCCTGGTCTCCCACTGGAATCCACAGAATTGTGAACCCCCTCCCCTTTGGATTTTCAATCATTGGACACCCCCCCATCTCCCTGGATTCCAGTGGTCTTCCATAGGGGGGTTTTGGAAAAAAAATGGAATGGCCCAATGTTGGTTGAGTCTTTGTTATGACGTAATGATTTCCGAATTTTTCCGAAGATACCCCGATTGTGTTCCGAAGACTTTCCTAAAACTCTCGAAAAAATCAGATTATGGCTTATATGGCGCTGCCTGAGAGTTGTAACCAATCACACAATGTCCATGACGCCTCACGATCGATTGAGAGTCGTGCACTCAGTGCTTTTCGTGCATTCGCTAGTGTACGAAATGAAGGCAAATGCAACTCAGAGTAAAATCGTTTATTTTTTAACCCTTGAGTCTGAAAAACGGTGAACTCAATCCATAAAATGGCTAAAAACCAGGAGATTTGAGGCTCTATCCGGGAGACCGGGAGATGAGGTCCAAAATCTGGAGTCTCCTGCATAAACCGGGAGAGTTGGCAGGTATGGTATTTGTATGAGAATCTGATGTCAAACCCGGGGGGGGGGGGGGGGGGGGGGTACTCTACCTAAAGTTGGGTAGGGGTGTGCCGCTGGGGCTCTGAAACCCTTACACTGTTTAAGACAAAAAAACTCAAATTTCCATACCCTGTTCAAGACAAAGTGTTAAAATTTTCCCTCTATAAGACAAATAACAAATTATCTATACTTGGATGTCAGATGTCAGTGTTTATTGTGATCTTGTATAACGAGTGTCATAACTAAATAAGTCTTCAGCAAGCACTAGACTAAATAACGGCACTAGATAAATACCATACCCTGTTCAAGATCTGTCAATGTGAAAATGGATACCCTGTCTAAGATCAGAAACTCGAAAAACCATACCCTGTCCAGCGGATCATCCCCGTATAGTCCATATATGGGAGTACCCCCCCCCCCCCGGTTGTCAAACATTTTGCCCAAATATTTTATTTCTTAACTAAATTATATTTCTGGGCAAAATATTTCACATCAGATTCCTGTACAAACACTGTCTTTTCCACCATGTTTGTCTTGATTACCTACTGTGCCCCTTGGAAGGTGAAGTGGTCTATCTTGTTTATGTTTGGTTAGCACAGTGGTTAAGCTCTGGGCTGTCGTGCAGGTCAGAAGTCACGAGTTCAAATCCCGGCCACACCAACACTCGGGTCTTAAAATAACTAAGTAGGTGCTGCCTTTGTGAAGCAATCTTGTTCTTGAACTGGAAATGGTTACGCCTTCACATCTTCTCACATAAGGATGTAAAAATCATAGGTCCCACGTCAGCCTCAAGTTGATCAGTCCAATGAGACTGTCACAAGTTACTGACTTTAAATAAGGTTGTTTTACTTTTAAGGGTGTGATTAAATTCACCAGCACAATGACATGGTTTGAAATCAGAACTTTAGTGATAAACAATAATTGTGCATGATGTTGACTGAATTTGTAGTATAATGCAATGCACCAAGGAAACTAGTTTTTCTGTTGTTGTAGGTATGTGCTTTTAAAAGAAAGGAACATGCTAAACACTGTAATGCACGAAGCAAAGAGACAAGGTGTGCCAATGCCATCACCAGAAAGATACCATAAGGTATGATGTTCTAACTGTGTTACCATAATAGAAAAGATTGAAGATTAGAATGTGTCATGTCATGCAGTCTGAAATACTCCCATTTGTATTAATAAGAGTGTAGACCTATCCAATAGAAATATAAAATATGTTGGCTTTGTAACTACGTACAGTAGTGTGGGACATAATAATACTACCACACTATTCACAAAAAGGGTTCTCTTCTGAAGAGTGGTGTTGATATATTATTGCTTACACTGCTTTCCAGGTGAAAAAGTCGATGGCCATGATCAGACTTGTGCTTGGAGAAAGGGTGAGGTTATATTCAGTCACATACAGTATTGCATACTATAAAGCAGTACTTATTATCAATATGAAGTTTACAGCCTTTTTAAAGTGCCCATAACTCTACCCTGCGAGCAGAGGTTTCTCATCTCTTTGCCTTTTCTATCAACGACTGGAAAAGCAAAGAGATGAGAAACATCTGCTGTAATGGTACCATAACTCCATTTTTTTTTATCTTTAGAGTAATTCTGTGAAAAAGGTTTTTTTCCCTTGAATCTTTGATTGTCTACGACTTTAATCATGATTTAAAAAAGCAGGGATTGCACCACATTCATTTTCCCCCATTCTCCCTCAGTTTTCATGTACCGTAGCTTTTGAAAATAAATAAATTTTAACTAAAGTGGGATAAGGGGCACTTTAAAATAATAAAGTCAACTGTTATTATTTCACAGGAAAATGCCCTGCAGGACCTAGAACATCAGCAGTGGCCATTCGAACGAAAAGAGGAACAGAACACTGAAGATACTTCACAAAGGGCAATAGATTGTAATGAAGATTCCACCAAACATCAACAAGCAAGAGACAATCAAGAGACTATTATTGTAAAGACAAATAGAGTTGAAACACTAGAGGGACAATCTATACCAACAACTAGTAAAGAGGATAGGAAACGTGCATGGTCTCAATTATGGAGAGCAGCCTAGTTGGATAATAATATTTCAATGGAACCAGATATATCTTCCGACTTTAAATATTTTCTTTGTTTTAGATACATTTTATTTACACCATAGCACATACATTCACTCAAGTTTGATTTCTTGCATTCAAATGTTTCAAGAAGAATAACCAGTTCCTTCCCAAAAATCTCTGGTAAATCTTACCATTCTGTAGACTACTGAGATGCAAGGACCAATTTGGAAGAAGTGCAAGTACTGGATCACCTAAGTTGTATGGGATCTAATATAAGCTAATATAATCAGCAAATATATATGAATACTAAGATGAAATGAAAGGCTGATTAGGGAAAATACACGTATATATAAATTAATACCGATATTTCGGTTGGCATGGCCAACCTTCCTCAGGGTACACAACTATATGGCAAGAAAACATTAGACATTCATGTTTTCAAATTTGTTACATATAAATAATATTTGTTACAAATTTGAAAACATGAATGTGTAATGTTTTCTTGCCATATACATGTACTTGTGTACCCTGAGACCGAAATATTGGTATTAATTATATACCAGTATTTTCCCTAATTGTACAATCAGCCTTTCATTTTGTCTTAGTATTCACTCTGTACCGGTATATCCCTCCCCATAAAGAACACAGACTTGGAAAAAGTGGCATTAAAAAGTCTTTTTTTTATGTAATAGTTCTCATTTATTTCAATGTTTAAGTACATGTATGTGTGGCACTGAGGTTACACAAGCTTCCCTTCAGCAATGTAATGAGATTCAGTAAAATCATTATTGATAAAGCTTTCATACCAAACTGTTATAAACTAGTGATTTGTTAAATATTCCTTATTTTACAGTAACATTTTTAGCTGTCATTTCACTTTTCCAAAACTGGAAACTAAGAACAAAATGGGAGACCAGTTTCCAACCCTGATTTGAATTGTCATCATGTGAAAGTGTTGTGGACTTCATTCAACCTGTATTCTGCAGGTTCATTCACCATATCAAGCAACCACTGCTTCCATGGATATGTTAGTCATGTAGCTCCTCTCCTTTGTTTTCATGAACATGTGCTTGGGTTACCTGTGCCACAGGGAAGTAGCACAGGTAACCCATCACATTTTCATTGAAATAAACGAGAAGTCTCTGTGGAGGAGAGATGGCTTGTAGAGTAATTTACAGCTACTGCATCACCATGGAGAATCAAACTCCAGTGTGGTCTTGTCAATCACTTTAGCTGCATTTAGTTTCTTTCGTCTGACACACTTTGGACATTTCTTGTCTGCAATGCACAGCTTGTGGAACACTGATTTACACTTGGTGCACTACAAAACAGTAAATACAAATTATATTAGGGTACCTCTAACACTAGCCTGATTGGAGGAAGTGAACGGACAACCTTGTACCATCTGAAAATTAGGCTACTCTAACACATGAATCTATTTAACATAATTGACTTTTCAATACCTGGATACATGGCTGTCAGCAAATATCATTCCAATCTCATAAAGTTACAAAATGTGGCATGCTTTCTGTTTTAGGATACTGGTTATCATGAACAGGGTTCATACAGAATAATCAGAATTATTTTTCAAGGCAGGGATTCATTTTTCCAGGCTCAACAGAAATGTACTGGTACTTGCCTTACATTCCTCATTCAGTTCCATGATGACAGGTAGGCCGAAATCAGAAGGACTATAATGCTGTGTATTTTTACAGCGACTATTACACATTCTATAATAATTCCTAACAATAATCATAGAAATAATACAATCATTAATTAATTAATGTTCGGTATCTAGCGCATACTTAAAAGAATAAAAACCAGCCTATCTCCTGTAACTTCATCCAACTAGATGAAATATTTGCGTAAATACATGTACTCGTGCAAATGAAGTTCAGGGGGGTTAAGGCATTTTTTCTCACATTTTGCTTGGCCGAGCGGGGCCTGGGTAATTGTTTAACTTTCTCTCTGTTGTTCTTTTTAGAACTTGAAATCTTAGAAACCAGTCAGTCTTGAATGACGTTCAGTAAACATTTTGCTAACACAGATGGAAGGGAATATTTGTAATGCATATATGTACATGTAGCAAATACTTAAAGGAATCAAAACCAGCCTATCTTATGTAACTTCGCCCAACTAGATGATAAAATTGCATAATTACTCGAGCAAATGAAGTTCAGCCATTTTGAAATATTGTTTTCGCTATTATTTCTTTCACTGAACTTTAATGTCAACCAAATTAAGAAGACCCTGCAGTTTTCTATAGGTAACATTTTGGTGAAAACCCTATATCTCTACGATGTTCCTTTCTACCATAAAAATACATCGCCCTTCTTTTTTTGCTGCAAAGCATGCTGGGACAGTTTTCTATTTCCCAGTCCAGAACTGGATTAAATAAAGTTGCAGTGTTTGGTACTAAACATGGCAAACACAACATATTTTTTGGCGAATTTGGGGTAAGATCTGCGAACCTTGCAAAACTGAGGGGTGATGTCTCAAATGTATTTAGCATGATGGTATTGCTAATTGACCTATATCACTATGACGTCAAATCAAAACAATCTATTGTTTAAACGCTAAGGATCACGGTCGCGGGAGGGGGACAAAACAGCAACAACACAAAGGAAATCGCTAACAGCGACCAAATACGGTAAATATTGTGGGATAAACATTGATACAGCTGATATCTGGAAACCAGACAATTCGAAGTTAAATTTTCCTCAGCAGAGCAGATTTAGTTCAAAATTCTATTGTTCAAGTCGATTCTGTCCCCCTCATAAACAAGCCGTGACGTCATAATGATATAGGGTAATTGGAGACACTGTTTTTAATAAACTCTATATCCACTGAGGTGGTTATTGCCAGCAATTTGTTTTGCATTCTCATTGAGGGCCTATGATTGTATGTCCTAATCCAAGAAGATGCAAAGGTTATTACATGTGTATGGGCAAACCCTTATCAAGGCCATATGAAGAAATGAAATAACTTTTCGACAATTTTTACTATTGAAGGACTGTCTCTAAAATTCAAGTATGGTGCTTTTCAAGACTGCGAACCTTGAAGTTTGGATGGGAAATCTGCACAATGTACCTGAGATGTGGACTTGACTTCAAATGGGTAGATGATCCTGGGATCATTACACACTTCACATATAAACCCTTTCTGGCAGCAGAGCTGGAAAAAAATGGAAACAAATCAACAACCTTGGTACACAAATATACATGTACAATAGATCAAGTAATGCAATAATGTAAGAAAGGTTATCAGAAGCATACCTTACACTTATAGACATGTTTGGTACAGTGGGAGATGACTTTCTTAAGGTGATGTGCTAACTGGCCTGACTGCACCTGAATGAGATCCTGAAAAAAAAGAAGTAATAAACTCACATGACTTAATTAGTGCCAACTACAGTATACAAAGTCCTGTTGTGCTATTGGTGAAGAGAATGGAATTCACTACATGTTCACAAGGACCATAATATTATATCATGAATAGTCTCTCAATATTGCTTCCTGAAAAATAAATTGAAATCTCATTTCCTCATCAATTAATAATGCCTTATTTTATGTACTCGGCAGATGTAATTCTATTCTATATTATTTTTATGTTTAAGTTTTCATTATCTGTAATTATTACCTAGTATCTGGCAACCAGTACTTAATATTTATGCTTTTGTGTGTGTTTAGTATTTGTATTTAATAGTTTATCAAAATATAGTATTTTCTAATCCATTCCATATCATGTCCGTCTTCTAAAGTTCTCATTGACCTGTTTCCTTTTTTGACCATAAACCATTTAAGCCTACAGCTTTGGCCCTTCATTGTTTTAACTTTGCTAAATACTATATTAAAATATTGTATTGCATGTTTACTTAGTACTCTACTTACCAGCAAGGAGTACTGGTGAATGTCATCCCACAGGTATTCACGAGGCCATATTCTCCTCCTTACGTCCTCTGCAATTGGTTCCTTGCATGTAAACAGGAAGCCCTTTAGGTGCTGCAGCTGGCTCCTCAAGACCTGAAGAACAACATTATTATAATTAATACTTTACATGCAGGGCAACTGGTTTTCAAGTAATTTATCAAAAACGAGATTGAGAGTTTGACCATGGTATCAAAACATTGAGAAAGCAAATGAATCTCAAGGGACATAGCCCTGAGTTATTGCTTTTGAGTTGTTTCAATACCACGGGTAAAACATGCAAACAAGTTTTTGATATGGCTTCTCAAACAATGTCTGTATTCATAAATAATTAGGAAGTATTGTTTGCCTGGTATTTTGCTGCATACTACTATTGACTACAAGGGTTGTGATTGTCATTTTCTCTGGGTCACTTCAACAAATGGCCTGATAGTGTAGTGGATAAATAAGACAGAACTACATGTAGAAGTTGGGAACAATGAGGTGGATGGTTTGTGACACTCGATACATTGATTTTTATTTTCATCTCTTCCTTTACTCTTCTTATTTAAAGTCATTCATGTACAGTAGTTACGATAGGAGATATTACAGTCGCATCTACAAATAGCAGTTTCAGCAGTATTGACCCAAATGCCTCACTTCGATGTAATGAAGCGCCATTGAACCATCATTCTTGTATGACACCAACACCCTCTTAAACAAACACGACTAATTTAGATACAGTTTGAATAGTGCTTCATTGCATTGAAGTGAGGCATTTAGCTTGATACCGCTGAAACTGCTATCTGTACACTCAACTGTAATATATCTCCTATTCAAGTATCTTGATCAATGTTTGAACTAATCAGATGGAGTGACCTTGATCTGGTGTTTCATCCAAGTACATGCACCGACCATGATGACATCATACTGGTGTGGTCACCACCATGCAAGCCTCACTTTCGTGTTGAGACGAAATATTGTAACATCATGCATATAAGACATTATGGCTGTTGATGTCATTAATTATTCACGAATTTGGGAAGTTCAAGTCCCTAATGTGACCAAGCCAGTGTCTGCATTACTAAATTCCCATTGCATTTATTTGTATCTATAAAATTCAATTTAATTCCCACCTTAATTTCTTGCAGTTCATTCACCACACTATACAGTGAAGGATTTGTCTCGTCAATATTTAACAATGGCTCCTCCTCTATCTGAAGTAGGAAGAGTTTTGTGAAGCGGGATACATGATGTTTTCTCATATCCCAGTTGTAGATGATGCGGGCTGGAATCACATGTTCATCGTCCACATGACATTCAAAGCAGTAATAACATGCATCATACTTGCATACTTTGGCTTCTCCATAAATCATGCCTACAACATTGAATTTATCATTACTCACAACCACAGTGCAACCTTGGCATATGACCAGACCAAGTATTCCAAATGACATTATCAGTGTTCTGGCTAGGAATGTTGCTCAATGTGTCAAATGACCCATATCTCATTGATTTTCTATGGGTCAACTTCAAGTATTACCCTTTGTTCGTGATAGGGCCATGTTCGTGTTGAAGTACCAGTATGTGCCTAATGGACCCAACTATTTCTCGATAATGGGTCATTTATGAAATTGTTGCATAAATGACACAAGGCACAGCCAGAACCTGCATTATTGTACTGTCTATTGTCTTAATCCTTTATTTCCATTAATTAAAGACCAATATTATTAAAGTTATTGCAGTTCTGTTGGTCATTAATCATTGAGTGCTAACAAGCCATATTTGGTGCACATTACGGTCCAATTACTATTTGATTTTCTATGATCGCTGCATGGTCAAATAAAAAGAATTGTGTTCTGTTATCAATCAGTGACAAATCATTAATACATGTAATTATCTACTTAATATTTACATGATTTACTAATTTACTGATCACCTATATTCCTGCCGCAGCCTTTGCACTGATAGTTCTGACTGTCTAATCCCTGCTCATTTGTGATGTGAGTTAGGACAGACATTAATGCCTGGGTGCGGTCATCAGTGTGCTCCGAGTGGACAGAGCTGCTGTGTGGCACTATCTCAAATCCAGTCATATTCGGTGGTTCCTCTGCACTCATAACTCTTGGAATTGAAATCTGAAATCAATTGAAGCTATTACCGGTAAAACATGTTATAATTATGTCAGCTGTATGTTTTTATTTGCATGAGAATGCAGTGTTCTTGGTAGAAACTGCTGTTAGGATGAAAGTAGCTACATGTGTACATGTTACGTTGCTTGAAAGCAAAAGGTGCATGATTTGTCTGTTTGTGAAGACAGCTTTTATGAAAATATTTTAATATATATATATAGGCATGCCTATGAGCAGATCTCCCAATAAATTAATAAGAGATGCACGCACAAATATGTAATGGGAATTAATTTAAGAAAATAAATTGTGCACATGCAGTTGAGTTGCACACGCATATTGTAACAAAAAGGTGATGGCACACAACAGAAAGAACATGACAATTGTCTTGGGTGGACAAAGGACGCAAATGAAGTAAAAATAAAGCTAATGTATAAGACATCCATGGTCTAGAACCCTTGTGACTTTTGAATCTATTTCAGAAACTCAATTAAACCAATTACTGTGGCTACAACCTTTGATGGTGTACTACCAAGCTAGTTATGCCACAACCTACCAAGCTAGTTATGCCACAACCAAGAACTGAGTCTCTAAAGAAAAGTTGGGGTTATCATGGTGCAAAGACATGGCATGCCTTGCCTAGTGGAATGAGGATTCTGCAGTTTTGTGATCCAATTTGTTTGTTTACTAGCTGGTAGTAGAAATGACATTATCACAATTACAACAGAAAGAACATGATGCGTATGCATGCAAACGGCCATCCCTTCATGTAGGACGACACAAATTGCTACCAAATTGTATTCTATTGTATTGTGTTGCGTTCTACTGTTGTATTGAATTGTATTGTGTTGTATTCTATTGTATTTTTGGTAAAAATTCGTGTTGTCCTACATAAAGGGATTGCCCATGCACACAGAGATGTAATGGAAATTAAAGTTTGAAATTGAATATTTTATGCATTATGGCAAAAACATTATAATTATCATTGAAATAATTTAGAAAATTACAAATTTCCATAAACAGAAGATTGAATGTAAAGGATAGGATGCATTAAATAGGCAAACAAAATCAAGCACCCGATTCAGGACTGAAAAACCTCACGTTCCGTGCGCTGGTGCACGGTTGCATGGGCAGTCACACCAGCAGTTGTGGTGTCACTAAAATTTCACTCATGCTATATGTATGGTGCACTGCTCACGCGGGCCTTTGGGAGCTCTGCTATAAATTTATACATTTTATTAAAATTTATTGAATAATGTATCCTCATGCAGGTCAAGAGAAAATCACCTGTGGAATTCCTTAGCGATTGATACTTGGACCACTTTTATTTCTTTTGTATGTGAACGATTTACCAAACTGCTTAGATTCCACAACTGCTCGGCTCATTGCCAATGGCAAAAATATAACAGCAGCTGGTAAAATTCTCAACGTCACCAAAACTGAATATACATGTACACTGATCAGATCTAGGTAAAATCTTAATCATATCTTCTGAGGCAACCAGACATCAACATATGTGGCCAACCGATCAACAGGGTTGACAGTTGTAAGGTACCTATTTCCTCAGGAATCAGCACATTAAAGAGACTTCGAGAGTTTATAGACCGTCAAACCTTAGTGTTAGCCTATAATGCATTAGTACAAATGTAAGACCTCATTTAAACTACTGCTGTGTTGTCTGGGACTCAATGGACAGCACTCTCTCAGACAGGCTTCAAAAACTACAAAATAGGGCCCAAGAATAATAATGAGACAAGGCAAAAAAAAACGGTCAATCTGAAATCTCTCTTAATTGTCTTGGGTGGACAAAGGACGCAAATGAAGTAAAAATAAAGCTAATGTATAAGACATCCATGGTCTAGAACCCTTGTGACTTTTGAATCTATTTCAGAAACTCAATTAAACCAATTACTGTGGCTACAACCTTTGATGGTGTACTACCAAGCTAGTTATGCCACAACCTACCAAGCTAGTTATGCCACAACCAAGAACTGAGTCTCTAAAGAAAAGTTGGGGTTATCATGGTGCAAAGACATGGCATGCCTTGCCTAGTGGAATAAGGATTCTGCAGTTTTGTGATCCAATAGTCCAGTTTCGTATTCGAAAATTACCGCTGAATTCAATGACTACAGACGCATGTACTCAGGCTTAGCCTCATTCTGAAGTTAAAGTCTTAAATACCAGCGAAAAGGTGCAAAATGCGAAACTACAACGATACACAGAGTTGTGAATAGCCCACCTTCTCGCTGGTATTTATGAATGTTTAACTTCAGAATGAGGCTAACCCTGAGTACATGCGTTTGTAGTCATTGCATTCAGCGGTAATTTTGGAATAGGAAACTGGAGTATTATATAATTTAAAAAGTAGTATGACTTTTATCAATTTTAACGTAGTCTTTAATATTGTAATTATTATTACATGCCCCTGATGGAAATCAACTTTTCGTTGTTGGGGCTAGTGTGTCTTAAATAAAGATTGACTTCTGTAGCAGCTTCTTTACAATAATTTTATTATTATTAGCCACCTGTCCAAATAAATACCAAGAACCCTGGACCAGGTTGTTCAAAGCATAGTGCTAAATCTGTCATTATTGTAATCAGCAGTTTATCCTCGGGTTAGCAAGTTAACCCTGGGATAGTGCTTACCCTTGCTTTGAACAAATTCTTTTAACAGTTATAACTACATGAACATACCTCTCTACTGTTTTTCTTTGTACCATCCTCCTCATAAACAGATGCTGCAAACCTAGCAGGACTTTGCACTGTGTAATCGCTGAGAAGAGTCTTGTAGCTAGCAACCTTCGAAGGAGGATGAGTTGGCTCTCCATCGTTTCCAGGAGATTTCTCTTGTGGGATCTCTGGTTCCTTGATTTCCTTCTGTTTTTGAGCCATGTTATCTGTTGAACCTGAATGTTCCATCTGAAATGCTGAAGACCACCCAGTACTGATTCCTAGTTTGTTACTACCCATCATCGGCACAGGACTCACTGCTGATGGCAGCTTCTTGTTATTCGTGTCAACTTTGGAAACAATTACAGGGCTCGAAATTAAGGGAAAAAAGGAGGCGTAATTTTACGCCCAGCTTAAAAAAATTAGGCGTAATTCTCCAAAATTTAGGCGTAAATGTCAAAGTTTGACAGCTCCGGCTATCTATAGGTCAGTTTTGTCATGCAAAACAACTTGTTTCGCGCGGGAAAATAGTTTACATTACAGGAGCTGTCAAACTTTGACATTTTGCAGTTAAAAGTCCAGACTTCACCCAAACGTCGCCGCGTAATTAGTAAACTATGCATTTCAAACTTGAAACAACAGACAAAAAAGTTTCGAATCGTTTTAGAGATTTGGAAATAAGACTTGTCTACCAATAATTTTTACCTTTGTAAGAGGATCTAGGCGTAAAATTATGCCTAAGTGGAAAACGTTAGGCGTAAAACGAAAAAATCTAGGCGTATTTACGTCCGTATCGGGCGCAATTTCGAGCCCTGAATTAAGAAGATGAAAATATTGAACGTTTGTCAGTCATCCATCTTAATAGTTAAAGGAATAAAACAACACACAGCTTCTACCTGAGTCAAGAGTTTGCTGTCCTTCCAAACTTTGATTCACATTCATTACTGCCTGTGAGTCATCAGTGTTTTGCTGGACTGGAAGTATATCATCTGTACAACTGTCGTCATTCTGATCATCTGACTGTTGTCTCTTGCTGCAGGTCCCCTCTACATTCATGGCAAATGCTCCCCCTTCAGGCTCCTTTATGACAGGAGGGACACTGTGTATGGCATGCACAGACTGCGTGGGAACTGATCTGAATGCAGACTGTTTGCTAGGGATGACAGGCATAGCTACAACACAAAATTATTGTTCAAATAGTTTTACTACAATGTCAATTATATAGGAAGGGCTGACAAAGAAAAAGTGCTACAAGTAAGTAATGATTTGGATGAGTACGTGACACTCTTTTCTCTTATTTGAAGTTGTTTTTATGTCAAGATAGTTACTTTTCTTTTATCTGATAATTATGCTGATAATAGATAAACCACTAGCCTGTGAATACAGCGGCCTTGCATCAGGAGCCACAATAAAAATGCATCCCCCGAGAGAGATGTTTACGATTCGAGGCCAAAAATTCCATACTGATGTTGTGTGGCCAGGATCTGGTTGTGTCATTTGATTGGCTCATATATGATAATTAGGCATACTAGCCAATCAAATGACGTGTTTTGATTGTGGCTCCCGGTGCGAGACTGTCCTGTATTCACATTCACGTGTAGTCTGTAGTTTATAACGTCCATCTCTCAAATGTATAATATTGTATTGTAAGACTTAGTGTAATATGTGAGCCCCCAGATGAGCTAATAGAGCTCTTGGGGTGAACTGGTAAAAAAAAAATGTCACAGGCTAATAAACCACAAGATTAGATCAAAGTCTTCAAGCAAACCATATATGCATCCCAATGTTAACATTTAAGAACCCTTTACAAGCTTAGAGCTTGAAAGTAACCAAAATGACCATCATAACGTAATACCAATGTTATGGGTTGGTTTGTCTGAGTAATTATCAATCAACAAGTGAAAACAGTTATTTGATCAGCCAACACTTTACAGTCACTCTTGTAAAAAGTTAGTGCATTATTATGACAATTAAGTATCTTCATTGTTTTATGCACACACTGTTGTCTTTCCAACTTGGTTTCAGAGTTTGATGAGAAAGAAAACTATTTTGTTCCTGGTTTTATTGACTATATGCAATTTACCACTGAAACTAGTTACAACATATGAGTACTACAACAGCCAGCTTGATCACTTGCTTGTTTTGAGCTTTCCATTTCAAGGGAGATCTCAACTGGCGAGAAGAGACAATACTGGTTTTGTTAATTCTTAAGTGAAGTTGACTTTCAAGATTTTCAAATCATCACTTACATGTACATGTACATATAAATGTATAAATGTATAAATGTACAAGTAGGTCTTTTATCACGTAGCCCATACATGTATATAATTTGTAAACATACTTTGTCTGTTGCTGCCTCAATATATTTTGTGATTATTATATACATGTAATATGTTTAATCAGAGTAGCATAACCAGTGACATACCAACTGATGATCTGGTAGATGCCATGGGAGTTGCTAGTTTGGCTAGCTGCCACACCCCAGCGAGTGCCAATGTATCACCTGTCCAGCTATTCAGACTGGGCGTATTGTAATTCAGGTTAAACCTGAGCTCTGTCAAGCCTGTGTCAAAATAATAATTATTATAATGAATAATAAATATAGTAATGACAATAAATCTATATAATAACATGAATTACATGTATTCATGGGCAAACTATGCTGTGAATCCCAAACTTACCGCACATGTACAGTAGCTTACCTTGTAGAAAGCTAATCATGATATATGGTAACTCTCCATCCCTCATAAAGGCATTGGGTTTGTAATATGTGCTAAACAAAGCAATTGTCACAGTATCAGGTTCTGAAAGAACCATTAAAATAAATAAGTAAATAAGTCTTTCTTTAATGTATGGACTAATATAAATACAAATCTTATGTTAAAATATGTTTAAAAAAGTCCATGAGTATCAATATTTTGGAGCTCTGTTTGAAATATATTTATACTATTTGCCTCTTTTG
Organism: Actinernus sp. WN-2022; assembly: GCA_030867875.1. Taxonomy (NCBI): domain Eukaryota; kingdom Metazoa; phylum Cnidaria; class Anthozoa; order Actiniaria; family Actinernidae; genus Actinernus; species Actinernus sp. WN-2022. The sequence continues at coordinate 1,103,141 of JAOWCC010001368.1, read as the reverse complement.
TAAAACTGGGCAAAGAGTTCCAAGTTTTTGCCCCACTGATTGACCAATAGGAAAAGAGGTAGATGTGGAACTTTGTTCTGTATTGTTCATGAATAATTGTGTTTTTAGTCATAAGCACTGGAGAACTTTTCATGGTCAAGTATTCACAATCAAACTCACTCTAATTTCTTTGAATCTCCCAGCATTGCATTCAGGTAGCTCTCCATCAGACAGTCATTAAGGGCAAGACGTACCCAGGCCTACAAAAACAGTAACATTCACATTAATTGTGAAAAAAAATATGTGATTGTCTAATAAGATAATCAGAAATGCTACAAACTACATGTATGTTATAATAGTATTGTTGGACCATTCCAGCAGCTGAGTTCTATCAATCGACTGTGATCAACCAACTAATCGATTGTGGTTGAATGTGGTCATCTGTGGTTGACCGATTGATCATTGTTGAGCAACTGATCTGCCATTTGATGGTTCCGACCATCGACTGAGGAGGATGACGACCAACCGCGATCATCCAAGGAAAACCATAATCGACCACAATATTCTCCCTCAGGACGACTGTGATCAATCGCAATTATCATAACACTGTTTCATTGCCAATTTGAGAATGGCACAATTCATAACAATGATGAACATTTGAGAATGATGCAATGCAAAACTTTCCTTGAAACTTGACAAAGTAACTTTTAGAAGAGAGAAAGTCATGTTTGATCAACAGTGATCGAACATATAACAACCATGATCAACAGTGATCAAACTTATAACAACCATGATCAACAGTGATCAAACATATAACAACCATGATCAACAGTGATCAAACATATAACAACCATGATCAATGGTGATCAAACATATAACAACCATGATCAATGGTGATCAAACATATAACAACCATGATCAATGGTGATCAAACATATAACAACCATGATCAATGGTGATCAAGCATATAACAACCATGATCAATGGTGATCAAACATATAACAACCATGATCAATGGTGATCAAACATATAACAACCATGATCAATGGTGATCAAGCATATAACAACCATGATCAATGGTGATCAAACATATAACAACCATGATCAATGGTGATCAAGCATATAACAACCATGATCAATGGTGATCGAACATAATTATAACCATGATCAACAGTGATCAAGCATATAACAACCATCATCAATGGTGATCGAACATATAACAACCATGATCAATGGTGATCGAACATAATTATAACCATGATCAACAGTGATCAAGCATATAACAACCATGATCAATGGTGATCGAACATAATTATAACCATGATCAACAGTGATCAAGCATATAACAACCATGATCAATGGTGATCAAACATATAACAACCATGATCAATGGTGATCAAACATATAACAACCATGATCAATGGTGATCAAACATATAACAACCATGATCAATGGTGATCAAACATATAACAACCATGATCAATGGTGATCAAACATATAACAACCATGATCAATGGTGATCAAACATATAACAACCATGATCAACAGTGATCAAACATATAACAACCATGATCAATGGTGATCAAGCATATAACAACCATGATCAATGGTGATCAAACATATAACAACCATGATCAATGGTGATCAAACATATAACAACCATGATCAATGGTGATCAAGCATATAACAACCATGATCAATGGTGATCGAACATAATTATAACCATGATCAACAGTGATCAAGCATATAACAACCATGATCAATGGTGATCGAACATATAACAACCATGATCAATGGTGATCGAACATAATTATAACCATGATCAATGGTGATCAAGCATATAACAACCATGATCAATGGTGATCGAACATAATTATAACCATGATCAACAGTGATCAAGCATATAACAACCATCATCAATGGTGATCAAACATATAACAACCATGATCAATGGTGATCAAGCATATAACAACCATGATCAATGGTGATCAAACATATAACAACCATGATCAATGGTGATCAAACATATAACAACCATGATCAACAGTGATCAAACATATAACAACCATGATCAATGGTGATCAAACATATAACAACCATGATCAATGGTGATCAAGCATATAACAACCATGATCAATGGTGATCAAGCATATAACAACCATGATCAATGGTGATCAAACATATAACAACCATGATCAATGGTGATCAAACATATAACAACCATGATCAACAGTGATCAAACATATAACAACCATGATCAATGGTGATCAAACATATAACAACCATGATCAATGGTGATCAAGCATATAACAACCATGATCAATGGTGATCAAACATATAACAACCATGATCAATGGTGATCAAACATATAACAACCATGATCAACAGTGATCAAACATATAACAACCATGATCAATGGTGATCAAACATATAACAACCATGATCAATGGCGATCAAACATAATTATAACCATGATCAACAGTGATCAAGCATATAACAACCATGATCAATGGTGATCAAACATATAACAACCATGATCAATGGTGATCAAATATATAACAACCATGATCAACAGTGATCAAACATATAACAACCATGATCAATGGTGATCAAACATATAACAACCATGATCAATGGTGATCAAACATAATTATAACCATGATCAACAGTGATCAAGCATATAACAACCATGATCAATGGTGATCAAACATATAACAACCATGATCAATGGTGATCCAACATATAACAACCATGATCAACAGTGATCAAACATATAACAACCATGATCAATGGTGATCAAACATATAACAACCATGATCAATGGTGATCAAGCATATAACAACCATGATCAATGGTGATCAAACATATAACAACCATGATCAATGGTGATCAAACATATAACAACCATGATCAACAGTGATCAAACATATAACAACCATGATCAATGGTGATCAAACATATAACAACCATGATCAATGGTGATCAAACATAATTATAACCATGATCAACAGTGATCAAGCATATAACAACCATGATCAATGGTGATCGAACATATAACAACCATGATCAATGGTGATCGAACATATAACAACCATGATCAATGGTGATCGAACATATAACAACCATGATCAATGGTGATCAAGCATAATCAGTCGATCAGTGGGATGATCGGGTTGATTGAAATGCTAGAATGGCCTACTACTCGTACATGACTGTATCCCTGGTGAAAAACCTTGCAAGATCCTCAAAGATCTTGAAGGATCCTCAAAGACCTGCTAAAGATCCTTGTAGATGAGGATCCTTCAAAGATCCTTCAAGGATCTTTCAAAATTCTTGCAAAGATCCTTAACTGCTAAGATCTTATCAGGATCCTACAAGGACCTTTCAAAGATCATTGAAAGATCTTCAATGCTGTTCTTGGCAATATCCTCAAAGATCTTGACAAAGATCTTTGAGGATCCATGAGGATTTTTCCAAGATCCTGCAAAGATCCTTGAGGATTTTCTTGACAAGTTCTTTAAAGATCTTGACAAAGATCTTTGAAGATCCATGAGGATTTTTCCAAGATCCTGCAAAGATCCTTGAGGATTTTCTTGACAAGTTCTTTAAAGATCTTGACAAAGATCTTTGAAGATCCATGAGGATTTTTCCAAGATCCTGCAAAGATCCTTGAGGATTTTCTTGACAAGTTCTTTAAAGATCTTGACAAAGATCTTTGAAGATCCATGAGGATTTTTCCAAGATCCTGCAAAGATCCTTAAGATTTTTCTTGACAAGTTCTTTAAAGATCTTGACAAAGATCTTTGAAGATCCATGAGGATTTTTCCAAGATCCTGCAAAGATCCTTAAGATTTTCCTTGACAAGTTCTTTAAAGATCTTGACAAGTTCTTTAAAGATCTTGACAAAGATCTTTGAAGATCCATGAGGATTTTTCCAAGATCCTGCAAAGATCCTTAAGATTTTCCTTGACAAGTTCTTTAAAGATCTTGACAAGTTCTTTAAAGATCTTGACAAAGATCTTTGAAGATCCATGAGGATTTTTCCAAGATCCTGCAAAGATCCTTAAGATTTTCCTTGACAAGTTCTTTAAAGATCTTGACAAAGATCTTTGAAGATCCATGAGGATTTTTCCAAGATCCTGCAAAGATCCTTAAGATTTTCCTTGACAAGTTCTTTAAAGATCTTGACAAAGATCTTTGAAGATCCATGAGGATTTTTGAAAGATAATAATAATAATAATAATAATAATAACGTATTAGGAGCATCCTACAGAGTCTCGATGCTCTTACATATTATACCTAATAGAAATAAAAATTACATGAATATATAAAAAGTATCAAGTAACTAGCTAAAAGCATCTAAAAAGAAAGGTCTTCAAACTTGATCCTGTTAAGATCCTGTTATAAAGATCCTTGAAGCTTTACTTGGCAAGATCCTCAAAGAGATCATTGCAGGAAATAATTTCTTGTAGTACTGGACTGATCCTTGTAACTGATCCTTATAAGGATTTAACTAGGATCCTGTCAGGATTTAGGCAAGATCCTATAAACAGGGATAATTATATTCTAAAGACAGGTTCCTTGCATGATCCTTGAGGATTTCCTCAAAGTCCAACCAGGATTCCAGGATTTGGGAAGGATCCTTGCAGGTTGAAGACATTACTACATTCTAAAGGCAGGATCCTTGTAAGTTCCTTGAGGTTTGGAATTGATAAACAATTTAATAGTCACATAGTCATAGACATTAATAGTCACAGTGCAAATGGACTGTGCTGAGACTTGATTGTACTTTTGTTTCCATGGAATGAATAAAGACACATACATAAATAATTAACCTATATATATATATATATAGTCTTACAGATGCATGACTTCAAAAGAAAACATATATATATATATATATATATATATATATATATATATTCTCTGGTTATTTCAGTCTATTCACTAGAATATTACTCACCGATTAGACTGGCATTTTAAAAAAATATTCCTGTGTTCAATTAGCTAAGTATTTCTGTCCACCCCTTTCAAAATGTGTCTTAAAAACGATATACATATCCGCATTAAAAAAGGCATTATAAAATTTGATATACTTGGTTAATTAACAACAACAAGTTTATTTCGTACTTACTAACTTAGGTTACATATTTACAGAGAGATCAACTGTTATAGAAAGATGGAAAGTAATTGATACATATATTTAACCCTTGTCTAAACAAAAAGCTTACTTAAACAATAGTCACTATTAGTGTAAACAATGCAGAAAGTTTCAACTTATCTTTGCGTTGCAATTCCCAAAGAATAGTTTGCCGCCGCCATCTTTATTGCTATGGCACCTGGCCTTCTATTAGTGGTCAGCGCGTCACAATGCCTGTGGGCTCAATTTAACGGTTTTTGGCGGACATTTTCTACAGTTACTGTTAAGTGAACTGGTGAAGGGAGTTTGCAGGTTTATTCAAAGGAAATTGTTCTTAATAACGGGCATTAAGACAAGGAAACTCGCACTGGTTATGGTGATTACTTAATTGAAAAGTGCAAAGTTATTGTGATTGCAAAACCGGATCAATAGTGATTAGTGGTCAACGGAAAACATCGCTACAACTACATTTACAAGTTCAAGTTCAATTTAGTATTACTGAATCAGGCAAGTACAGTAACTCATTCCTATACGTTACAGCTAATTTAACAAGTCTAACAATGTTCATTTATCTGTATCAGTGCGTTAATTACCAAAGATCACCGTCTCAGTCACAGTACGTTCTAATACGTTGCATATTTGCCTGACTGCTTTATACATTGTGTTCTGCCCGCCATAAACTTTAGCAGAGTATAGTGTTTCTGAAACGTTTTGAAATATGAAGCATATATACTCTGTGAAACATGGATAAATAAAACACTACTACTAAATAAACACACTAAAATGAAATGACTCGATCAGTAACTTAATGCTTCCCCCTTCAAATATTTACTATTTCAGGCATTAAATTCATGCAGCTCAGGCGATAAAACACTTCCTTTATAATTACATGTATGTATAAATAGCTCTACTCTATCACAGGGAGCACAAGCTCGATATTTGTGCACATGTACTGATGTATAAATGTTTACAGTGTAAATCATAAACCAAGAAAATCTTGGAAATATAAAGTCTAGATTTCTTACAGGGACTGAGTCAACAGTGTTGTTGATTATTTTGTTCATAATGTGTTGAGCATCACAGTGGAGCTATTTCTAAGGAAGTCTAATTCACTACACAAGACTATTATACATGTACAGTGTAATTAAATATATTTTAATGATTTCCTTGGTTTACGATTTACACTATAAATGCTCTATATAAGCAACTTTGGTAACCCTCATGGTTTTATGCTTGTGCTCCTCCACATTAGCAAATATATTTTGTTGCATGTCCTAAACGTAATGATTGTTTTGTTTTGTGGAAATAAAAACCTTGAACCATATTCTGTGGTCTCAAAATGTTGAGTTTGGCTGGCTCCCTACTAGTGCTTACATCAATCACTTCTGGTTTAAAGTGCAACTAACCCCTTTTGCAATTTATATATATTTGAATCTTTGAAAGGTTTTGAGTACTTCTGCGAAGAAATTTTTGGCTTACAGAGAATACTCTATGTTCTATGCTTGTTTAAAATGGTGAAATTTTGACCTTCCTGACCCATGACTGCACAAGAAAAAGCCTGGGTCGATTCTTGATCTTACGTCATCCAACTCATTCGACTTTGCAATAATTTGAATAAATATTTAGCATTTACTCTAAAATAACTGTTTTCTTTACTAACAACTCACAGACTGTGTATATTCTCTATACATGTATATTGATGTTGTTGTGATGGAAAGGCGCCATGGAGAATAATGCATTAATCAGGTGACGTAAGATCAAGAATCGACCCAGGCTTTTTCTTGTGCGGTCATGGGTCAGGAAAGGTCAAATTTTCACCATTTCAATCAAGCCTAGAACATAGAGTATTCTCTGTAAGCCAAAAAATTCTTCGCAGAAGTACTCAAAACCTTTCAAAGATTCATATTTATAAAAATTGCAAAAGGGGTTAGTTGCACTTTAAGTCCTGAGCAGAGGAGCATTTAAATTTGGAGAAAAAGCTGAGAAAACAAGCGTTGCTAAGATTTGAAACTAAGTTGTAAGTAAATTAAGAGAGGTTAAAACATGTACATGTACATGTAAGTCCTTTTTTGCTCTGACGAAGGGCTAGCATTCAAAATGTCAGCTGCTACTTGCTCCCCAGCAGCTAGCATACATGTACCTTAATCTACTTTTAGTTGATCATACCCTGAGTGTTTATCTTCCCTGCTGATGCAGATCAACACTAGTTTTTACAGGAACTAGTAACCCATAGACCATTTCAAGGTTGCCATTATACCACTATGATATCTACTTCTATTAGTGATAGTACCGGTGGTACTGAAAAGAGCTCCTGAAAATCAGTCAAACTCCCAAATTCGATAGTTTACCTCACCTAAAATGTAGAAGCCAAGATACAGTCAAGTAAAGTGTGCTATTTTTACATACATTTGTATGATGGTGTGCAACAATTTCACCCCGCATACAAATGTCTGTAAAATTGTCTTACTTTGTGGGATATAACAGACTATCAAATTTGGGATTTTGACTAATTTTGAGGTGCTTTTTGTAGTGGTACCAGTGCTTAGCTAATTGAAGTAGTTATTGTAGTGTTAATAGCAACCTTCAAATGGTCTATTACACATGTAAGTCAGTTAGACTAAGTGACCATTTTGTGCCCATAATTTAAGTATTATATACAATTCTAGACAAGCTCAAGAGAACTAAGCACATGTGTTTCTTTTTCTAGGCAGTTATAAAACAGCGCTTAAGTACTGAACATTCGAGAACAAGTGCATGAATCCCTGGAGGACCTCAGTACTTCAAGGAAAAAGGTGTCTGTTCTCAAAATAATGGTGGACCTAATTGTTACATAGTCAGAACCTAAAAGGGTAATTAACTTTTCGTTTAAATAATAACCCATATTATTATAATTATCGAAGAAGTAAACACTTAAATGTAAAACTGTGTTTTTTAACTAGACTTAAGTCAGCAGCACTCCAATAACTTTGGCTTGTAGTATTTTTGTCTCACATTTTCATCTGGCTTTAGCAGACTTTGTAAGGGAGTTTACTAAGCTACCTGTAGAATTTATGTAAAAAATTCTAACTACGAGTAACAGGAAATTCCAAAATAGAACACCCTGTAAAGATGTGGTTTGCATGTACAGGAACTTTAGTTTGAAATCAAACTAAAACTTGACACCAGCTTACAAATTTCCCACTGCTGTTTGTTTGATGGGATATCACAATCATGATCTTTTTGTACATTAATTTTTATTGTATTAATGTGAATTACTTCTAGTGACTTATTGTACAATTCAGTGCTAAAATAAAAAATAAATTATGTTCTGAAATTATGCCTTATTGTCATATTTTTGCCCATGACTGTGCAGGATGTTGCAGAATCCTTGTACATCTTTTATTCCATTTAAGCCCTTTGTAGTCTGATTTTTTGAAGGTCCTTGTAATTTCTATACAGGTCCTTGCAGATAGCTGTAGATCTGTGTAATTGTCTTTGAAGAATCCTGACCAAAGCTGACATAATTGAATATATTTGTGTATTTTGAAAGATCCTTGAAGAATCTTGTGTTTCCTTGAAGGATCCTTGTAGATTATTCCAGAATCCTTGAAGTTCTTCTCAGGATCCTTGAATATCTTCAGAATCTTTGAAGATCTTTTCAGGATCCTTGAAGATCTTTTCAGGATCCTTGAAAATCTTTTCAGGATCCTTGAAGATCTTTTCAGGATCCTTGAAGGATCCTGTCAGGATCCTTGAAGATCTTTAAGGATCTTTGAAGATCTTTTCAAGATCTTTAAGGATCCTTGTAGATCGTCCAAGGATCTTTGAAGATCTTCAAGGATCCTTGTTTATCTTTAACAGGATCCTCAAGGATCCTTGAGGATTTTGGCTTAAGATCCTTAAGGATCTTTCAAAGATCTTTATGTGGATCTTGTCAGGACCCTTGAAGATCTTGTCAGGATCCTTAAAGATCTTTTCAGGATCCTTGAAGGATCCTTGAAGATCTTTAAGGATCCTTGAAGATCTTTTCAAGATCTTTAAGGATCCTTGTAAATCATCCAAGGATCTTTGAAGATCTTCAAGGATCCTTGTTTATCTTTGACAGGATCCTCAAGGATCCTTGAGGATTTTGGCTTTTTAAAAGGATCTTTCAAAGATCTTTATGGTCGTTTCCGCTGTTTTTTTCGAACCTCTGTCCCTCACCTCCTAATAATAGAACAAGGCTGGAAACAACAGACAAATATACGATGCATAACCTGTAATCTTTGCCACGAAAATCACACTTCGCTTACTCCAAATAACTCGAAACAACGGTAGGCCATAGAATGATAAATTAACTCATTCCAACCCGAATTTTAAGATCCAGCGACACCACATTCTGGAGAAATCGAACAATTTGTCGCACATTTCCTAGTCCTTCCGGTTAGGCCAACCATCAAATAGCCTCGGTCTGACGAAGGACTTGGAAATGTGCGATTATCTCCAGCTAATAGCTTCGCCAGACCAAGGCTATTTGACGGTTGGTCCTAACCGGAAATTCCGGGTCCTCGAAGGACTTGAAAATGGGCGACAAATTGTTCGATTTCTCCAGACTGTGGTATCGCTGGATCTTAAAATTGGGGTTGGGATGAGTTCATTTATCATTCTATGGCCTGCCGTAGTTTCGAGTTATTTGGAGTGAGCAAAGTGTGATTTTCGTGGCAAAGATTACAGGTTATGCATCGTATATTTGTCTGTTGTTTCCAGCCTTGTTCTATTATTAGGAGGTGAGGGACAGAGGTTCGAAAAAAACAGCGGAAACGACCCTAGAAGAGCTCAGAGGTATGAATAACCACAACTGAAACATTGTAGGATGAAGTCGTGTATTTATTTGTCTAACATACATGTTTTGGAAGGATTTATAATATGAACTATTCAAGCGATATTTGTAAGCGTATAAATACACAAATCTTGAGATTGGGCTGCCTGTGCACTCACCAGCTTTTACTCCTCAGAGCTTTCTAATTATGTGCAAAATCATCAGTGCGTTTTCAAATTCCTCACGTGTATTCAGTCACCCGTTCAATAGCACTGAATACTTGAGTTAGTCACGATGAGATATAAAATTATCAGTGCTGTCAGTTTATGAATTTGGGGAAGTTAATGATTCTGTAGTTGTTATAGAAGTTTAACTAAGTCAAATTAATGAAAATAAAAGAGCAGATGCTATTGTATCATTTTACTTTTTGCGTTGACTGTTTTATTTGTTCCACTTCTTTTATTTTTGCATTTGAAAATAATTAAGGAAAGCTCTATGTAAAATTCTACTCCCTAAATGTCATTACTACATTTGTCATCATTCACCGGACAGCCGAAAAAAAACGTGACAAATTGGAATGAATTTGAAGATGATAATAAAATGAAGCAACGTAGCTAGCGTAGTTTTCTTATTTACAAACCGTATTAGTAAAATGAAAGTTTACCTAAATATCAGAACTGCTGCCGAAATTGTAAAGACTAATTTATTTATTAGGCAACGCTTACCTTTCTCGTTGTGAGCCTTACATATATATATTTGGTATACTCTGCTGAACCGTGAGGGTCAACCAAAAGACAAATGAAACTCGTCTTTCGCTGCTTTAGCCCACAATATCGAACTTCCGATTACCGCGATGCGACCTTCAACAAAATATCTCATATTGAAGTTTAAAGTCTTAGCCGGATTGAGCTGGTTTTTAGTAGGAACAGCTTGAAGTCATCTGGTATAAATATAAGTACCTTCTCGATGATGAAGTGGAAAAACTTGGTTTTAATCTGGCCGAAGCCATTGCGCTTCAAGTGGCCATGCATAGATCGTGACAATTGAAATTACGCGCTCATAACTGTGAGGTGGATGATGTTCCAATTAATATGACTTAAACAGGTGAACAAAATTTAAGTATCTCGGAAATTCTAAAGTAGGAAAAAATTCTTTTGGTTACTTCCTCCAAAACCCTCAGATGTACGCTAAAGGTAACCATTATTGTGTCGGTCTTGTGTGCGGGTCAACGGGTTAGAGTAGTCGAGTAATCCTTCCCACAATGCACCCGATATATTGATATAGTTATATACAGTTGGGTTTGACAGAATTTTTGCAATTCGCTGAATTTCTGAATTTCTCTACTGTAATGTCTCCCTAAATAGTGTAAAAATAAACTTGAAACTTGGCAGCCTGTTATTTCATATTATAAGAGTTCCACATAGCAACCTTCATTACAAACATCAGTCAATAGAGTCTTTCATCTGGCATCAATTCTCCTTGTTTTTTTCTTGAATTTGTACAAATTGCTTTCCTTGCTTCTTGGTCTCAGTTCGTGATTTATATAGCTTACAGTACTTCTACTTACCCTACACTGTCCAATGGAGGAAGTGATATGAGACAGATTTTCCAGCTCATACAATATATCCTTGTGGGTCACGTGTGTTAGAATGCTCCAGAAAGACTGCAGGAATTAACATGTTGTATAGTCAGATACTTAATAATAATGGCATATTATTACAACAAAATATTTACTATTTTTTAGGTTCAACATGCAACATTCCATTCTACTTACACTGCAAGTGCCAATTGATCGATCGATCGACCAATCACGGTTGACTATGCTTGATCACCATCAACCATAATTGCATGGCCACAGTTACATGTTGATCAGTTTTGATTCCAAATAAAAACCAAGGAAAGTTTTACTGCAACAATGATTGCTCTCATATTCATAATTAGGACACTGGTTTCACGGTTCAACTACATTGTGTATACAAAGTACAAGAAAAGACAGTGGGTTATAGTTTTAGTGTTTGTGAAGAGTTGAGGAAACCAAAAATCTTTCTTTTCAAGATGGCTGCTTTTCAGTGAACTTTAAGCTTTTGACTCAGACCCATCAAATATGATTACCGGTAACTAAGTTACCCAAGGTCGATTAAGGTTGATTATGATCAATCACCATCATTCTCTAATGATTGTGGTTTAGTATCATCCTCTAATGATTATGGTCATCATCCTCTAATGATTGTGGTTGATCACCATCCTTGGACAATGGTTGGCAACCACAGAATGGCTGATTTGATGCTCAGCCACAGTCGATCGATTGGCTGACCAACAAAAAAATATTGAGGTCCCACTGTCAATTGATTGGCCAATCACACTCAACTACAATATTATTAATTACAGTTGATCAGCACGGCTGTGGCATGGCCTACTCTCCAACATTCTGTAATATTCCAATGATTTACTTACACAAGATGGCATGAACTCAGATGAAATCCTTCCAAGAATATTGTAAAAGTTTGACATCTAGAAACAAGTAATGGACTGATAAGCTAGTGTCTTTATCAATTCCAAACCTGCCAATCTGCATTTGTGGGGCATTTTACATTTTCAAATGATCATGAGAGCATTGCAAATGCCCCACCATGGGGCTTTTGGAATGAGTGCAAATCTCTTATAAAAATTGATGTAAAATTTGCTATTTTTACTCTTTTGGACCAATTCTCAATTCCTCTGGATGGTGGGCAGGTTTGGAATTGATAGACATCAGAATAACAAACACACAAATAAACAATGCTCTGCAATAACTGTTGTTACTATTTATGAGCCACTACAGTGATGAATAAATGTAGGACTTCCAGTATTATTTTAGCACTCCTATCCCCATGCCGTCCCAATGAAGGACAAAATAATGAAAATGATGCGGGTCTACATAATTTATATGCTACTCAATTTTTTTTGCAAAGGAACGTACTTTGATTCTGCGCTCATGGTAACCATGGAGAAGTGCTGACTCAAGAAGAGTGCACAGCATGCTGGCATATTCATCATTTCTAAACAGCAAGTGGAAAAGGTTGAACATTAAAATGTGAAGTAAAAATTTACTAATACCACCAAAGGAAAAGCACATTTACATTTTATTACTGTTTTCATTGAAGTGCGACCCTGGAAGTTTCAAGTCTCATCTGTAAAATTCAATTTAGCCAACCATCAATCAAATGCAGTGTCTTGTCTCAAACAAAGCGTTCAAACGTGTGCCACAAATTGACATATATGAAGTAAAACATAATATATTCAACTCTTAATGAAATGGAATAAATACTTGTCGATTTCAAACTCTGAGTCCATGTGCACTTTCTGCAGCTATGAAAAAGAAATGAAATGGCACTATTAGTCACTTTGCAGATGATTAAAACTTGAATTACCTACATGTAAATATACTAATAGTGTCCAGTTATGTAACCCAAATAATATAAATGTACAGGTGTAAAATAGATATTATTTATTATGACTATTATACATGTAATTATCTTCACATATTTTCAATTTTCCTTGTAAATCACAAAATAACAATCTTATATAATACTCTTCATTTGCAATTATAATTATTAACAAAACATTTCAACACAAGAACTAAAAGTAGGTAAATGGGACTCGTGTATGAATATGGTTCTTTTTGGTAGGTCAAGCATCAAAGCAGAATACCACGTATGCTTAGTAATCCAGCATACCTCTTTCACTGTAACAGACAGCTCATTAATAAGCCTGCGCTTGATTTCATCATTTCGTGCAAGCTCTTCTGGTGTCTCTGAGATAAGAAGATAAATTTAAGATAACTAGGTTTTACAGTTTTTTTATACTGGTTAATATTTTTTTTACCTGTTCAATTTTTTCATTTGTTTTAAAAACTGATTCAATTTTTTTTAGTGCATATAGTCATTTAAGACTCATCGCTCTGTTTGCACGTAAGTTCTGTTAGCACAGTAATAATAATAAGTAGCATTTATATAGTGCCATTCCCACTTTTACAATGTAAAAGTGCCGTAAAAGTGCTGTTAGCACCGTAAAAGTGCTGTTAGCACCGTAAAAGTGCTGTTAGCACCGTAAAAGTGCTGTTAGCACCGTAAAAGTGCTGTTAGCACCGTAAAAGTGCTGTTAGCACCGTAAAAGTGCTGTTAGCACCGTAAAAGTGCTGTTAGCACCGTAAAAGTGCTGTTAGCACCGTAAAAGTGCTGTTAGCACCGTAAAAGTGCTGTTAGCACCGTAAAAGTGCTGTTAGCACCGTAAAAGTGCTGTTAGCACCGTAAAAGTGCTGTTAGCACCGTAAAAGTGCTGTTAGCACCGTAAAAGTGCTGTTAGCACCGTAAAAGTGCTGTTAGCACCGTAAAAGTGCTGTTAGCACCGTAAAAGTGCTGTTAGCACCGTAAAAGTGCTGTTAGCACTGTAAGTACTGTTATCACTGTAAAAGTACTGTTATAGCACTGTAAAAGTACTGTTAGCACTGTAAAAGTACTGTTAGCACTGCAAGTGCTGTTAGCACTGCAAGTACTGTTAGCACTGTAGGTACTGTTAGCACTGTAAGTGCTGTTAGCACTGTAAGTGCTGTTAGCACTGTAAAAGTGCTGTTAGCACTGTAAAAGTACTGCTAGCACTGTAAAAGTACTGTTAGCACTGTAAGTACTGTTAGCACTGTAAAAGTACTGTTAGCACTGTAATTTCTGTTAGCACTGCAAGTACTGTTAGCACTGTTAGCACTGTAAGTTCTGTTAGTACAGTAAAAGTGCTGTTAGCACTGTAAGTACTGTTAGCACTGTTAGCAAAGTACTGTTAGCACTGTAAGTACTGTTAGCAAGTTGTAAGTATGTTAGCACTGTAAGTACTGTTAGCACTATAAGTACTGTTAGCAGAGTAAGTACTGTTAGCACTGTAAGTACTGTTAGCACTGTAAGTACTGTTAGCACTGTAAGTACTGTTAGCACTGTAAGTACTGTTATCACTGTAAGTTCTGTTAGCAGTGTAAGTAATAATTTCTATAGGAGTTCCTTATCCTTATTTTGTAATATACCGAGTTAGATTTCAATGGATGAAGAGCCACTTGTGGAAATGCTGTTGAATTAAACCATTATTATTATGATGATTATTTATGTAGCAGTGTGAAACTTTTGTATGCTGAACCTTACAATAGCACAATAGGGTGCAAAGCGTAACCTATTATATGAATATGAGTGTTATTTAGCAATAGTAAGAACAAACCTTACAATAGCACAATAGGGTGCAAAGCGTAACCTATTATATGAATATGAGTGTTATTTAGCAATAGTAAGAACAAACCTTACAATAGCACAATAGGGTGCAAAGCGTAACCTATTATATGAATATGAGTGTTATTTAGCAATAGTAAGAACAAACCTTACAATAGCACAATAGGGTGCAAAGCATAACCTATTATATGAATATGAGTGTTATTTAGCAATAGTAAGAACAAACCTTACAATAGCACAATAGGGTGCAAAGCGTAACCTATTATATGAATATGAGTGTTATTTAGCAATAGTAAGAACAAACCTTACAATAGCACAATAGGGTGCAAAGCATAACCTATTATATGAATATGAGTGTTATTTAGCAATAGTAAGAACAAACCTTACAATAGCACAATAGGGTGCAAAGCGTAACCTATAACCTATTATATGAATATGAGTGTTATTTAGCAATAGTAAGAACAAACCTTACAATAGCACAATAGGGTGCAAAGCGTAACCTATTATATGAATATGAGTGTTATTTAGCAATAGTAAGAGGGGACTTTTTTTTTAAAGTAGAGTTTTCCAGATTGGCAATGTATATTCTAAAAAGTGTCTCTATTTTTAAGCAAGTGATAATCTACAGAGTCTATGCATATAAATTTCAAGAAAGGCTGCAAGGACCACTGTTACAAACAAAAGTGTAGCTGGATCTTTCAAAAACGGCACAAGAGGTACAAGAAATTTTCCACTGCGAATGCACAAAATGCAAAACATGCCCCTTCATTCAACATGGCCGTACAGAACTTACAGTGCTAACAGAATTAGCAGCATAATGCCAACTACTAAAATATTTACACAATCCTCCTCTGAGATGCAGTGGACAAATAGCAAGGAGGTATCCTTCAAAAGTAGCCACTATTTCACAGGTTAAAGTTTGAATGCTGAAGACAATAATATTGATTACGTCACACATCCACAATAATATATGTTATATCGCAATACATGCCGAGAGCCATGTTTATCCCTAATGTACTGCAGTCTTCATGGCCCATGGCAATTAACATACCAGATTGTGTCACTACACTAACTGTTCCGACCCGGAATTTCCATCCTCTCCGTATGTCACACCTAAGCACTTCTACTGACTCATATAAGTATTATTAATAAATATAATAGTTTCTGGCCCAGAACTATCATTGATTGGAACTCCCTACCACTGCATGTTTTGGAAAAAACAAACATGAAAGCTTTCAATGTAGTCATGAAAGAGTTCTTTTTTCATAGTGACAAGTGACTACATGTAGATGTATTATAATTCTTTTTTGTGGTTTTCTATTTTTACTTTCAACTTAATTATTTATTTATACATTGCATGTATATATTATTTTAATATTCTAATTAATTTTTAATTATTTAAAAAAAAAATTTCCTTAGGTGTTGCAGAGTACCAGTGTAGATACTACTGGATCCTCCTCTGGGTTGAGAAAATGTTATAAACCTTGGTTTAAAAAATGACCTGAAATAAATTTGACCTGTAACATATACATGTAAATGAAATTGAAAAATCAATAGTCAATAGTTATTGATTACTCACAACACATATCCTTATCGATTTCAGATGTATTTACCTAATTATTATCGCTAATATTGAATAATATCGATTTTATCGATTGCATACTATGGGATTATTAATTGTTTAATTATTAAGAGCATTATAAATACATAAATGGTTTATTTTACATCGAAGGTACAGGAAGCCGTTACCGGGTCTCCCAAGCCAGAGGCTTATACCTAAGGGTGCGTTCGATTGACCGTATTCTGGAATAAGAATACACAGAATTATCACTACAAATCGCTTATATCGGGAATTTTTAGTCACTGGAACACTAAATGTATCCTGAATATCACATTTCAGCAAACGTTAGTAGCTTATAGTGCCAAATGTGCCTGAACTAGTGATTTCCAGAGATTATTCCATCTATTCTTATTCCGGAATACGGTCAATCGAACGCGCCCTAAGTATTCCAACGAACTCCATGGTCGAATTGGAATTTAGGTTGGTTTTTGAGAAGGGAGAAAAACCGGAGAAGCCGGAGAAAAACCCTCAGAGTATAAGGGCAAGATAGCAACAAACCCCAGCGTGTTCAATCGATAAATCCAATAATCAATAGCAATCGACAACAATCGATAGAAATTAGCTAATCGTATCGGAAATCGATAACAATCGATAGCGAAAAAAGTTGTGAGTAACGATTTTTTAATTTTGTGTATCGATTGTTATTGATTATTATCGTTTTTCGTTTAGTTGCATTTACATTACAGGAATGCATGAAAGATGGACAAATATTTCAGTAATATATCGTAATGGATACATTTTAAGTCAATTAACTGAGGGAAAAAAGATTACTCAGGGATTAAAGATGGGCCAGGATGCAAGGTGGGTAGCCCTGGAGACTTTGGACGAACACAAGAGAACGAACACGAAACATAAACTACTTTTAATTAACAGTTTAGAGTAGTAAAATTATGATTTCAAGACCGTGAAAAGATACTTTGAGATTGAGATTTTGGTGCTGGTTGTGATTCAGATAATTCTGTGAAAGGTTTGCCAAGATTTCAAGACCCACATCTTTCACAGCTCCCAATCGGTATTAATTGTTACCAATTGATACAATCAATAACGTTAATTGCTGAAAAAGTTGTGAGTATCGATTGTTATCGATTTATCGATTGGATTTTCGATATCGGCTTTTATCGATCGCACATGCCTGGAACGAACTCAACTCACATAAAGGTGAGTTACATGAGACGACTTTTAACAACGATTTTTCGAGACGATTTTTAATGCATGTTACACGAGACAACTTTTAGCGCAACATTGATGCAGCAACGGGTATGTTACGCGAGACGATTTTTAGGGAAACATCTAGCTAGCACCTAGGCTCCTACTCCGAAATTTTCGTTTAAAAACATGGCGGACAAGTGGAGTTTTTGCCTCGTTTACGTGGGCGTAGCGAACAGGTTTCTGAGACGACGGTGCGCGAAACGTCAACGGCGAGGTGTTACACGAAGCAACTCCAACAAAATTCGGGCAACAATGTTGCAGGTTTTTGAAGGTAATTCGAAAACTTGCAACATGTTGTCGCAACGAAGATTGCGTTAAAAATCGTCCAGCTGGCCATGCACGTTGCGCAAAAAATCCGCGTCCGGGAATCGAACCTGGGCCACAGAGGTGAGAGGCGAAGCGCTTAGCCACTGCGCCACCCCGGCTCCCTTAAAAAGCATTCGTTCATTCAGTATTTCAGATGTATTATCTTTGAATTATAAGTTAACAATAAGTACTCTCCACATCACAAGCTCGATCTTACCTGCACTACTTGATTTTCCCAAGCCAGATAACATTTCCATTGGCGAAGGTTGACAAATTTAAAAAACAAAACAAAATAACCACTGCAAATTGTATCCTAACTTCATCGTTATACCGGAAGCACTGGCCGAATAAATACCATCTACTTCAGTAAATACGTTTTGACCACTTTCTTTCTCTCTCTGTCCGCCATTTTGGTTTCATGTTGTCGCCGCTGGTTTATAATCCCACAGGCTCACGTGTATGTTGGTAACCCGCTGACCGTTTCACCGCCGCAGTGTATCTTGGGCGCGTAGAGGCCCCTGGGTAACGAGGGTTCGAGGGCAACAACATGAATCGGAAAGATATCAGCAACTCAGCCACATCATGTTGTGGCTAGGATTAGCGTTAAATCTACCCTTTACGTGAACTACTGCATAGCAATATTACCAAGGTGTTCTCTTACCAACATGACTTCCAAAGTGATCTACTTCACTGTTGGAGGCAAAAACGAACAAGCCGAGTTTGGTTTGGATATCCCTGCAGAAGATGTGAAAGGTTGTTTCACACAAACCATATTCTTCTTATTGACAACAATACCTTTGCATTTTCCGCTTTATCATGATCAGGACTATTTTATAGCCCATATGACTAGCGAGAGAATGGAAAATTTGAGGTTAACTTCCTTTCAGATAAATACTGTTTGTAGTGTACTATCTGTAGCAGTGCCCGTGGCAGTGGTTGTTTAATGTGTATATGGCTTATTATATAGATTGGCAGGACTAACTATATTAGTATATAGTATATTAAAATGTCCGTATATACATGTTGTGTACGACCAAATGGTTGCTATACTTATAGTTATACTCGTGATTTTCTTTATTGGTACAGAGTTGTTTCGTTGTGCTGCTGAAGCCGGTCCGTACGATATCTTAAAATTGTACAACACTAGAGGGAACATCGTGAATATTTCCCACAAACTGGACGAGAACTCCCCTGAGACGCGCTATAAACTTGAAGTAGTCGCTGCTAGCTGCTCTGCGTGTGGCTCATGTGGTAAGCATATCTTATGTTGTGTACAAAGCAATGTGCCATTTAAGCAGGAGGAATGCTGTACTCTGTTGAGTGTTGGAGGTTCGTCTCGTGCAGTACTGTGGTATGCCGTGCGACAAAATCACGGTTCTTCAAATTGGCACGTTTATATCAGACATTGTATAGTAACTCGTTCAGTCATCCAACTGATCAGTTGCTTTTGAACGAATTGATGGAATACCTCCCACGATGGACAAATACCAGCAGATTAATCGAATAATTTTCCTTACTCGTGATTCAAGCTCGTCAACTGAACTCAAAGGCTCCGAAATTGACATTACAACATCATTTGTACAACAAGGGAAGGATATGAATTGAAGTCTCTACCTCTCCGATCTGTGTACATTTCAAATCAATCGCTGCAGCTTGTTTTCATGAACACGCCATTAAATTATGCAAAAAAATACAAGTACATGTATACAATTACGGAAGTCGTATCTTAACCTTAACTCGCTCGAGATTTACTCATTTAGTGAACTTTTTGCTTTATATATCTTGACAAAGAAAAACTCGTATCTACCTTTGTAAATCATCGATACAGCCGAAATGTAATGAACGGATTTGCTGAGAGAGTAGTAAGATGTCTTGTGCGTATAATATTTATACTATTAGTGTTGATGTTGTGTGCACCTCATAAAACTTTCTGTTATCAATTCTCTTGAGGGTTTGAAGTGCTTTGTTCATGTCTAACCCTAATGTAAACACATGTAGTTTTATAACACAGCACATAGTGGCAAACTGAAAGGCCTTGAGCGGAAGGCGCCTCTCAGAACCATTGTTTTGTTTGCTGAGAGATTTCATTCCATGGTGAGTTCAAATTTAATTAAGAGGATATTAGACTGAGACCAATGTTAGTAATTTATTACGCTGTTGTCTAGCCTGTCATCACACAGGACGCTCAATCATCAAACGGATTTCAGGTTTATTTTGATTAACTATGTGTTATGTTACCATGCCTACTAATTAGTAGTGCTAGTTTGTCAGTACAAGCAATAATTTCATTTAATGAAAATACCATTGATACACTGATTGATGTGCCATCCCATCCACAAAATGTCTATTTTAGATTTTTAAAATAATTTCCTGATGTCAGTATAGCTTCTGATTTTTGTGGCCACTTAATTAATTCATAACTGTTTGAGGTTACCACTTTCTTTGGGCCTTTGTGGATATATAAACCACATAATATTTTCAATATTATTTGATTAGCACAGTCTTTTTAATTAAATTTTATTTTGCATAAATCTGAAAAATACAAGAGGGAATATATCCAATATGTATATATCTAAAACAAATATCTGCAAAGCCTATATCACAAAGTGCTGTCTTACCTAACTGTCATATATAAGAATGGAATTTATTGCTGAAAATGACAACCTTTGGACTGTTAACAAAGATAACCCGAGGATCAAGAGGAAAGCAATCCTACTTGTTTTCTTTTATGTTTCTAGAAACAATTTAGAGTAATTATTGGACAACAATAATATAAAGGACTGTAATTATTTTTCTTAGAAATTTGGTAGGCTTCTGCTGCAGCTTTTAAATTGGGCAAATATAAAGTAATATGTATAATTATATAGGCAAGCCTATAAGCAGAGCTCCCAATTAACTCAGTAGATGGAATCATTGCCTAGATGAGATTTAATAACTGGTAGAATCAAGGGAAATCAGTGCAAGCACCTGGTGTCAACGCATGCAGGTGTAGCACATTTGCAGGCACGTCACACATCATACATTGGGGTTCAGGCACAAGGGAAACTGGGAGTTGTCCTTTTTGCTCTCATCCTACATATATGGTGCTCTGCTCGCACAGGCCATAGGCCCATTAGGAGCTCTGCTATAATACTAGTGGCTGGTAAGCGCTGGCACTGGAAATCAGAAAAGGAAAGAAGTAGTGACCTAAACCAAATATAAAGTGTAATATTATAGTGCCTGGAAAGTGCTGGTATTAGAAATCTTAAAAGGAAAGAAGTAGTGTGCCATGCATGACAGTGTTGCCATGCATGACAGTGTTGCCATGAATGACAGTGTTGCCATGTGTGACAGTGTTGCCATGCATGACAGTGTTGCCATGAATGACAGTTTTGCCATGTGTGACAGTGTTGCCATGTGTGACAGTGTTGCCACGTGTGACAGTGTTGCCATACATGACAGTGTTAGCATGCCTGACTGTTTATTTCCATACAAATGTGCCTGTTGAATTAACCAAGAACGTATTTTTTTCAGAACCAGGAAGTGGTTGCTATTTAGAGGCACTGGAACAAAGGTAATGAATTGAAATATATCAATGAATTGTCTTGTTTGTTTGTCCTTAACTCTCACGGTAAGGACCTAGCTATTCTTCAACAAGTTTTTTTCCACAATTCAAAACGTATATAATCTAATTTTAGACTCATTGGCTAATGTTAATTGTAAATGAGAAAACAGACAGGTATATAAAAACTACATGTATCATCAATTTATTAAAGTTAGAATCTTAAAGCCATTTTAATTGTTACACAACAGGCATTTCATACTTTTCCCCCGGGAGACCAGAACATGAGTAGTAGGAAAAAGCCGATTCTGGTGCATTTCCTCCTACTACATCATTCCAAGGCCAAATCCTTGTGAGAAACTCCCCCTACAAAGCCAAATTCTTGTAAAGCTCAAAAATCAAATTCTTGTGAGCACCACCCCCCAAAAGGTTAAATCCTTGGGAGAAACCCCCCGTACGAAGCCAAATTCTTGAAAAGTTCCCAAAGCCAAATTCTTGGGAAAATCCCCTCTTGGGAAAATCCCCAAGGTCAAATTCTTGGAAAAATCCCCAATGTCAAATTCTGAATGTGGATTAATTCTTTAGAATATATATTTAAAAAAATATATATATATATAATGGCTTAAAGAGATATTACTTATATATATTATAGATGGAAGAAAATAATAATCATATTTTAAATAAAGAAATACCAGAGATAAATTTACCAGTTCTAAAACCGGTAAAGCCAATGAGTTATCAACCAAAATCATTAGTTAAGCTATCTAAAAATGTTGTAGATTCAGTAAATAAAAGTATAAATAAATTTGCTGATTGGATAACATCATATGTTCCAGAAACTATTAAAAAGACTGTGAATACCCAAGTTGAAGGATTGAAGATGAAAATCAATAAAAATTATAAGCATCTTAATAAATTACAACCCAAACAACATAAAACAGCAATAAAAGGGTTTTTGAAAACGTTCAGAATAGAAAATCAAGATACAAAAATTGGTCCTAAGTCTTTTATTGATAGTATTGAACCAAGAGTTGAACATTTAATAAAGCAACGAAAGAAGCCAATTAAGACGAAATTCATATTTACATGTGAGTTTATAAAAACAAATCCCTATAATAAATCTCATGCTAAAAATATAGGTTACTTTCATTCAAAAATAGAGATAATTACGAAAGCAACTAATATATCTGAATTATTTAATAATATGACAGAAAACCTACTTGAAAAAATTGAAAGATTTCAAAAAGAAGGTTCTGGATGGGAGTTCAATAACAGTTTCAGCAAGTTCATACATATCCCTTCCTATGAAATTAGCCTCTAAGAAAGCAATCATAAATGTAAAGAACAAGGATAATGAATGTTTCAAATGGAGTATTAAACTGAGGCTGTATATCCAAAAAGTAGAGACCAGGAACGCATTACTAAGGAAATGAGAAAAAACTCAGAAAACTTTGATTGGAGTGGTATTGAATTTCCAGTTTCACTAAGTCAAATCAGTCATTTTGAGAAAAATAACACAACATATTCGATCAATGTTTTTGCATATGAAAATGAAGAAGTATATCCACTAAGAATTAGTAAATGCGATAGAGATCAAACTATAAGCTTATTAATGATATCAAATGATGAAACTAATCATTATTGTTGGATTAAGAATTTGAGTAGACTATTATCGTCACAAATTAATAAGAATGGTCATGAAAGATATGTTTGTAATAGATGTATGAATTCATTTGAATCAAAAGAGTCACTAAACAAGCATATAGAATACTGTGCAGATCATGATGCTGTTAAAATAGATCTACCAGAAAAGGGTACTATGCTCACGTTTAAAAATTATAATAAATCTATGAAAGTTCCATTTGTAATTTATGCTGATTTCGAATGCTTTACAGAGAATATATCAACTTGTAGTCCTAAGGGTGATGAAAGCTATACAAAGCAATATCAGAAACATACACCTTCAGGATTCTGTTACTTAATCAAATGTTTTGATGATAATCTGTAAAAACCAAAATTAGTCACATACACAGCTAAAACACAAGATGATGATGTTGCACAGATTTTCGTAAATTCTCTAGAAAATTCTATAAAAAAATCTATAAGAAATTCAAATTCCCAAAGAAAGTACACTATAATGACTAAAGAAGATACAATTATTTATAATGAAGCTGTAAATTGTCATATCTGTGAAAAAGAGCTAGCAGGTGATAACGTATTAGATCATTGTCATCTAACAGGGAAATATTGTGGAGCTGCACATAATTCATGTAATATTAATTATATCGAACCAAAGTTTTTCCAGTCATATTTCATAATTTATCTGGATATGATGCACATCTTTTTATCAAGAACCTAGGTGTATCAGAAGGTGAAATAGATTGACTATACCAAACAATGAAGAAAAATATATTTCATTTACGAAAAAAATAGTTGTGGATAGTTTTATTAAAGACGGTAAGAATAAAAATATTATACGAGATATTAGATTTATCGATAGCTTCAGATTTATGCAATCAAGTCTTGAAACTCTCGTAAATAATCTTAACAAATCAAACTGTAATAATATGAAAGGTTTTATAAAGGAAAACAGCTTGATCTTTTGTTAAGGAAAGGAGTTTATATATCCATATGATTATATAGATAGTATTATAAAATTAAATGAAAAAAGTTTACCACCTATTGAAGAGTTTTATTCAAAACTAAATAACACAAACATTTCAAAAGAAGATTATCAACATGCAAAAAATGTTTGCAAAGAATTTGACATGAAATCTATCAAACAATATCATGACACATAATTTTTATATGAAATCAGATGTCATTCTATTATCTGATGTTTTTGAGAATTTTAGAGATGTTTGTATGAATAACTATAAACTAGATCCAGCATGGTATTGTATGTCTCCAGGATTAGCATGGGACGCAGTTGTTTGAAAATGACTAAGGTTAAATTAGAATTGTTAAATGATATTGATATGATAATCATGATCGAAAAAGGTATTAGGGGTGGTATTTCTATGATTTCAACACGTTATGGAGAAGCAAATAATAAGTATGTGAAGAATTATGATTCATCAAAACCGTCGAAATATATACAATACCTCGATGCAAATAGTTTATATGCATGGGCAATGAGTCGAAAATTACCAACGCATGGTTTCAAATGGATGAACAAAAAGGAAATAAAACTTGGAGAAATCATCCATGTATTCTGAGGTGGATTTAGAGTATCCAATAGAACTCCATAATCTTCATAATGATTATCCTGTAGCTCCACAAAGATTAGAAGTTAATAAAGTAGAGAAATTAATTCCTAACCTTGGTAATAAAACAAAATATGTGGTTCACCACCAAACATTAAAATTGTATCAGAGTTTAGGGTTGAAAATTACGAAAATTCATAGAGGTATAACCTTTAGTGAAAGTGATTGGATGAAACCATATAAATTATATAGATCTAAATACAAAATTACGGACAAATTCAAAAAACGAATTTGAAAAATTGTTCTATAAAATAATGTCCAATTCAGTGTATGGGAAAACTATGAAAAATATTCGTCATAGAGTTGATATTCAACTTGTTACCTCTGAGAAGAGAGCAAAAAAGTTGGTATCCAAACCGAACTATCAAAATCGAACCATATTCTCTGAATACTTAGCAGCTATACATATGAAAAGAATAAAAATTGTATTTGATAAACCTATATATCTAGGTATGTCTATCTTAGATATTAGTAAAACGTTAATGTATGACTTTCATTATAATTATATCAAACAAAAATATAATGAAAAAGCCAAACTGCTATTTACAGATACGGATTCATTAATGTATGAAATAGAAACAGAAGATTTTTATGAAGATATAAATAAAGACGTTAGATTAAAAATTGACACAAGCAACTATCCTAAAGACCATCCATCAAATATAGAAACAGGTGTAAATAAAAAGGTGATCGGTAATAGTTTAAAGATGAGGCTGGTGGGCAACAGATCACGGAATTTGTAGGATTAAGAGCAAAGTTGATCCTCAAGGATCAACGCTTGGGCCATTATTATTTCTCCTATACATAAATGATATCTCTAATTCATCAACGAAATTATCTTTCCGAATTTTTGCTGATGATGCCAATATATTTTACTCTTGCAAAAATCCAAAGGAACTTGAAACAGTTATGAATACTGAATTAAAACATGTTCTCAGTTACTGTAATATTAACAAACTTTCTGTCAACATGAAAAAGACCAATTATATGTTAATTACTTCACCGAGAAAGACCCTCCCACAAATGAATATTCTAAATATTGAAAGGAAAAAGAACATTAAATATTTAGGAATATACTTAGATGAATACCTCAATTGGAAAAGTCAAATCACCCATATCAATAACAAGATAGCCAAAAATGTAGGAATTTTCTACAAATTACGGAATTACCTCAGTCTTCAATTGCTAAAACAACTTTATTATACACTTATATATCCCTATTTAAACTATGGGTCCATCAGCTGGGGAAACACATACCCAACCAACTTAACAAAAATATGTACCAAACAAAATAAATGCATTCGAAGTATCTTTTTTGCCAACAACAGAGAATCTGCTTCTCCTTATTACCAAATTCTGAGCATTTTAAAATTTGAAAATATTGTTAAGTTGAACATCTGTACCTTAACACATAAACTATACAAAAATCCATCTGATATCCCCTCCGTGTTTCACGATTTCCTAATACCCGTAACAAATGTACATAATTACAATACCAGGTATGCAGCTAGGACAAATTTCTACCCCCCTAAAATTAGAACCAACTTAGGTAAATTTACTTTTAAATACACTGCTACGAAAATTTGGGAAACTATACCTACTAGCCTAAAGCACCTAACAAAAACAAACAATTTCAAAAAACAATATAAAGCTCACCTGCTTAATCATCAAATTTAAGAGCACCATTTTACTTTGTTATAAACCTTCTCACAATAACTATTTCTCCTCCTAATCCTCTCTTTCGTTTTCTTTTTTTTTCTCCTTATTTTTTTTTCTTTCGTTTTCTCATATTGTAGTTCCTCTCAAGCTCAATTTATTACTCTAATCAATACTTTATTTAATGTATTCTATGTATTACGCTCAGTTATTCAATTATTATCTGCATGTAAGCAGTGGCCAACTCGAAAGCTTTTAGCTACTTTGACCACTGTACACTTGAATCTTTTAATTTATTCCATGTACTTATTTTGTTTATACATTTTTATCTACTCTCCTTATTGTAAATATTATACATAGTGTGAAATAAACTTGAACTTGAACTTGAACTTCGTATAGAATTGATGAGAAGGATGAAAAGAGATGTAAGGGTATTAAAAAAGGAGTAGTTAAAAATGATATTAAATTTTCCTGCTAATGAGATGGATAACCTATAGTGTTGAATTGTATTGGAGGTTCAGTGCCCAGGCTGTAAGTTGGGTCAGTGCTCGAGAGTTTGGTTGCTAGGCAACCAACCAGCCCAGTACACTGGGTCACACCGAAGTGGACATGAGAAAAGAAAAAAGGGGAGGGAGGGAGAGGAAATTACCAGCGAGGAACGCTAACAATCCTGGCAACAGCGAACGTGAGACCAACACTCGCGAGCAATGCGAAGAGCGACTGAGAACTCGCCAAAATTCAATAAACAAAAGTCCCGAATGAGACGCCGACCCAGGCCCCGCGGAGAATGCCACAGGAAGACCAATGCGCTGGTGTATTTAACCATGTCTAAATTGCATTTAGTCTCGATTAAATTTTCCTGCTAATGAGCTATAGTGTTAAATTGTATTGGAGGTTCAGTGCCCAGGCTGTAAGTTGGGTCAGTGCTCGAGAGTTTGGTTGCTAGGCAACCAACCAGCCCAACGAGACCGCGGTCGAGCCGAGTGAGGACTGACCGAACTCCGACACTAACCTCAGGATCCTGCAATGCCAAAGCCTGGACAGGCCCGATGAGGTAAGCGAGCAAGCAAGCAATGACCAGAGCCATCTAGTTTTGGCTTGATCTATTTAAATTCCCAGCAACTGGGAGCAACCTGAGGAGCTTGAACCAAGGCGGAGCTAGGCTCAGGTCAGGCCCCGAGGCAGCTGGCCAAGGGAAGCCACGGGCCAGCACCCCCAGGTCCAAACGGCCGCGGGCGACACTGAGGACTAAGTCCCCTGATAGTTTAGCAGGCACAACCGGAGCAACCAGGTAGCCATACAGCTCTTGAGACTTACCTCGAGACAATATTACCAGGAACCCACAGAAGAACGCATAGAGATTCCAAGGCGATTAGAAGCAAACCAATCAGGGTATACACTTGAGCACTCATAAAATTTAGTTGACAGCAGCACGGCAACAATTGAACAACTTGACACTTTACTTCACACGCTAAGCATTACTGGTCAAGAGGAGCAAATAACCTTGAACCAGCCCAACCCGCAATTAAATCCTAATGGAGTTAAATCTTTAGCCAAGGCTGCAACAGTTGAG
The DNA here is from genome assembly GCA_030867875.1 of Actinernus sp. WN-2022. Classification (NCBI taxonomy): domain Eukaryota; kingdom Metazoa; phylum Cnidaria; class Anthozoa; order Actiniaria; family Actinernidae; genus Actinernus; species Actinernus sp. WN-2022. Next base: position 1,074,827 of record JAOWCC010001368.1, on the reverse strand, counting down.
GAGCAACTGCGGCTAGGTCCTGAGGAGCAATGCGAATATATGCTTGATACGCATCGCTAGTCCACCGCCCCAAGGTTTTAATCATAGATTCTGATAAACCTGCAAGAGAAGCCGCTGTGGCGGCTCCGATGCGGAGGCTGTGAGATGAGAAGTGGCCTATCACATTTGCATCTGTGAGAGCTTTTCTGAGCAGGCTGTTGAATTTCGCTTTGGTCAGAGCAGAGCCATCTTGTAGAATGAATAGGGGCCCCGGGGCTGGGCCCATGACAGCCAAATAGGCAAACAACGCGTCCCGACAGGGCATACTTGGGTAAATGTGCGGCCCACCACAATAGTAGATCCCTGGCGGAAATGATCTGTTTTAGAAGCCTTGATGCGAACAAACAGGAGGCTAGACTTCGCATGAGAGTCTACAACCAAGTCATCCACTGTAAGATGGAGAGTGGGATCAAAGCCTTCTAATGAGGGGCTGGTAAATTCACTGCAGCGAAGAAAACCAAAGAAGGCAAGGCAAATAGCAGTCCAAAGCATGACGTCTCCTGGCGAACTGGGAACCAGAACTGAGCGTAAGGAAGCCAAGACAGCTGGAGTAATTGGCAGCCTTGTGTCCTTGGAACGACCTTGACGCCTGCGGACACCATGAACAACCCGTTAAAGGCGTAAACAGTTTTCTAATGGTTGGGAAAGCCCAAGTAGATATGAAGGGACCACACAGAACTAAGGTACACCTTAATGGTGGATGTAGAGATATTGTTGCCTGCCATGAAGGCAACAAAGGCGACAAGGCAGTCTTCTAAGGCAGGTAGGCTTTCAGATACCAGGTTAGAGCGCTTGCAGAAGGAGAGAAACAGCCTTTGACCTGATGAATAGGACTTCCGGGAGTTAGCAGCAAGCCCTGCATGCAAGAGGGAGCACATCTCCGATGTTAGAACCACTTTGTCAGCGAGAATAAAAGGTGTTGAGGAATGGAGACTGGGGAATGATCTGCGGCAGGAGCCAACTGACGGAATCTGTGCATCTGAGAACGAGAGAGGGCATCAGCAACCGAGTTTGTAACACCTGGAATGTGTGTGGCTGACACGATAAAGGAGAAATTGGCGGAAGCCAAAATTAAACTACGTAATAGGTGCATCACACAAGGGGAACGGGAGGTGCCGGAGCGCAGGGCAGACACTATAGCGTCATTGTCCAACTGGAACAAAATGCGTTTTGCTGTCCACTGGGAGCCCCAGATGTGGGCGGCCACTACCACTGGGAATAGCTCTTTGAATGCGATAGGGAGAGGCAAACATTGAGAAGGCCAAAGGCCCTGGAACCAGTTCTTTGGTATATGGCGGCAAAACCTATGGTACCGGAGGCATCACTGGCAACCTGGAAATCGGACGGCGGGAGCCAGTTTGGCATTAGAAAGAAACTACAGCCATTCCAGTCGGAGAGAAAGTGATCCCACCACAGCAGATCAGTCTTAACTGTAGAGGAGAGGCGAATATGATGCGCTGGAGAGGAGACTTTGCATGTCAGATTTATGAGTCTCCGAAGGAAGGTGCGACCAGGGCGGATAACCTTGCAGCAGTGATGTAGTAAACCAATGAGTGATTGCAGTTCCTTGAGAGAGCATGAGTGGCGAGAAATCCAAGACTTAACGACTGTACGAACCTTCAGCAATTTTTCTTCTGGCAGGCGGGCCTCCAAACGGGTAGAATCTAGGAGGATGCCCAAGAAGCAGAGCTGAGGGGCTGGGCCTACGGATTTGTGAATAGCGAGAGGAACTTCTAGATCGTTGCAAGCGCGGGAAAAGGCATCCATGTTCTGCTGGCGGACCAAGTGTGAAGTAGTCATCTTAATAATGTATCAATGGCGAGACCTTGAAGTGATGAGTTGCAATCCACTGCAAGCCTTCTGCAACGCGGTTGAAGATAGACGGGGCAGATCGAAGGTCGAAAGGTAGAGCTAAGTCGATGTACAACTGGTCTCTCCAAACCTAGGAACAATACGATAGGCACTTTCGATATCCAATTTGCCCATCAGGGAACCGCGACCACAGGAAAGAATGAGGTCAATGGCTTCATCTATGCTTGTGAAATGGATGGGGAAGTCCTCTTTGGATATTCCGTCGTTATCGCTTGACCCTTCTGGGAAGGAGAGGTCAAGGATCAGTCTCCATTTCCCTGGTTGGCCCCGCTTAACAATAACACCAAATCTGCTAGAGTGGAAGAGTGGAACAGGAGGGGATGTAAACGGGCCGGCCACTCGACCCAATGAACATTCCTTAGCCAGGTACTCGTCTATAACTATTGGCTGAGAAAGGGCTGACTGCAAATTATGGGGTGCGGAGCGAAGAGGCGAACCAGAGAAGCCGCAGTGGAACCCTTCTGCAATGCCTGTAATGATGAAGGAGGCAAGGGGTTGGTCAGGATGCGAAGAGAGAAGATTGATCCAGCGAGAGAGCCGAAGAGGAGTTACTGATGAGACACTAGGTAGGAGTGGCCAGGCAGGATTTTGATGAGGAGTAGAGAAGGAGGTGGAGGGTTCACTTCCTCCTCTCCTTCCGAAAGGGCTGGAACTCGGATGATGTGGAACGGCGCTTCGGAGGCAACGGTGTCGGGGCCTGAGACTGAGAAACTCTTAAGGGACAGTCAAGGGCTCTGTGGATATCTAAGCAGCCCTCGGTGCTACACACGTGGCGGAAACGGCAAACCCGAAAACTCGAAATACACTGACCGGAATTCCAAGAGCGGCAAGTGAATAGACTAGTAGTGGAACCGGTAGCCTCAAAGGTGGAACGCTGAGCGCCTCTGGCTGATAGAACTGGGGACGTCCAAGGGCATAGCTCCGTCGAATGGTCCATTGCCTGGCAACTCCGACAAGAGACTGTAGCCTTGTTGGCATTTGTGAAGCTGAGGCTCCACAAACTGGGATGTGGTTCCCCCCAGGAAAGTGAAGGATTGTTCGCTGCCAGAGCTCGAAAGCTGCGATCGTAGGCACACCAATGGGGGGTTTGGTAGTTGTGGGCAGTCCGGCAAATCAGGAGAAGATAGGCCAAAAGGTCGGACGATCTGTGGGGAGAAGAGGCCAGCACCACCGCAGCATACATGCAGAAGGCCTCCACCCAATCATGGAAGTTTAGCAGAGCTTTATGTTTAGGTCTAGTAGGTGCCAGCTCTAAGTAGGGGGCAAGAGAGTTAGTAGTTGACATTCTGACAGTAGCTGGCTTGGAAGGATCAGGGATAGATGACAGATTGGCTGGCAGGAAATCTGTTAAATCAACTAACTGCCCAGAATTTGCCTGGTTGACTAGCTTGGGAGGAATTGGTGGAAGAGAATCCGCTACGAGAAATGGCCGGGTAGAGGAAGGTGTCGGAGCTGCCGGCATCGGAATTGACGACCAACCAGGCAGCGCTGGGCCGGGAACAAAAGTAGATGGAATGGAAGGAATCGGGAAAGGAGCCGAATGAGCAGAACGCATGAAGTAGGGGGCCGACCAAACAGAAGAATACGTACCTGCTGGATCTGAACGAGCCGGGAAGGACGGGAACGAAGGAGATGCTGTTCGAGGCGGCGAAACTGAGGCCGCCGAAGGCCCTGGCACTGAAGAATAGAGGCTTTCCAACGTAACAAAGTGAGTTGGAAAGCGTCTTCATTACGGCACGTAGCTATTTGTTTATCACTTAAGTGATAGTTCATTAGTTCTTTTCTTGTACATATGTTTAATATTCATATTTGAGGTATATAAAGACCAATCAGTTTCGAATTCTTTCTCTCGCTTGCTGGACAGCCACAAGTCAGCCAAACTTTAGTTTTAATGTTTTTAAATTATTATTCATCAAGATATAACCATTTTGGCTTTAGCCCTCGGAGCCCGTTGTACGATTGCATTCGGTCGAGGAGTACGTTTCCAGAAGTTTTTCCACGTAGCAAGACGTGGTTTTTTACGATGGTTTTTCGTACCGGGCAACGTACATTATTTTCTTTAGATATCGATTTTTCGGTATTATTTGATTTAAGCATGTGAAAAGCTATTTATTATCATGTGATTACGTCATTTGATTGTGCAACCATCCGTTTAGGATGATGTGTGGTTATGGAATGTTTTCTCTATTCCTTCATGTCCTGTTAAATCATGTCCTGTTAAATATTATGATTTTGTAATATTAGTACTATGTAATGATTTGTAATACCGTAGTTTATTAAAGAAACCGTTTGCTGCTGTCCACCAGGCATCCGGCACTGTCACACTCCACTAGTTGTAGTGTTATTATGATTTTGTACGCTTTGGGCGTGTTGCGTAGTATAGGAATGAACTGTCAGAGCCCACGGCAGTTGAAGATGGTACTGATGGCCGGAACCCTGCCTGAATCAAAGCCGAAACTAGACTTTGAAAGTTCGACGAGGAAGAGAGATTGACATCAGCATCCGAACCTGATGGACTTGCCATGTTTACGATCGCCTCTGCATCTGACATGTTGTTCGATCGCTGCATTCCACCAACGATACCGTGAAGTCCGACGAAAAAACTATTATATTGTGATCCAGCGAAGCCAGCAATATTAAGATGAACACTGAGATCGTGGGGGAAATCTACCGGCGAGGAACAAAAATTTCCAGCGAGAAACGCTAACAATCCTGGCAACAGCGAACGTGAGACCAACACTCGCGAGCAATGCGAAGAGCGACTGAGAACCCGCCAAAATTCAATAAACAAAAGTCCCGAATGAGATTCAGGCCCAGGCCCCGCGGAGAATGCCACAGGAAGACCAATGCGCTGGTGTATTTAACCATGTCTAAATTGCATTTAGTCTCGATTAAATTCAATGATTATAAAAAAAATTATTTAATGGGAAACTCAGATGAGAAAGAGGAATGTAATCAGAAGTCATTTACATGATATTTATACAGAGGAGGTTAACAAAGTAGCACTTTCTAGAGAAGATGATAAACGAAATATTCTAGATGATGGAATTCATACAAATGCATATGGTTATAAAAATATAGATGTAAAAATAAACGATTAAGAAAATAAATAAAAATATAAATTATAAATAATAAAAAATATATAATAATAAATAAATTATAAATACATTATAAATACATTATAAATAATAGTAATAGTAAGTAGGACGTAAGTAGGACGTCGTATATATCAATATATCAATATATCAATTTAAATAATAATAATTTAAATAATAATTTAAATAATAATATTTTTAATAATAATAATAATAATTTTAATAATAATAATTTTAATAATTAAAATAATAATAATTTTAATAATTAAAATATTAATAATTTTAATGATTAAAATAATAATAATTAAAATAATTCCTAACGATAATCATAGAAATAATACAATCATTAAATAAATAATTAATTAATGTTCGGTATCTAGCGCCTAGTTGATGTCATAAAAACCAGCCTATCTTATGTAATTTCACCCAACTAGATGAAATTTTTGGGTTAACGCTCGTGCAAATGAAGTTCAGGGGGGGTTAAGCCATTTTGAATTTTTGTTTTGCCTGTCATTCCCCCCCCCCCCCCTGGAATTTAATGTCAACCAAATGAAGAAGACCTCCTGCAGTTTTCCATGGGTAACATTTTGGTGAAAACCCCATGTCTCTACGATGTTCTTTTCTACCCGTAAAAATCCATCGCCCTTTCCGTTTTGGCCACAAAGCATGCTGGGACAGTTTCATTTGTTATTTCCGAGTCCAGAACTGGATTAAATAATGTTGCAGCATTAAAATCTTAGTTTGGGTAGTAAACACGACGAACACAACATATTGATTGCAAATTTGGAGTAAGATATGCAAACCTTACAAAACTGAAGGGGGAGGGGGTGGAAAATCCTATGCCTTTCCTGTTAATAATGGAACCCTCCCCCATTTAGAAGTGGCTAGAATGAGGTTGCAGCTTCAAATCACAATGCATGAAGTGATGTGTAAATGGGGTGAAGTGATATGTAAATAATGTAAATAATATAAACATAAACATAAATATAAAATACAAGTATAAAATACTATTATAAAGTACTATTATAAAATACGACTACAAACTACGACTACAAACTACGACTACAAACTACGACTACAAACTACAAACTATGACTACAAACTACGACTACAAACTACGACTACTACTACTACAACAACTACTACGACAACTACTACGACAACTACTATGACTACGATGACGACGACGACAATAAAAAATATAACTATAAAAAATAAAAAAATGAAACACGATCAGGTGGTGATTCTGTATCATAAGGTACAATCTGCAATTCTTTAACGAAACCTCATTTAGGAGCTCCTTCAGACAGATAGTACAACACAGGTTGATTCGGAGAAATAATACTGCGTAAAATGTCATACATTTCCAAACTCCATATGGGGTCAGTCGCTCTACGTTTTTCACCACCTTCAAGCTCTCCTTGAGCATATAAATACCTTACTTTAACAAGTGATGGTAATACTTTTTCATCTAACCCAACAGGTCTTTCATACTCTTTTTCTTTATTTTCAACTTTTTGACAGCTTATTGATTTAATAGGTTTCTTTCCAGTTATTCTTTTAACCTCACTATTGATGGTTTTCAGAACACCAGGTAATATTTGAACCCATTCTCTAGATCTTTCAATTTCCATAACCATTTCCTTAGCATATTGATGACTGAATAATTTTTCAGAAATCGTTCTATTAGCTCTTTCAACTAACTATTGTGCTCTATGATTACCAGCATCACTTCTTTGAATTTTAATATTATGTTTTTTTCATTTCCCCCATAAATTATTTTCCGGGATCTACCATCAATGTTTTAGGCCATTTTAATTTTCTAGAATAAATTTTAGCAAAAACTTTTGATACTTCTGTTGAATACTTAGACGTCAAGGGTTCAGCATCAACATATCTAGAAGCTATATCGACAATGACTATTAAAGCGTATTTGTAAGTTCTTTTCACAGTATCATGTGGTAAGAATAGTAAATCTGCTTGATGAATTTCATTAGGTAGGGAAATATTCCAATGTGGTCTGGGAATATATTCTGGTGGAGGTAAATAAATCTGCCAAATAGCTTGTTTCTCAAGCCAATTTTAATTATATCTTCTCTAGCATTAGCAGCATTTGCTAATTTAGAAACAGCAGAATAACCTTTCCAATAACCATTAGTTGAATAATAGATCCTTGAAAGTGTTTTATTCATATAAAGGTAAAACTAGTTAATTCTTTATAATACTATGTCACAACAATCTATTTCAGAAAAGTTAGATGTCAATAGAGCCTATAAACAACCATTTGGTTTAAAAGCAGAAAATTGTTTGAATCGAATAACTATGAACCCATCTTCCGCAAGCCCGGGAGAAACTTTATAAATAAACATACCTAAGTTATCAGATAATGTTGTAATTGTTCCAGGAAGCGTTTGTTTAATAAGCAACATCAGTCTGGTTTCAGGAGGACATGCAAATAATACTCTTGTAAATAATGTAGGTCAAAATTTATATACACGTAAGAGAGTTTTATTTGGAGGAGAGACCCTACAAGATACTCAACGATATGATCTATTTAAAACATATCATGATTTATTCTTATCAAAGGAAGAACGTGAGAATCGATTAAAACAGGGTATATCTTCAGAGAATATGAGAAAACTAAGAACAAATGCTGGAGATAAAGTTACCACAGATGCTAAAGAAGTAGCACTTGCAGCAATACATGGAACAAAATATAGAATTCCAATTGAACATTCAATTATTGATAATCATGGTGTCTTTTACCCAAAAGCCTTACCTCATACGTTAACTTTTGAGATAACACTTCCAGAATCAAAAGATGTCGTAGTAACATCTGATAATACGAAACCATATACATACAGTATGAGTAATCTAGAACTGGAATATCAATGCCTTTCAAGCGAATATTTAGCTCATGAAGCCCAATCTGCCTATCGAGTTGGTAAAGGGTTCTTTTATGAAAATGTTCTTCTTCATAAGACTTTTACGATATCAAAACTGAACAACAGTGTTATCAATGAGCATGTGAATATTCCAAGGAGATCAATGAGTGGTATATTACAGTATGTTTATTTACAGAGACATGTTGCAGGGGCAAGAAATAGTGAAAAAATTGTTAATCCTAATATAACTTCTGTTAATATAAATATTGATGAGATGCCAAACTATCATTCTTTATTCAAAAGGGATGGTACCTACTGATTTTTGGGATTCTATTTTAAAACGTGTAGGTTCCAGTTATTCTATTTCACAAAAAGATTTATATGCTGATAAATTTGCACTATGGATTGATTTAAGAACATATGCAGATAATTATATTCACGGAAATGGGCTGCTACTGAACAATACAAAAGATGGAGTTAAACTAGAGATTAAAAGAAAAGTTGGTGGTTCAGGGAATATAACATGTTATATGTATGTTATTGCTGCATGATGCTTTGATGGATGTTATTTATGAATTCTAATTTATGCTCAATAATGTATTAAAGTTTTGATAATATTAGTATATATTTATATATAATGGAAGAATTGAATGACAAAACACCTTAATTTCACTGTATTATCACAGGTCCTACAAATTGTGGAAAAAAAATATATTTTATTGATCAGCTCAGAGGCCCATTTAGTTATGTGTTTGAATATATAGTATTGATATGCCCTACATATGTGAACAATAAGACTTATCATGGATTTGGTAAGGATGATCCAAGGTTATTGCTTTATTACCAGATGCAGATATTATATATGAGCTTAATGATTTGTTGTTATGTTGTCAACAACTGTTTTCAGATACAAATACATTAATTATCTTAGACGATTGTGCTTTTTCTAAAGATCTGAAACAACGATCAAATGAATTCATCAAACTAGGATTTTCTGGACGTCATAATGGAATATCAGTCTGGGTGTTAACTCAACAATTGACCTCGATTGCGAAGCCATTTCATGAAAATGTAGCATGTGTAATTTCATTTCATAATCCAAATCAGATAACAACAAAAACTATATATATTTGATGAATGTGGAGAAGATATGGATAGTGAAGATCGGAAAAAAATATAAAATTACTAAAATCTGAAAAATATTCTAGGATTTGTTTTTGTTTACGATATCCATTTCAGTGTTATCTTGAGATACCAAATGCAAATGATTTAAATAATAGTTGATACTTATAATTATAAATGACGTCAATTGTTGATCAATATTTAAATGATGATAATCAAAATAATTGAAGATTCTAACAATGAAAAAAGTAAAGTCAAAATCAGTTTCTAATAACTATAATAAAACAGATATTGAAGAGAAAAGAGAATCTTTATCAATTTCTAGCAGTATTAGGAACTATTAATCAGTTTACTGGGGTAAATATGAGTTTAGGTGATGTTAAGAAATTATCATCCAAAGATGTTGAAAAATATCATAATCGTTATCAAATTGTTATGGGTAATAAGGTTACGAATGGTTTAGTCGATACTGCTCTAAAAGCTTCTTCTGGATTAGTTTCTTCAGTTATTCCTATAGATGATTCAGAAGCACTTTGTAAAGATCTACGGAAAGACGAAATTTTGAAACAAGAACTGAATAATATAGCCGCATATATTGTTTTAAAAGGTGGAATAATGGTTGCTCTAGCAAGTGGCTTAATTCAAATAGCAAAACATGTTAAGATTCAAGAAACTGTTAATAATACTTTTGAGCACTCTTGAGCATCTGTTGAGCACCTCTTGAGTATCTCTTGAGCATCTCTTGTCTGACAGAGCATCTCTTGAGCATCTCTTGAGCATCTCTTGAGCATCTCTTGAGCATCTCTTGAGCATCTCTTGAGCATCTCTTGAGCATCTCTTGAGCATCTCTTGAGCACTCTTGAATTTTGTTGAGTAGACTTCTAACAATATTGTTTATTATTAGAATTCATTTAAACATTTATTAATATATTTTATTATATGTCGGAAGATATTGAACATTAATTACTAAAGAACCAGAAAACAAGGAAACAATTACTAAATAAAAAGACCCTAAAAAGGTAACTTGCAGCAGGGAAAAAGGTTGGCAGAGTATCATAAAAAAGCAAAGAAAGCTCTTGAAACTAATCATGAAGAAACTAATGAAGAAACAACAAAATCATGGATGCCGGATATATCTATAACAACTGCATTATCATTAATTGGAATAGGATTAACTGCTTTAGATTTAGATTTTAGGTGGAAGAAAAATAATACTTCTACTAATAAAAACATCACTGAAGATATTGTATCACAAATAGAAATTATTCCATCGTTAGATTATAAACCTTCCACAAAATCAAAAATTCCAGTTCCTAGAATAATAGGTATGGAATAGTATTGATTTAAAGGTATGAATAGCTGGGAATAAAATTGCAAGGAATTCCTAGGAATTCCAAGCTTTGGTTGAGTTTGGAATAGCTGGAAATAAAATTGCTAGGAATTCTTAGGAATTCTTAAGATCAATAACTACAGGCCAGCAAACCTTTGAATTCAAGGAATATCTGGGAATTTTTATGAATTTCTTGGAATATCTGGGAATTCCTAGGAATTTTGCTTGGAATATCTGGGAATTCCTAGGAATTTGTTGTATGTATGTAAAAACATTAAAAGGTAGAATTTTGCCAAACCAAAGGGTAAAAATATAGGTTATAGGTCTGGCAGTAAACTAACAGATATCAATAATGAGTCAATGCTTATTTCTTGCCATTCTATCTTTTAGTTTAATTATTAAACTTATAAAGGCTGTGCAGTCTATTCAGTCTAACAAGACTGATTGTGATTTCACTCACTACATTAATTTTTGTAGGTAATTGGCAGTAGACTTTTTCCAGTTTTCACCTTTCTTTGAGAGTTTTTAGATTTGAAAAGCTTCTGATCTGCAACTTGAAGCCCTGAAAATATAAATATAATCAATAAAATTAGAATTACACCTTCACTAGATAAAGGATTTTACATGTCCTGTGTGGCGTGACAACCTGAAATTACAAAGGAATCCCTTGTGCTTCAAATCTTGTCCAATAAATTGTTAATAATTAACTGGTGAAATTGCTTTTGGAATGAGTTTTTCAAAGTAGAAATTATTGCTCAATGCCTTGATCGCTGATTTAAACACATTGACCAATGGTTGTCTTGAAAGCTAGGATAATTGAGGTTAAATGAGATAATATATGTACAGGAGTAATATCTCACTACACATATGCATATACAAACAAAATTATTCAAATCGTGCTCTACACTTACAGAGACTGTGATTAAAGCTCACATTAATCCTTCAATTCTTAGCCCAAAACATGCACTTAAAGCTCTACAGATTGAGAAGTTCTCACTGCAAAATTTTCAAGTTTAATTTATTGAGAGCCCAACTCATGGTCCGATCAATAAGTAATATAAACAAAACCGTAACACGGGAACCTAATTGAATGCATGTTCGAGAAGCATCTTACCACATTTTCATAAGCTTTAAAGAATAGTTTCTTGAAATGTATTCGAGAACATTACTTTAAAATGCACAATAATGACAAATTAGCAAACTGAACTACTAGAAAAACCGTAAACTTAATTGTTTTGTGTGAAATGCGTGTCTGACAGAACTTTCAGTTTCATTTAACGGATTTAATTAAAGTAAAACATGTTCACCTTTTACAAAGATTTCTCCAGGAATTCATCTCATCTAGAACTGATAATTATGCCCTGATATTACCTCAGTTGGCAGCAGTTATTATAATCTTTCCATCTAAGCATTCTCTTTCGTGAAATACTGTAAAACCTCCAACCAACGCACGAGTGAACACAGTGAAATGAACAAGTCTCACCTCACCTAATGGCACATAATTTGAACTTCAGCCAATCCCTGGAGGCCTGTCAACTCCTCCAGCCAATCAGGTACAAGCTATTACGAAATATTGATCAACTTGATTCTAGTCTTCACTCGATTAAAGTGGAAACATGGCAGAGAGTTCTTTTAAGTTCAGTTCAAATTTCTTAACAACAACAACACATTTTCAAAGATTTAGACAAATACTTTGCTTCATTTAAACAATGGGAAGGTCAAATCGGTGAGTAACAGTAAAAATAACTAGGAAAATATCGTGATATTAAGCTTTTCTTCTGTTAAGCCTCAGTCAACAAATTATGACAACAATTAAGTTTATTACTTTACAATAATAAATTACATGTATAAGTTTTAAAATTTCTCACGAAAACGATCTTAGCTTTCCAATAAAGTATTTAGAAATATGTGAGTGCATGATCTTAGTCAATTGGTAACAATTCAAGTATCCTTATAACTTTACTCTGAAATTAATTGCTCAGAGGAAGCTAAGGGATTTAGGAATCTCTGTCTAGCAGGGCAGGGAAGACATGAAGTTGAACACTTCTAAATTCAATGTCTGACTTAAGAAACTTAAGAAAACCTTCATTAATTCCTAGGAACTCTCAGGAATTCCAAGCCTGAAAAATAACACCTTCACAAAATAGCTTAAGTCAAGATGGAATTGTTAGGAATTCCTAGGAATTCCTAACTATTCCAAGCTTTGACACCCTCATAAACCTAATTCCTAGTAATTCCCAGAAATTCCAAGCCCTGAAAGGCAGAGCTTATTTGCAAAAGTGGGAATTTCTGAGAATTCCTAGAAATTCCTGAGAATTCCCAGGAATTCCCAGAAAGCTGGGAATACATTTCTCTGGGGTTTAATGATACTAGGCAAATATGTATCCAAGTCCAGATGGTGAATTGTTCTCAGATGAGGGTGGTAAGGTTAATCAATGAAATCTTATTTCATTCATCCGTAATGATGATCATGGAGGTATACAATATTCTTGGTTTGTTCCAAGTAAAGATAGTGGATTGACTAAAGAAGGAATGGGGAGATTAAAACGATCAGTTGAGGCCTTTGTTTACTGTATATTACATGTAGGTGCTCAAGTTAATGTTAGTTCAAGTCCTCATTAATTATTCACGAGGTATTCAGCCAATCCAATGGTCTGATTTTAATCCCTTGAGGACACTGGATACCTGGTCTAGTCCTCCTAGCAGTAACTGGAAAAGTTTCTAGTTACTGGAACAAGTTGTTCCAGTAACTGGAAATTTTTCCAGTTACTACGAATAAATTATTGAAAAACATCATGGCATGCATAATTACTCTTTTATTTGATTGCATTATGAACAAAAGGCAATTGAATAGCACTGATTGTTCAATTAACTTTGCTCTTCATAATAACAGTGATTAAAAGAATTTGTAGCCCTATTTTCTCGATATTTTTTAGTTTTCCTTGCAAAATACTAAACTACCAGCAACTTTTATTTGTCTTTGATTCCTCCCGAATAATTAATGAGGAGTTGAAGTCGTTCAAAGTCCTCCAATTTCGGACTGGACGGGATTTCAAGTCCTTGCAATTAGTTCCAGTCCTCGGCTGCGCCTCGGACTGGAACAAATTGCGCGGACTTGAAATCCCCGTCCAGTCCTCATTGTCGGACTTTAAACATTACATCAAGTATTATTGGAAATGGGGGAAGAGTGGTTGAAACTCAAGAGGAAATGTTAAAACTTTTTGAAAGTTCCATAATCGAGGGAGATAATTTTTTATCAAAGAGCGTACAACGATATCAACTAGCCGTTCAAGAGGCAAAATTAAGACTTGACTTAGCCATTGCCCTGGGAATTTGGTTAAATTGCCATCTAATCTCATCATAAACACAGAAAGTGTGATAGGATATAATAATAAATTATTGAAAGCAACTAGTGATATGACCTTTGGAGTTAATGATTCATTAAACAAAATAATGAAGCCGGTAGCTATAGGAATAAAACATAATATGGGATCTTCAAAACTTAAGCTACCACATCAACATTTAATCAAACCAATAGTAAGTACATATAATTATTTACGATGTTAAACCTATCATCCATGTAGATAAACCTATTATAACTACCCCTCCATCAACCTCATGAAGTTAACTTAGCTGCTTTGACAATAGCTGCAGCTGGGTTAGGTTGAATTGGTATCTATTTCGATAATAACAAAGGGATAACCCCTAACCAACACAGCTGTGTTAGGGTTAGGTTTAAATTTAGTGAGAAAAATATATTTTAATGAATATTACATTATTGTATTTACAGTGATGTAATAAGATCTAGAATTACTACTTATAATGTTTATTTAATATTTTTTCTTATTTCCCTCTCTTGAGATGTTTGTTAGCAGATCTTATATAATTATCTGATGATTCTTCCTTTGTTATATATTCAAATTTATATTTACAATGATCATTCTTTGATATACCACTTTTACAATTATTCAATCCTTCACAAACCATTTTTACTATACCACAATTAATAGCTAAACGTTGCTGGACAGCATATAAACTATTATAAAATGTTTCTTCATTTGTAACACAATTAGTAGCTTTCACACACTTTTTATTCTTATGATTATTTTTAGTAAATGAATAATCTCTTTCTTTAGCAGACTTTTTACAATTCTGTTGTTGTGTCATTAGTTGTAGATTATCAAGTGTATTATCAACTTTATTATTATTTTTATGATCTATAACCTGATTATCTGTAATAATACCATTAAAACTTTCCCATATAAATCTATGAATCAAGTATGACTTTTGCCCTTTTTGTGCATGCTTTCTAACCTTACATGTACATGATAAATAGCTCGAATTAGTAGTATTTCCATCTATTTTTTCTTTTTCACAATATTAATAACTTTTCCATCTCTACTAGCTGCATATAAATCATAAATAGGATGAATTTTATAGGATTTTCCATTAATGATAATTTTATTTTCAGTATGTTTTAAAACTGGCACATTTATCTCTGGTATTTCTTTATTTAAAATATGAATATTATTTTCTTCCATCTATATTATATATAAGTAATATCTCTCTAAGTATTTTTCGATATTATTATTTTAAACATATGGGTTAAAGACTTAATCCACATTCAGAATTTGACCTTGGGGATTTTCCCAAGAATTTGGCTTTGGGAACTTTTCAATAATTTGGCTTTGTACGGGGGGTTTCTCCTAAGGATTTAACCTTTTGGGGGGTGGTGCTCACAAGAATTTGATTTTTGAGCTTTACAAGAATTTGGCTTTGTAGGGGGAGTTTCTCACAAGGATTTGGCCTTGGAATGATGTAGCAGGAGGAAATGTGCCAGAATCGGCTTTTTCCTACTACTACATGGCAATGGGCTTCTGTCAATCGTCGAGGTGGGGGTTAGGGAAAATGTCCAAACAGATTCTGCATTGGTCTCCAGTCAGGATTTTGAGCAGGACATCAAGTCAGTATTTCGATTCAGGATAATTTTTTGAGTCAGGATTCCGATTGCATAATCAGTTGAATTCAAATGAGTCCTTGAGCATGTTGCTCTTTTGCAAACTGTTGCTTTATCAACACTCCTGGATGTTACAGTTCCCTTTGTTGATGGGGAAAAAAGCTTTGAGGAAAGCTAGAAAAAGTTAAACTGGAAGAGTCTCTTGAAAATTGTGAAATTGTACCTGGAATCTTTCAATTTCATACATTGTTACGGTCAATAGACTTTTCACTATGGCTCAGTGTTTCACTCATAAATTTGTTTTTTATTTAACAAGCTGCTTTTGTATGCAGCGAGTGGAAAATCTCCAGAATCAGTCTCAAAATACTGACTTGAAGGATATAGATAAACTGCTAAAGCTTGCTTTGCAGCTCCTCCCACTTCTATGATTGACAGAAACCCATTGCCATGTTCTGGCCAGAAAGTATGAAAACTCCATTGAATAACAATGAAAACGGCACTTGTAAAATGCTATATAGAAAAAAGTCCCCAGACAGAGTTTTGCTGGACATACATGTAATGACATCTTCTTTTTTGTTCATTAGGCTTGAACAGGTGGAAAAACAAATTCTTGTTGAAAATGGAGAAACTCCCTCTGTAGTGAAAGATATCAAACTCAAGGTTGACACATTTAGGGATAAGCTGGAAGTAAGTCAGGGCTTCTGATATTTTGCGCTGGTGCGATTTCACACCAAATCACATCCAATCTCGTAATTTTGCAATATTTGCATAATCAGTGAAAACAATTAGGCAATTTGAAAGAAATAAAGCAAAAACTCTCCTAAAACTTATAATATATTAGAATTTTCAGAATATTTAAATGTGATTACCTTCCAAACATGCTAGATAGATGCACGCTCTAACAATTAGAGTAACAAATAATTTATAATAATAATAACAATTATAGTACTTAACAAATAATTTATAAAAATGAGTAGTATAGTCGGAGTCAGATAAATACCACTTTTTCTTGCACAACAAAACTCAAACTAGCGACCACTAAAATCGAAAATATTCTTGCACAAGGGGCGTCATAAAGTGAATTCAGAAATCCACTTCATGACGCCCCTTGTGCAAGAATATTTTCGATTTTAGTGGTCACTAGTTTGAGTTTTCTTGCACAAGAAAAAGTTGTATTTATCTGACTCCGACTATACTACTAGGGGTAACTAAGGGTCATTCAAAGTGTCACTAGACATTCTTGTACGTAAAATCCAACTTGATAATCCTATTAGAGATATGATTACATATAGTTATATCGATCTCTTCCACTATGGATTATATATCGTGCCTCCCTCTAGAAATTCTGACTAAGATCGTAGAGCATGCAGATCCTTGGTCATTCGCAAGCATCTCAAGGACATCGAAACGCCTAAAAGATGCCGCAGCTCTCTCGCGCTACGAGAACACGGACAAGGAGTTCCGCACGCGAGTACTCACACTAGGTCTTGAGTCCACCCACGACGACGCCGATCGAGACGGCTTGGTCAAAAAGTTCGGCGTCCCCAAAGAGGAAGACTGTTCAGGCCCCCTAGCTCGTTTTAGTGGACGTGGCAACCTCGACGTCGTTAAATGGCTTATCAATTACTTCCAGCTTACCATAGAGGGTGAACTTGCTTGTTGTGCTCTGAACAAGGCCTCTACGAATGGTCACCTTGAAATAGTAAAATGGTTCATCGACCACTTCCAGCTTACCATAGATAGGGGATATACATATAATTACGACCCTATGGATGGTTTTTTGGAAGTAGATAAATTTGGATACGTTTTCAACATTATAGAGAACGCCTCTATGAATGGCCATCTCGAAATAATTAAGTGGCTTATCGAGCGCTTCCAGCTCACATCGCTGGAAAGACCAGAAACTTGGCATGCTCTACAAACTGCCTACGAAGGGCGCCATCGTGAGGTGATTGAGTGGTTCGAAAAGCAATTCAACATCACCCAAAGGATCACTAGATATTCTTACACCTAAGAATCCAAAACTTGAAGTATATGTTAAAGGAATGATTACTATACTGTATATTGCCACCAAATGGTATTAGTATATATTCTTTATTCCACAATACTAGTTTACGTTGTCATCTTAGTACACATTAACGCCATACAGATCAAACATGTCGAACGTAGCTGCCGCCGCCGTAATAACTTGTGATTGGTTGATGAGAGGGAAGGACACGAAATGCACAAAGAAGATTTCGAAGACAACAAAGTTCTGTTCCCAGCACAACTACCAAATCTCAAAAGGCTGTGCCCCATATGTACCATGCTCGAAGTGCGGTAAAGGATGTCGTACTGATTACGAGCTTTGCTCAGGATGCGACCGTCTCCCCATCAAGGTGAAGTCTTCCGGTGTCTATATAAGACGCGCTAAGAAGTCCAGCAAGAAGCTAGAGGATCCAAGAAAGGAGGAGCCAAACATGGTGGAACCGGAGGTAGCATTGCCCGCAGAACCAAGAGTGCTGGAACCAGTGGAAGGTCTTGGAGAGTCTCTCAACCATGCGCTCAACGAGGTGTTGGCTGCCTTGAGGAACGAGAAGGACGCTTAGGAATAGCCACGAAAAAAGAAAAAAAGAAGAATGAAGAAGGGCGTTGCGTGGCCCTCTTCATTCTTTTTTTCTTTTTTTTTTTTTATTGAACGTACGACATCTATAGTTGTATCATGGACGAGCTAGTCAGATTGTTTGGTCCTGGAATTCGTAGAAGCCTGAATATCGAACCACAAGTGGAACATATTAACACCAGTGAAACATGTCCTGATTGTCTCTGCCCCTTTGAAATACGAGGAACGGAATTCGTGTGTCCCACATGTGGTCTTGTTTCCGAGGTCGAACCATGTGAAGAAACTAAGATCGATATTATTACTACTCGACTGCGTATAGTAGGTCCGGACGGGTTTAAGTATCAAAGTGATCTAGACCACGCAAAACCAAAGCAAAGCGATGATGACATAGAACTGAAACGACGAACGCTCCTACAAGAACTACGAGCATACAACACTATTTATAAACAAAGTTATGACCTATCGTTCCCTATGAACGCGTTAGAAATCGTAGCCGACGCATTCACCCAAGTAATGAAAGTTTGTCTCAAGCGTAGCGATGCTAAGAAAAATATTTTAGCTGCTCTACTCTACTCTGGATAGTCTGGTAATCCAATGTGATCCAACTTGTCTGGAGAATCGAACCACTCATATGGGAAGAAACTCTTTTGCAACTCACAGCCATAGGCAGCGACCCAACGTTCATAAGAAGTTCCAGGTCCAAGGTAGTTGATCACATCAAGGAAACGGAAATCTGGGGTCAATAGGAACATAGTGGAATTGGCTTTCTTTGCTACCAGGATCTTTGAACAGGTGTCGGCAATGATTCCTACGAAGTGCTCCCTGATCAAATTGAGATCGTACCTGCCAGAGTTGAATCCCACTACTGGAACTTGGCGGATCCATTCGTCGATCTTCACTTGTTGTTTCTTTGGTAGGGTGTCAAAAGAGAATTCAGGTGTCTTGGGGCAGAACTGTTCCACAACGACTTCTTGGATTGTCTCTGCTCTTTGCTGGAGTTCTTCGACGAAGGCTTCGATGAGTTCTTTTGGATTGCGTCGACAGATGTGGGTTGACTTTCGATTGTACGTGTCGGCAATTGATACTGATATTGGGACATGGACGTTTTCGATGGTCAGGTGGTCTGTTGGTTGTCTTCCTTTTGTCGTGTCGAGATAGGCTTCGAAATCGTAAACTATGAAGTGTGGGTAGACAGTTTGTGTTGGTGTGGGGACCGGTTTGTTTTTCTTCTTTGTGGAGCAGCCCCAAGCTTCCACTACTGTATAACCGGCTCCTTGTAGCTTTGCCGTTCTTTCACAGGTCTTGAGATAGAGCCTCCTTTCCCTAGGAAAACATTTCGGGCAGCCATGGAAATAGCATCCATGAAATTGAAAGATGGTTTTCGAAATAGGTTCGTAGCCGTCGACCGGCGCTCCTTCTATCCAATGCTCTCCACCATGCCCACAAGCTGCATGATGAATGTGTTGTCCAATCCTTTTGGTTTCGCGTTCCAACCAGCATAGAGCGACTTTGCTGGCTGTGCTCTCTGGCCAGAAGGCTTTTTCGTATGCCGACTGGGGTACTGTAATTACTTTTCCGGGGCAAACAATCTTCGTTTCGCCACGCCTGCAACGATCTGCATGGCGGTGAAGGTTCGAGGCTTTTGTGAACCGTTGCTTACAATCGTTGCATACGTAGACACTCCCTATCTTGTCGATGTTCTTGATGTAGAAGGCATGTCCTTCGTATATCCCAATCGTCATCGTATGCTTGTAGTGAGCTGCATGTCGCGTCAGATGCCAAGCGCCATCCTCCGTGGGTTCATACACCCGAATGCCGATTCTAAAGTGCAACTCGACTTCCTCCAGCTGGTCTAAGGAAGTTCTGGGAACGTCTTGTGTGAGCGCTGTCAGGCGATAGAAGTGCTGGGCAAGTTTTCGAGCTTTGACGCAACACCTATCTACTCTTGCTCCTTCATGCATGGCAAGGCAGCGCCAAAGACATAGGTTGTCGCCATATCGATCAAGGGCAAGTATTCCTCTCTTATAGCGAAGCCATTGGGGCAGTGGACCTGTTCCCAACAGAAGCTGACGATCGATCACAACTTTAACATCCACATATATCCAACGAATGAAGGCCCATTGGGTATTTGGTCGATTGATGTTGTCGGGATTCAAACGAGCTGTCTCCTTGCTATTGACCCACTCTTCTGCATCTTCTAGGATGTTCACCCATGGAGAGCCTGGGACAGTCTTGGAGAATAGTATCACGCGTCCGTCATTGACATTGCGAATGCGATAGGTGTAGCTGTAGCGCAGATAGAAGCTGGTGTTTACCTTTGCAACTAGCTTTTCCATGATCCTAGGGGTCAAATCTCCTGCCACACCTTGGAAGAAGCGCCATCGGATAGTACGGCGACCTATCTCCATCCCCTCAAGCATTCCATCTCTCTCCTCTAGAATAGCACCTGCCTCTCGAGCTAGACTCCGTGGAAGTGGTTCACTACGTGGTCTCACCATTCTCCCTTCGATATAACTATGTGTTAGGATAGCTTTAACAGATACTCCAAATTTGGATTTTATGTGTAAGGATGTTGCAGCGATATGACTATATGTAATTATATCTCTAATAGGATTATCAAGTTGGATTTTATGTACAAGCAATCGATGTCGATATAACTAGATGTAATCATATCTCTAATAGGATTATCAAGTTGGATTTTACGTACAAGAATGTCTAGTGACACTTTGAATGACCCTTAGTTACCCCTAGTAGTATAGTCGGAGTCAGATAAATACAACTTTTTCTTGTGCAACAAAACTCAAACTAGCGACCACTAAAATCGAAAATATTCTTGCACAAGGGGCGTCATGAAGTGGATTTCTGAATTCACTTTATGACGCCCCTTGTGCAAGAATATTTTCGATTTTAGTGGTCGCTAGTTTGAGTTTTGTTGTGCAAGAAAAAGTGGTATTTATCTGACTCCGACTATACTACTAAATGATAACAATTAGAGTAACAAATAATTTATAAAAATGATAACAATTAGAGTAACAAATAATTTATAAAAATGATGACAATTAGTGTAACAAATAATTTATAATGATAACAATTATAGTACTTACCAAATCATTTATAAAAATGATAACAATTAGAGTAACAAATAATTTATAAAAATGATGACAATTAGAGTAACAAATAATGTATAATGATACCAATAATAGAGTAACAAATAATTTATAATAATGATAACAATTAGAATAACAAATAATTTATAAAAATGATGACAATTAGAGTAACAAATAATGTATAATGATACCAATAATAGAGTAACATAATTTATAATAATGATAACAATTAGAATAACAAATAATTTATAAAAGTAATACCAATTAGAGTAACAAATAATTTATAAAAATGATGCCAATTAGAGTAACAAATAATTTATAAAAATGATAACAATTAGAGTAACAAATAATTTCTAAAAATGATAACAATTAGAATAACAAATACTTTATAAAAATAATACCAATTAGAGTAACAAATAATTTATAGAAATGATAACAGTTAGAGTTACAAATAATTTCTAAAAATGATAACAATTAGAGTAGCAAATAATTTATAAAAATGGCCATACACATTTATGAGCTATTTACAAACTTTTTACACAGTCCATATCAGATATTACTACTACATGGTAGTACCAATTCTACAACTAATACTTATGACACTGATACTGTTAATATAATGATGCAAACAATGTTATCATGACAGATAAGAATGTCCATGTATTGAACATTTTTTATGTAATTAAAATAGACTAAAATACTCATGCAGTGGAATTTAAAATTATCTAAATTATTGAAAAAAGTTCCACAAGCTGGGCCATGGTTTGACTAATGATTCACTGCATCTTCAGTTAAATTAGATTTGAGTCATGTAATACAAGGCTTTTCCACATTCATTGCAAGTTGAGTGTACAAGATATTATCTACCATAAGCTAGCATTTACTCCAACCAGTATTGAGGGCTATATAATAATATTATTTTGTTTTATTTAGAGTGTAGAACATCTTAGCTGGCTGGGATTATTTAAAGAAATGTCAAGGTAGGAGAAACTAGTGTTGTATGGGAACTGTGTCTGCCCTAAGGGGATATACCTCTTTTTTTTTGGGGGGGGGGGAACATTGAAAAATAAATTGTTTGCAGAAGCTGATCAGAAGTTGAATTAAATTGTTGGCAAGGAATAATTAATTAATTAAATAAATAAATTGCTTGCAGAGTGGGAAAAAAATTGTTTGCACAGAGGCACCCATTGGAAAAAAAAGTTTGCATGGCTGGTTTTCATAACCCTCCCCTTCCCCCCCCAAAAAATATTATGGTTCATCCCTAAGCCAATAGCCTGTAAAAACAGCCCGAATATTTCTGCTCGCTCCAATGCGCTCCCCCAAAGAAATGTCTGTGAATTCAATACTGATGATGTCTAGAATCCAGGCATCACTTGTGATTGGCCATTCACCAATTCCTTTGTGTTATCTGCATAAATTAAAATTGTCAACAAACTTCAAGTGCAAAGCGAATGCACAGAAATATTCTCTTTGGGTGTTTTTAAACATTGTATTGAATAGCTGTGGCCTGCTTTTGGCTTATTAAATCACTGACCAACAGTCAGGTAATTAAATTCCTTCTTCAATTTTTGTGATGGTAAAGATTTATTTAGTTTTACTGATGAAAGTAATTATCTGAAGTTTAAGTTTATTGTGTTTTGACTAATCATAGAGTTTGTATGTACAAAAGACGTGCTACAAACTTTGTGTGGTACAGCAAACTGAACAAGACTCATTCAAGTCTCTTCAGTACATAATACATCTTTATTTACCATCACAAAAACTGTAAAAGGAATTGACCTGACTTTTGGTGAGAGCTCTTTGATACAACAGTTAAAAACATCCAAAGACTAACATTTATGTATACACTTGCTTTGCACTCTGAAGTTTGTTGAATATTTTAATTGATGCAGCTGGATTCTGGGCATATTGATGTCATGGGTATGGAAGTTTTGGTCTTGAGTCGCAGCTGACGTTTCTTTGGGGGAGCCCATTGGAGTGAGCACAAATATTCTGCTGTTTCTGCAGGCTACAGGTCAAACATTTTTATCATTAATATTGATTCTGCATCAAGTGAATGTACATTGTAGTTGAATTAAGTATTGCATCTATGAGTTATAGAGATTTCTATTTCCAATATGCTAATAATGTGACATAAATTTGAGAATTTACTGTCATTTCTCTTTCCTTATAATATTTATTAATAATTCATGAGGGTACTGGCCAATCCTGTGTGCCAAATGACACCACATGATGGCCTGTGTATACCCCATACAAACCTGATTAATAAAACATCAGGTTCTGTATCAATATACAGACCCCAAGGTCCATGATACAGACCCCGAGGTCCATGATACAGACCCCAGGTCCGTGATACAGACCCCAAGGTCTGTGATACAGACCCCAAGGTCCGTGATACAGATTCCATGGTCCGTAAAAGCTCAAGTACATGTAGTATTCTCTATCAGGTACAGAATACTAGCTAAGCTAGTGAGGGAGGTCTCACGACCGACCACTGACTTCCCCTAACCCAGGCCGGGTGAATTAAAAGACAAAAGTAAATGTGCTCTCTTATTCTTTTCACACCGTCTCTTCAATGTGGGACCTGGTTTTCTGAACGCTGCGCTCTGCTCTCTTATAACATACATCCCATCTCCTGTTTTTGTGCATGCTGCATGTCCATGGCGCAAACTCTTTTGCCTTACTTTTGCCTTAGTACTTGTTAGGCCTGAATAGATTGTGCTCGGCAACTTTTGAGCAACTTCTGGAGTTTTGAGCAACTTTTTGTACTGCAAGCAACCTAGAGCAACTTTTGCCTTTCTTGGCAACTTTTGTGCAACAAATAATGATAAAACACCCAAATTATCCCAAATGTTTCTGTTAATTGAAACTTGTCAACACTAAGAATGCTGTAGACGTGTATTGAATAGTATTTACCATGCAAGTGATTAACATTCCTTTGTTTTCTACTTTCCGTGCATGAATTGATGTACGCCCACGAACTGGACAGCAGCTATCTATTTAATATCGCCCGCGAATTATCCAGCGGTTATTTGCTCCAACACAGAGCCGCCGCCAACGTGGTATTTGCTAATCTGCATTCTGCATATTCTGCTAGTCATGGCACCACAATCGCAAGCTGAAGTGAGCAACTTTTTCAAATTTTGGTGGCAACTTATTCAATTTTTGGCAACTTTTGAGCAACTTTTAGCCTTTTTTTGGAGCAACTTTGGCTGGATTTGCTAGCACAATCTATTCAGGCCTAGTACTTGTGAATGAAACTGTTTTCTGATTTTGACAAAATATTTGGTAAAATCACTGATATAAGCTTCAAATATAACATAGATGTTAACAAAAGGTCATTCATCTCTACCTGCCTGTTTTTGTATAATAAATGAAGACTGGTTTTACATCACTGGCTTGAATATATTATAGATATAAACCTCTATAGCTCATGGATGCAGCACTCAAATCGAGAAATATTCTTATGTTCTAATTCGCACCTCGCTTCTCGCCCAACCGGACATAAAACATTTATCATGTAATAAACAACCACTTATTGGGGTGTGTCCATATCAACGTGTGCACCCACTTTATTAACTATCATAAATTACACTCAATATATGTGGTGATAATTTGTAATCTAGAGCAAATTGAGCATGTGAACACTAAGTTGACAATAAACATTGTTTAGTGTAATATGAAAATCGAGTAAATACACAACTTCGTATAAGTCCGTTACTAGAAAAATTATTGCATCACATCTAGACATGCTGGAAAGACGATGTTGCGATATTATGCGAAGGGATGTATGGCTTCAAAGTCCGAGCTATAACAGGGATCACTCGACTCTTTCACTATGGAGAAAAGCTCATTTGTTTTGGCGATTGTTTTGTTTCTTCGATTTTCACGAATTTTAAGGAGCTAAAAATCGGCTCAAAAAACCTTCCCATTCGCACTTGAAATCACGAGCAAACACAAAATAACCACTCAGTCGTTACAGTACCTTGTTTAATCTTTCCAACCAGCAGGTTTGTTTTCACAAAACACACCAAGCGACGGTGAACCACGCCGATGTTTGCACTGCATTTCACTCGACCACATTTTCCTGCTCCCACCTCCGATTGCATGCTGGCTAATGGACAAAAAATCACAAGGGGTCCCCCCTCTGGGACTCCGGTAGGGAGCCCCTACAACCAAGAGCGGTGATTTGGACTCAAGCCGTTGCTTTAAAGTGACAAAAACACATCCTAATAGGTTGAGCTGGGGTAAAAGACTGCCAACTGCAGGATTCCAAGGATTTCATTGAAGAATGTTTTCCTGCCGTCTCAAAGCACAAACACAACGGAAAAACCCTGTGAAATCCCCTCACAAAGCCTACTAGAAGCAAACCAAGTACTTTTCAGCCATCCTCAGACTTAATGATGTCTTCAAGCTCTCTGACAGTGGCATATTTCTCCAAAATTAGAGCACATTTCATTAGAAACCCTACCGAAGCAGCCATACCTACCGTCAACGAGTGAACAGAATTCTCCCAAATGGCATAATTGTGGGAAAAGTTTGAGCCCTTGGCTTAAAAAGTCAGCAGTATTTAACTAGCCCGGGCTAGCTAAACTTGAACTGAGGGGGTAGGGTTGAGTTAGCACTCAGGATTTCACCAATTGAGCTCACACACGATCGGACGACAAAGAGTTAAACCAATAAACTATAACTTACAGTAATACAACATTGACTTATTGTATCGTGAAAATAGAGTGACACTTGGCAAATTCAAATAAACTCAGTAAATGCTTGCAAGTAATAATACAGTATTGTCTAGTGTATTAATGCATAAAACTGCTACAAAAATCATCTAGTAACTGAAACCATAGACGGATTTATGAAAAAATATATTAACCTTATGGTCATTGGATATTTAATTTGGAAGGCGAAATGGCAGACGTAGAATTCAAATTACTATATGCATTAATTATGCAACTCTAAATATATATAGTAGTCTGTACTTCCACTGATGAAGCATTGTATCTAAAACTTACAACAATGTAACACCCCAATAGCGGGGGTTACATAACCATGATAAATACATTACTATTCACTTGATGTAGAATCCATATTAATGATATATACACACTTTAACATGCACTTCTTGTTACTGTGGAAAATAAGGATAAAGACATCATACTTTTCAAATCATTTTTGCATAAGGTATATTGCACTGTACATATTGTTTTGCTTTCTGTGTTAAGAAGGTCTGAGCTGATGCCTTGTTTGTTTGTTTAGTGGTACATGTGGATCAAGGTCAGGCAAGCCAGGCCTCATGAGGAAATCCTCTGAGGAGTTTGAAAGTGTATTCAGGAGATTCAAAAAACTGTTGTAAGTTTGGAATTATTTGGCTGGCACTTAAATTTCAGTTTACGGACATGTAGTAGATATTAAGGGCCTGCCAGATATCAATCACTTGTTGAGATTACTCTGTTAGTAGATGTTAAAGGCCAGCTATCAATCTCTTGTTGAGATAATACTCTGTTATCACGTAGTCAATATTAAAGGCCAGCTATCAATCTCTTGTTGAGATTACTCTGTTAGTAGATATTAAGGGCCCAAGCTTAATCAATCTCTTGTTGAAATTACTCTTTTAGTAGATATATTAAAGGCCAGTTATCGATATCTTGTTGAGGTGAGACATGTCGAGCTGTTGTGCACAAGCTGAGTTGTTGTACCTTGCTTGTGACATCCTTACAGCTTGAAGGATGTAGAGTACCATGAGCATGAATGTTTTGTTTGTTTGGCAGGAGTGCAGAACTAACAGAGCAGACAAGAAACCTGTTGAAGAAACCAACTTTTGATAACTGGTAAAAAACATCAAGTTTACTTCATATACTTCACAAATAGTGTAACTTTAAACATGAAAGACAAAAATATTTTATTTTCAACATATTTCACAGGCAGTGGGAAGATTCGGAGATGCTCTATTTACTCCAGCAGATGTACATAGACTTAGGTTTACTGGATGCATTCAACATAGAGGTGAGTTCAACTCTGCGAGGGGGTTTATTACTCCCGGCCCTTAATAAGCTATACAGGCACCTGCTGCTGGACAGGTTGACTTTCTGAGCATTTTAATATGGAACAGGTATATATAGATCTCTATCTCTTGGTCTGGAACAGGGTATATAGATCTCTATATCTCTTGGTCTGGAACAGGGTATATAGATCTTTCTATCTCTTGGTCTGGAACAGGGTCTATAGATCTCTCTATCTCTTGGTCTGGAACAGCAGGGTATATAGATCTCTCTATCTCTTGGTCTGGAACAGGGTATATAGATCTCTCTCTTGGTCTGGAACAGGGTATATAGATTTCTCTGTTTTAGTCTGGAACAGGGTATGTATAAGAGCTCTCTGTTTTGGTCCGGAAGTCAGCCGATATATAGATCTCTCTGTTTTGGTCTGGAACATGGTATATAAATCTCTCTGTTTTGGTCTGGAACATGGTATATAAATCTCTCTGTTTTGGTCTGGGATGGGGTAGATAAATCTCTTATTTTGGTCTGGAACCGGGTATATAGATCTCTCTGTTTTAGTCTGAAACAGGGTATATAAATCTCTCTGTTTTAGTCTGAAACAGGATATAAAGATCTCTCTGTTTTGGTCTGGAATGGGGTAGATAAATATCTCTGTTTTGGTCTGAAACAGGATATAAAGATCTCTCTGTTTTGGTCTGGAATGGGGTAGATAAATATCTCTGTTTGGTCTGGAATGGGGTATGTAGATCTCTCTGTTGTGGTGATGGCAAGAACTGAGTCCTCATTAGTTTAGTGGTAAAAGCACCAGTCTGTCATGTGGGATGTCAAGGGTTGGAACCCTCAGGCCTGGTCCTCAGGTCTTAAAATACCTGAGTAGAAGGTGCTTTGTCAAACAATCTTGTTCTTGAACTCCAAATGTATAGACGACCTTCACGTAACTGAGTATACGTAGAAGGTGCTGCCTTTCTCGTGCTTGAACTCCACATGTACATGTATAGACATTCACAATGGTAAATCATAGGCCTTCAGAGACCTCTAATATATAGCACCTTCAAGTGGTAAAGCATAATAAATAAACTTGCATTAATCCTTCTTTATGCGTGATTTCTTAGGTTTTAACCACAGTTTTCATTTATCTTCCTGTGCACAGAGATCGAAACTACAGCATTTCCTGTATGAGGCGTACCGTCACTATAATCCAACTCCATTCCATAACTTTAGACATGCCTTCTGTGTAACACAAATGGTAAGGTTTGTCTACACTCAGTATTGTGTAACACAAATGGTAAGGTTTGTCTACACTCAGTATTGTGTAACACAAATCGTAAGGTTTGTCTACACTCAGTATTGTGTAACACAAATGGTAAGGTTTGTCTACACTCAGTATTGTGTAACACAAATAGTAAGGTTTGTCTACACTCAGTATTGAGATTCAACTTGAAACCTGCTTGTTATTGCTGCGAGCGAAGCGAGAGCAATATATTCGCGACGTCTTTTACGGGTTGCCTGTGTTATCAGCGTCAGATACCAGTATTTTTTTCGATTCGATTTGGTACATTTCTGAAAACTTGTACGCGAACACGTGATCCGCAAACGCGAAAACGAGGGCAATTTTACCCTGAAGGCAAAGCGCGGATCGCCCCGAGCCTTCGACGTTTCCTCGACGTTTGGTTGTGTGGGTTGAAAAACTACCGCTTTTTCACCAGTTTCGTTTCTCCTTCAAAAGGTAAGTTGCTGCTGCCTGTTTTTTTAGCGATACGAAAGAAATGTTTGAAGCTTCTTTTCAGAGCATCAGAGAGCTGAGTACTGCTCCAGTTGAGAAGGAATTACAGTCCGAATTTTGGCGTGTTTATGGACTCAGTGCAACCACAGGCAGCCCAATCATGATTTGTGTATTTATACGCTTACAAATATCGCTTGAATAGTTCATATTATAAATCCTTCCAAAACATGAATGTTAGTCAAATAAATACACGACTTCACCCTACAATGTTTCAGTTGTGGTTATTCATACCTCTGAGCTCTTCTAGGGTCGTTTCCGCTGTTTTTTTCGAACCTCTTTCCCTCGCCTCCTAATAAAAGGAAAAGGCTGGAGATAACCGACAAATATACGATGCATAACCTGTAATCTTTGCCACGAAAATCACACTTCGCTCACTCCAAATAACTCGAAACTACGGTAGGCCATAGAATGATAAATTAACTCATTCCAACCCGAATTTTAAGATCCAGCGATACCACATTCTGGAGAAATCGAACAATTTGTCGCACATTTCCAAGTCCTTCCGGTTAGGACCAACCATCAAATAGCCTCGGTCTGACGAAGGACTTGGAAATGTGCGATTATCTCCAGCTAATAGCTTCGCCAGACCGAGGCTATTTGACGGTTGGTCCTAACCGGAAATTTCGGCGTCCAACTTCGTTGGCTGCCAACCTCGAAGGACTTGAAAATGGGCGGCAAATTGTTCGATTTCTCCAGACTGTGGTATCGCTGGATCTTAAAATTCGGGTAGGGATGAGTTCATTTATCATTCTATGGCCTGCCGTAGTTTGGAGTTATTTGGAGTGAGCGAAGTGTGATTTTCGTGGCAAAGATTACAGGTTATGCATCGTATATTTGTCGGTTGTCTCCAGCCTTTTCCTTTTATTAGGAGGCGAGGGAAAGAGGTTCGAAAAAACAGCGGAAACGACCCTAGAAGAGCTCAGAGGTATGAATAACCACAACTGAAACATTGTAGGGTGAAGTCGTAGTATTTATTTGTCTAACATTCATGTTTTGGAAGGATTTATAATATGAACTATTCAAGCGATATTTGTAAGCGTATAAATACACAAATCATGAGATTGGGCTGCCTGTGGTGCAAACACGTGCGATGAGTTGCCGATCGATTTGGCTTTGTCAAACGAGCAGGCGATGTTCTTAAATGGCAAGAACAACATTGGAGGCCAGCATATGAATTTGCCGCGTTAAACTGCTATGCAGTCATGTGCAAAACCTGCAGGCACAACTTGGATTGCATTTATTATGATGGAGTTGTGATTTATTTTTGATCCACGGAAGAGGAAAGCCAAGTCCTCTGCAACTTTTACACACCATCGCATAGCGATGATAAAAGAAAGTACTACTTTAAATAAAACTCTTTAAAGCAATCTTTGTTCTCACATTGATGACAACCACTCCTCCACAAATGATATTACGCACGGCACTAATGACTCAACCATATGCCGGTACCTATCAATGTAAATTCCTTCTTATGTAGTACTACAGTGACGGACTTTCATACAACTAAACAACACACGTAATGCCCCATTTTGATTGATTACATTTTTATGCGCATGCATGCTCTCATTGCACATTCATTTTCACAGAGCACACTTCCTGATATACCTCTCGCAGCACTTACCTTCCTCGTAGGAATTTCTAGTTTTATAATAAACTCATCAGTATATGATAAAGTTACTTTCTTGTAACGTCTCACATGTTTATAACGAAGACACGATAGTCAACTGAGCCCAAATCAATATCTAGGACACAAAACATTTACTTGTCTTGTTCCAGTCAAGTAAAGTAAGCTTGTGAATGGTAGAACTTTGTATGTCTCGACAGATGTATGGCCTGATGTGGCTGACTGAAATCTTCACCAAAGTTGACAAACATGAGATGCTAATAATGCTGACGTCAGCACTGTGCCATGATCTTGATCATCCTGGGTATAACAATGCATATCAGGTACTAAATATAGATTATTACGTGTTAAGAGCTTAATTTGATATCATTTTTATTCACGAGATTTTAATTCCATATTGTGAACGAGCGAGTCTTCGAGCGAGTGAGCCATATGCATTAAAAAAGAGTGAATATAAACGATATTAGGCTCTTAACATGTCATAATTTGTTTATTACATTTTTAGGGTCGATATCAGTCGATACAACATTTACAGCACAATAAAGGCTCACCTGGCTCAAGGCTCTAACCCTTGTTTACGCACGCCAAATATATGAATTATTTTAAGCAAGTATCCAATTGTTGTGGCGATAATTATTCAGGTTCCTTGTTGTTTTTGGAATAAGAAAGTATTGAATAATGCCAAGTCTTGGTTAGTCTTTCTGGAAATTTCTTCCGTGTAATTTCTTCTTCAGAAACGACTACAAACCTCGAACTAGTTGAAGCCGCCATTTCTATCAGAAAACGAGTGCGGACGTGCACGTCAAGCCTGTCTTGGTGCGAAACTGGCGTCAGTATTCAGCAAAAAATAATACAAGCAATTTGATTGGTCTAAGTAATTTATTACGGGAAATTTGATTGGGTAATACAACCCGTGAAGTGGTATCACTTCACTGTTGATACGGATTTTATTTACGGCTTTATCACACTGATATCGACCTTAAATATGTAATAATTATTGTGTTTGATGCAATATATTTTGCTCGTATTGGTTTCCGTTTTATTATCATCGTCACTATTATCATCATTAGCGTCATCATTATCACATCATCATTATCACATCATCATTATTATCGTCATCATTATTATCGTCATCATTACTGCTATTATCCATATGCCACTTTGGAGCGTTCCAGACACGACGTGATTAGTCTGTTCTCAGCTGCCAAACAATGGTTTCACAGCTCATGAACTCGGCGTTGACAGCACATGAATTTCATGTTCCCATGCAGTAAGTCGATTTTGTACAGGGCACAATGAAGGTATCTACATGTATCTATCTATCTATCTGTCTGTCTGTCTGTCTGTCTGTCTTCTGTCTGTCTGTCTTCTGTCTGTCTGTCTTCTGTCTGTCTTCTGTCTGTCTCCTGTCTGTCTTCTGTCTGCCTTCTGTCTGCCTTCTGTCTGCCTTCTGTCTGCCTTCTGTCTGTCTTCTGTCTGTCTTCTGTCTGTCTTCTGTCTGTCTTCTGTCTGTCTTCTGTCTGTCTTCTGTCTGTCTTCTGTCTGTCTTCTGTCTGTCTTCTGTCTGTCTTCTGTCTTCCAATACGATTACCCCTCTACAAGAGGATTGTTAATCCGAGGGTTAGTACAATGTTACATGACGTACATATAAATGAACAATATATCAACAACAACAAATGAATGGAAAAACTAGAAAACACTAGGGTGCGTTAAAGCAGACATTAACTTATTGAAAGAGGTGGGATTACAAGTTTTAGTAAAGAATGTCAGGGGGGATACTGTTCCATTGTGTAATTGTTCTTGGATAGAAGGAAAGTCTCTCAGATGAAGTAGCAGTGGCCAGATGTATAAAGGCGTTCGCATGTGTGTGACGGGACCTTCGTTTCACTGTCGCAGTTTGTCAGCTGGCTTGATGGCAACAAGTCCATTAGTAATTTTAAAGTGTTTATGAAACCAAATTTTGCATCTTTATTTTATTGTAGAATAATAAAGTTCATTGCTTTCTGATAATCAAGAGTATATTTATTTTTCAGTTCCGCCTTCGGAAAGGTCTCTTTTTCGCCATTCAAATCGACTACTTTATGCTAGAAACTGTCCCGTTTGCCGCGCGGCCAAATGAGCTGCGTGACGTCACTGTGAGGACTCGCTGTTTAAAAACTACAAACATGGCAGACTCTGCGAGAAAGTTTCAGAGAAAGCTAAAAATAAGCGAGATAGTGGAAGATATCGTGTGACTGGCCTTGGTTTTCTTCCCGTATTTAACTTTATCCTACGCCAAAATACAATGGACTTTGAAGTTGAGAAAAGCAATAGTCAATGTCTACATTCTATACTCATTTACAGTTTGTACAAGTACAACTACAACGCAACTACAAAAAGTACAAGAAATGACTCACCAAGAACTCGACGATAACTTTAATACTCCTGTACTTTTATGCTGAAGCCAGGACAGTGAATGGCAAAGAATACAATATAGGGTTTCTCTGGTTTGCTGTAGAAATTCGTTTAAGATGATCCTGAATGTTCGTGAATGAAAAACGGACGATACTGAAAACTTGCAAAAAACCCAGACGCGGCGCCATATGTGAGTTGAGTTTGTTGGTCTCTCTCTCTCTCTCGCCCTTGCTCCGAGGGTTTTGCTCCGAGGGTTTAGCTCCGAGGGTTTTTCTCCGGGTTCTCCGGTTTTCCTAGCCCCTCTCCGCAAAAACCAACACGCTAAATTCCAATTCGATCTGTGGATTAATTAGCCGGGACTTGGCTTTGATCAGCCCCCATGGTTGTTTCAGGTCTCGTTAGAAATTCAGAGAGAATTTCGAACGTATAGTCGAACTGAGCCTCAAAAGCTACGCAACTCACTGCCATCAGAGCAGCAGTTAAACACTGTTCCTTGGGATAATGAAAATATCCTTCTTCAGACCAGAGAATAAATAGCCAGTGTCAACGATGCAGTTGTTGTAGAAAATAGTCGGGAACCTCAACTCACGTAACTCAGTCTCAGATGCCGCTATTAAAATTTCGCTACAAACGCTTTCTGATCTCTATGAATGTTTTTCCATCAGGCATTTTCAACACTATTACAATGTGCAGATTAACTTCTCCTGTGCTTGTTTTTGTTTGTTTGTTTTTATTTCTGACAATATAAAGTTACAATTTTGAAAGGCCGAAGCCAGAGGCTTATTTAGCTGACCATACATTGTAAAAAGAAAGCACTTTGTGTTTCCTGCAACAGTTTTGATCAGTTGACAATTTTACAGCCCGTTTGCGGCCGGCAGTCTTGCAATTTCTGTCTTTCACTTTTATCAATCGACATGTTCGTTTTATAGCAGGTTATTTCATCCAATGAGAAACGAGCTTTCAGGTCGTCAATGTCAAGCTGTCAGAATTGAACCAATCAGCGACGAGAAATGATGTAAACAAGTCGAAGTACAGTAAAATGGAGTGTTCGCTTAGTTAGATTTGTATGTGGGTTCTTAAAATTATATAGCTTACTTTCCTTCGTCTAGATTGAAGTTTGTATTATAAAACAAATAAAAGATGGTTCTCCTTGTTCTATAACAAAATCATCTACTTTCGATGTCTTGAAATGGTGCTAAATGCACTCGTGTTCTGCGCGTGCATCCGCAGTTTTTCACGGACCTCAAGCGTGTAAATTTTTTTTTATAGAACAAGGAGAACCATCTTTTATTTGTTAAGGATTGTGTTGCGTTCTACTGTATTTCATTTTTGTATTGAATTGTATTGTGCTTTATTATATTGTGCTTTATTATATTGTATTTTTTTGTAGAAATGCGCGTCTTCCTACATGATCATATGAAGGGATTGTCACTTGCGAGTCCTCACAGTGACGTCATTGTAATGGCAGATTCGGTTCCAGGCCCCGGACAGTTTTAAGCATAAAGTAGTTAATTTGAATGGCGAAAAAGATACCTTTCCGAAGGCGGAACTGAAAAATAAATATACGCTTGATAATCAGAAAAGAATGAACTTTATTATTCTGCAATAAAATAAAGATGCAAAATTTGGTTTCATAAACACTTTAAAGAGCAAGGTTAAGCAGGAATCTGCTCTTCTTTGCTCAATATATTTTAACATGGCTGACACGCTGGATAATGGATCAAAGGTAGAATACTTACCGGAAAAATAAGAACTTCAATTTGTTGAAGATTATCAGGAGTAACATTACTGGTATGTAACATTACTTGTTGAAGGATTTTCATTAAATTGGGTAGAGAATTGTGTGTTGTCAATGCCAAGTTCATGTGCTGTGAAACCGTTGTTTGACAGCTGAGAACAGACTAATCACATCATGTCTGGAACGCCCTAAAAGTGGCACGCAGCACTCTCAACTGATAATAACAGTATCACCATCGAGTCTGATAAGTGTCTAACTGTTTCTAAATAGATAAATGCCAAGACAGAGCTGGCACTAAGATACAATGACATCTCTCCACTTGAGAACCATCACTGTGCTGTAGCATTTGACATCATGTCTCAGGTAAGAATTAATGCAGTCACTGCGGGTAAATTACCAGTTCATTAAAGTTTGTACTTTCCAGTTTTGGTCACGTACAGAGACAGTTGTACACATATTTCTTCACGACAATGAATCATACCTGCCTAGTTCTAACATCCTCAGACATTGGAACATACCTACCATTACTCCAGTATCTGTTCTTATCTTGCAGACCAGTTCTAACATCTTCACGACATTTGACATACCTACCATTACTCCAGTATCTGTTCTTATCTTGCAGACCAGTTCTAACATCTTCACGACATTTGAGCATACCTACCATTACTCCAGTATCTGTTATTATCTTGCAGTCTAGTTCTAATATTCTCACTCATTGGAGCATACCTACCGTTACTCTGTTCTTATCTTGCAGCCCGGTTGTAACATCCTCCAGAATGTAAGCCCAGAAATGTTCAAGAAAGTTCGTGAAGGGATGATAAAGTAAGTTTTACTTACTTGTTTTCTTTGCGGATGTTTTTATAAAGTTTGACTTTGTACGAAGTGGACGTGTTTATGATTTGCTGTATTTTAACGTCACGTTTGCAGGTGTATACTCGCCACAGATATGGCCAGACATTCTGAGATACTCAACAAGTTTAAGGAGTTGCTGAAGTCAGGGTTTAAATTCGACGACGAAGTTCATAAATCAATGGTGGGTGTTTCGTTAAACTAATGGACACATTATAGATCCTCCGTTAAAGATTGGCGATAGTGATTTGCTTAGAGGATATTACACGGCAGTGCGAAGTTATAAAGTTTATCCTCATTTCACGAGTAACACAGCTCTAGGAGTAGAGATATAAAGACGTGGAAGAAAATCGCCAGTAAATTCCCAAAAGATAAAGAATACTTAGGGATATATCGTGGTCATGAGTTTATCCTTCCCAAAGTTAGAACAGAACGGTTCAAACGTTCCTATACAATAACAATAGTATATCCATGCAATTTTCTTCATTCGAGAGACTTCGCCCTTTTACCCTATTGAAGCTTGAGCAAGTCGAAATACTATTGTCTTGTAATCGACACTGATTGGCTCAAGTAACCATAAGTTGGAATGCTTTATTTTTGTTCTGCAATGTGATTGGTTCTCGTTGTCTAAGTGGTCCAATGTGATTGGTTCTCGTTGTCTAAGTGGTCCAATGTGATTGGTTCTCGTTGTCTAAGTGGTCCAATGTGATTGGTTCTCGTTGTCTAAGTGGTCCAATGTAATTGGTTCTCGTTGTCTAAGTGTAGTTTCAGTAGTCTCACTGTAAAGAGTTCTTAGATCACATTTTGCCTAATGTTCATTTTCTTACTGCTCATTCACATCTTCTGTGGTGATTGTGTCCGCCATCTTTGTTGTTCAAAAGGCAGCAACCTGACATCATCAATATTTTCACTCGAGACCCGGATTTACTTTTCATGAGTTTTACGAGTGGTTTATCTCTTAACAAAACACTCCCGTCCATATATTATAATATCATGCTGTAGAACAGTTTGTGACTGAGCTATGAACAAGACCTTTCCCTGGGATACATAACTCTAAACGAGGTCTGTACTATGAGTTATGCACCGAGTTTTCACTGTTTTGTGGCTCAAGCGCACGGGCCATATAAAAGGGAAAAACGAGGATATTATGGTATGGACCGAGCAAGCGAGTTTAATAAGATGTGTATATGGCTCAAAAGTATTCAAAACCAGCATTACTTCAATTGTACAGTCCGTATGGCAGGTTAGGACCGCAAATTGACCAATCACAGCTCACCGAGTTGCCATACAATAATAGTGATTGTAACAGAACTATACCCATCACCCTCAACCCCAATGTAAATAGAGTAACTGACGAGTAAATCTATTGGTGTTTTTACCAACAGTTGATGCAGATCATGATCAAGGTGTCAGATGTGTCTAACGAGGCCAGACCCATGGACGTGGCTGAGCCGTGGCTGGATTGTTTACTACAAGAGTTCTTCATTCAGGTATTAGACAAAAGGAACCTGGTCGCTGATTTTCATGGTATTTATGGAGAGCCTGTGAGATTAGAGGGTTGTTGATTTGGTAGCATGCAATGTACCACTTACATACCGAGACTAAATATTAAACTGACATGATGGTACTTTCAGTTTTATGCTTGGAGTATTGGCTTCAGATCATGTTGTTTGTTTTTCTGTGGCCAGTACCAGTGGATAATGTTGACACCGTTATTTTTGCGATAATCATTAGAGTGATGTTGAGAAGATGGAAGGCCTGCCAGTCGCTCCTTTTATGGACAGAGACAAGGTTAGGCTCAAAGTTATCACTACTGCAGGTCGCCCTGTTGTTACTACTGCAGGTCGCCCTGTTGTTACTACTGCAGGACGCCCTGTTGTTACTACTGCAGGACGCCCTGTTGTTACTACTGCAGGACGCCCTGTTGTTACTACTGCAGGACGCCCTGTTGTTACTACTGCAGGACGCCCTGTTGTTACTACTGCAGGACGCCCTGTTGTTACTACTGCAGGACGCCCTGTTGTTACTACTGCAGGACGCCCTGTTGTTACTACTGCAGGACGCCATGTTGTTACTACTGCAGGACGCCCTGTTGTTACTACTGCAGGACGCCCTGTTGTTACTACTGCAGGACGCGCCGTTGTTACTACTGCAGGACGCCCTGTTGTTATTGCCAACTGCTGTCTGGTTTGAATGTGGCTCATATTCTTTGGACTTTTGTAGGTCACCAAGCCTTCAGCACAAATTGGATTCATCAAGTTTGTTCTTGTCCCGCTGTTTGAAGCTCTTGGGGAGTTGTTTCCGATTTTGGAGGTACGTTTTATATGAACAACAACAGCCTGTACTCGGGCCATATATATAACATCCCAACTGAAAATACAGGAGCCGAAATATTTTGTGAAAGGACGGCTGTGTAACTGGTGTGAGTTGA
Organism: Actinernus sp. WN-2022; assembly: GCA_030867875.1. Classification (NCBI taxonomy): domain Eukaryota; kingdom Metazoa; phylum Cnidaria; class Anthozoa; order Actiniaria; family Actinernidae; genus Actinernus; species Actinernus sp. WN-2022. The sequence continues at coordinate 1,036,997 of JAOWCC010001368.1, read as the reverse complement.
GTGTCCTTAGCCTGCGAAAATTAATATTTCCTTTGTGTGGGGGGGGGGGGGGGTTAATTAGAAAGAAGTGTCGTGAGTTTGACTGATGTGTCGTGAGTTTGACTGATGTGTCGTGAGTTTGACTGATGTGTCGTGAGTTTGACTGTGTCGTGAGTTTGACCGTGTCGTCGTGAGCTTGACTGATGCATCGTGAGCATGACTGATGTGTCGTGAGTTTGACTGATGTGTCGTGAGTTTGACTGTCGTGAGTTTGACTGATGCGTCGTGAGCTTGACTGATGCGTCGTGAGCTTGACTGATGCGTCGAGAGTTTGACTGATGCGTCGTGAGTTTGACTGATGCGTCGTGAGTTTGACTGATGTGTCGTGAGCTTGACTGATGCGTCGTGAGCTTGACTGATGCGTCGAGAGTTTGACTGATGTCTCGTGAGTTTGACTGATGTGTCGTGAGTTTGACTGATGTGTTTGACTTTAGGAGCACATTGTGTCACCAGTTCGTAAAGCGCTGGATTACTATGTTGGGATGGGACAAACTATGGAGAAAGAATTAAAGAAAAAGAACTCCAGGGAGGAACAACAGCACTTGATACAAGAGCCTGAACAAGCACCACAAGAAAATGGTACCACGGAGAACTAACGACATGCGCTGTGCAATATCGTGTACCACGAGCTCATCATATTCCCACTCTCTCAAGTTCATTGATAAGCGGGTCGAAAGAGTAGTATATACCATGTAATATAGAGAATATACAGTATGACGTACAGAGACTGGAGAAGGCATTAACGCGGTGGCGCGGTGTAACCAGTACGATGCCTAGGTCAGTGTTTCCAGTGGTTAACTGTATTATCTGAAGAGTGGAGCATGACGGGAGATAAGGCACTACAGCGGAGTCGCCGTTAATATATATCGTGCATCACGGTACGACATATGGTGTCAACTGAACACGAGAACAGCGACATGTACGGTACGACATGCACGGTACGATATATGGTGTCAACTGAACACGAGAACAACATGTATGGTACGACATGCACGGTACGATATATGGTGTCAACTGAACACGAGAACAGCGACATGTGCGGTACGACATGCACGGTACGATATATGGTGTCAACTATACTGAATACGAGAACAGCGACATGTGCGGTACAACTGGTGTCAACTGATATTGAATACAAGAACAACGACATGTACGGTACATGTGGTGTCAACTGATATTGAATACAAGAACAACGACATGTACGGTACAACTGGTGTCAACTGATACTGAATACAAGAACAACGACATGTACGGTACATGTGGTGGGAGGACTGCTCCTGCAGGATGATGGGACAGCTGGCCTGTACCACGTGATTAGGCTGTTTAGCCCTGTATAGATCATTATAACAAATACTCACAGCAGTACGTCCGCAAGTTGTTGTCCATGTAGTTATTAGTACTACGGCTATCAACTGATCCGTTCACAACTATCAGCTCCGCCTTCAGGCATCTTTCAATAGTCCTGTAAACCCGAACCATAAAACGTACTCTAATCAATCAGAAAACAAGTTTCCAAACAAATGACGAGTTCTCAGTCACATAGTGCTACGGTTCACAGGTAAACAGGAACAGAAAAAATGTGGAGAAAAACATCGTGCGGTTATTCTGGGCGATGAACCCACCACTATACTAAGCGAACATCAACTCTAGAAGTGTGACAAATGTTCAGCTCTTATGTTTGATTAGTGGCCAGTCGTGTAGCGGCCAAGGGTTTTTTGGCTAACAGCACGACTCCACGCCGCACCGATCTTGGTTCAGTGTGATGGTTCAGTATTCATTAGTTTGTCGCAAATGCGTTTTTGAGGAAGTACAGCCGGTATCAACACAGCAAGCTCAATTTAACCTAAAGTACAGGACCTTAAACATACTCAACAAAATATCTGGATTCCGATTGGTTAATGGCGAGTGCATAAAAAAGTTATAGCTGGTTTGCACTCAATCCCCAGAGATTCAAATGACAAAGGGCATGGCGGCCATGTTGGTGTACAGAACAAAAGAAGCTAACGAAGAATCTATTGTTTACTGTACACCAACATGGCGGCGATGACTTAACGTGCAAAGGGTATATAGAGTGCACAGTCGCATGCTCTCGGCAAATGTTTGTTCAGTATATTATAAACAAAAAATCGCGTGAACTGCTCGTGCTATACTTGATTTATAGGCACTAGTGAGTGATATTTTGAAGTTCTCAAATTGCACTCGCCTAAAGGCTCGTGCAATTATTAGAACTTTAAAAATTGTCACTCAGTGCCTATAAATCCCGTATAGCACTCGCGTTCGTGCGATTCCTCTACGTATTCCCTTTGTGCAGTCGCTTATTTAAACATTGAAGTCGCATTTAAATAAAGTAAAACAAGCTTAACGCTTAATCGTACACTCTTCTCTCTAGTTTCGACCGGTTTTTGAAGCATTTGCATTTATGCAAAATAGCTTCTATGTTATCGGTTTCAATACTTACAGGGGGTAGAGTGGTTTGGCCAAGTGATTACAATATTATAACCAGTAACAGCATTATTATTTATCAATTTCAATTTTAAACTTGGTATTTTTGTGATGTTTAGAGAGTTTTCATCACCAACTTCGACAAAGCTACAGTCCCAAATAGAGCGTGAAAACAATCGGTAGATTTTTAACATGTCAAATGGAACACAAGACTTAAATCTGTTAATGTTTGCGTTCTAACAAAGCTATCGTGACGTCATAGCCTTTCTTAATTGATTTACCTCTTGACCTCTTCCAACGCGAATTATCAAAATGTAGAAGGAATATTCAGCCTTGTGTCTATCGGGAGGGGGAGCCGGGTTCGGTACCCGGACGCGGCGCCTCTGTAAATTTTCCCGCGGGCTTTGACTCGTTTTTACAGACAAATGTATGGAAAACTGAAAACACGATTGCACGCTTCCCAGCACAGCTACATCCCTCAAATTTCGATCATTTAATCTTTTACCTGGTATCTTAAGTTTGTAGACGGTGAATATTTCAGAAATTCGATTTTACGGAAATTATTTGGCATTGGTTCCCATAGACACTGTATTTCGCGCCATGTTTACTTGATTTACTTGATAATACCAGAGAACAAGAAGAATATCAACTACTCTTCAAATCAGCTTTTTACAGAAATCTTCCTTTGGTGTCCCTGAAATGACTACAAAAGGATCGAACAACACTGAAAGCCCGTACGTACGGGTGCGAGATCACTGTACACAAGCTACACCTTTGGACAAGACTCTTGCAACCCTGCGGTTCCTCTCCCCCCTTCCACCCCCCATTCAATGTTGGGGAAAAAGGTGACCAAACCAGTACGAAACTTTATCCAACATTGAAATGAGGGGGTGCGGGGGACGTGTTCCAACTATTCATGTCCAAAGCTGTAGCTCCCGGGTCTATACGAGTACGTGTCGCTCGACAGGGTATGGTTTTTGACAAATCTTAGCCTGGAACAGGGTATGTAAATCACTGTTTTGGTCTGGAACAGGGTATATAAATCACTGTTTTGGTCTGGAACAGGGTATGTAAATCACTGTTTTGGTCTGGAACAGGGTATATAAATCACTGTTTTGGTCTGGAACAGGGTATATAAATAACTGTTTTGGTCTGGAACAGGGTATATAAATCAGTTTTGGTCTGGAACAGGGTGGAATGTTTTTGGGAAGGGCTTCGGGACGGTTGGAGTTATTCACGGTCCCTCACGCAGAGTCCGTTTATCTGTTCATGATTCGAGTGCCGAACCGGAGCGCAACGTATCGAGACGCTAGCCTGGTCTGGAACATGATATATTTTGCCTGGAACAGGGTATGTTTTCGTTGTTACTAGTCTGGAACAGGGTACTTTTTTGCCATTTCGTATTTCCTTTCTTTTTTCCCGATTTTCTGTAGCCTGCGAATACAGCCGCCTCATATCGGGATTGCGCAAATCGCTTTGCACCACCACACGTTACGAGAGGTTAGAGCAGATTTCTATGAGTGGGACAAACTACGGTACGGTTACCTTACGTGAAATGGTTTCACTACTGTTTTGGTCCTGCTGATCGAATCAAATTACAGAGTTACGACTACAGTATGGTTACGGTAAGGTTACGGACCTGCCGTATACGTAGTTTGTTTCACTCATACGAAATCTGCTCTATGTAAAATTCTACACCACACGTCCGGCTTCGAAACATCACTTAACACAACACTCAAACGGCAACCAATTACACTTACTACAACACACTCGAGGGATCAGTGTTACGGCACAGACGTGAGGCTTCGACATCACGTAATAAGTTAACACAACACCAACCAATCACAAACAACGGGTGTCGATATAGAAGTCTAGGACCTAGAAACGGCCATTTTGAATGTCCTGGCAGCTATTCCAAATATATGGAATGTGTAAATTCGGGAAGTTCAAAACGACACTTGCTCACTATTTTATTGATGTTACACTAACTACAGCACACGAGATCAGTGTTACAGCACAATACGTCAGGTTACGACAAGTGAACAACAAAACAACTCAAACAGCAACCAATAGTTACAACTAACACAGCACCGACTACAACTAACAACAGCATACTCGTATGATCAGTACTAGAGAAGAAACCACCACAAACATATCTCGCTCAATCTGTCATATTTTTTTTATTCTAACAATATCGCAAGTCCATTTCAAAGGGTACAAAGAACGAAAAGCAACGTCCATCAGATAAATGTTGAGATTCATACGGGTACGTTTGTGTATGACGTCTCTAAGTATGCATAAATCAAACCACAGGAAGGAACTGCTGCTCTGACGTACTGGTGTCGCATTTTCTATGAAGACCTGTTGCGCATGCCCCAAGGGACCTCACTCGGTCCCAGTCTCTTGATTCCAGTCCTGTCATAGTAGTTATTAGATACCCTCGCAGTACCAGAACCTCGCTCTGAAGTCATCACTGCAAGTCACGAAGGCTGCGCCGGCAGGAGAATGTGTGACACAGCGGATGTGGTTATTGTGGCCTGAAACAAGAATCGATCCTTTTAGTAACGCAATGAGACCATCGTTTACAAATAAAAAAATATCTTCCCGCCTTCAGCTAGTCAGTAGTGCGAGCGATCCATCGCGCCATCTTCTTTCACGATGTGATCACGTGGCAGGATATATTAATGCACTGGATTTGACCACTGTCACGTGGCCCCAGACCAACCAATGAGAGCGCGTTAGAGCTCGGGAAATCCTTGCTATATATGTAACAATACTCTTTTGGAATGGTGTACTTTATTTAACAAACGAGTCTAACCAAAGATCTCACTCGTATACAGTAACGTGTGTCACGCTACCTACTGACTAAAGTGTCCAGTAACGTGTCACGCTACCTACCGACTACTGACTCAAGCGTCCAGTAACGTGTGTCACGGTACCTACCTGACTGGAGTGCTTTGAGCTTCTCTGTGGTCCTGGTATCCCAGCATGCTATACTGTTGTTTTTCTCATCCGCAACGATAACTAAAACGAAGGAATGGTTGGACAAATAACTACATGGAATTGGCTTGGAGGAAAAATATACAACAAACATGCACATGAAATGATCAAAAACAGCTTTATGTACACAGAATTGATGTACTCACTGAACAAGACATAACAGACTCGATGTACTCACTGAATAAGACAAATAACAGACTTGATGTACTCACTGAAATCCTCTGTGTGGTTGAAGACGGCCTGTGTTCGATAGTTTGTCATAGTAGAACCAGTGTACATGTTCACCGCTCGACCTGCAACACAGTGCACAGTTACTACAGTAGAACATCGAGAACCACTCGGGAAATATGTACAACTCACTAACCTGTAGATAGCTCCCATAGAAACACAAGCGAGTCCTTGCCACTCGAGATAAGATACTGCAACATAAAATATTCCATATCAGCATGATTGTCTCATTTCATTGGCAATAGCTGATACTCTACTTCAAAATATGCCATAACAAATCTGATCAACACATTAAGTTAAATTAATTTTAGTCATTGATTGCTGTATTCCATTGTATTAGTAACTTGTAAAAAAAAATTTTTAAATACCTGAAGCATTTTAACTGTAAATACTGTTAAACTCGTTCCTCTAATTTGTATTATAATGTTTCTGTCAATAGTTATCTGAATGTTACTTATCTACGAAAAACATTTCTCATTTTCCTTACAATTACATGTACTGTTGTTACATATATATATATATATTATCTTGTGAACATTATATATTGCTATTTTGTTCCGACTTAACCCGCCTCGATTAGCTATGCTACTTGCGGGTTAGTGTATTTTTGTAAAATTTGTTGTTAAACTTAATAAAGTCTTACAATATCACAGTGGCGTCTACGAATAGCAGTTTCATCGTTCCTCACTTCGATGTAATGAAGCGCCATTGAAACCATCATTCTTGCATGACGACAACACCTCTTAAACAGGCACGACTAATTCAGATACAGTTTGAATAGCGCTGCATTACATTGAATGAGGCGTTCGGGTCAATACCACTGAAACTGCTATTTGTAGACGCCACTGTAATATCAGCTATTGGAAGGTTAACAAACTTGCACAGCGACGGTTCAAAGGTCTTATTGCTGCCCCTGAGGCATCATGGTATGTAAAGGTACAAGCAGTTCAATAATATTATACCTTGGAATTCCGTGAGAAGTGTACCGAGAAAACCTGAAAACAAGATCGAGATGGAGCAAATTAGCAAAAGATCTCAATCATTTCATTTCAGTCACAGAGGAACAAAATAAAGAGCAAGTCCTAACAATGTGGTGTGTGACATTACCTCAGCACCATTATGAGCTTGAGGGAACGTTGCTACACATCGATTACTAACGCCATCCCAAACCTGAGAGAGATAAAGCAGCAACGTTAGTCACGCAATCAGGAGTTGTCACGTAGTAACTCACTAGAGTGTGACAGAAAACCTCACCTTGATTGCGCCATCTTTACTGGATGACGCGTACAGATTAGCAGCAGGAGCGTATTTCACCTGAAATGTATTGTATGGTTGTATTATACATATAGTCTACGGTTCTTATGAATACAATTACTTAACCACAAATATAAATCCACAAACTTCTTCAATGTTCCACTTTGGTTAAAATACACTGAATATATGTACGTGTACATCTGTACAAATTAATTACAAGCATACATTAAGTCCCGACTCCTCTTCGGTCCTGGCTAACCTTGTTGTTTTTGAATGGACAAACGTGAAATACGTGCGTGGCGAACTGGGTCTAGGGCTATTTTAGAAAGACTGAATTGACCTATATCATTATGACGTCACGGCTTGTTTATGAGGGGGACAGAATGGACATGAACAATAGAATTTTGAACTAAATCTGCTTTGCTGAGAAAAAAATAACTTCGAATTGTCTGGTTTCCAGATATCAGCCGTATCAATGTTTATCCCACAATATTTACCGTATTTGGTGGCTGTTACCACTATTTTACGTTCTACAAAATGCATTTCATAGCGATTTTCTTTGTGTTGTTGCTGTTTTGTCCCCCTCCCACGACCGTGATCCTTAGTGTTTAAACAATAGATTGTTTTGATTTGACGTCATAATGATATAGGGCAATTGGGCCCTTGATATAAGAGGTATATATTATGTCGAGTCCTTGTGATTTGGGGAGAGAACGTGCGATCAGAGATAAGACCACCAACAGTGGCGTAACTGCCTTAAGGCGAAAAGGCACGTGCCTACACACAAAAAATCCAAGTCCATAAAGTTCATGACCCTCCTAGATGGCTTCCTCGCTTCACTCGGTTGCTCGTGCCTATACTATAAAACGGGACCCTGGCTACGCCCCTGACCAAGTCATTGTTGTTAATACTGTTTATTCCGGTCAATTAAAGTTGAGGTTCAACTTCAGTGTGTTTTGGTTGACGCTACATTGGTGGCAGCGGTGAGATCTCCAAACCAGGGAATAACTAAGAGAACCAAGACAAGGACTACAAGATGTCTGACAATGAAGGGTAAAAAGGAGAATACAGTGTCTGGTGGTGCATCATCGTCAAACGAAGGGCAAAGTCAGCAAATGAATCAGCTAAAGCGTGATGCAGGTTCCCAGGTAAGATCACCAAAACTGTTTCTTCTAGGAAATGATTTTGAGTTGTGGCTAAAGGGATTGGAATATTGTTTTCGGTGTGTTGAGGGAGTTTTCAGAGTAGCAGATTGGAATTGAATCCAGAAACCCAGGATTATAGCGTGATAAAGGAAAAGCTCCCGATTTGATTTGATTTGTCCGCACAACGCCGACAAAATCTATCAGCTCGAGGTTATATAAACCAAACACCAGAACTTCAAGTTTGGCTGAAGACCAGTTTGTAGTAGGAATTCTTTCAGAATCAACCCAAGAAAGGGTTGGAGGGCCAGTACAACAAGCCTCGTGAAACGGGCCAGCTGGGGCCTGCGGCCAAGCTCGAGCCGTCAAGCTGCCAATGGATACACTGCTGAAGGCCCCTCTACTAACAACGGTAGCCAGGCCAGAGAGCCTGCTGGTATGGCTGAATGTAGAATTCTGACTTCCATTGTACAATCAGCTGCGTTTGTTACCAGTTTCATAGACCACACCCAAACATCGATGCTGGTGAACACAGGGTCAGCGATGACCTTGTTACACAGTCGGTGTTGGCGAAGAAGCGGCAATCGCCAGGACAGCAACCTAAAACCCCTTACAGAAAGAGTGGTTACAGCCAATGGAAAACCCCTTAAAGATCTGGGAGCAACCAGAGTGGGAATTCGCTTGGCTAATCTAGACAGAGATTACGACGTTTTGGTAACTGATGACGTCACCCAAGACTGTCTACTCGGTGCTGACTTTCTGAAAGACGGTGGTTGTGTCATTGACTTGGCTGATAGAATGTTGCACGGCGGTGGTGGATCGACATCACTACGCTACCGGAATCAACCCCTCAGTGTCATTAGATCTAGCGAAGAAGTGGTTCTTACAGCACGCCTTCAGTCGCCTGAAGCCACGTTAATAACTGGAATGTTCGAAGCACAAAAACGTTTTAAGATACAGCACCAAATTATTTTTTCCAGAGTTGTAGCAAAGCCCTCTCCAACCCGGAAGGTACCGATATTCTTCAGCCAGGGCCTTAAAATTGTACGGTGGCCAACACTAGGTATGTTCCATCCACTTGCAGGAAACGGAGTTACCTGTATTTCACCTGATGGAGCATAAAAGGTGTGCCAGCTAGAAACGAAAACCTGCCAAAGGCACCCCAACGCACAAGAAGAGAATTGTTCAACATTCGAGGAGGAATGTAAGAAGAAGCTGAAGCAGAAACTGGGGATCGATCAGCTTCTGTTATCCGAGGGACAGAAGAATGGGATCAAAAAAATAATGGAGGAATATTTGGATATTTTTGCAGCTAACAGCAGACCCCTTGGAAGAACAAATAAGCTGTACCATATGATTGATACAGGGAACTCTAGATCTATTCGCCAGCGAGCAAGAAGATTGGCACCTAGGTCGGAAGATTGGTTCAGAATATGCAAGAGTAAGGAGTCGTACAGCCATCCCAGTTTTCATGGGCCTCGATTATCGTCTTAGTCGAGAAGAAAGACGGAAGTACCCATTTTTGTGTCGACTATCAAAGGTTAAACGAGGTTACCCGGAAGGATTGTTACCCTCTGCTATGTGTGGATGATATTCTAGATTCCGTGGGAGGTGCAAGGTAGAGATGAACCCCTTGTTCCACAGGGTTCATACGAGTTTCGCGTCATGTTATTTGGGCTCTTACGTTCCAAATGTTGATGGAACTGCTACTTACAGGCAATCGATGTGAGACTTGCTTAGCTTACCTTGATTACATTTTTGTGTTTGGGTGTACCTTGGAAGAGCACCTAGTATGCCTTCGTGCGGTTTTTGTTCATCTAAGGAGCTCGGGACGTCAACTAAAGCCTAGTAAGTGTCAGCTCTTCCAGAAGGAAATGCAGTTCCTAGGCCATGTGGTGTCCGCCGTGACCCCAAGAAGACAGACAGAATCAAGAAATGGCCAATGGCAACAAATTTGACAGAACTGAGGGCGTTCCTTGGGCTATCTCCTTACTACAAGCGATTTGTACAAGGATATGGGACAATTGCTACACCTCTCAATCGTCTAAGTTCACATGGACAGGCAAAGCAGAAGTAGCCTTTAGAATACTGAAAGCACGATTAACTACTACTCCCATTCTGGCATATCCTCGGTTTGACGAGTCATTTATTCTCGATACTGATGCCAGCAATTGTGGGCCTGTTATTGCGTACGATAGTCGATGTCTATATCAGGCTGAAAGAAACTACTGTGTGACGAGGAAATAGATGTTTACACTTGTATACTTTACTCGTCATTTTTGTTGTTACCTCATTGGTCATCGTTTCACAGCTAGCACTGACCATGCAGCTCTTCAGTGGTTACAGAAGTTCAAAGAGCCAGAACGTCAAGTTGGTTGGTGGTTGAACAGCTTCAGGAATTTGATTTTATGACAGTACACAGAGCTGGGAGCAAACAGCAATGCTGATTCCATGTCCCGGATTTCTTGTAGACAGTATGGAGACAAGGATCCACTTTCTGCAGCAGAAGTGCAAGATGAAGTTAACTTAATCTGTCTAGATCCTCAGTCTATGTGGTCTGTAGGCAAGGATATTTCTTAGCTTCAAGCAAATGATCCTGATCTGGGTCCGATCTAAAAATTCCTCGTTGCAGGAGAGGGTCACCCTTCGAAGGATGATGTATCAAGTACAGGTTTGAGTGGGCGGGCATTGTGGGCTCAGTGGGGCAGATTGACTATTCAACGTGAGGTTGTGTATCGTAAGTGGGAGGAGAGTGGGGGCGGAGGGTCAACCTAGCTTCAGTTAGTTGTCTACGTATACATATTCCAAAGGTATTGCATGTCCTGTACAACGTGGGAACCTTGGTGTCACTAAAACGCTCCTTAAGGTAAAGGAAAGGTTCTATGGCCTGGCCTAAGAGAGGATGTGGAGTTGTGATATAAACAGTGTAAGGAATGTTCTCAATGGAAGTCTCCCTCCAAGAAAGCGTGTGAACCGATGATCCCTGTGTATTGCCTTTCCATGGAACACGTAGTAATGGACATATCGGCACCACTACCTGTTAGTCATCGTCGCAACAAATCTTGGACAATTTTACTTGCTGGACCGAAGCCTACACTATACCAACCCAAGAAGCAGCACAGATCTACTGCCGAATCAGGAGGCTTGCCAACATTAAAGGTAAAGGTATTCATTTATATAGCGAAAATTATATATGAATATATTCAAATGCGCTTCACAAGGTTGTTTTTGTGATACAGACTGCTTTATGGCGCGATGTGCTGCCGTGCAGTTTACAATCACGAGTGATTGTTAGTACCTCAGGATACCAGGCTGTTGATTAGGGAGACAATCCCCTACTTATATGTCCCTGACCAAGGACGTGGCTGGGATTCGAACCCTCAACCTCCCGCACTCTATACCGTGCTCGACCAACTGAGCTAACCAGTGAGGCAGTTACCTATATAGGCAACTGTATCTCACACCTGAACATCGGCCTAAAGGGCGTATAACCCATAGTCTCGTGGACACTCGTCCGATATACTAGCAAGGCAGCTGCAAGATGTTGGTCGCAACTGTGATGGTCATTTGCAGCCCGAATACTTAGCATGGCTAATAGCGTCCTGTTAATCCTTTCCACAACACTGTCGGACTGGGGATGGTAGGGCATTGTAGTGTCTTCTCGATCCCTAGAGAGTCTGCATATCTCATTGATAGGGGGTGGATTCAAAATTAATGCCTAGATCAGAGTGAATAAGCCACGGTACACCAAAATGACACACCCACTCATCAACCAGGACACAACCCAACGACAACAATTGTAGGCCTGAAGCAGTAGTTAGAAGCATATTACGACATTCAAGAGAACATCAAGTAAAAATCAACATGTGAGTTTGAGAGTAGTATGTATAAAATATATGAATGTTGTAGGGAGTGTGTGTGGAGTTGAAAGCTGGCCCCCACCAGCTATGCTGAAATACACGTACATAGCCTGCTATAACAAAAAAGAATATTTATTTCATTTTTATTACATGAAGCTGCCCCAGGATCGTCAGGCAAAATGGTATAAACATCGAGCTAAAGAGGGGCACTACCAGTCTCCACATCGGCCACTGAGCAAGGATCGAGGACCAGTGCCGAATGAGAACGCCGATCAACCACAGTTGACTACGATCCCAGAACGGTCAGCACGTCTCGACAACGATGGTAAGGAAGAACAGAGTGCTTTCAGGTGGTAGATATTTCTGTTGGCAAGGACCAGTCTGATGCTTGGTCCGATCGTGGTGGTGATTCTGATGGTGAATCCATGGAAACAGTTAACCCTGGCGAACTCGGCATAAACCACAACCACACTTCTCCGTCCACGACGTGTTACTCGCCCTCCAGTATGACTGCAAGGTTGGCAGCACCATGTTTCTGTCTTCCTATGCCGATGTTCTCCAGGGACACGTGGACATGCCTTCAAGGGGGAGCAGTGTGGCGAACTGGGAGTAGGCCGCCCTATTAGAAGGACTGAATTGGGCCCTTGGTATAAGAGGGATATATTTAGGGCAGATGTTGAGTCCTTGTGATTTGGAGAGAGAACGTTCGGTCAGAGAAAAGAAGATCGCCAAGTCATTGTTGTTAATACTGTTTATTCTGGTTAAATAAAATGTGTTTTGGTCGACGCTACTGGTGTATCACAAACTACCGTTGCTTGATAGAGTTGTTACCAATGGTACTTCAACTTGAGTTCGCATTTGCTCTTTTCTCGTCAACATTTTCTTTTGGATAGCTTTCTTTGTTACTAAATATCAATGAATACATGTGAATGACAATGACATAATGTTGAGGGTGACCATAGCTTACCATGGTAACAGGTCCTGTGTGATATTCTCGAGGATTGGAAGGAACAAAGCACTGGAAAGTCTTGGTGTCATACAAACGAACTGTGGATAGATATTAGAGATTGCTGTAAAATAATAACGTATGTCATTACACCTGAATGTTAGGTTTCAAAGAGTGAGCCAACTTACAGCTATGTTATCTCACGCGAGACCAGTAATTACAAATAATTGAATGTAGACTCGAAAACCAGACGGCAGTCTCGGAGTTTTATTTTTAGATTTGGAATGTTGACCAACAGCAGGATCGAAAGCCTTGCCATTTCAGCACTAAATTAACAAATAGTTAATTTGGGTGGGGATTTTGACATACGCTGCCTGCCCACGTGGTGCTATTTATAGGAAATATAAGGAAGATAGGGCAGATATTTGATATTTTTGACCAAACATGTCCCGAGGGTGGGGAATTTGACATTCTTTTGGGAGAAAATGTCAAATCCCCACCCCTTGCCCCCCCCCCCCCCCCCCCCCCCCCCCCTCCCTCGGGCTTAACATTGAAAGATTACATGAAAGCACTCCCTACAAACAAATTGTAATCCATACAGGAACGAATGACGTTTCAGTATTGTCTAATGAAAATATTGTCATGAATATGGGAAGCATAGTAGAAAATTTACATGAAAAATGGCGCGATGTGAAAATATATATCTCAGGGATTACATTCCATCGTGACGACGTGTACAAGAACATTGCGATAAATGATATAAACACACAGTTGAGCAATCTATGTATTTCACGGAATTACGCTACCTTTGTGGACAATGCCCATGTTACGCAAGATAGATATGGTAATATCGACCCAAGGGTTTTCTAGGACCGAGTGCACTTGAATAACCAGATTGGCACAAAGAAAATTGTAGGAAACCTAAAAATCATATGGGTTTACGGGCTCCTCGAGGCCGATTGAGTCAACCTCGCTCGAGACCACCTCATACAATTGGAGAGCGGAACAGCCATATAGCGTACAGAACTGAGCATTATTACTACAGTAATCCGGCAGAGGACAGAAACAGCCGCCGAGACAGAGACAGAAGAGACCGAAGTCAGTACGAAGACCCATACACCCGTCATAATGACCATTTTTGTGGGGAGACTTGGCAATCGCAACAGAACTACCACTCAAGGCAGAACTATGATGATCAGCAAAACTTTTACAATCATCAGCCTTACAATGATGATTACTATCGAAACGGGTACGGTAGCGGTGATTGGCACGATTACTATAAGCGAGGTGAAGCCTTAAAGGGATACCCGAGTGAAAAACACATTGGGGCTCAAAAGAATCTTCAACATGTTCTTTGTTCAGAAAATGTATTAAAATTTGATCAAAGGTTTTTAGTATTAAGAACGAGCACCTCAAAGTTGGCCCCACGAAGACATGGGCGCCGCCATCTTTGTTTGCATTTACGGAAGTGACGTCACTTCGTCCCACCAGCGTTCTCACTCTCTCACTTATTAGGTGTTTTTAGGATGATAAACGCCTTAACTGTACCTCACATACATTGTAGTTCTTATACTTATTCAGAAGTCACTCGAGTCTTTTAAGCCATGTTGTTTTGCTGTTATTAAATACACGACTTTCATAATGGCCGCCTCCTAATTTGCATATGTGATTTTCCGTTTCGGTTGTTTACCCACATTTATAGAAAATTTGAACATTGCCATGTGAAAGAGCATGTCGACATTAGTGAACTTGTGAAAGTTGAGTGCTGTAGCTTAAAAAGCAATGAAGTTACAGCAAGTTGAAATTAGAGAGATTTGTATGAGAAAAACAACGGACGCCTTACTAGCCTCGCTTTCATGTTTTTCTGCATTAGAAATGCTCATAGCTCAACAGCAATTCTCCACATTGCTCTAAAACTCAAAAATATTACTAGTTTTAATGTGATCTTTCATGTGGTAGCATTGGTTTCCCTCTACAGATTTATCTTCCAAATTATGCAAATTAGGAGGCGGCCATTATGAAAGTCGTGTATGGCAGTTACGAGACCTTGTTGTTCGTCTGATAATTTCTCGCCTTCCCAATGCTTTTCTTCCTCCTCCCAGTCTTCTGAACTTTTCTCATAATGTCGTCTTCATCATAATTCCGGTTTCTGTAAGAATTCCTCTGCAATCTCGATGAAAATATATCCACTTTAATTCCGAGCGTGTGAAAATCATACAAAGACAAGTAGCCGCGATACGCTGGTGGGACGAAGTGACGTCACTTCCGTAAATGCAAACAAAGATGGCGGCGCCCATGTCTTCGCGGGGCCAACTTTGAGGTGCTCGTTCTTAATACTAAAAACGTTTGATCAAATTTTAATACATTTTCTGAACAAAGAACATGTTGAAGATTCTTTTGAGCCCCAATGTGTTTTTCACTCGGGTATCCCTTTAAGGTACCGAAACGGTTGGTCTCAGGACAGATAGTCTCGTGAAATTGTTTCTCTTACAAACCTGTCGATGGGTTTGTCGGATCCAAATTCCTTCTCGCAACATACTAGGTATAGTATTTCCCATTTCGAGACTAATTGTTCTATATTATCTAGTACCAAGTTTGCAATACTGAATCAATCATTACAGGCGTGCAGTTTGCAACGTGCTTACACAAACGGTGTAACAGTTGCTTCTCGCATATTGTAGCCTAGAAGTTCTAGGTTTATAGTATTTGTATTATCAATATCTATATTTATTATAATTATATCACATTAATTAAGCACTAGTACGCAGGCGAACATGCCTGGTCCCTGTCGACGCAGCTGTGAAACGGCTTTTGCCGGCCCAACTGTGACGATAGGTGTTTGGAATATTCATGGGGTAATAAGCGAAGAGCTTGGAAACAAACTTCGGCTTGCAGAAGTGATTAATATTGTCAAACAACATGATATTTTCGGACTGACTGAAACACATGTCGGAAAGGAATTGGATATATCAGTTGATTCGTTTAAATATTATAGTAAAAGCCGCGAAAAAAGCGGGAACAGACACTACGGCGGCATTGCTGTATACGTAAATAACAGAATTTGCAAGGGCGTTTCTTACATACCGAATGCTAACGATAATGTACTTTGGCTCAAGCTCGATAAGCGATTTTTTTAATCGACCAAAAGATATTTACCTTGGAACAGTATATCTTAGCCCCGAAAACTCGGTCATAGCAAGCAACCAAGATTGTATTTCCGACTTAGAAAACGAAATCATTAATTTTGCGCAAAAAGGAGACATTTTATTACAAGGCGATTTGAACGCGCGCACCGGTGACTTACAAGAGTTTGTCTTATTGGACGATGACGAATTCCTTGATCTCCCAGAAGACTATGAGATTGATTCTGCCGATTGGAGATATTCACAAGATACTATATGTGACCGAAGCGGTCGGCTAGTAATCGACCTGTGTACTGAAAATTATCTTAGAATTCTCAATGGGAGAACAATTGGCGACACCAGCGGCAAAAAGACCTGTTTTCAATATAATGGCAGCTCTCTCGTAGATTACGCAATTGTGCAACATAGCATTATACCAATTGTAAGGTATTTTAAAGTGGGCAACCTTTTACCGCATCTATCGGATCATTGTTGCATTTCATATGGCTTAAATATGCGCACTCCCTCAGTTACAAATCACGATACCCATCACACCAAAGTTAAAAAGTTCGGGAAAATAGTCTGGAATGAAAAAGCAGCAACCAGAATACCTGAGCTTCTAAATTCAGAACAATACCGAACTAAATTTCCCCAATTGTTATGTGGGCATACTGAAAACTGTGACGTAAACCAACTGACACACGACTTTACCCAGACTATTCTTGATGTAAGCAAGGAAGCCGGTCTACGCTTCCAGACACCGAAAAAGGAGAATCTGACGGAAATAAAGACTGGTTTGATTTGGAATGTAAGACTGGAAAAGAAAATCTTAACTCATTAGGCCGGCAGACATGCGAATCGCCTAGTTGCGAGCAACTAAGAAATAAATTATTCAACAAAAAGAAACGTTTCAGAAAGCTCTGCAAAAGGAAAAAACGAGAACACATTAATAAGAAAATAGACGAGTTGGATTAAAAAAAAACGAAAACTACATGGAAACAGATCCACAAAATTTTTAATATAAAAGCAAAACATAAAAGCTCTACCTATCCAGTAGAACCGCAAGTTTTCTTTGAACATTTCAAAAAACTAAACGAGCCGAAAGCAGATTCGGAAACCCTTACCCGCACCAACACCGTTGGGAATCACGACAATGGGATGAACAACGAGAGCGAAGAGCTGGATCGCGTAGTCACTGATGAAGAACTTGAATATGCAATCGGAAAATTAAAAAATAATAAATCTCCGGGAAGGGACAACATTCTAAACGAGGTCCTTAAAAACGGTAAAATTCAACTCAGGCCATGGTTAAAATCGCTGTTTAACTTAATCCTAGAATCAGGCAAATACCCGCGTGATTGGTGTAAGGGCCTCGTCGTACCAATTTACAAAAAAGGGGATAATACGTTAGCTGATAATTATAGAGGAATAACCCTGCTCTCTTCCCTAGGAAAACTTTTACCTCCATACTTAATAATAGGCTTATACTTATTTAGTAGAAAAAGAAATCCTCAAGAAAGTCCAAGGCGGCTTTCGAAAAAAGCACAGTACCCCCAGACAGTATCTTTGTTCTGAAAACAATTATAGATAAATATGTCAAAGCCAAATTAAAAAAGAAAGGATTTTTTTTATTCAGCTGTTTCGTAGATTTTAAAAAAAGCATTCGATAGCGTGCCGAGGGACAAACTGTTAAACAAACTCTATATCTCTGGTGTCAGAGGAATTTTTTTCTCAATTATAGAATCAATGTATTTTAATGACACTGCTGCCGTGAAAATCGGGCACACAGTATCTGAAGATTTTGGTTGCCATGTCGGTGTGAAACAGGGGTGTATGCTCAGCCCCACACTGTTTAATTTATTTTTAAGTGACCTACCGGCCTTTATGGATCAAACCAAAGTACCAGAACAAATTAACATACAAAACAGACCAGTTAGTTGCCTGTTATATGCCGATGATCTAGTGATACTTGCAAATTCTGCTCAAGGCATGCAGCAATACCTAGATAAATTAGGTGATTACTGCAGCCTCAATAATCTGACAGTTAATATGGATAAAACTAAAATTTTGATTTTTAATAACACGGGGAAAAGCATGAATAATTATACTTTTAAATTTAATAATATAACTCTGGAAAACGTGACCTCATATAAGTACCTGGGCCTAACCTTTAGTGCATTCGGAAACTTCACTTTAGCTAAACAGGAGTTGAAAAAAATTGCGTTAAAAGCCTTATTCAAACTCCGCAAAGAAATGGGAGATCACTTTAGAACAGATATAAAGCTAACGCTCAAACTTTTCAACTCCTTAATTCAGCCAATTCTACTATACGGGAGCGAAGTATGGGGTTGACTCCAACAACAAATTAGACAGAGACCCTATCGAACCAGTACATATTAAATTCTGTAAATGGATTTTAGGAGTGTCCAAATACGCAACAAACAATGCATGCCGAGCCGAATTAGGAAGATTTCCTCTTAAAACAGAAGCAATATCCAGGAGTTTAAAGTTCTGGCTGAAACTGCAAGTCTGCGATACCGACAAACTTGCAGTGGACGCTTTTTTGGACTCAAGCCTCTTAAATAATCCCGCAAGTTGGTACAAAAAAATAAGTAAGATAGTCCTCAAGCTCGGATTTGGAAATATCTTAGTCCCCCCTCAAACACTATCGTTGATAACACATCAATAATTTGCAAGAAACTTAAGCAAAGGCTATGCGACATAGAGTTCCAAAATTGGCACAGTGATATTTACAATGACACAAGAAGAAATGCCAATCAGAGAAATAAGCTAAGGACCTACAGAACTTTTAAAGTAAATTACGAGTTCGAAGACTATCTACGCTTAAGAAACTTGAAGCATAGAACGGCTCTAACAAAGCTTAGGATAAGCAACCATGATTTAGAAATTGAAAAAGGAAGACATGCTAGGCCATTTAAAAAGGTCGATGAAAGACTTTGCAAATTCTGCCTGCCTAGAAAGGAGATTGAGGATGAAGCTCATTTCCTCGTAAAATGCAATAAATATAACCATTTACGAAATGCGTTCCATGCTTCAATGCAAAATGAATTTCAGATAAACATAGAAAAGTTATCCGAGGAAAGTCGGCTAAAAATAATGTTAAGCCCCAACAATAGGACAGCAGCATAGTTGCAAAATTCATTTACGAATGTTTTATGTATAGAGACAATGGCCTCAAAGAACTCTGATCGATTCTGCCTCGACTCTCATAATTCTGAAAGACCCCAAACACCTGTAGCACAGTGAAGTGCACATTTATTTGGATAAATGTCTATGTACAGATGTATACGACTCCAAATAAAAAACTATCTATCTATCTATCTGATAGGTACATGAGCATGTGCTTGTTCTGACTCTGTAATACCAATTAATGATTGATATGACTTAATTAACTTACTAGTTGGGTGTTCAGTGCAGACAAGGACAAAGTCTCCAGAAGGGTGGCATGACATAGAGTTGATCACCTCTGCTTCCTATCAGAGACCAGAATCAAGGAATTAGAAAAATCTAACTGTTTTTAAATCTACTACATTTGTACCATATATTCATGGCATTCAGCAGTTAGTGCAATCTAGTGTGTATTTGATACCTGAATGGCCTTGTAAGCTTTTATCACTGATGGTTTGGAGATGTCAAATATATTTATGGCAGCCAGCAGTCAGTGCAATCTAGTGTGTATTTGATACCTGAATGGCCTTGTAAGCTTTTATCACTGATGGTTTGGAGATGTCAAATATATTTATGGCAGCCAGCAGTCAGTGCAATCTAGTGTGCATTTGATACCTTTATGGCCTTGTAAGCTTTTCTCTCTGATGGTTTGAAGATGTCAAACATATTTATGGCAGTCAGCAGTTTGTGCAATCTAGTGTGCATTTGATACCTGTATGGCCTTGTAAGCTTTTTTCACTTATGGTCTGGGGATGTCGAACATATTTATAGCAGTCAGTTCAATCTAGTGTGTATTTGATACCTGTATGGCCTTGCAAGCTTTTTTCACTGATGGTCTGGGGATGTCGAACATATTTATAGCAGTCAGTGCAATCTAGTGTGTATTTGATACCTGTATGGCCTTGCAAGCTTTTTTCACTAATGGTCTGGGGATGTCGAACATATTTATAGCAGTCAGTAGTCAGTGCAATCTAGTGTGTATTTGATACCTGTATGGCCTTGTAAGCTTTTTTCACTGATGGTTTAGAGATGTCGAACAGTTTGATTGTACAGTCCTTTCCTCCTGAGATAAGAACTGATGCAAAAGGGTGGAACTCTAATGCTGTGACTTCCTGAGGACAGGGAAAAGGATCACCATGTAAGTCCTACACTAGTACCATGCAGGTATGAGTACGTAAAGTACTGGTGAGTTAAAAGATCACAACAAGAACAGCTAAGTGGCAGTATTCATTTTACATTGTAGGGCGCGATTTTGCAATATTTTTGCGCTTTAACTTGCCAACCTTTGCAAAAACTTGTACAATGTAAGTACTCACCTCTGCATGATCATAAAGTGTTCGTATCACGGGATGGTTTTCTAGGTTCATCCCTTGTCCTTGGTCATGTACTTGCGGCATTGTATTCTTAGCTACCATTCGCTCAACATCAAGAACCTTTAATACATTCCACATCAGATCAATTTCATTGCATTTAAATGATAATATGGGTACTGGGTTGGTTTCGAACTAGTCAGTTCAAGTAAATTCTGCATGGAATACGTTAGTCTAAAATCAGACTTACAGGGGAGAACACGTTTAATGCTTACCGAACACTTTCAGTGCTTACCGAACACGTTTAGCGCTTACCTTAATAGATGCATCAACTGAACCGGTGGCCACAAGTCGTCCTGTTATAATAAAACGTGCAAACAATAAAGGTGACTCTCTCGCTCTGCCTAAGGGCTATTGAATATTAGAACTTGTCAGTTCAGGTTTATAACACAAAACCAATGTAACCAAGAGAGGAGAGACTGCCACGAAGAGTTGTAAATGTGGCAGGTGTGAAGATGGAGGACAAGACATAAATGTACATTATTCCTATCTCATGCCTGTGCAGGAAGACTGGTAACAATGGTATCAGAGCGAGGCCAGTTGTCCCAAAGATCGCAAAATTGGAGTCAGTCGGAAATGTGTTGGTTTCTGTCGTACCACACTAGTGTTCTTTTGTTTTGATTTATGATTTATTCTGTTTTACCACTCGAAGGTGAACGGACAACGTCAACAGGCTTAAAGCGCCCCTCTATGGAGGTCTCCGAGGGCCTACGATTTATCGTCCTCATCCGAGAAGACGTGAAGGTCTAGCCATTTCCAGTTCAATCACAAAAGCAGCACCTTCTACTCAGTTATTTTAAGGCCCCGAGTGTTAGTCCGGCCGGAGTTTGAACCTTCGACCTCCCACACAACAGACCGATGCTTCTCTTCCTGTGACAAGCTAGGACAATTAGCCTCACTTTGATGCCTTTAAGAAAAAGGTCAATACCATTTGAATTGAAGGCTGCAGTCCTACAGGGTGCCTTGTGGGCTGTCACATAGTAGGTCTCGTACATTGCCGCAGGAGGAGTAGTCCCGTGTTCTGTGAATTAAAAATACGTTCTACTGGGTCAATTCTACACAGTACATGTATGCATTAAAACAAACAAATATACTGTACACACAATTGATGCTTCTCTGTTCAGCAGGGGCGTAGGGAGGTCGTACAAATTGGAGTAATACAGTACCGCTAGAGACCTGTATTCTTACAACCTCGTTCCCAGGGTCTTCTCGGTCAGATCCAAGATGGCGGCTACCCGAGAGAAGTCCTTGGTAAAGGCTGAACTGTCACGTATTCTGATTGGCTCTTCGATTATGACGCAATGGTTGTTCTAACATGCTTTTTATTGGCCAAAAGTCCAGAGAGATGAACTTGTATGTAGATTCGATTGCTCAAATTTTATCAATAAAACGATCTTAAATAACCTTAAAACACGTCGTGTAGGTAGAGCAATAGATGAAGTGCATTACTGGGTAGTTTTCTGGTAAGTTTCATCAGTGGGAAAGCCAGGAGAAGCCGTTAAACCTGAACATGTTCTATCGATCGCTTCGCTTCAACGCTAACGGAAAATGAACGGCTTTTTAGGATTCTCTTCTAGCTTAGATACATCCTGGTAGCTTTCTGTTACCTTTCCACTGTTTCTTTATCCAAGTAAACTCCATTTCGAGCCATTTAGTAGACCTGTTTTCACTGCATCGTTCGCCGCGTGGAATATACCATTAATCGCTTCTCGCTTACTCCGGATTGGGATACCTATGGTTTGTACACGTCATGAACTATTCCCATATTTAGTTTGGCCGCCATCTTAGATCACCAAATCACGTGACAAAATACTCCCAAAATCTGGGAGTATTTGATCACGTGATCCAGCCTTTACCAGGGTCTTCTTGGATCTTCTTGGATCTGACCGAGAAGACCCTGGGAACGAGGTTGGTATTCTTATTGGAGACATTATACTGTAGCTCTATTGTTTTCGTACTTCTCGTTCTAAAGGTTAGGGTGTTTTGTATTGTTATGTAAGCCAATACTGTGGCTCGTTTCGAGCAGTACTGTCTGGGGGAAATTGGGACTGGGCATAGGGGGGCAGCTGTCTCCCTCCCTACACCACTGTTGCCAGGTTTGCCTAGTGACCAGAACTGAGTATAGTAGTGTTGTCGGCAAACATTGTCTGGTAGGTGTTAGAGGATAGCTGCAAAGGTAGGTCATTAATAAATATAAGAAAAGCAGCCCGAGGATGCTGCCTTGTGGTACACCTACAGATACTGGAAGTGCGTCCGACAGAGTGCCCCGGAATAGGGTTCTCTGGGTACGCCCTGACAGATAGGAACAAAACCACACGATAGTCGAGGGGGAACATCCATATACACGGAGCTTGTAGAGTAGTGTATTGTGATCGACTAGGTCAAATGCCTTTTTCAGATCAATGAGGAGAAGTCCATTTAGGAGTTTGTTACCTATATTGCTCAGTATCTTGTCCGAGAGATCAGCGATGGCCAGCTCACATGAACGGGACCTTCTAAAGCCGAACTGTGAGTCTGTTAGGAGCTCGCGCTGAGCAAGAAAGTCGTAAAAAGATAAGTGTATGTGGCGCTCTAGGACTTTAGAGACCACGGCGAGGATGGATATTGGGCGATAATTGGAGCGGTCAAAGAGCGAGCCGTCTTTATACATTGGCGAGACTTTAGCAATTTTCCACAGGTCTGGGAAAATACCAGATGAAATGCTCAGATTAAAAATTGCCGTCAGTGAAGGGAAAATTGAGGAACCTGTAATTTTCAGAAAATAGCTGTTAAGACCGTCCAAACCGGCGGCCTTGCCAGTGGACAAGCGTTGAAGACTTGAGGAAATGAATTCCTTAGAAACAGGTGGAATGTCGAATGAAACACCAGATTGTAGCTTGGAGAAGACAAACTCGTTAAGGTGGTCCCAATTGGGACTACCAGGAGGGCTGCTGAGTTTAACAGTAGATGTAATATAAGCAAAGTGATCGTCGAATAAGTTAGCAATGTCAAAATTGTTGTGATAGTTCTTGCCATCAATGGTCAGGCGGCTAGGCAGATTAGGGCATTTAGAAGGAGCCAGATTACGAATAATGCGCCAGAGATTTTTTTGGATTATCCAGGTTGCGGTTGATAGATTCATGATAAAATGCGCGCTTTGCGTTTCTAATAAGATTCACTACTGTATTACACACCGCGCGGTACTCGCGCCAACAGGATTCATTGTTTTCCAAAGTAGCTTTCTTATGCCAATTATTGCGCCTATTAATAGCCGTACCTCAGCGGAAAACCATTCGGGCTGAAACTGCCTTTAAACTCGTCGTTTCCTAAAAGGCACGTGCGAGTCAATTACGCTGTTAAATAAACTGTACCAGTGCCCTAAGGCATCATTAAGGTCTGTAAACATGTCCATTGTACTCCATGGAATGTAGTCCAAGTCGGCTAACTATCAACAGAGAAATTCGTTAGCGAGCGAAAAACTATAAGTTTATGCCCTGCTGCTTTGATCTTAATGCTCCTGGATTTCCAGGAAGCAAATACAGGTAGATGATCACTAAGGGAGATCGGTAAAGTGCCTGATTTAAGAACATGATCCTTATGAGAGACAAAAATATGGTATAATAGCGACCCAGATATCGGCCTAGTTGGTACAGTCATAAGCTGTCGAAGATTTGTTACATGTGTTCTGGATAGTAAGTCAAAATTATTAAAGTCCCCTAAAATTAATGTCTGGGTACCCTGACAATCAGCTTTGGTGAACATAGCATCTAAAAGTTCCAGATACGAAGCATGAGAGGATGGAAGTCGGTAAATAAATGAAACCAAATATGGCTTCGAGCGAGGGAATTTCAGTTCAAACCAGATGCATTCAATCCCCTGCATTTCGAGATCACATCTCTTTCTTACCGTTAGATGAGCTGGGACGTAAATTAGCAATCCTCCACCCTTTTCCCCTCTTCTATCAGTGCGCAATATGGAGTAGTTATCCGCGGCCAGGGAAGCATTAGACCAGGAATCGTCGAGGAATGTTTCCGAGATTCCGAGCACTAGATTTGGCTTACCACTAGTACGATCGGAGACGGATGACAGCAGAAGTTTGATTTCATCCACCTTGTTGGTGAGAGCAAACATTATAATGGCAGAAGTTCAAGCATTTGTTGGGGAACTCAAGTAATATCGTGTCATGGCACGCCGTAAGCGAAGATGACTTATCTATGGGTTGCGACGAAGCATTGCAATGATTATCCAAGCTACTGTCGACGATGGAGGGACCGGGATTTGATAGAATACCAGTATCCCCAGTATTATGCCACCAAAGATTGCAAAATCGCAAAGAAGGCCAGAATTAGAATTAACGTTATCATTGCATTTAGTGCATGTAGTTTGTGGAGTCATGGAGGCAAGATTATTATCGTTAGTGGTTGAGTCCGTTTCAGATGGGCCAGAGTTAGTTTCCACGTCACCACTATTTAAGATTCGATTAAATACCCATATCGAGTTAGAGTAATACTGTGTTCTGCTCAAAGACCATCGCCGCTTATGGAAGCGATTGCGTTGTAGTCTAGGAATAATTATTGGCAGTGACAATAGGTTGGCCCAAAGTTGTTGATAAACACAGTAAGCAGAAAATGAACCTCTTGTTACATAAATTGGGTTACGGATAGCCAGTATTGGGAACAATAGTGATTTCTCGACAGTTTACATTCTGGGCTTGAGAATCTGTGAGGTGGATAGGTTTTCCACTTAGTGATGTCTTGTTGATGTTCTTCTGGACATGTGGTTGTTGATGCTCAAAATAAGAAAAATTATAGAGCTCCCAATTGCCCCACAGCACGTCATGATCGAGCGGTTTTGATTGATCTAAAATGTTCAACCAAACGTGCGCAAGACGACTTTTTTGATGTTTGAAGTTCACTTGCGCGCGCAATTTGCCTTTGAAATGAGGCTGACCGTTGATGTTTTATGGCGCGTACAAATGGATGACCGTTTAACGTGTACGAGCTTGGACCGTAAATCCGTTGAAAGTGTGAAGACTTGAATAATAGTTTCCAAAGTAGATGTGAAGTTATTAGTCCCAAATTCTTTGTAGAAATAAGCCCCGTGTAGTTAGTATAGATATAGGCAGTATAGTCCAGTCCAGGGGAGTCCTGATGCAGGTGAAACAGAAGAAACAGGAGCTCACAGTAGCCTAGTGGCACATGTCTGCACACTAACAGTAGCCTAGTGGCACATGTTTGCACACTAACAGTAGCCTAGTGGCACATGTCTCCACACTAACAGTAGCCTAGTGGCACATGTCTCCACACTAACAGTAGCCTAGTGGCACGGGTCTGCAAACTAACAGTAGCCTAGTGGAACATGTCTCCACACCAACAGTAGCCTAGTGGAATATGTCTCCACACCAACAGTAGCCTAGGGGCACATGTCTCCACACTAATAGTAGCCTAGTGGCACATGTCTCCACACTAACAGTAGCCTAGTGGCACGGGTCTGCAAACTAACAGTAGCCTAGTGGAACATGTCTCCACACCAACAGTAGCCTAGTGGAACAAGTCTCCACACTAACAGTAGCCTAGTGGCACATGTCTCCACACTAATAGTAGCCTAGTGGAACATGTCTCCACACCAACAGTAGCCTAGTGGAACAAGTCTCCACACTAACAGTAGCCTAGTGGCACGGGTCTGCAAACTAACAGTAGCCTAGTGGAACATGTCTCCACACCAACAGTAGCCTAGTGGAACAAGTCTCCACACTAACAGTAGCCTAGTGGCACGGGTCTGCAAACTAACAGTAGCCTAGTGGAACATGTCTCCACACCAACAGTAGCCTAGTGGAACAAGTCTCCACACTAACAGTAGCCTAGTGGCACATGTCTCCACACTAACAGTAGCCTAGTGGAACATGTCTCCACACTAACAGTAGCCTTGTGGCACGGGTCTGCACACTAACAGTAGCCTAGTGGAACATGTCTCCACACCAACAGTAGCCTAGTGGCACATGTCTCCACACTAATAGTAGCCTAGTGGCATGGGTCTCCACACCAACAGTAGCCTGGCACGGGTCTGCACACTAACAGTAGCCTTAGTACAAGCAACATACTAGTACATTTTGATTTTTGGTTAGTAGATTTTGTATTGCCATTAGCCTAGCAAAGTTCTGTTCCAAAAGGCCGTTATTCAATTAATTATAATTGCTATAGATTCCTGAAATTGCCAGACAAGATGCTAACCATTAGGCTAGCACATAAAACTGTGGCATTTACTGGAAATGAACAACATTATCACAATATTTTGTTGAAGTTCAGTTTAATTATAAGTTCTTATTACACATTTTTTCAACCAATACAAGGATTATATACATTTTAATTCATAAGGATGCTACCAATCCTGTGCTCTGAATGATACATGTACCACATGATGTATACTCCAGTACAGAACTGATTAATAAAACACCAGTTTATAATTTTATCTGATATACATGTATTGTATATATATATATCACCATTATAGGACCTGTTTTTTTGCAAATGCTACACATGTCCGATGTAAATGATAGCAGCAAACTCTAATTTTGATGTTTTTCATGTTAGATTCTTTAATAAGGGTTTTGTCATTTAAAACATTTGTGGCCATGTGACATTGCCCTTGGCTTGGAACTTAAAATGCCAATATAATAGGGTCATTTTCTAAATACTACATAATAACTTACAAGTATTACAATATGTTCATATCAAATTAACAGCAAATAGTACATTGTAAGTCAACAATGGTGATCATTGCAGTAACCCTGTACCACTCGAGATCAGTATTCTGATTGCATCCATTATACTGTAGCTCTATTGTTTTCATACTGCACATTCTAAAGGTTAGGGTGTTTTGTACTGTTGGGTAAGCCAATGCTGTAGCTCGTTTCGAGTGGAACAGGATGGCCCGATTATTGAGATAAACCGAAAATAAAAATACTATTTACAAATGAATGTACATGTATACGTATCAATATCCATTTCCATCATTTTCACAAAAAGATCAAACCAAAAATAAGTACATGTTAACTATCCTTGTCAAATAATAAAAAATAATAAATAAAATCAATTTAAGAGATCAACAAGGGAACAATGATGTTATTCCTATTGTGTTATTTCTATTTTTATATGACAACATTCTCAAAATTAGGTGTTTCTTTCAAATTAGATTAATATCCAATCCTTCAAGTCAACTCTGTCTTTGAACAAAAAAAAAATTGAAGATCATCTGCCAATCAGCTCAAGTTTTCAAGACAAAAAAATTGTTATATATATTCATATAAGGAACTAGTTCAGGTTATACTCTCTGATATGATTGTTTTATAAGAACTATCAGACTTTTACTGGACAAAATGAATTTAAGCTGAACATACAATGTCTTGGTTTGAAGTGGCCACCGAAGAACCGTACGTTAAACAGCATTACACCGACTCTACATGGAGCATAAAGCATCTGAAAACTAGTTATCAAAAAATCTTTTAAGTGGAGCTTCTGTGCATGCCAAGGCCCAAGCAAATGGAGCATCACATATAGAGAGCAATTGAATAAATTGCTACCACTCACATCAGTCCAACTGCCTTCAGTCTGCCTCACTATGTGAAACACTTTTTCTCCTGATGTAATCAAGTAATGTTGTGATACCTCAGCTGGCATGTGGCCTCGATTAAAGAGTTCCCAGTTGTAATGTCGTGCCCACAACCGAGACATTGTTTCTTTTTCTTAAACCCAGAAATCATTCTATTTAGCTATTCTTTCATCATTCTATAATTTTTATCAAGAAAAAGAAAAACATAATTATAATAATTTGCGTATATCTGGTCTTGGACTCAGGCCACTTGCTTGTAAGCCCAACGCATTTTGCCATCACTAACAGGTGACACGTAATACCATCACTAACAGGTGACACGTAATACCATGATCACGGACATTTAATCTCTAAATCCCCTCATCAGCATGCATACTTGTTCTAATTTTCCCTCACTGATATGAAAGGAAAATTAGAATGGCATGCACACTGATGAGGGAACATTGGGATGTCACTTGGCACACCAAGTTATGGTGCAATGCCTGTTAACCCTGTACCCTACCTATCTTATTGCTAAAGTTCTTCTCTTCATTTCTCAAACCCACTTCTTCAATGTGGGATACTTAAAACCATAACATAATTAAATTCCATGCATGCTCTTTGAATATTTAGTCAACCACATAATTACATATTTTACTTCTCAAAAGCAACACACTTGCCCCAGGGGAAGCCAGGGTCATTCAATCCCTGGTCCTCAATCAAGTATAATAACAAAACGTTTTTGAGAGCAACTCAACTGCAACATCTTTAGTTTAGGCAGAGAAAACTAAAATTCTCAGTGATCTGTTCCATTCCTCTGTGATAATAGTATTACAAAGTGATAGCATGCCATTTGGGGAAAATTAGTAATTAAATTTCCCTCAAGCTTCGGGAGGATCTGTAAAAGTCCCTCCACCTGCAGCGTCGGGACTTTCACAAATCCTCCCTTGGCTCTCAGGGAAATTCAATCACTAATTTCCCATGCTATTACTTATAATAACATTACAACAAAGGAGTTTTGTTTATTTTTCTCTAATGTTAACCTCTATTATTTCTCTTTTCAGTAGCTGTGATAAGATATAACAGGAGCTCTGCCCATAGCCATAGCCTATTACATGTATATATTAATATTACTTATAGGCTCTGATCTATACACCTACAATGTATTCCAAACATGGCATCCAAACTGAGAATTGCTTCCCAACACTGTATCCTATGGTTGAGTTAATTTCTATAAGAAACTCCAGTTCACACATACTGTATCATGCCTACAAGACATCCTTAGTCACCTTGGCAACTAGGAAATACAATGTAGTCACCAGCCAGCAAATGTTAGTTGCAGAGTTGAGGACTAATCAGTATTAAAGTTTTTGTTGCCAAACATGTTTTAGTTGCATTGGTGACCGTACTGCATGATTTTGAGCCCTCTATGGATGATGCCACAATAACCTAATACTACTAGTCCTAACCTGCACTCAAATTGAAAGCTATTTATACATGTACACCCTTAAACATTGCAATATCATTTCACTAACTAGTGACTGACCAATTGAATGCTCTTCTCAAAGTGAGCTAGTGACACTAATAGCATCAGAGCCATCCACCTGAACTACATAGATCTGCTGGCCTATCTCAATATTCCTTGGTTCAATGGGCTGTCCATGTAGAACCAAGTGACTGGAATCCATATCTGCCAGGCTCTCTAGAGGCAGTGTTTTTATCTCAATAACATCATTACGCTGAATATTATAGTTTGACTGTCCTCCACTTTCTTTTGTGGGTGTCTGCACAGACCTCTGTGATGATTTGTTTTGTTTAGATTTGGGAGTTGGCTGGTTCCTGGATAAAGCAGCTATCTTACTTGCCACTAAATTCTGTTCAGACTCTCTACGGGGTTTCTGAGGTGTGCCCTCCATAGTAGACACAAACTCAGTTTTCCCACAATGGGGATGGCTTGACTCGGAGAATGAGGAAGGACTTGATCTAACTGCCATAAATGTTGGTTTATGAGGAGAGCCCTTGCTTGTGCTAGCCACACAACTCTGTATTTTACCGTCATTTCTCTTCTCTACAGATGCTGTTATTTGTAATCGTTCTTCGGGACTTTTCTTACAGTGCAAGTTCTTATAGAAATCACCAACAGTTTGTTCTGGAATGGTAAGACGCTCACACAGCTCCTGCGTCCTGCCAGGAGTGAGCAGCTGAGGGCAGGTTTCATAATACCCATCCATAACTTTCTTGCCATCATCTAGGATGTATCTCTGCTTTTTATTCATGTCTTCTGGACTGGATGCCATCTGAGGAGACAACATATTGTTCATGGTGAGAAGATGGATAACAAAGTGTGGCTCTCTAATATTAAAACTTAAAAATATTGCATATTTTGCATTTATCTAGGCAAGTGATTGCCACTACACACAATAACCTTATGTGAACTTATGTGTAACTGTTGAGAACTTGGTGGGATGGGCCCAAGTACACAACTTTAGGAACACCCTTTTTGTTTATTTTCTGGTGTAAATTAAGTACATACTAATGTTGTGGCAAAATGTATGTTAACACGAAGCAGACAAGGAAACATGCAACTTACTGTCAAGCACAAGCGCTTCCTTGCCATCCTTTCTTCTCTCAGTCTCTGAGCCATTTCAGTATATATCTGTCGTCTTTCACCTTCCGGCCTTGCCAAAAACTGTCGCATCCTTTCAAAGTTCAGCCTTCCCTTGCTGCTGGATTTTTCAGAAGGACAAAACACTCTCTCGCCGTGCTTGAGCATTTCTGATAGGTAGCCTTGGGTTTTTCCAAGTACACATTTAGCAAACACCTCCTGAGACACATTCATCTTCTGTAGTTCCCTCTTGACCTGTGTACAGATGTCATCAACTCCATCTCCCTGCAACAGCTGCTCACCATTTGATGACACTACGTTGATTTCATCTGCTGCAATCTTACTAGTAGTGATCTTAAGAATGTGTCTATGCACCTCCTCAGTAGGTGGGATGTTCTCCCTGTCAGATTCACCACCGCTGCCACTATCACATGACACTTTTTGTAAATCAAGATTACTCATAAATCCTTCATCAGCTGATTGTCCATTGATACCATTGCATTCTGGGATAGAAATGAAATGGATATTTTCAACCATTGTGTGTATACTGAATCAACCCTACTTGTAGTTAATAAAAATATTCTAGTGTGTTATACTGTTTTATAATACTTCAAATTGTTGTTTAGAATGTGGTTAATCATTATAAATTTACTACTAGTTAGAGGGGCGCTGTCAACCTTTAAATAAAGTTTCTTTACAACAAACTAGAACTACAATAATAATACCTGGGATAGAAGAATACCATGTGAATGATATAATTTTCAAACTTTTTCAATAGAGGATGGCAAAGATTAAAGTGGACTACAAGAGCTTATTCTAGAAACTTTATTTAGGTTCAGTGAACCGATTTCAAGTTGCTCTAACTTTATCTTTATTAACAGCAGTATTTTTCATCCACTCAAATCTTTGCCATCCTTCATCAAAATAATCTCCAATGAATATGATAGTTATTATTTCATCAAGAGGTTTATTATTGGGGTTGCCAGTGTCCCTGCAGTTTAAAACACCTGTCCCGTTAGCCATTTCAGAGTTGAGGAAGGGATGGGACCAAGTGTCAAAAATTAATAGAACATCTCAAGAAAGATCACACTAAAATAATTTAGCAGTTTACCAAGTTTGAAAAAGATTGATTTGATAATAAAAATGTGGCGAGCTTTCAAGTATGGCATCCTCAAAAACCATACTTTGTCTTTTATTTTTGAAAGCTTGCTATTCCATTTGTATTTATCCAAACATTCTCAAACTCGGTAAACTTACTAATTACATTGTGATCTTTTTTGTGATGGAGTTCATTTCTTGATCACATTCATTTTTGACACTCAGTCCCTTCCTCAATTCTGAAATGGCTAATAAATGTTCCCCACACTTGATAATGACATGCAGTTAAGGAAAAGAGTAACGTATCTGCCTTATCAGATGTCAACAGCTAGACTTCATCTATACAACCCATCTCTTTTTATTATCACTTAGGAAAGCAAAAAGTTATAATTTATTTAGAATATAAAAAAATAATGGTTTAGATGTACTGTGAATATTAAACTGGAGTGAATGCAGCATATGTGTAGATGTTGGTGTTATAAGACAGTAAAGATTGTGTGCTGTGAGTTATTTGGCTGATCAGGCTGACATATCAAGTTACTCATTTACAAATAAGAGGCAGTGTAGTGCACACTCGCCACTGAATCCTTAATGACCTTGCTATATAACATGCTGCATTTATGTTCCGTAATTCTACTAAACACTAGTGTAATTCTATTTTCTGGTTATGGCTAACTTAATTAGGCTTTTCTGGTGACTTTACTGAGTTCTGAAAAATGTTTTTTTTTGTATGAGTTTAAGACGTGTTTCATACGAGTTTAAGACCTATTTCATACGAGTTTAAGTGTTATATGGCAAACTATCAACTATAACAATAGATTTAGCTAATTAGCATTGGATTCGGCACATAAAAAGTTCACCACCTGAAACAGGCATACATATACAAATGTAAGTGTTATTTTATGGTTTCAATTGAAGCACTGTGTGCAAAAAGGGTGGGTGTAAGTGTCTCCTTATCACACAGCTCTTCAATTACAATTAAGTGGTTTATAGCAGATTAAAACATGAAGGTTATCAGAGATATAAAAGCTTTATTTTTTAAATATCCATTCAATATACTGTATGCAGTACAGTAGTACAGATTCAGTATACAACATCCATATCATTTCTATTTCACAATGCAATGTCAATTATACTGCATGTATCAAACAGCAATGTATCTATATCATTTCTATTTCACAATGCAAGGTCAATACTCCATGTACTGTATTTAACGGGACCTGAAACAACCATAGGGGCTGAAAGTCAGGACCTGACAAATACAAAGATCGAGCTGGAATTTAGCATGTTCGTTTTTGTGGAGGGATGAAAACCAGAGAAAAACCCTGGAGCAAATGCGAGATACAAACAAACTCAACTTAAATATGGCACAGCACCTGGGATTGAACCTGGGCCACAGAGGTGAGAGGCAAAGCAATTAACCACTGCACCACCCTGGCTCCCCAGACAACAATGCATCTACTTAAACACTTGCCGATGGTCATAGTGATAAAAGCATGTAGTGTGGAAGTACAGTATGTTTTAATAGCAGCACTATGGACACTAGATGTCTATGATACTTACCTTCAGATTCATATTCCAAGTCAATGCCCTTGGCAGTCAGTGTAGATTCCGAGGGTAAAGTGAGTCCAGGAAGAGAAGACTGTTCAGGTCGAGCACCTGGAAATCATACAACTGGATTAACTCTAAACTGCATGAAGCTATTGATTATCAATGTTGTTTGTAGAAACACATGTAATTACATGGATTGTGCTTTCATGAGGAACCCTAAGGCTTATAAAGCATTAGGTTACCTGTGTGCTGAGGAACCCTTATAAAGCATTAGGTTACCTGTGTGCTGAGGAACCCTTATAAAGCATTAGTTTACCTGTGCGCTGAGGAACCCTTATAAAGCATTATATTACCTGTGTGCTGAGGAACCCTATAAAGCATTATATGTTACCTGTGTGCTGAGGAATCCTTATAAAGCAGGTTACCTGTGCGCTGAGAAACCCTAATAAAGCATTAGGTTACCTGTGCGCTGACGAACCCTTAAGGTTGGCACACACGAAGGGACAAGTCCCTGGGACTTGTCCCCTCGTCTCAACTAGGAAAAATATTGTCGCCAGGTTTGATTTGAAGGGACAAGTCCCGGGGACAAACTGACAAGATTTTTCCTAGTTCACACGAGGGGACTTGTCCCTGGGACTTGTCCCTTCGTGTGTACGCAACAAGGGATAATTGAAGGGCTGTGTGCAAAAAGGGCGTAAGTGACTCTTGATCACATTCTAAATTCTCCCTTAGAAAACAAAGAAATTAAAGGAGAATTTAGAATCTGATTGGGAAATACTTACACCCTTTTTGCACACAGCCCTTCAATTGTCCCAGGGACTTTACCTGTGTGCAGAGGAACCCTTATAAAGCATTAGGTTACCTGTGTGGTGAGGAACCCTTATAAAGCATTAGTTTACCTGTGTGCAGAGGAACCCTTATAAAGCATTAGGTTACCTGTGTGCTGAGGAATCCTTATAAAGCATTAGGTTACCTGTGTGCTGAGGAATCCTTATAAAGCATTAGGTTACCTGTGCACTGAGGAACCCTTATAAAGCATTAGGTTACCTGTGTGCTGAGGAACCCTTATAAAACATTAGTTTACCTGTGCGCTGAGGAACCCTTATAAAGCATTAGGTTACCTGTGTGCTGAGGAACCCTAATAAAGCATTAGGTTACCTGTGCGCTGACGAACCCTTAAGGTTGGCACACGAAGGTTACCTGTCTGGTGAGGAACCCTTATAAATCATTAGTTTACCTGTGTGCAGAGGAACCCTTATAAAGCATTACATGTATGTTACCTGTGTACTGAGAAACCCTTATAAAGCATTAGGTTACCTGTGTGCTGAGGAATCCTTATAAAGCATTAGGTTACCTGTGCACTGAGGAACCCTTATAAAGCATTAGGTTACCTGTGTGCTGAGGAACCCTTATAAAACATTAGTTTACCTGTGCGCTGAGGAACCCTTATAAAGCATTAGGTTACCTGTGTGCTGAGGAACCCTAATAAAGCATTAGGTTACCTGTGTGCTGACGAACCCTTAAGGTTGGCACACGAAGGTTACCTGTCTGGTGAGGAACCCTTATAAATCATTAGTTTACCTGTGTGCAGAGGAACCCTTATAAAGCATTACATGTATGTTACCTGTGTACTGAGAAACCCTTATAAAGCATTAGGTTACCTGTGTGCTAAGGAATCCTTATAAAGCATTAGGTTACCTGTGTGCTAAGGAATCCTTATAAAGCATTAGGTTACCTGTGTGCAGAGGAACCC
This sequence comes from Actinernus sp. WN-2022, assembly GCA_030867875.1. Classification (NCBI taxonomy): domain Eukaryota; kingdom Metazoa; phylum Cnidaria; class Anthozoa; order Actiniaria; family Actinernidae; genus Actinernus; species Actinernus sp. WN-2022. The sequence goes on along the minus strand of JAOWCC010001368.1, from coordinate 1,001,832 downwards.
TTATAAAGCATTACATGTATGTTACCTGTGTGCAGAGGAACCCTTATAAAGCATTACATGTATGTTACCAGTGTGCTGAGGAACCCTTATAAAGCATTACATGTATGTTACCTGTGTGCTGAGGAATCCTTATAAAGCATTAGGTTACCTGTGTGCAGAGGAACCCTTATAAATCATTAGGTTACCTGTGTTCTGAGGAACCCTTATAAATCATTATTATAATGGTATATTCTACTTGATTGTACTGAAGTAATAAATGACCAAAATTTCATTAAACCTACCCCCTGATTCTGCATTCAGTCCTAAATTCACAATTTGATGGAGTCTGGCAGAAGGCGGGCATGGACTGATGATGTTTGTTGTCTTAGCTAAGGCAGCTGCAACTGCTTCACAGCCATCATAACGTAGTTGACTTTGAAAAAAACAAGAAGTTTATTGGTCAGGGTTTTCAATATTTTTTTGAGTAAGCAGCCATGAAAGAAAAGTAGGTGCCTGTAATTGTTTCATTTCAATAGCTGTATCAGCAGTAACAGACAGAGTAGACAGCTGTATGACAATGAGTAGTTTGTGCTTTATTTCAATAGCTTTATCAGCAGTAACAGATAGAGTAGACAGCTGTATGAGAATGAGTAGCTTTATGCTTTATTTCAATAGCTTCATCAGCAGTAACAGATAGAGTAGACAGCTGTATGAGAATGAGTAGCCGCCAGAACTCTGGCAGTAGCTGGCTTCTAATGAAATCCCTGATTGAGGAAATAACGACATGACAATTTAAAATGAAGCTGGAAACAAGCAGACCAATTAAGAAAATAAAGGAATAAACTGTATGCACTATGATGTCAGTTACTACTACTAAGAGAACTATTGTGCTGATTCTTTTGTTACTCTAATTTAGACCATTGTCTTGGTATTCTCATGAGTTTTAATATCTGAATAAGAAAAATAATTTGAAAAGGATTCTGATACATGTAGTCAACTGATGTGACAGTAGCCTCCTAAAGAACGCAACAACAACAAGTCTTTATTCATACTCTGTCTTTAAAGTGCACCTAATCCCTTTTGCGATTTTTATACCAATGAATCTTTGAAAGGTTTTTAGTACTTCTGTGAAGAAATTATCGACTTACAAAGAATACTTTATGTTCTAGGCTTCTTTGAAATGGTGAAAATTTGACTTTTCCTGACCCATGACCGCGTAAGAAAAAGCCTGGGTCGATTCTGGATCTTACGTCATCTAATTCATTCGACTTTGCAATAAGTTGAATAAATGTATAGCATTTTGTCTAAAATAACTGTTTTCTTTACTGACAACTCACAGACTATATAAATTCTCTATATATCAATGTTGTTGTGATAGAAAGGCGCCATGGAGAATAATGCATTAATGAGGTGACGTAAGATCCAGAATCGACCCAGGCTTTTTCTTACGCGGTCATGGGTCAGGAAAGGTCAAATGTTCACCATTTCAAACAAGCCTAGAACATAGAATATTCTCTGAAAGCCAAAACTTTCTTGGCAGAAGTACTCAAAACCTTTCAAAGATTCATATGTATAAAAACTGCAAAAGGGGTTAGGTGCACTTTAAGTTACATGAAGTGTAATAAATATAATTACCATAGTTTGAGTATTGGGATACCAGAAATAACTTAGAAGAAAACAACTAATTGAGTCTGGTATAGGAGGCTAATACATGTAGGAGGCTAATACATGTAGGAGGCTAATGTGATAGCGTATGTGGTATATTAACAACACATTGTTTTGCCTCATTGGTTAATTCTTTTTTAAAAGTACTTGAAATTGTTCTGTCATCTTCTCGCCCATCGTCACAGGTGAAAACACGCCAAAGAAAGATCGACGGAACAATGGATTTTCCAAAATAATAAAGCTTCTATAAATGTCAGATCTGTGGATTGTATATTCTTTCAAATTCCGACATTAAGCACACCCAAAAAATAACAACGTAGAGCATACGCTGGATTCAGTAACGACAGATAAAACTTGTACAATACTCGAGAAAATCATAAAAAATTAATCATTTAATGTCTCTTTCTTGACAGAACAAAATACACACAAAGTTCAATCAAACTCCTGCAGTCAACCACTTCAGTACTCTGTGCAAAGAGGGGTAGATGATTGTGAAGCTATACTATCGGATCGTTTGATAAATAAAAGCGAGGCTTGGAATCAATAATAAAGCTTTGTTGACGGATTCTTGTTGAGAACACAGTCAGAAGCACGTCAATGGATTATTGTAAGCTTATTCATGTTGGGCGCGTTATCAACAGATATCAACTGGGCAAATAACCCGACATGTGCATCCAGCCCATGTTTGGGATTTATGGCTATAACATGGAACTTGTATAGGAAGAAAGTAGGGAAAGGTATAAACGGTGATAAACCATTAACATTAAACCCAAAATAGCAATGAAGTCGAGATGGCATTCTGGCACCATTTTGAAAGATCATTATGTACGAGAAAGAGAACGGAAGAAAGCGACAAAAATATATCAGATTAAGCCCTTTTGTGCTCCTAAGCCATAGAAGGTACTAGCTCTCACCTTATTATAAGTTTGTACAGGTTTTCTCTCTGTTTTATTGCCTCCGCCATGACAAATAAAGAGACACAACCACGAACAATCGAACGAGAACGGCGTGCACGAAATGACGGCTAGGGACTGGGACGAGTACTGTGGAGGGGCAAGAAAGCCATAATTTGTGCTCAAAATTCTATTTACTCGGGCTGCCTGTGGCAGGCACGAGGTTAAGGTGGCTCGCCTGGATTTTCCAGGGACGCACCATACCCACTTTGAACGGCTGATACTCCGCTGTTATAGCTCGGTCGGGCTAGCCACTTCACCCATTTACTAGAAATAGAATAAACTTTCCAAACATGTAGGTTTGTTTGACATCAGTGTTACCATAGCAACAGCGTTGACGTCATGTATTTTACATATCATCAATTTTCTCGAAATCTAGATCTAACCTTTTAAAACGACCTAGTGTCCCTTGTAGACTAAATGTAGGCCTTCAAGACTGCAAGGTTTAAAAAAATTGTATGAGAGCGTTTTCGAAAAAAATTGGGTTGAATATTTTCGTTTAAAAAATAAACAATTCGCCTAACTTCCTGTTTAGTCGTCGAGAACTGTGTTTTCCGGACCGATTCAAGCGATGTTTTTAGCATATTTCATACCTGTGGAATAGGACTACTTCCCATGAAAATTTCATTCCATTTGCTTTATTCGATTTCGGTTTATGGAATCATAAGTAATATCATAAATATGCTCATTTTACTCAAAATAGTAACGTATTTGCTAAGGGAGCTGTAATTCGAAAACTAGTCGATAAATATATGTTTTAATCTTTTAACCTGATATTCAACATGTACTACCCTGTCCCTGTAAATTTCAAGAGCATTGAATAATGTTAAGGGCGCGGAATAAAAACAATAACATAGGGAAGCTTTGTTGCTGTATCATTTTGTTCATTGCTTGTCTTTTCGAAATTTCTCTTTTGTCTAGATTCTACATACTTGTGTGCTTTTGAACTAACAAGTTTACCATGCACGCTTGCTACGCTTCGCTACTGCTGGAACGCTCGTGCAAATTCTGTTCTTAGTACAATGGCATGCAATTATCATAGTCATGCTGTCAGTTGTAACGTTGTTACAATATAACTTATAATATTTACTTACAAAACGTTTTGTAATATCACTAATACAAAATCTCGTTATTAATTAATATTTAGAAAATGTGTTTTCGGGTATTCTTCTGTCTAAAGGTGTGGTCTAGACGTCACGGACACTTTTTCCCGATCTGGTTACTAAAAATACACTTAATCAACATTATCATACCGCACTGCCTGGCTTCATGGTTTAACTAATTTGCATGTCATTGTACTAAGAACAGAATTTGCACGAGCGTTCTGGCAGTAGCGAAGCGTAGCAAGCGTGCATGGTAAAGTTGTTAGTTCAAAAGCACACAAGTATGTAGAATCTAGACAATAGAAATTTCGGAAAGACACAAGCTATAAACAAAATGATACAGCAATAAAGCTTGCGTGGATGAATGTAAAAGTTCCCTATGTTATTGTTTTTATTCCGCGCCCTTAAAATGATTCAATGCTCTTGAAATTTACGGGGACAGGGTAGTACATGTTGAATTTCAGGTGAAAAGATTAAAAAAAATATTTATCGACTAGTTTTTGAATTACAGCTTCCTTAGCAAATACGTTACTATTTTGAGTAAAATGAGCATATTTATGACATTACTTATGATTCTATAAACCGAAATCGAATAAAGCAAATGGAATGAAATTTTCATGGGAAGTAGTCCTATGCCACAGATATGAAATATGCTAAAACATCGCTTGAATCGTTCCGGAAAACACAGTTCTCGACGACTAAACAGGAAGTTAGGCGAATTGTTTATTTTTTAAACGAAAATATTCAACCCAATTTCTTTCGAAAACACTCTCATACAATTTTTTTAAACTTTGCAGTCTTGAAGGCCTACATTTAGTCTACAAGGGACACTAGGTCGTTTTAAAAGTTTAAGTCTAGATTTCGAGAAAATTGATGATATGTAAAATACATGACGTCAACGCTGTGTTGCTATGGTAACACCGATGTCAAAACAGACCTATATTTTTGGAAAGTTTATTCTATTTCTAGTAAATGGGTGAAGTGGCTAGCCCGACTAAGCTCTGACAGTGGAGTGTCAGCCGTTCAAAGTGGTTATGGTACGTCCCAGGAAAATCCAGGCGAGCCACCTTAATCTGCAGGCCGTTATTTTTTTTTTTTTTGTTTCATGCAGCAAAATTTCTGCCCATGTATTAAATTTCAAGTTCATCACCAATCAGATTGCACTGTGCAGGTCACGTAACACTCGCCAGATTAATTTATTTACATAATTTAATACAGTAAAATCAAGATGGTGGACCCGCGAGGAAATTTCTCTCTAATTTGGAGTCCCATCTCTCAAATGTAAGCAGTTTAATGTTTTATTTAACTTCACTCGTGCGAAAGCCTTCCAACAGGCTCAGGATATTTCAACTGGCGCTCTTGTCGGAGCCGAAGGCTCGCGTTTTTTACCCAGATGGCCAGTGAATTTACATACGAGACGACGACCTGAAAGGGCTGTATGATGAAAGCTCCACATATCGAATAGGAATTTAACGTGTTAATTTGCTGCTGAAACCAAAGGCTTCTTCGATAGAAATGGCAAGATGTTGTGTTTTTCTAGGAGGACAAAATATTTCTTGTTTAAACTTCTCTTCCGCCACGGCTTTGTTATTTGAATCTCTGTGGATTGGTATACTCAAATATACTGCACAATACCATACAACTGAATAAGAAGTCTTTAACAAAGCCAAACTCAACTTCAACTCAAGAGCAAAGCTGAGAGGGAAAGTGAAACTGAACAGTGTCTTGTCAGGTCATGAAGGTACGGTGAGGTTGAAATCATTGCGTGTTTATATCTGCATTTCTTCGTCGATTTTTTGCGATAGTCAGTATACTTTTTTGCCAAGTCTATTTATATCCAGTGTTATCCTTCTGATCATGATTATATACGTCAATCTCTGGAAGAATGCAGACATTGCCAGTAGAAGATAATTGCTAATTTTATTAAGTCGAAGAACCAGACATGTACGCGTACATAATCACATGTACACAGAGACGTGCTGCAAACACTCATTGTTATAAAACGAGTCGCAAGCACATCTTAATTACTTAAACGAATTTTAGGAAAAAGCAGAAAAGTGAGGCGAGTTAGAAAACAAAGCCGTAAGGACGGAGAAGAGAGAAATCAGAGATATTTTTAAAAAATGGAGAAATTATTTGTTTGTAAAATCACGTCGAAATGTCTGTAGGGTAACTAAAAGCCAAAGCGAACCAGAGGAAAATGTAACTTTCATACTACAGTATCTCCAATCATTTTACATACCCGAGCAGTTCTCTCCAAAAATCTGAATCATAAAAAGTATCACTGCGAAATCATGCTCTCTAATGACATTGAACAGGTCTTTTTGATTCAATAATATGAGTGCTGATATGTTTAGGTTAACAGCCAGATTCACTTGCTTGGGATTAAAACCGTTAGATGTTGGTGGTGGTGGAGAGATTACAATAACAATTTATTATACCCTTATAAAGTTTACAAGTGTGACAAATTAATGGTAAGAAAAAAATACATATTTACTGGCTTCCTGAAATAACTGAGAAGTTAAAAATGCCAGGAGCCAGTTTACATGGAATTGAAATTAAATTAGTAGGTCGCAGGACATGAACAAAGACATATACGTGTACAAACTATTCCATTTGGTCAAGTTATTTACAATATATACGCTGGCATATATATAGTAATACAATTAATACAGTGTTAATAAATAAATATGAAGAGAAAGAGTACAAACTCTTTTTACTATTAAAAAGATGCATAAAAGCTAATATTTGCTGAGAAATACGTTCTATCATCCAGAATGAAAGTAATACTGATCAGTCCTGGTTACAATATATTAACAACACCCCCCCCCCCCCCCACCCCCCCCCCCCCCCCCCTCGGGCAAACGTGGGGCATTTGGCAGTTGTAGTTCATTATATACCCATTATCACTTATCGCAAGGGCATGAGTAGTGAACCAGTATTCTTCTCTGGCTATAATAATAATATTTATTTATGACAAAAACTATGCTAAAACTCCATGGACTACATTTATTCAATGTCTCAGATGTATTTATAATTTAATTTTAATAGAATTGGATTAATTTTATCTGAACAAAATTTGGCCCATCACAGAACCAGTAAGCTCAGTGGCTAAGTGTCAGTCTGTTGTGCAGGAGGTATACGTAGTGAGTTCAAATCCAGGTAGGACCTTAAAATAACTGGGAGAACTGGTACTGCATGCCTTTGCTCTGACATCTGCAAATGGTTCTAAAAGCTTTGTATCTTCATGTTAAATTGTAGGCCAACACTGAGAATGCAACCAAATCTCTGGTAGTGACCACCCTCAAGTGTAGTGGAATTATATAGTCGTATAGATATAGAGTAAATGAATGTGTCCCCAATTATAGCAATACCATGCTAAATACATTGACTCTCTCCTCTGTTAGTAGTAGTAGTACTAGTTCCCTTGGTGCCACTATATACATTTTATATATTATAAAAATCTGAAGGGTATTAAAAAAAGATTTCTGCAATACAAACTATTTTTTTAAATGCCTTGCACAACCAAGGGGCCAAAGAAAAACGTGCATCTTGAGGAAGTCCTATCGCCCCCTTCACATTTCTAATGGTGCTTCCATTGACCACTAAAAACGATTTCTTTATGAGAGTATACCCTTTGGCTCCATAAAGGTGGGACACACATTAGGGGACATATTGCAGTAACACCCGTGTACCCCTTCATACATAAAGGTAGGACATACTAAGGGACATGCAAAATGTATCCTGCTGTGTGCTCACCTTAAAAGAGTGTCTGACTGCAATGATGTATATATAGTGGCCTGAGTGAAAGCCCAGATGGCTCTTGTTCTAATATATACTTCAGTTGTCTAAATTAGTTTTCTTCGAGAGACTGGAGCAGCAATTCAACTAGAATAAAAGTTACCCGAATGGCGGGACTGATTCATCTTGTGATGCTACGGGATTTTATTGTAGTAGTTTTCTCTTGGGAGGGAGTTGATTCATCTTATGACGTCACAGGACCACGACAAGTAACCAAAAGTCAGAAATTTTACAAAATCTGAAAGATTAATAGCTTTTTGTGAGAAACAAACACAATAGTACAACATTATTTATTTATTTATTTTTATTTTTATTATTACGGCGCCGCGTAATACAGGTTTGACTGTACTTACATAGATATTTTTGCGTTCGACGAAGGAGAACGCATACTAATCTTGCAGTGGACTCACTGTGGTCATGTGTGGGCTACCTGTGCTTCCCCAGGCGAAATAAATCGAGATTCATGTCATCTAGATAAATTATCTCGGCCGGGGAACTGGTAACCACACGTCACGATGCGAGCGGCCATATTGGTGAATGCCATCATAGTTTCTGTTTTGCTCGCGATCGGTAAGTTACTTGCCTCATTTTCCGACAGTCCAATGCAATGATGTTTCAAAGGTTCGCAAGTACAATTGAGCAAAGCCTGAGGAAAGTGTGTAGTACATCTGGAGGACTGAAAAAGTCCAATATGGTCTGTTTTGTACCTTGGACATTCACCATAATTATTTATTTGTGCTGAACCAGAGTGAATCTGCGATCGAAAAATATGCTGCCGGCTTGCTCGCTGCATTGAATTGTGCTGTTCGTTTTGCCGATTCCAAAACTGCAAATGGTTAAGATGCTATGAATCATACCTGAAGGCTGAAGAGAAATACATGGATATGAATATTTCAGTGTGAGTTGTGAAGAAGCTTAATTTAAATACTACACATGTGTGGATCGTGATGGTTTCATCGTGGTTATACAAATTAACCGCACTGCATTTAGGGTATAACCACACTTGGATATGTCAAGGAACTTAAATATCAAAACAGGGTGAGCCCTAATATGATCAGAAATTATTCTGCAATAACAATGGACACTCAATATTCTGCAGCCAGCCTTGGTCTCACTTGAAGAATAATTTGAATCAGTCTAAAGGTGTAGTTTACACACATCAGGCACATATATTTTATGTTTAGTCAGTATTATGGAGACAGCCTTGGTCATGAAAACTGGGATGCAGTTTATACACATCTGAATAGGGTTGATTGTGTTCTATACTAACTCCTATGTACTATTTAAAACACTAATTGGATAGATAGGATAGATAGATAGACTGGTTTATTAGAGTCACTTCGCAGTAAAAAAACTGAATTGTGTAACTATTACAAATTGTGTACAACGCTAAATTATACTGAATAATAATATAATTAACTACTACAAAACTAAGTACTACTATGAGAACTACTATAGCTAAAATTATTATAAAAATTATATATGGCATTAAACGAATTCCTACATAACTACTACCCGGTTTTTCCAAACTATTTTATTTGACTCACATTTCACTCTTAAATTGCTATTCCTTAAATGGGTTAACCTCCTGTCTGCAAAATAGCCAAGAAAGCAAGCCTGACAGAAGACGCTTTTCCAGATTCGTACAATTTGACACTTTTCTTAGTGGTTCAAACTGACAAAACACAAGTTCAATATAAAAGTGCTGTTTTATTAGCAAAGAAAATCCAACTTTTACAAAAATGCACTTCTTCACGTACAGTAATCTCCGGCTGATATTTTTACCAACCATAAGAAGCATTTTAAGCTTTACCGTGGATCTCAAATCTCAAAAATTTTGAGATTCGGGTGACTCAATCTCTTACAAATTGACCATTTTAAGCTTTACCGTGGATCTCAAATCTCATATTTTTTGAGATTCGGGTGACTCAATCTCTTACAAATTGACCATTTTAAGCTATACCGTGGATCTCAAATCTCAAAACATTTGAGATTCGGGTGACTCGATATGTTACAAATTGGCCATTTTAAGCTATACCGTGGATCTCAAATCTCAAAAATGTTGAGATTCGGGTGACTCGATATGTTACAAATTGGCCATTTTAAGCTATACCGTGGATCTCAAATATATATTTTTTTGAGATTCAGGTGACTCAATTTCTTACAAATTGACCATTTTAGCTATACCAAATTTTTGAGATTCGGGTGACTCGATATGTTACAAATTGACGATTTTAAGCGGTGGATCTCAAATTGTTTGAGATTTGGGTGACTCCAGTGGCGTAGGGAAGGGAGGGGGGGGGGGGGGGGGGGGGCACAGTAGACCCCACCTATAATAAACATTTAATTCAAATTGAAAAGCTTTCGATTGATCATGCAGAACAGTTAATGTGTGAAGCTGGAGACCGATTACAAGCGGTGACTGCAGCCCAAAGCCCAGATAAAGTTCATACTAGAGCTGATGGATCTGTTATCGCCGATGTAGCAGTGACAGTTGATGGAACCTGGCAGAAGAGAGGGCATTCATCAAAGATAGGAGTGGTTTTTGTAATATTGGTAGAGACAGGGGAAATTTTAGATTGTTGTAAAATCCCTTGTGTGCCAGGAGTGCACTACGCATGAGAGTTACGACAGAGTGAGTGAAGAGTACCTGTTGTGGAGAGACTCTCATGATCCAGAATGCCAAGTGAACGACAAGTGATCATCTGAGGCAATGGAGGCAGCTGGGGCTGTGGAGATTTTTTTGCGCAGTGTGGATAGCAGGAGATTACGCTATACATTATTTGTTGGAGATGGAGATAGCAGTTAATGCTTCGGTACTGTTATGGATGCATTAAAAGATAAATATTGTGTAGAAAAGGAGGAATGTGTTGGACATGTCCAAAAAAGAATGGGTTCAGCACTGCGAAAGTTCAAGAAAGATAACAAAGAGCAAAAATTGGCAGATGGTAAGTCTGTAGGAGGCAAAGGGAGACTCACAGATAAACTAATGGACACCATGCAGAACTACTATGGGAAAGCCATTAGGAACAATCCAGGAAATCTCAAAGGGATGGAAAATGGCATATGGGCAATTTATCACCATATGATCCAGGCAAGTGACATTCCTTTAGAACAACAGCACAAATTCTGTCCAAAGGACAAAGATACTTGGTGCAAATTTTGGCAAGACAAAACAAACAGCACCAGCACATATGATGATAGCAAGCGTCTGCCAGAAATATTCAGAACTGAACTTAAAAAAACATTTACTAGGCTTACAAATAATGATTTGTTGGGACGTTGTTTAAAGGGTCTGACACAGAACCAGAATGAAGCCGTAAATGGCCAGTTATGGCAAAAATGCCCCAAAAACCGCTTTTGTGGAAGGCGACGAGTGCTGATTGCAGTCTGTGAAACTGTCGGTGTGTTTAACACAGGTGCAGCCAGCAAAGCAGTACTAATGAAGTCTTGTGGAGTTGACCCAGGAAGCAACATGATGACAGCTCTCCGCAAGGAGGACTCGAAACGCTTATGCAATGCTGCATACAAAGTCAGCCAGAAATACAGAGAGCGGAGGCAATTAAGCACTGAGGTCTAAACGGAAGTCAAAGGCTGACAAAGCCTCTTATGGCTCAGGAGCTTTTGGCTTGACTTCAAAACCTGAACTTAAGGCAAAAAATAAGCATAAAAGGCCTAGAAGTAAGGTGACTTCATTGGTGGTGTCAACATCAAAGAATGTTCCAGTGACATTTGTACTGCCAGACTTTGAAGTGGTATATGTGCCAGCAAAGAAGGCAAAGAGAGATTGATTCTCTGGACAGTTTTAGTGCTAATAAGGCACTTCAGATAGATTCTAACCTTCTTAAAACTTTCTCCAAGCTATCAGAAATATCAAATACACTTTATTCTTCAAAGCAGGCAGTTTTTTTGCTGGAAAGGATAAAAAAGAAGATATAATATTTAATTTTTACCTAAATCAGAAGAGATTCAACTTCAGATCAAGATATTTCACTTTCTTATATTTTAGGCATTTTAAAACAGTCATAATTCAATGAGTATTTAATATTTCATATTGAAATTTTCAGCAGTTGCTTATTTTATGAAGACCTATGCAATGAATGATCAGTTTTGGATATTGCGCTTTTAGCTTTAGTTGTCATGGAAACAATGAATTACTACCTTATCACAAACAAAAAAATTGAAATTCACAAAATGGATCACTCATTGCATAGATCCCTTCCTGTTTAGTATCTTTGCTAAGTTAGAAGTTGAAATTCAGTAAATGTTTCAAGTTATCAACGTTAAGAGGTACAAAGAATATGACACAAAGACACTGTTGCCATGGCAACAGTTCAAGTTGTTGACATCAAAACAGTCAGAATCTATTTCATTAAACAAACTTGATGTTGTTACCAAATTGAAGCATGATGTGATAAATACATTTCGAACTACAGCATTTAACATTTTGGTACTTGGTAAGGGTTTAACCGCCACCTTAAGCTAAACAAATTAACCGTTTTAGCTGCACCTGTGAACTTCAAATTTTCTGTGTAAGACGGTGATTATTTTACATGGACTGCAGCGTAACTAACTTTTCGAAAGCTTTGCATATCAGCTTGCTTTCGTATTCTCCTACTTCTCTGCTTTACATAATACAGAAACAATTCAAGCTTTCTGAAAAGAGAATATATACGTTAATAATAGGTATTTAATCAAGAGAAAGACGACAGAAACTGCAGTACGCACGTCAACTGTACATATACTCAAGATTCCGTGGGTTATCAATTCTGTAGTGTTCTTCTTGTACCATACACTGAGGTAACGAAAGCCGCATTGACGTGAAACACCTCCCTACCCGAAGGAATGAAATGTAAAGTAATTGTTTCCTAAATTGCTTGATAAAATAATTACTAACACATGCCTATGCAATTACGTGTATGTGATTTGCCTAGACAATATACATTTCCGATGATTAAAGCACAGGCCGCCCAAGTTCTGACTATTGTATATCGAAGCAGTGAATTACAAGGTTGTATGGGAGTTCTTCCCATAACTCGGAATAATAACGTAAATTTAGTTACAGATCTTCTGTAATACAAGGTAAATAAAGGAAGAAGGCTTAGAGTGATTTTACTTGACCCGTGAAACAGAAATTATTAGTTACAATAGTGTGTAATACCAAGATAAACACAAAAGAGAACAAAAGAATTAGAGTGTAATAGTGTAATACACTAGTATCTATTTCACGGTTAAGTAAAATCACTCTACTTTAAGTTGTTTTGTCGTCCTATTTGTGTTCAGTTCGCTAGAACGGTGTTTTATGGAAGTCTTGAGTCATAAGCCCTCTAATCTGGTTAGAGGGGTGAATCGCTTTTTCCATTCTTTCACTACTGAGTTAAATGTGTCCTAGTGGTAACACACGACAATGAACGTCCCGAAATGACTTGTCTGAATAATAATTTTGCTTATGCATGAAACTTCCTATTGAGAATCACTCCAAATTCAAACATTTTAGAACGACAAAATTACACGTTCTTACTGTTCCCTGGCCCTGTAACTGTGGAAAACGGTAGAAGTGTTTTCCACAACCTAGCTGGAGTGGCGAGGTATTCTATACTCTAGCCCCAAATTGTATTTTAACTCCAAGGCTTTCTTGAACTAATTACTGCACATTTTGCACGAATAAAGGAATTTTACCGAATAAAGTCAGTAAATTGTGTTTAATAATTTTGACACTGAGATTCATAGAATTGAACTTGAACTTCTTCTGTTCATATCCCGATTGACGGCTGTGTTTTGAGCTACGACGTACTTAGAATCAGGTACTCGCATGCTGTGTTTTGAGCTACGACGTACTTAGAATCAGGTAATCGCATGCTCCCTTTCTTGGAGGATTCTTTGTATCACCTCCAACATGGCTTCCTTAAAGGGAAATCCTGCACAACACAGATGGTAGATGTCCTAAATTATTTTTCTAAAATCCTTGATAATGCTGGTCAAGTTGATGTTCTCTACCTAGATTATTCTAAAGCCTTTGATTCTGTCCCTCACTCTCTCCTTATCCACAAACTTAAGAATTTTGGGATAAATGGCAACCTACTTAATTGGATTCATAGCTACTTGACTGACCGCCGTCAAAGAGTTGTAATCGAAGGTAGTTCATCTGACTGGTTACCAGTAGCCTCTGGCGTCCCCCAAGGCTCAATTCTAGGTCCATTTCTGTTTCTTCTTTATATTAACGACATTCCCAGCTGTCTCTCATCTAATTCCACTCTAGCTCTATTTGCAGACGACTCCAAATGTTATAGAGAAATCACCACTCCTGATGACTGTCTGGCACTCCAACAAGACATTGATTCCCTATTGCACTGGAGTGAGACCTGGGGCATGTCTTTTAATACATCTAAATGTAAAATCCTTAGAGTGACAAGGTCTTCTAATCCATGCATCTACCCCTACAGTATGGGTTCCAGAATCATTACACCTACACAGGTCTATTGTGACCTCGGCTTTGACGTTACGTCAAACCTTACTTGGAATGCCCACATAGATAAAATTTCCAAAAAAGCCAACCGCTCTCTGGGTTTTGTCAAACGTACCTGTGGTCATAGAACCAATAGCTCCGCTAAGCGCCTTTTGTATCTTTCCCTAGTTCGAAGCCGACTGGAAACAGGAGTTCCTGTATGGTCAGTAGCAACCAAACGTAATTTGTTGAAGCTCGAAAGAGTCCAAAGGCGAGCTACTAAATTCATAACTTGTTCCGATTCTGACTACAAATCCAGACTCAAGTCCTGTAATCTTTTACCTTTATCTTTTCGTAGAGAATTACTCGACCTTTCTTTCTTATTTAAATGTAAAATAGGTTTAATTTGCATTGATATTCTTAAGTATTTATCACCGTACATTCCAATTAGAAATACTAGAAATGCTGCCAAAGGTCCATTATTTAGCACTAAATTTTGCAACACTGAGACCTGTGCTTATTCCTTTTTTAACCGTGTCATTCCACTCTGGAATGCTCTACCACTTGAGGCCAGATTATCTTATAAGTACAGTTCATTTAAAAATATTATTTCTCTTCATTATTTTGAACTTTTTATCAATAATTTTGACATTAACAATACATGTACCTGGGTATCCAGGTGCCGCTGCACCTCGTGCAGACTTATCAATGCCTCTCATTTGTAATTTCAATATTAATCCTGCTGTCTTTATTCATAATATTTTACAGTGTATATAGTTTTAAAACCATAGTTATATATTTAGTAAGCACTATTTTGTTATGTTCCAATTTATATTGATTTTACCTGGAGGACTTAATCCATAGGTGTTATCCACCTGTCTAGTCCATCCTCAACAGTATACTCATTGTTTAAATTAATGTATTATATTAATACTGTTGGAAGCTTAATAAATAAATAAATAAATAAAAAAAATATCGAGACTTTTGATATGTTGCTTTGGTTTAGTTTTTGAGATCAAACCGGTTAAGATTAGCTGTAGCCTCCTGTAGCAGCCGGCGTGTTGTGGGGGAATAAAGCGAAACGGAATAGCCACATGATGGCTCACATGTACCCTGGTTCCAGAGGTTTTCTAGAGAGAGAACAGCCGCGAAGAGAGAGCCGTGAAGCGGCGATAGCGAGCTGTGAAGCAGCGAGAAGCGAACAGCTCGCTGATCGCCGCCAAGAAAACATCTGGAACGAGGCCGAGGGTAACATGCCGCGCCGGGTACATGTCTAAATTATACACGTAATTTGAAACATGAAATATACAAATGATGTGTTTTTCACTAACATACCTTCAACGAGCATGTATAATTCTGAAGATTCCTATGAAGAACGAGGCTTGTGTGGATGTAAACTAAATCATGATCAGGGCGCTAAAGCGAAGCAGCAGGATTCCAAACGACGCCGTTGCAAAACCAACTGTTGCAACCGACACTTCTAAAACTATTATTCAGTTTTGAGTTTCGTGTGCCTTCTAGTTCGTGATCCGATTGGTTAAATTTGACACTTCGGGATATTCAATCCAATCAGTATAAGATGTTGGCGTTGGCTTGTACTTGCCTTTTAATTTAAAACAACACATTGGTTAAAGTTGACACTTCGCCGGTAGCGGGATATTCAGTTGCGCGCAGCTGATCGGAATTTCATTTCGTATCAGATGCGAGCATAGAAATATTATTCGCTGGAAAACGTCTTTTTGTTCTGGTTCTCTGACCATTTTGTAACTATTGATTTCGATTAGATGGGAACTCCTTGAATAACATTTGAATTAAAAGTTTGTATGAGCTGATGGTACTAGACTTTCCGTCGCCTAACACGTACATGTGAAAACATCTTACAATTGGTTGAATATCCTGCTATGCGCGAAGTGTCAAATTTAACCAATCGGATCACGAACTAGAAGACACACGAAATTTGAATATTAGCGCAAAACTGAATAATAATTTTAGAAGTGCCGGTTGCAACGTCTACTGCTTCGCCTTATTTACTTTAATCCACACAAGCCTTGTTCGGCGTAGGAATCTTCAGGATTACACGCTCATTCGGAAGGTAAGTATTCGATCGTAGCAGTGAAAAACACAACACATAAATCAGATTACAAATTACTTGTAAGAATGCGTATATAATTTAGATAAAGATTTAATACTACTTCCACAGCAGCATGTGAGTTTCTTTTCATTCGTATCTCGACCTGTTTTATCTAAAAAACAAACCGAGTCACGACATGCTTCGAATACCGATTCTATAAGTACGCACTAATGTTATGGCTTTCAAAAGAACAGTCAATCGGGAGACGAACGAGGACCAGCAGTCTCCAAATGGCGTTGCTGTAGTAGAACTGTTTCGTCTGCATAGTCTCCGGTATCAACTGAAGAAGTTAAAAATGTCGATATTGCTAATGAACCACAATTTACTTACTTTATTCGTGCAAAAATCTGCAGTGATTGGTTAAAGAAAGCATTCGCTTAATCTGAGAACGACAAATACTCCAATTAAGCCGTGAAACTAACTGCCACCACGTTCCCGAAGTCGATGAATTCTTAAGCCCGGTTTCCATATGATCGCAACGATCGCAGCGATCGCAGGGTTCTTTTGTTCTGCGTATAAATTTACGCTTCGATTCGAACCGAACAAAAGAATCCTGCGATCGCTGCGAGTCTTTGCGATTCGATATGGAAACCCGCTTAAAGCGTAAGCCGTGAAACTAACGTAACTGCCAGTGTGTCCCGAAGTAATCGTGACTGCGGACCGTGGTAGCAGTGTTTCTACAATCTAGCTGGAATGTACTCTAGCCCAAGTGGAGCTAGCTCAAATTTAACTAGTGAAAGAACGGAAATACAGTAAAAGTTAACTGAGTTATATTCAAAGCTAAGTGTTCTCATAAATCATTGCGGCTTAATTGACCTTTAGCACCGGAAATATGTGATTATTTATTTTAACTAATCAAGCATTTTAAAAGAACCTTTCATATACATTTCGTTTGTCGCTTCTCTTATAATAACTAAAAGAACAAACTACTTTATTTATGTGTGTAGTCTGCAGATTGCGGATTCCTTGGTCAAATTGGAATTCAGTTCGGGTTGGTTTTTGAGGAGAAGAAAACCGCACAACTTTAATAGAAAAAGTTTTTCTTCCCCTCAAAAACCAACCCGAACTGAATTCCAATTTGACCAAGGAATCCGCAAACTGCAGACTACACACATAAATAAAGTAGTTTGTTCTTTTATTAAACTCTAACGTCGGGCCGGGAGGTTGTTTCACGTCAATGCTTCCGAAGATTCCATCATAAATCGGAAATTTGGAAGAAATCGCCTTATCCTTGCTGCATATCATGCCAGTACCTGAAATGTCACTGTCAAAACAGCCAGCCATATTATTATAAGTTTCTGTGAACAAACGCATAAAGTATAGCACATGTAGCTCTGTAAATAACATTTTTTTTACTCTTATATGTACAATGTACAATACAATAGTTAATAAACATCGAGAAAACATACAGGGTGCCTTTTCTTGTTTCTTAGCTTGTTTCGATTAATATTAAACGAATTTTAGCAAAGTTTTACCTTAATTTTCTACAATCTACACACAAATGCTATTAAATATTGTCATTTACAGAGCTTGGTCTTCCTGTGCCGGTGTCGTAGGGATTTCGCCCCATAAAAGTGAATGTTATCTTTTCAGAAAGCTTGAATTGTTCCTGTAAAACAGAGGAGGAGGAGGAAGAGAATGCAAAAGCAAGCTGACATGCACAAAGTTTTAGAAGCGTTTACCGGCGCTGCAGATTTGAGGTTCACGCTTTAGCTTAAAATGGTCAATTTGTAAAAGATTGAGTCACCCGAATCTCAAAAAGTTTGATGATTTGAGGTTCACGGAATAGCTTAAAACTCACCCGAATCTCAAAAAAATTGAGATTTAAGATCACGGTATAGCTTAAAATGGTCATTTTCTAAATAATCGAGTCACCCGAATGTCAATTTTTTTGAGATTTGAGATCCACGCTATAGCTTAAAATGATCAATTTGTAAGAGATTGAGTCACCCGAATCTCAATTTTTTTGAGATTTGAGATCGACGGTATAGCTTTAAAAAGGTTAATTTCTAAGAGAAATTTGAGATTTGAGGTTCACGGTATAGCTTAAAATGGTCAATTCGTAAGGTCATTTTAACTCACCGAATCTCAAAAAAAAAGAGATTTTACCGAATCTCAAAAAAATTGAGATTGATGGTTCACGGTATAGCTTAAAATGGTCAATTTGGAAAAGATAGACTCACGCGAATCTCAATTTTTTTTTAGATTTATGGTTCACGGTATAGCTGAAACTGTCATTTTGTTACATCGCGTGCAAATCCCTTACGATAAGGTAACAGGAATAAAATACCATTTTCGTAATAATTTGTCCAGTCTTTCTTTATTTGTGATATATGATTTAAGGGCTAAAGTGAAAGTGTTAGTTTTGTAGCATTTTTAAAACAACCATAAAGCCACGTTGTAGAAGGAGCTGAATTTGAAAACACCTCTAAATGGCATTTTTATATGTGAAGAAATTAAGGTTTTTTAAGTAACACAATAAAATGGCAGATTTGAAAATAGGAAAATAGGTAGAATTTCACGAATCTAAGAAAGTGTCGTCTTCGTGAAACTGCACAAATGTACATAAATCGATTAATCAGTTGAAAATATCAATTTTCCAGTGAGACAAATGAAACCTTTTTCCAAGTATCTTTAAAACAAGCCATTTGGCCCGTATTGCGGCTTAAAGATGCCAGCGAAACAACGTTTTCTTGCAGTTTCGATTGAGAATTGTTATTTTGGAAAAACCGGGAAATAGTTTGGAAGAGGTTTAATATTACAAATGTTGAGAAAACAATTGAAACCCGAGAGGCGTTAGTTCTCATACAAAAAAATATGTCGAACGCACTTTGATAATCTATGATTACTTCTAGTTGTAATGTATTAATGCCAGCGTACCCATGTATGAGGTACTAGCCTAATAGACCCCATTAGGCTAAGGAAGTTGCACGGCACTACTGAACACACGCTACGACGTAGCTAGCGCCTAACACGCATACTCACATCTCATTACCCGTGGAGTAGGACTCATCAGCATGCCAAGGGCGAGCGACTTGCTACAAGTTGACTAAAGATCTGCTCTAAACCCCAGCCACCTAGCCTGCGAACAGCTGGGGAGAAACGGAAACGATGAAATCGCCGTTCTCCCTCAAGTAGGGGATGCTGTTCGCAGGCTACCAGCCACCACGCTAACACGTGTGGGGGCTGGAGATGTGAGCAAAGTGCTATACCGATGATTATTTATTTTATTTAAATTAGTTATTTGGAGTAACTGCAGAATACCCCTCCGAATAACGCCGGAACCTCACAACCAAAGATACCACTGATACCCCTGACACGTCTGATAAACGTGACACCCGTGACACACACGTCTGATAGATGCACGTGATACACCTAATACGTCTGATACACTTGATACGTCTGATATGTGTGATACACGATATGTCTGATATATAAGATACATGTGATACGCTTGATACACATGATACCCCTGATACGTCTGATACCTCCGATATGCCTGATACAACAATAATAACCCTAACCGTCAGTAAAGAAGTTCCCAGATAGCCAGATAAACGTTGAGGTTTTAGGGCTAATTGGTGATTCGAGATCACAGGTAAACATGTTCGATTATTTTTGTATTTATCATAATACATCAGCTTACCCAACAACAATAACTACCCTAACCGTCAGTAAAGAAGACGAGCTCCTAAGGAGAGGAATCGTAAAAAAACATAAAAAAACCTAACCGGTCAGTATCAATTGCTGTCAAATTTTAAAATTTTAAAACCACTGCTAATCTATGAATTGTTCATGAATTAATTAAAGGGTAGGGGTGCCCGTCGGAAAACCTCGAAAAATACCCTAAAGAATACCAAACCGTGGAAAATATGTACCTCATGGTCTAAAAATCACCCTAAAAATGGATTTCGCTTGGACAACCCCTAAACAAATTTTAATCGCCGATTTCAAACCCTAAAAAATACGACGATCACCCCTACCAGCCGAATCAGTAGGAAGGTTTCCCGCTATTGTTGAGTTGTAATTATTACTAAGGGAATGAAATCACAAAAGCGTAGCATCCATGTTGTTTAGTATAACAAAAGTAGCTAATGAGGTATCTTTTGTTCCGCCACGGTGCAATCTACTAATTGGCGGGGAAAATAATCTAAAAATAGCTCAACTTGTAAAAACGCTGTGACAACTATATAGGAGATATGGACGCTCCTAGTTATGGGCTCCTGAACAGGGTATATAAATCATTGTTTTGGGCTGGAACAGGGTATCAAAATCACTGTTTTGCTCTGCAACAGGGAAGATGTTCTATACCAGCTGAAGTTGGTTCATGTGGACCAGGTAGTTTCCGATCATCAATATCCGGGATGCATTGTCCAAAGAAGCAGCTTCTTGTGATTGTGAATGTATAGTCTTGGTCATAGATCTCGTACAACATAGTCTCGTTTTAATTATTATAATTCCAGTTCGGTATTGTTATATACTAGCATTATTTAATATAAATATTAGTATCTTAGTTATACAAATTACCTATTTTAGCTAGTTAATTAATTACATTTATGTTAAGTCACTACCCCACAAGCTCCAAGCTTTAAACTTTATCGTGGATAAATAATGGTCATTGATTGATTGTTTCTAGTCTGGAACAGGATATCTTTTAGCCATTTTGCCTGGGACAAGGTATGTTTTCGTTGTTTCTAGTCTGGAACAGGGTACCTTTTTTGCCATTTTGTGTTTCAAGGGCTCAGCGGCACATCCTGGTCACGAGTCATCAGTTTTTCAGTTTCACACAGTTTTTTTTATAAGATACAACTTAGGTAAGTTATCATACAGGAGGAAAAATATATATAAGGTAAAAAGAAGAATATTACAGTTTTGTGTGCAGAGGCCAAAGTAGCAAAGCTTTCGAGTTGGTGTCTGCCATGTGAATGAGAGTTAACAAGATGTGTGAAGCAAATAATGAACAAGGGATTTTATACAAGCAGCAAAATCATGCATAGTAATTACAAACTACATATTGTCTGTATTCTTGAGTGAGTGTGTTTATACATGTAACTTATGCTTAATTCAGGTCTGATTCATCAACAGGTACTTTTTATAGCAGTCTGTCCATTGTACCCTGGATCAGAGGTTGCAAATCCGCTTCTCCTAGCTCACAATATCGACAACGTAGCTCACAAAATGACAACGCGGGTTCACGAGTGCTTCGCGACTCGGGCGCTCGACGTCAGCTTAAAATACGTGTCGTGCTCAACCCCCAGTCAACGGCTTCGAGCCTCTGGCATCCAGGGTACGTTCATTGTTATATTCTCATGTAATTCATACTCCACTAATCTGCGCGACCAAATATCTAATTGGAGTGATCAGCATCAGTGCGATACCATGGTTACGATTCACCCATGGGTATACTGTATTGTGCGAGTGTGATAATTATTCAGTACCCTTCATGTTTGTGAATTCATCCAGAGAAATTCGTGTTTATACATTACACGTATATAAAAAGTCCATTCTGAGAAGAAACTGACATAGTCACTGCTAACCAAGGGGTCGTGGCTTCAAATCGGAATGGAATGACGTGCATTTCAATGTTATTCTTGACATTGTAACGCGCTTTCCAGCAAGGTAAGCATCTGTAATTACGTACCTGTAATTTATGACCAAATACGAGCATGGTGCATTGTAATTACCACTGCGTGGCACTACTTGGAATGTTGTGCTGCTGTCCTCTATAGCTATTGGGAGCCGGACTCTTGAGAACGAAGGCTTGCCCAGCAGGCTACTATGTTTTACAAAATTTGTAGTGGTCTGGTGAGCATCGACTTCCCTTCCAATATTGTCCCCTGAACCAGAGACATAACAATACCAACCTGCTTGTAATGTCCTTGCCTTTAGCTATTCCTTCTATGTTCACACAATTCGTGTGTGGAATAGATTACCTGTACACGTGGTAAATGCTCCATCATTAGCACTAATATTTTCTAGTGCTATCGGCCCTGCGATTTGGTCAATGAGGCCTCCGCATCTAAGGCGCTTATAACTGATATTTATTCATTTATTACACCATTCATGGCTATTTATTATCTACTTATTAATTAATTTATGCACTTGCACTATTTATTGACTTTGTATTTCACTCCTGTATTTTGTAATAATTTTAATATTTTTTATACACCTTCCGGTATTAGTGTATACTATCAAAGGAAGTAAAAATCTAAGATATCTCTTAGTTTAGACACACAGAACGATTAAAATGAAGGCGTCAGCATATATAACTAAAGTCTCATTCTGTTATACGTTGAACGATGTTGGACCAACATTTATGTTGAGCGAAATGTTTTTTTATAAACGTTTTATTGTAATCATGTGTAGCTAATACGTTATTGTCTCTTGTGACTTCATACTCTTCTTAACAATGTTTTTTTCATCCAACAAAATATTGGCCCACTATCGTCCAACATGGGGTTAATTTATGGGTTTAATAAATGTCTGTCAGTTTCTCCTGGTTAGTGGTCTCCTCGGCCTTTCAGCGGCCCTGTTAAGAAACAGAGCTTTTGAAAATATTTGTTCTTTTGTTGAAAGGAATATTTTCATAAGCATCAAATCAACGAGGTGGTCAAATTAAGGAGTTTTTCCTAAGTCTTCGGTATTAGCTTACTATTGACTCAGCTGAGGGTTATTCCATGACAATGAGTTGTTAATAGACACTCAAAATCAAACAAAGCTTCTATTAAAGATGAATGACCCGACGGCTCCATCTGCTACAGATTAGCCCCCAGAACTGCAGAGAAGTTTTATTTATCTGTTTATCTGGCTGGCTGTCTATGTTAGTTGTTCAGTAGTTTTGTACAGGAAATCTGTTTTGTCTTCATCGTCGCTGGAACATCGGTACCGCCATTGAGAGCAGGTCAGTGGTCATTCCGTGACTCTGGCACATTGGCCATTGCAGTCAGTACTTATAGTTTGTTGCGTATTTCATGCTGCCGATTTGTCTTTTTTCAAGTTTTTAGTCTCAGCGTATTATGTATTCAGTCTAAAGCCTCAACAGCGGTACAACATTTGTTGAAACCTCTGAATTTCTAACGAGACCCGAAACAACCATTGATCAAAGCCAGGTACCGGCGAATCCACAGATCGAATTGGAATTTAGCGTGTTGGTTTTTGCGGAGGGTACCCTGGGTTCCAGAGGCTCGAAAGAGAGTTAAGAGGTTCGCTTCGCTTCGCTCCTCGAACTTATCGTCGCCGAGCTCCTCGAACTCGAACCCCTGGCAACCAGGGTATGCGGAGGGAGGAAAACCGGAGAACCCAGAGAAAAATCCTCGGAGCAAGGGCGAGGTACCAACAAACTCAACTCACCGATGGCGCCGCGTCCGGAATCGAGCCTGGGCCACACTCCGCCACCCCGGCTCCCCGATCCAGTTGAAACCGTTTGAAATGCATTCATGATCAAGTGAAGTCAATAAAACTTTCTCCAACATGCTTTATCTCTCAACACATTTAAGCAATGTGTTCAGGCCCGTTTAAAACGGTTTCAAGATCGTTGAAACGGTCGCAGGGACATGTAGCAGGGACATTATTTGAACTCTATTTTTAGATTAATTGGACACAGCCTGGTTATTTTAAGAAAGATACCTGCGTAACTTTAGTGGCGCCCTTGTGCTAAGGAATGGTTTTACGTTATGAGGACCCAGGGGATACAACCAATGGGTCACTAACAAGGGTAGCCTATACCAGAAGGGAAGGTTACCTGATGAAGTTACTCACAAGCAATGCTTTTCGTATTTTCTAGATGCTTCAATTACGTCGTCTTTAGCGGTGCCAATGGGAAACAATTCCAACTCAAGAATCATTCATGTTCTTCCTAAAGCTGGGAGTGAGTTAGGCTACGTGGACTATGAGGCGAACGCTCTTCAACGCATCGGACGAGGAGTCAAGATTAAGAGTCCCGCCTCAGCTCTCGAGATATTACGCTCCCTTGATCTAC